>CM029608.1:53452502-54652502 GCA_017311375.1 Mytilus coruscus | reverse complement strand
AGAGACTATAAATCCAAACCCTTTTCAAAGTCATTCTTTCCTTTAGCTGTTCTGGGTGGTAGCTTAGATATTGTAGAAAAATTAATTTCTGATGCAGCAGATGTTAACTGCTTTTCAGAATTTTTTGAAACACCTTTATACATAGCAGTTAAGTCAGGTCGCTGTGATATGGTACGCTTACTTTTGAACAAAGGAGCACAGATAAACTTACGATTATGGTTTGACATGAAGGTCCCAATTTTAGTCACTTCAAACAATAACCAATTAACCAGTTTGATTCTTAAATATGATATAAACCAGACCAAACTTCATAAAGCAGTCCGACATAACGATCTACATATTTTGAGATCAAATATTTCATCCAAGATTATTGATCATAAAACAAAGAGCGGATGGACTGTCCTACATTATGCTGTATTATTGAATAATGTAGATGCTGTGAAGATATTACTCAATGACGAATTGCCCCAAAACGACGATTCCTATTTTAACTTTATTGAAGTTGACGAAAGAGAATTGTTGCGCAGAAAGCCGACTACGAAAGTAAACATAGTTGACAATAACGGACATACTGCTCTCTATCTAGCAGTTATAAACAACAATATCGAGATACTTTCTCTTTTGCTTCGTAAAACGTCTGAAATAAAGGTTCGTGATGATTTTGATAGAACCCCTTTACATTACGCAGCTAGTGAAAGTGCAATAGAATTATTGCTAACTCATAGCTTTCAAAACCAGTGTTTTGCGACTAAGCTAAACGCAAATGACTTCAGGGTGTATGAAATAGCACGTATATCAGTTTTCAAGACCACATGTTTAAATATTACTCTACACACTGCTTTTAGAAATGTTTGTCGCGACTGTGTAAATATGCCAGACAGTGAGGGTAATACACCCTTACATTCCGTTATAAACAGGTGCCTTTTAAAACAGGAAAGCAGTGATTGTATAGAAACATTGTTAGAGAATGGGGCCAATCCTTGTTTATTCAATAACATGGGCATTTCAGCATTAGAGTTAATTGGAAGCTGCAGTGATACAGACGAATACATCAACAACAGTGCAAAATATATACAATTACTAAAGAAGACTCATATTGTATTCGCTCTTTTCATGTTCGTCTTTATTACATTCGCTATATGCCTACTAAAGAGTATTCCCTACGTAATTAATAAGGACAGTCAAAATGCGAGTTATTGCAATGGACAAGTCACAGAATCGGATAATATTATCTTGGTACAGGTGACGAGAAGCATATACGGTATTTTACTAATTTTGTTGCCTTTTTTGTTATTTTCGTTGATAATGTATGACCATAGGTATTCAGTTCACCTGCGATGGTTTTTACTTTTGTTATTAATAGTATGTGGTTCTTTCGTATTATTTGGTGCATATGTGTACATTCAATTCGTATACAACATCATCTTTAAAATGACTGTATTTGTTATTTTGATTATGCTTTGTATAAAGATAATTGGAGTTTTAACATATTGTTTATTCAAGATGTTTAAAGATAGAAAAATACTTAATATAAAGTTCTTAAAGTTGATCCACTTAAGTTTTGCCTATATGTGTTTATTAATTGCTGTTTCATCTTTCCCAACTATTTATATTGTGAATACAGAACACACCATCACGAAAACCAACTTTATACAATGCCCGATATAAATACACTGAAACTAACAGCTTCGAACTGTTCAGAATACAGTCTTATAAATATCTCATGTACAACTTATGCCTATAATGTTTCTTATAAAATGATGTCGATTTCTCTGTACAATGTCGTAATGATCCAAATATTACCAACTACAATGGTACACTTATTGTAGAATCAGAAGTTATAGATTGGTCAGTAATGGTCCGCATAAATCTATTTTGGTTACATGTGATATGCATCTATTTATGTGTACTGTTTATCAATATTTTTAAGAAAGTGATAAAATTAAATAGGTATTCTGGAAATAAAGCAAAATACAGTTTTGTTATTATCCGGATATGATTTTGTGTTTTATCTATTCATCCTTTCACATTACAACGACAGTCGAACACAAATCAATAATCACAGTTTTACAAACGTTTCAAATAATTGAAAACAACACGTGCTAATTTAGTGCGTCCGAAGCATTCATTAGGAACGCCGAATATTTTGAAACCAATGCATGTTAAAGAACCAAGACCAAAGAGCTATATAACCAAAACGAACAAAATTGAAATAAAAGAAAATAGCCAATTCCATCAACTTTGCCTGACGGAGTTGGAACCTTAGTTGCTATATAGTTTAAATATTCATAAACGAACAATTTAAGAATTTAAGAAAGGTTTGTTATAAATCATGTCAGTATCGAAGTACTGACTACTGAGCTGATGATACCCTCGGGGACAGATAGTGCATTGGATGTGATGTCTATCACCTTTTGTCATACCTTGATTTTTCCTTATGCTATTTAAGCCAAAGTAGCAATGTTTTGTAGAAAAATACAACACAATTATTGTACTTCACATGAGATGTTATTAACGTATACTCATTCATGTTCAAATGACAAGTAAAACGATAAGACAAAATCCTTGTTTCAGTACGGTTCACCCTGACATGTTTAACTCCTGGTTAAATCTTTAAAACTTAGAACAGGGAATGTTTGAAAATTTATAATTACTTGATCTGTTAGTTTATGATTTCTTGTTATCGTATATATATGTTGTATGAAAAGTTTGTTGTATTTTTCACATTTGTTTAGTTAATAAAGATTTAATACTGATGTGCTATGGTTTCACTATTTACACGAAACGTTAGTAAGAAACCCAAGGCAGAAACAATAAAGGCGCACAGAGGTCTAGATATATAGATACTATTTACAATATGCCAATCTTTTAAACGTCAGGTATACCCACGTTGTTTATGTATGAATCAGAAAATATCATAGATATGCCATAAACACCAACAAGCAACAACAAAAGAAAGATATGACCTAAACAGCCACTGATAGGCTCCTGTCTACGTAAAGGATAACCACATGGATATCCTGCACAATGAGTTCTCACTCCTCTTTTTATTTAAAAAGAGACTATCAAAAGTACGTAAATGAACACAAAATGAGTATCAATACAAGAAAACAATTTCACTCTGATGTTTTGGGTTGTTTTCGACTTTATCCTATCACATAATTAGTTAGAAGATATTGGTTTAAGTCTAGAATTGTTTTTAAAACACTGTTTAAGAAAATGGTCGAATAAAATGAAGTGATTCCTGTTTACTGTTAACCACTTCTGAATCATCACCACTGAAAACTGGGTACATAGTACCTGATAAGGTTAGGAATAAATCACGTATTTCTCTCTTCCGATATCTGTTTTTCTATCGTCTTCTTCACATTTTACTTGTACGACACTCACATCGTTTAAAGAATTCTACTTGTGAAAACTTGTCAAGAATACACGTCATCAAGCACGTTTAGTACAAGCCGCTCTGTACACAGGACAGAGCAGGAATGCACTGGACATTCATCTTTTGCAGAAGAAGGAGAGCATATTTTATTAATAAAATGTCTTCTTCAAAACTTTAGGAATATTCAATTTTTGTTAAATTGTTCCTGCATGATATCTGGGACTAATGGATAAATGTATGTATTATTCGGGTTTTCGTGTATAAGTCCTAGATTGTTTTATTTAGAAAGTTTTGTTTATGAAAATCGAACAAATGAATGCTGCAAAACAAGAAATAAGTTGTGCTAATGAGTATACTCAAGAACACAAAAGAGGGGCTAAAGATACCAGAGTGACAGTCAAACTCATAGATTGAACATAAACTGACAGAGCCATTGATAAAAGGATAAAGACAAACAGACAAATAATAGTACACAAAACACAACATAGAAAACTAAAGACTAAGAAACACGAACCCAACCAAAGGCTGACCTCTGGTGCTCAGGAAGGGTAAGCAGATCCTGCTCCACATGTGGCACCCGTCGTGTTGCTCATGTTATTACAAACCCGGTAAATAGTCTAATTGGGTAGATAAAATTCGTCAAAAGGAAGGTAGTTACGACATAAAAACATATCCGATATCATCTGTGAAACGGTTATTTCATAACGGTCAACCAACTCGTGATGGCGTCCGTAAAATTTACGAAGGGATGATTTCAACTTCACCATTTTGGAACTCTTGGTTTAATAGCTTCCTTGTGAGCAGCAACCTCTATCAAGGAAATCATGATAGGAAATACAAACCCGGGAATATCGTATCAATTGGGAGATATATACTCCGTATGCAGGCGCCGCTGGAATATTGCTACATGCATAGAAATTGAAGGTTCACAATTGGGAAGCTGCAATCATCTCTAAAGTTTTGTTTTCAACCGACCCTCATTGTCAATTTCTAGATGTAAGTCAAGATATGAGGCAGATTTAGCTGTATCTGTTGTATCTTTATCATTAGTTCGATGGGATAGATGCGTTCAACATAGTCACCAAATTTTGAATTATTTAGTGAGAGAACTTCTTATTTTTCTTCCTAATAAGTTCCTGTATAAAGTCAGTCTCGTAATGATAAAGGAGCAAGTCAGCAAGAAGAGAGGCACAAATAGTTCCCATTGGAATGCCGACAGTCTGTTGAAAAACACGTCCCTAAACGTAACAAATATGTTGTTAATCAAGAAATCAAGCATCTTGATAATGTCTGTTTCAGATAATTTTTGTTTGAATCAGAGTGATTCTTTATAAAGTAGGATTTATCCCTCCTTAGGAGAAGATTCGTGTATCTACGTTGGCCATTCTTTTTATGAAACAAAGAATTGGCATTTGGTGCTTCTCTGCTAGACAAGAGACTTTGAGAAGTTTTTTCCTACGTTTATATCTGATCCAGAACAAAACTTTCATTCTGTGTTTATTTTCATCCATGCTTAAATTATCCATAAAAATCAAACAACTGATGTTTTGTTTGATTTTTCAAAATATTTAGAACAATATGACAATATCCCATGCTTAGATTTTTAGAGAAATGGATGTCTGTAACATATTTAATTTGATCATTGATAAGAGTTGACTTTTGTAGGCGTTGTATGGCGACGTTTCCATAGATTTTACTTTTTCCAGTGGATGCTTCATCTGTTAATAGATACTGAGAACGCTTTTGTATACTATGATGTATTTATCTATGTTGAAAGACGTGCATAATAATGCATAATGTCAAGTCATAAAAATGCAAAAGTTTAATCTCTTAAAAACTAGTAATTTCTGTGTCATTTTGGTCTCTTGTGGAGAGTTGTCTCATTGGCAATCATATCACATCTTCTTTTTTATAGTATGAAATCCGCTGCTGTTGTTTCGAGATCGATGCAATTGTAGTGTTTTGTGCAACTGGGGTACTGTGACGTTACGTAGGGGACATGTCTTCCTGAGGAACTTCATATCTGAGAAATTTCAAATATTGCAATTGACAGAACAGAAATGTCCTATAGTTTGAGACTATCTAACACCTCAGACAATATGAAAATACTTCCCGAGATCAGATGTAAATTGTTACATTATAATTTTTTTACAGGCTGTTGGATCACTAATACACTTTAAAAAGTTTACCAGAAAATTAACACAATATAATTTGTTAATTTAAGATAATGGGACATGGAAACATTCAAATCTCGTTATTTGTTGTGTGTTGTTTTTTTTTTTTTTAATTTGCAATAAATGAACATTGGAATACACATAGTAGTTAGTTTTGACGGCCACTAACATGTTATCTAAAACAGTTTAGCTTATAAGCCTTTTTATCATTAAACAGAACATAAAACTGTCCTTCCTCTGTTAAAATGAAAGTACTGAAATATAACTGTTATATGTGTAAACAGCGATGTTAAGGTATTAGATGTAGGCTTCTCATATAGGACGGAGGAGCGTGAGCTCCGAAGATATGAAACGACTACATGTGATTTACGTAGAAACAATAATAGAAAGGCGAAGGATACCAAAAGAACATTCAAACTCATAAGTCGAAAACAAACTGCAACTTAATTTATTTATCTTTTCGCTTGTTCTAAAAAGAACAATTAGTTTCAATAGAATAGGAAATCTTAAATTTTCGAGATACAGTAACACTTTCAGAAGATGTTTTGTAGTGATTGATTTGGAATGAAACTTAATTGTGTCTATTTTTCTGTCATCAAATTGATACCTAATCACTGCTTCTGTACGGCAATATCAATTGATGAACTAACTTGTCTTCTTCTAGTTAAATTACCAAAACTTGTGTTAATAAATGAAAACACATCTATGAAAGTATAATATAATGTGTGCCGACTACATATCTACAGCGAAAGGAGGTATATAACGTCCTTAGATTAAATAATTATGCTGAATGACTTATGGCAAAGGATTTTAGTTTATTTGCGATTTTGTGTTGGGTTGCCGTAAATCCGAAATAACCGTTTTGTTTCATGCACGTAGAAACTCGACTACATAGCCATTTAAAAAAAGTGTAAACTTCAGTGTCCATACATCACGTGCTTGTAGTCATTAAAATACCAACTGTTATATATAAGTGAATACAGATCACTGAACTCATGAATTTCTTTTTTAATGATTTGTGAATATGTAACATTATTCCATCATGAGTTTTTTGACAAATTTCCAAATTCAATGATGTTTCTTGACAGTCTCTTTTTGATTGTTTTTTTTCCTGTTAGATTGCTGTCTAATTCAAATAACCCTCATATCATTTAACTTAATATATTAAAAGAAAACCATTTTTTTGTCTTTGTACAATTTCTTTTTATTTGTAAAATTTTTATTTTCCCCAAACATTGCCAAAAAAATGATTTATTTTTTCCCCGAAAAGGAAAACATACATTTTTTTCTAAAAAAGGAGTTGTCAATTATCTGAAGACAAAGTTGATTTCCTCTGGGCAAACTGACCTTTCAAACTGGTCTGATCAATGGAAAGTAACTCTCAATAAACGCTTTCATGGCGGCATAACATTGCTGCGTTTGTCATTGTTTTATTTTTACATGACCAAAAGAGGGATTTGTCTCATATGGTTAAATGCGTAATAAATTCAGACCTTGTGTAAAAGCCTTTCACTCTCAGCTGATGACTTTAAAATAGTTGTAAAAATACAGGACATATTGTTTATACTGCATTGGGTGATACAAAGTAAATTATGTGTAGATGTTTTTCAATAAATGTCTGTCTTGTCTTGAAGAAAAAAGTATAGTAATCATTCTACATTATTGTTTAAAAAATGAAAGTACCACAAACCATCCATTTACAATTGTTTTTTGTGTATATAAGCCGGTATTCCTTCTACTCTCGTGCGTGTTCATTCTTTAATTCACTATTTATTGCGAAATATTACTAAGGTTAAAACAATGAAAGTCTAAATATTTCTGACCTCGCACGATTAACAGGTCATGGTAAGCACCAAATATCCACTACTTGTGTACTGACCACTTCAACTGAAGATTTATTCAATTACATGCACTTGATTTTGATATATGTGTACCTAATAAAGTTTTCGTTAATATGTACACATTCTACTTATTGATTAAGATAACATCATAAAACGCTGTAATGTTTCCTTGTATCAACAAGAAGAGGCGTGATCAAATATTTATTGAACTTTTCGAATATTTTATTAAGATATGTCCTGTCAAACACTGATTGATATAAACATGATAAATGTCGGTATATTTTTTGTCTAATTGATAATGTCAAATGAAGCAGTACGCCAAAATATAGATTCCACCACTGCACCAAGTGTGTTACGGTATTTCTCCACTAAAGACAGTTACATTTAAAATCTAAAACGCGAGGTCTGTTGAGCTTTTTGAGTATTTAAAATATACCTGTTGAGAGTGGAGAAATGTCGTAATACACGATATATACATTGATGAAATATGTTTCTCTAATGATTTTTAGACGATATCTAAGCATTTTTATCCTTCCTTTTCAAATATTTTCAAAAAGTTGTGGTCTTTGTTAGTGACGTCATCAGACATGGTCTTTTTTCATGACTTCAAAATAGGAAATTTAGTAGAAATCAAGACAAGTAAATTTGACGTTTAAATTGAATTTTGATCAATCATTTGATAGGAACTTAGTTTTCTCTATAGATGGTAAATATAGTTTGTTGACACCGATCGATACATTTGCAAATAGCATGAAAATTAGAGAAGGATACTTTTAATAAAGAATTCGACATTTTTGTTTGGTTTCAGCGAGCAGCTTAGAGATTTACCCTATCCTTTTCATATATTTTGATTGACACAAATACGTTACATATTATATATATAAAATATAAAATGACTGAATAATAGCCGACGATAAATCTTACAGGGCGATGGATCATATAATTATGATACAGTACACTATATATAATATATAACCAGTCTAAAAGGGTACAACATCACCAAAAACATCATATATAGAGAGGCTAGTACAATTTAGAAATTTAAAAAAAACGACTCAAAGACATGCCTAAAATAAAAATAGTAACTTGAGATATGAACTGACACAACTCTAAAATTCCAATATGACGACAGTTAAGGTGTCACAACAACTGCGTGGAAATACATTCTCAAAAACAGCACTAACCGATCTAAGCTGGTATAATATGTCAAATTTGTCAACGGTAGAGTAATAAAAACAGAGGCTGCGTATTTAAACATCCCAAATAAGTAGCAGTTTGATAATGATAAGAAAAATAATAATAAATTTTGACTAAGGTTAAATAATTGAACGTGGCTGCGTACTTGTTCATCCCTACCAAATGAAAAGAACCATGTAATTTAAACTAGTATAATTCAAAAACTTCCTTAAAATTGTAAAATTGTATATATATATACACGTCTGAACCAGTGACAACTCTACAACATATTTATCCATCGGATCACCAGCAGTGATGGTGATACATGGCTATGTACATTCTGTATATACAACTCGTCTAAACATCAGCCCAACAATGTTAGATCTGTAAATTTGCTTTTTTTTTTTTTTTTTTGTTCTTCCCTCGCCGGGATTCGAACTCATGCTACTGAGATATCGTGACACCAAATCGCCTGCACTGTATCCGACGCGCTAGACCACTCGACCATCTTGGCTTCATGGATACAGTGCAGGCGATTTGGTGTCACGATATCTCAGTAGCAGGAGTTCGAATCAGCGAGGGAAGAACAAAAAAAAAAATTGCGAAAGCAAATTTACAGATCTAACATTGTTGGGCTGATGTTTAGACGATTTATATATATATATGTTAAAGGCATTTTCTAAATTTATGAAAACAAATGTAAGTAATTTTACAAAATGTCTAAAAGTCTATAAAACTGAATGGAAAGTACCCAAAATTAAACGACTGGAAATATCAAACAGACCATTTTATGTTATCATCACATATAGCATGCAATTTAAACAGTTAAAGTTTATTGTTGTAATAGATTATTTACATTAACACTGAAGTTGATAATTATTTATTACTACATTTAATGTTTGGATGACAGCGACTGTTACACATGTGTCCCGATTTTTTTTCAAAGACAACGTTTAGTGTTACATCTAGTCTTACCACTAGCACTACAACCACATTTTGTGTAACCCTGACCAACACGCAAAAAAACCTACTGACAGCTTTTCTCAAGGATATTTCATTATCAAAATTTACAGATTCAATAGCAATTAAGTTACTGTCAGACAGTTCAAACTGAAACCTGGTGTAAAGTCCACGTGGTATTTATACAATTTGCCTGAAACTGAACAGGCATTTTGTTGAAATTTCAATAAAAATTTCAGGCATTTTACAAACTGACTAGGTTGTTTAGGCCGATTATAAAATGCCTGTCAACTTTATGCATATTAAAAGATGCCTAAAAATTCAGTCATTTTACAAAATGCCTAAATATAGAAAATGCCTGTAAAAAGTAAAATCACAAAAATACTGAACTCAGAGGAAAATTCAAAACGGAAAGTCCCTAATCAAATGGCAAAATCAAATGATAAAACACATCAAACGAATGGACAACAACTGTCATATTCCTGACTTGGTACAGGCATTTTCAAATGTAGAAAATGGTGGATTGAACCTGGTTTTATAGCGCTAAACCTCTCACTTGTATGACAGTCGCATCAAATTCCGTTATTTTTACAACGATGCGTGAACAAAACAGACATAATCGGTAAAATTGTCAAAATATGGTTACAGCAGTCATCACTGTGTTACAATCTCAAAACAAACAAACATTTACAAAAAAGCACAAAAAGCATCTATCAAATTAAAGAACATATTCATTGTTTTGCGTGTTTGGCGTCAAAAAATGTAAACGTCACATAGGAAGAAATTTGGCAAAAGTTATGTTAGAATTAATTTCAGAAACAGACCGAGATAAAAATTATCCAGAAGTTCTTTAGAATTTTTAAGAATCCATATATGGTTAATACCACTACGCGAGTAAAATAATTTTGTCGTTTGTCGTTCAAAGTATTATTAAATTTATAATAGAACAATAACATAATGACATATAATAGAACAATAACATAATGACATATAATAGAACAATAACATAATGACATATAATAGAACAATAACATAATGACGGGATCTTTAAAAGTACAGAGTCACGTTAAAAGAACCAAAGAAACACAAAAAGTCGCATATACAAAACACACCAGCAAAAATGAAAGATAATACAAACACATTGACGGGATGTATAAGTACCGAGCCACGTCAAATGGATATCACATAAAACAGACCAAACAGTAAAAGTAATATTAATAATTGAACAAAGACAAATAAAAGAACAATATAACACGTAGTTAAGATGATAAACAACGTCAGTACGAAGAATCTATACATCAAGACCATCATGTATTATTTGTGAAGATGATACGGAATATTTATCAACAAGGTCTTGGTACCTTCCGATGAACTTTTTTTAGAAAAAGGACGAGACGTTCTTTGACATACCCCTGGTTCATCAACTTTCTGCTCAGACACTGGTGACGTTTTACAAAGTCTGAGTAGGAGCTGCAAGCTCTTGAATATCGAATAAGTTGGGAAATGTATATCCCATATGCAGGTGAAGTTGGTATATTGCTACTAAGGTGGGGAAATTTATAATTTCAAAATTAAAATCGTCTCGTTTGTCATAGATTCTGGTACTGAGATGACTGTGTATGTCAAATTCGAGATATAAGTCTAAAAATGAGGCGGAGGAAGCCGTGTCTGTTGTTTCTTTAATTTCTAGTTCTGGGGATATATTAATGGAACCCAATCAGAAAAGTTCGGATTGTTAATGGAAAGAACATCATCAATATATCTGAAAGTGAAATTAAATAATCTGGCTTCTTTGATCTTCTTGTATTTGACAAGTGTCTGAAGGAACTCCGATTCATATGAAAATAAGAAGAGGTCGGCAAGGAGAGGCGCACAGTTCGTTCTCCAAATTAAACAAATATGTTGTCGATAAGAAACTCCATCATACTGATCACTTGTTCCTCTGTGTAGCATGTTTTACCCTTTTATTCACTATTAACAAAATATGCCTTATGATATCCCAAGGTAATAAATTTATAGCGTATGCTACCATTTTTATGTTGAAAGGCATTGTGGATTATTTCTTTCTTTACAGGGTTGAAAAATCAAAAGTTTTGATAGAACTAATTTCAGAAAAAGACATATTCCTTGACAATAAATGGATAAAAAAGAAATCTGATTAGTTTCATATACTAATGATACAATTAACAACCGTGTACTCATTTTCTATCTTATTATATATGATGAAGCTTGAAAAGGTGACATATTCAAGCGGCACATCCATTATTGCAAAGCAAATGCATCCCCTCAGTGTTTTCTCCTTTAGAATGTTCATGTTTGTATATTTTCACTCATTATGTATTCGAAAATGATTTAATTTAGGTAAAGAGGACTAAAATGCTAATTTTTCTAAACGGACATGATGATTATTTACACACAGGTACTGGTTTAATCTAGTAATGATGTATATCCTTGTCAAAATCAATAATAAAAAACAATATTGACCACTTTCACACAAAAAAAAGACAATAACGTTTATGTATACAAATTTATCTTACCTCCAATAGATTTATGGGGATATGAATGGTTAACGGACTACACGTGGTGACTATATATATTTGGTATATGGTGCCCTACAACATACATGGGTAGTTACCATATAGGGTTGGCAACCATATGGGGTTAGTAAGGAGTTACTTCCCTTTCAAAACAAAAAAAGAAATCTGAAAGGTTTAAGGATGTTCGCTTGTAATGTTTTCGAATTTTTGTCAGATTTTCTGATTCCTCTGGTTTAATCCATTTGAATGCTTTAAAAAATTTTGCCCATTGACCCCATTTTTCTTTTTATAAATCTTATACTTGTATAATTATAACCAATCTGTAAAAGTCTTATGAAATCTTTGTTGCTTTTTAATAGTTTTTGAGTACTTAAACTTGTCAATGATAAAGCTATGAAAAATCAAGAGAGAACATTTTCCCGCCAAAATTTCAATGGCTAATGTCTTGAAAACAAGCACATTGACCTATATTTTATTTTTGATCTTTTGGTTCCTTTATTAGTCCACTATCAATATATACTAGTTTTATAAAAAGCTTGTTATTTTGAAACTGAGTAGCGAACATCCTTAAACAGACGGAGAAACTGATAAGGAAAGATTGAAATACATTAATAAAACAAATTTAAAGCTTACGCGTTGTTATTGTTGGCATTAGACAAATGGAAGTAGGTTCTTAAACATGTTAAAACTAAGTATTGAAGACTTAATCACTTTGATAGGCCGATATTCTAAATACCACATGTGAAGACAGTCGGTAAGATAAATTCGTTACACGGGTTCGCTCTCATCCCATATGGAATATACTGACCCCATATATATCGTATTAGGCTACTAACACACCATGTAACTAATAATATATGTGTTCCAGACCATATGAGTTTTGGACCATACGCGTATGATCATGATCGTATGCGTATATACTCATATGGTGCGACCATACGAGTACAAATGTTTAGTTCAGGTTTCAAATGGACATTTTCAAATAGTCGTCTACACATTTACACCGATACCGATACCTACACTGACTATTAAAATATAGGGACCGTATCAAAATGTCGAAACTTACTGAATTAATGACCTTGTAAAACTTGGTTGCAGAAATAAAAAAATAAACATATTCAGGTAGAATTATATACCATTTAAACCCTTGTTCACGTACTAAAGGGGGTTTCCATGAGTTAGGAGTACAATAAGTATAGTAAAATACAACACAAAATATCGGAACAGACGGAAGGGACACCAATAAGTAATACATTCCCTGCAATGTCATGATCTGATTGTGTTGGCTTTTGAATCGACAAGAAGTATCCGATCATATGCAGCCCGGTTTACATGAGTTTTAGGAATTACATTTTGATTTTAGTCAACATACCAGGCTGAGACACCCATCCCTCTGGTTCAAGGCCAAGAAGGGAAATCGGCTGTATCTGAGATATTCAAACTGGTAGTACAATATCAAGAATCTGATCCTTTGTTAAAGGAATAGTGTTTCAAAAACCACATGGTCTCCAAACTGTCAAAACTTGAATTGGAGGCCCTCTAACAATTTTGAATATTATACATGTTGGGAGGAAATTGTTAGACGACTGCAGGTACTAAAAGGCGATGATACGGGAGGTTGAAACCTAGGCAGATTGAGTGAAGAGGGCCCCTGTCATTCTCTCCATAGAACTAAGTGATTTCCCATAAAACCAACAGTACCTGTTTCTCAAAGCTGATCATCCACAATAAGAAGAACACAATACACAAAGAGAAAAAATGTGTTATACAAAGGTGGGCGCGGAGGAGGTAATTTCCACCTATGCTGACAAGTATGAGAATCACTCCAATATGTATGACGAAAACTGGGGGATCAGCCATCAAGCAGATACCCAAAAAAATACCAGCATAAGCAGTAAAAGGATTCGTCCACATTCTGTCCAAGTTGTAAATGGTTTTACGGATTAATACTGGCTACTCGTAGCTTTACCTCAGAGTTAAATGTGTACTTTTCTGTATATTTTTCAAACTACTTATGCTTTCTTTTGTTTAATAGTCAAAATACGCTTACCTGCTTGTTGCTCTTTGGTCAATGTAAAAATAATATTAATAGAAATATAATATGTTAATGATATGTTGGTGTGCATGTCTATAGTATGAATTACATTGCATATACTATTGTTCTGCAAATATTGTTCACGTGCTATATGCCCTAATTTGATAATTTAATGATTTTTTTTAAAAACAGAAATTTAAAAAAAAAAGAACCGATGGTGGACATCAACACATTTATTCACAGAAACAATACATTTTGATTTTGAACAAAAAATAAAATGTTTGTTTTGAAATGAAAAATTTAATGTTCATAAAGTTATAAACATTCATCTATTTCTTCATCTTGACCATTATATTCATGGCAGGACGAGAACCATCAAATCATCTTAATTATTAATATTGATTTATGTTTTCTATTACATTATTGTATATTGGACAACTTATAATAAAATGTTGTTCATCTTCATCCAAATTAGGAGTACATTTAATACAAAGCCTCTGATCTCTTTCCATGTATAAAGTTTTATATCTGTATCGTTCTATTGTGATATCATGGTCGCTGATTCTAATTTAAATTATAAGCATTGTACCTTTGATAACTATTTACATATTGTACTACTTAATTAAAATATGTTAACATTTGTCGTTTGAAATAAGTACACAATTTACAACTTTTTTGTCTGCTCTTTTTGTGCTTTTAAAATGTAATACAACTATTACTAAGTATGTTATTCATGAAAATCTATAAAATGGCAAGCTTTTTTAGATTTAGCTATTACTTGTTTCCTATTGATTCAGTACTGCTGTGTATGATAACGCACACACATTACACATGTTTAGAAAATGGATTCATTTTCTTTAGTTTTAAAAGTATACCATCAAAAAGGCTGTTGATAATTACTGTTGTGACGCATATTTACATAAAAACAATATGTGTATTAAAAGTTGATTTAGTATTATTTTACACAAATTATTTGGTAGTGAAGAAGAACAAGTTTTAAGTAGGTAAAACTATGTGCAGGTTGCTTTATATTCAAATGAGAGACCAACAGGAGTGTGTGTTTACGGGGGAATATCCTGATAAGTGTAGTTGAAGCTGTTGATTCATGTGAACACGAAACACTTTGTACAATTAGTGCTTCTGGTTAAACGTGGATATTATGGATTTTCGTTTATAAGTGATATTAATCATGTTATTAAGACCATAGTACACATATTTACTTGTTTCCTGTCTACAAATTGAAATAATAGGATAGATCGGTAGGTGAAATTATTTGTTTTTATTTTCTTATTTAACATTCAATTCGGTATAAAAGATGACCAACTTTAATTAAAAGCTATCAGCAGCTAATTTTGAATGTAAAATTGTCTTATTTCTTTGCAGTTTTATTTGAATTATTTCCATTGTTCAGTCCTTTTGATGACGAAGTTAATTCCCAGAGGATAAACTCTTTTACCAGTTATATGTTTTACATTATTCTGTAAAGAAATTAATCAAAAGATCGTGTGCATTCTTAAAAAGCCTCCTGCTAAAGAAATGCCTTCCTATATAAAAGTTTAGATACATTTTTACATAACAACTCATAATTCAATAATTATCATAAAACATGCGAGTTTTGAGTGAAAATACACAATACACAAAGAAGTAAGTAAAATATGAGGGTCTGGATGAAGGGTCGTTCAATTCTTTATTCTTTAATTTTAAAATGTATAGAGCTTTTTTCTCTATTCTTTATATTTAAGCAACCAATATTCTCAACCCATTATTTGTTTGGCCATGTTTCTCTATTCTTTTTATTTTTGCAGTATTGGCCTATAATTCTCTATTCTGTAAACCCCATCCAGACCCTCAGATATGAGTAATATGTGATATCATTGCAGTATTAAGAGTTTAGTGTAATGAGGTCAATTTATAAAAATAGATATAAAATATATTAAAAGGAAATAATCAAACAAGAAATATAGTTTCATATTTTATAGAAATTCTCCTCCTGACCAGTACACATCAGGGTGGAACATACATGTACAACACAATGATGCAGAAGTCATCAATGGCTGGTCGTTTAGAACCAGCTTCAAATATTAAAACAAGCTTATCTGTTCATGACGTTAAAATACTAAATCCCTGGGATGTGTTTTAGTTGATTTTAGTCTCTGATGCATGATTTTTTATTATTAATTGTTTTGGCTTTTAACTAGCTGTTAGTAACTGCGAGTACTCTCAAATCGTACTTTCTTGTAAATTCGACCTGTTGATACTATTTGTAATACTTTTTGTTATTTTATGTTATTATGAATCTTGTCTTTATACCAGCTTTGATTGTTTGGAATATCTACTAATTTTCACTTCTTTATACTACATTTGTATGAACATCAAGATTATTCTCCTTAAATCTGTACAGGAAGTTTTAGCTAGCTCTAATTGTATAGTTTTATTGTTGATATTCACCCTTATGTATCTAGTGTTTAATTAGGTATTTATATGACAGACCTTTCTTGGTATTCCTAATTATTGGGAGATTTTATATAGACAGAAGTAGTATACCTAAAACGACAAAGTTATTTTCATTTACCTGTATAAATTATGAAAACCGGTTTTTCAAGAGTGATTATTTTCTAAGGGTTAAATATTTCGCGGTGGTGTTTTGCCATGGCTTTGTTTGGACTTGTTTGTTTGCTTTTGGCCTTGAATGTTTGTCCCTAATATTTTATTAACTATGTATTTACATTCAGGTATCACAGATCAAATTTATTCGTTCATAGTGTGTTAATTTACGTTTTTGATTGAGTTAAGCCTTCCAATTGATATTTTATCGTGTGTTTTCTATGTTGTGATGTTATACTATTGTTTCAGAAAAGGGAGAAGGTTTGGTACCATTAAAACGTTTAATCCCGCTGCTAATGTTTGCACCTGTCCTAAGTCAGGAATCTGATGTACAATAGTTGTCGTTTGTTTATGTAATTTATACGTGTTTCTCGTTTCTCGTTTTTATATAGACTAGACCGTTGGTTTTCCCGTTTAAATGGTTTAACACTAGTAATTTTGGGGCCCTTTATAGCTTGTTGTTCGGTGTGAGCCAAGGCTCTGTGTTGAAGGCCGTACATTGACCTATAATGGTTTACTTTTATAAATTGTTATTTGGATGGAGAGTTGTCTCATTGGCACTCACACCACATCTTCCTATATCTATTATCACCAAGACTTGTTTTCCTCATGATTAATACACAACAGCAAAGGGTTATTTTTTCTAATTGAATATGCACAACTCTGATAATAATTTCTCATCGTCATTATTCAGTACCCATATCAGTTGGTTGGTGGAGTCTAGATTTATAACAATCTCACAGCAATTATTTAGACTTATATCTTTTCTTTGGTCCGATTGATAGTTAAAAACAAATGTGTTTCATCTTCGACCTCATTACTATAACATATTTGGCAACCTCTATTGTGTCGAGAAATATTATTAAATCTACCTCTTTCTAAATGGTGAGCAGATGTGCGAAATCTTGTTAGTCTCTTCAAATATCGTAATAATATCAAGATATCAGATTTAAAAGTAACATATATACATAGCTTCTCTTTTGAATGGATATTGTATGGAAACAGTTGATTAATAAATACGACCATAAAATCATAGTTCACGAAAACACAAAAGAGCTGACTCCTGGGCTGACAGTTTCTTGGTATTCTTGTGTTACTCACCGTCACGTTATTTACCTCATTATTAATATAACTTCTCTAATTTTTTCACTATTTTCACATTTCCCAAACGATTGTGATAAAAATTGTTCTCCTGACTATTGAAATAACTGTTCTCGGCAAATGATTGGTCGAAATTTAATTATGTCATCAAATTTTCTTGGTTTCTTCTGAATTTCATATTTTGACGTCATGAAAAAGGCGACCATGCCTGATGACGTCATACAAAGAACAAAACTTTCTGCAAATCTTTGAAAAGGAAGGATAAACTCATTAGAGAAACAGATTCCACCACTATAACTCGTGTATTACGATATTTCTCCACTCTCAACAGTTAAATTTTAATCATTTAAAGAGCTCGGCAAGCCTCGCGCTTTAAATACTAAAATTTAACTGTCTCGAGTAGAGAAATATCGTAACACACTTGTTGCAGTGGTGGAATCTATATTTCTTCCACTGATTTAAATGCTGCAATAGGTTTATAATTAACGATAAATATAATAAATTTCTTCCAACGTATTTTATTGAAGGTTTGATACAAAAATTTCTTCCAACGAATTAATTGTTCAGATATTTCATTTTCAGTTTAGAAATGAAATTTCTTCCAATGAAAGCCTCAACATATTTCATCTTAGGTTTGAAACAAAACAAAACAAAACAAATGAACTAACCGCTCCAAAGACTGTGTTTAACGTCTAATAGAAGAAAGTTCTTTAATAAATTATCTGCCTCGTGTATTTCATTTTAGGTACATGTATGATAGAAAAACATTCTTTAAAAAACTAACTGCACATAAAATATCATTTAAAGTAGAATAGGAAAAATTTCTTGAGACAAACTGACTGCCACTAGTATCATTTAATGTCTAAGATGAAATATCTTTCTTTGAACTAACGGCTTCAAGTATTTCAAATTAGGTTGATGGGAGAAATCTCTTCAAATGAACTTAATTTTCGTTTTTTTCGTTTTTAACATTTGTTCAGATAGAGGACATATCTTCCATCAATCTTACTTCTCTATATACTTCATTTTAGATCTGATAGAAGACATATTGGCTGTGAAATAATCTCATATTTTCACGCAAATTTCTCATTTTGTTGTTTCTTCTAACTATTGAAAAAAAAACAAAAAAAACAAAAAAACATGTTTCCAAAACTAACTTTATATAGAAAACATTTGACGTATTTGACCCTTTTTTATATAAATTCGTGAATTTGGGATATTTCATTTTTGAATTTTGTATTTTGTACTGCTGTAAGTGAAATTACAGCTTTGTGTGGCTATATGAAAATAGGAAGATGTGGTATGATTGACAATGAGACTACTCTCCATCAGTGACCAAATGACATAGAAGTTAACAACTATAGGTCGCCATACGGCCTTCAACAATGAGCAAAACCTATACACATAGTCAGCTATAAAAGGCCCCGAAATGACAAATGTAAAACAATTCAAACAAAATAACTAACGGCCTGATTAATGTACAAAACATTGAACGAAAAACAGATATGATATACAGCCACAATCGACAACCACCGAATTACAGGGTCCTGACTTGGGACAGGCACATGCAGAATGTGGCGAGGTTAAAGATTTTTGCTGGCGCGCCAAACCCTCACCTTAACCTGTGACAATAGTGTAACAGTACACTATAAGAACAAGCTATAAAAATTAGTTGAAAAAGGCTTAATTCATCAGATCGAGACAAAGCAGAAAGACGTTGAACAAAAACACACACACACATATATACATATATTTCATTTAATCAGTATCTATTTTTAGAAATATTGACAAATAACAAAACTAAAATTCAACATAATTTCTTGAAATGTTTCAAAAGAGATTTACATTTCAGAAATATTCCGGTTTCCTGTTTTTTCAGAAATTTAAAGATAAAAATCTTAGTTTTTGCCTCTAAATACGAATTTCTAATCGCGCAATGTTGTCCATTTCCTTATACAATCTCGTGTTTGATGTTTTAAATAGATTGACATTTGACATATTGCAGTTTCCTGTTCGGACTTAATGATAAAAATATAAATTTTTGCATTTAGATACTTTTTTCTGTTCTTGATTTTTTTTTTTTCAATTTCCTTATATGATGTCGTTTATGATGATTCAAATAGAGTAACAGTATATTGGTATAAAAAAGCAACAATCCAGGTTTTTATTCTTAATTAAAGAATGGTATATAAATTAAAAACAGTTCATATTTCTACCAGGTGGTTGATGCTGGCCAAGATGACAAACACAGTTCATGACTGAATACTTTCGATCAAAGTTGTTCCCCAGAGGCTCCAAAGTATAATCATGACTTCGATTTCACAACTTACAGAAGAAGAGAGAAACTTCACCAGATTTTTTTTGCTCAACTTTAAAGTATCACCTGACATTGCAAGGCGATATTTTGATGTCGTATTTCCACCAGCACACTTAGCTTTAACTATGAACAGTAGTATGCCTGTCATTATTAAATTGAACCGAACAAAAAGAATCAATGCAGCCCAATTAGAAATTCTTAGGGGTGTCCCTGGAACGGTTTGGCCATCCTATCTTCCTCCGATGCCTAGAGGAACAAAAGGTAAATATTTATCATTGAGTGAATAGTTTTTCTAATGCATTCTCATTATGTTTACATATATTCGTAAAATAGTAAGCCAAACGTTAGGTTGTAAACAAAAACACTTTTGTTATTGTACTATGCTGAAGATTCTAAACTTTTCGGTGTAGAGCATAAATGAAAATAAGGAAAAGTTGTATGATTGCCAATGAGACAACACCAAAGACCGAATGATAAGAATATAAAAACTAACAGGTCATTATACAGCATTACCTTCAACCATGGGCACTACCAAAATGATCAGATGATTATCAAAAACATGCATCTAGGAGCATAATCGTGTGCGTAAGAGTTAACATGAAGAAAAAGTTTCAATGTTATGATAAAAAAAGAAAAAAAATTCTGAAAAATAAGCCATCTTCATAATAAGTGTGGATTGTTTATATAATCAAAACATAGGATAAAAAAGCGTTGTCTCTTACACGTTTAACATTTGTGTAAATTTTGTTTGCCACCTTTAGAGCGATGTATTGCCAGTTTGATCCTTCGTGGAAATTGGAAACACATCCATATTTTCTTTCAAAATATGATGTACAAATTAAAACAAATAATCTTCTTTGTTATTTAAAAGTATTGCCAGCTCCACCTGATTTCGTTCTACTCAAAATCCCACATTGATGATTATCCAACAAATTGCCCTATTTACATAAAAATCTATATGTTTCAGTGTTTAAATTGCTGTTAAAAAGAGGTAGGGCCAATTTCCCCTGAAATTTTTTCACGGAAGGGCCAATTTCAAAAGTGCCGAAAGAATAAAATTTACGATAAAACATGAAATAAAAATGTTTTTGGCCAATATCTCGATTTTTATGTATTATGTTATGTCTGGAAAATAGTTAATTAACCTCCAAAAAGGATGAAAGTCAAATTTGCGGAATTTACCGTGTTTTAGGTTTGGAAAACAGGAATCCCCTAGAAGGACACTTCAAACCAAAACAAAGTTATGTTTTTTGTTGTTATTGTAATTTATACAACTTTTCCCCTCAAAAATGAAATTGGTTTTGTGTGTCCTTAATACCTAAAAAACAACTTTTTTAATAAAAAGTGGAACATCACTAAATTTTACCTATATAGCTGCTTAATATCGACTATGTTTTGAAGAGTCGCCGATGCTCCATCGGTAGCGCTTAAAACTGTAAATAATGGATTGTTTTTAAGATAGGGTTCAAATCTCATGCTAATTTTTCTCATTTTTTATGTTGAAATATTAAAATGTTATGTTTTTATCACATTTTTTCGGATATTTGTCAAATTCAAAGAGTCTCACTGAAGTAGGTGCTTGTACATAACCAATAACACGAGAATTGATTATATAGCAATGAAGCCCAAATGTTGTGTGTGTTATACACATAACAAAAAAGGCCATAGCAGAAAAATTTCAAAACAACAAAAATATTTTTTCTAAATCTTGAACAAGAAAATTTTAGAAAATGGTATGATATGTAACAAATGCAGACAGTAATTTTATCGCCAATCCACCAACTGTGTAGATACTAGTACAGGCATTGTTACATTGTACCACTTTCCCTACACCGGAACCTAAGTCATCAGAAAATGAAACAACACCACAGAAAAAATCAATTACACTACCAATCGTGACTGTAGGTAAAACATCAAGAAAGTGTTGAATCTGTATCACAACATAGGGTCGATCCATTTGGTACAATGCCATGCAGAAAAGACCAGATTACACGTGTTTGTTACGCAAGCCGTTCTAGTACCAACTGATGTAAGCTGTTGTCCGGTTCATATAGACGGTAAACCTTAAAAGCTGGAACAGTGTATAGATATAGATACATCCAGATTGAGGAAAACAACATCCCAGTTAAATGCGTTCGATATTTTTTGCTTCTTGGCATTAAAACAGAGACCGATCTTGAATCAGATTAGCTGATTTATATCAGATAATTAGATTATTAAATGTTTCTTGTATTTATATTTAACCCCCTTTTTAGGCGTCACTTAGGGGCATACAATTTTTCGGTCTGTGCGTCCGTCCGTCCCTTCGTTCGTCCGTCTGTTCGTTCGTCCGTCTGTCCCGTTTCAGGTTAAAGTTTTTGGTCAAGGTAGTTTATGATGAAGTAGAAGTCCAACCAACTTGAAACTTAGTACACATGATCCCTATGATATGATCTTTCTCATTTTAATGCTAAATTACAGTTTTTATCCCAATTTCATGGTTCACTGAACATAGAAAATGATAGTACGAGTGGGGCACCCGTGTACTATGAACACATTCTTGTTTAATATTTTGTTAGTTTTAAGTTAAACAAAGCTGTGAAATACATGTACGCAACAAATCACCTACCAACATTAACACGCTAACTGAAGCACCATGTTTTTTTAATACAAAACTAATTTTGAATATCTATTAGTTGATAATTCATATTTTAATGCTCCTCAGGGGCATTTACAAACAAAATCAATATTGGTTTTGATAAACAAAAAACATCAATAGTCTTGGCCTTGATTATTGTAGGAATACCTGTTCAAGGTATGAAAATAGATGATGTGACGTGTTTTCATATACTATAATTAGTATCTATCGGGCTATTTACAAACATGATTTACCTAGCTAATCAAATGAAAAAAACTCACGGGAAAATGGCCCTACCTCTTTTAACAACTTATTTTAAATTTTACATGGTTAGTAAAAAAAAAATTCAAAGGCATATATGACCTAAAGGAACATATTCGTACCATTTTAGATAAATACTCAGAAATTTTTAAACATTGCAGTTTTGATCCATGGTTAGCTACATATAATCAAATTACGTTTATAGATATACGACATAATGTTATTTCTATCTCATCACAGTAAGCATTTAATGGTCTGATACTGTAAGATTGAAGGACTTTTTGAAAATGTTTAAAGTGTGCAATAATTCCACAGAAATTACCCTTCCGTCTTTCGTCCTTCGTTGTTTTTTTCTAGCTACCTCTTCCAAGGACTTTGATCTGACAATGTTGATATGTCTGCTACGCAATGTAGGAGGTCTATTAACACCCGCCACTGGATGGGATCAACTTCCTCATCCGAATGATACGTTACCAGGAGCGCACTTTGCAACATTGAAGTGGTACAGAAATCAGATGGCCCATACGACAGTTTCTTCTATGGATAACAATGAATTCACACTCAAATGGACTCAGGTTGAAAATGTATGTTGTAACAAGTAAATCGTATTTCTTCATTTTGTTTATACTTTAATTATTGTTATTTAGACATGAAATTAACCAAAACAAGTTTTAGAATATATTGATGGTATATACATTTTCAAATTATAAGGTAAGATATAAGTAAAATGTTAATCGTAAAAAAAATTACTCACTACAGTTTTGATGGTGCCGAAAGAGTATGTCTACATGTCAAATGATATACATGTCTATATAACCTTTGATTCCTTTCCATGTACAAGGGGTTCAAGATTAAGTAAGGCACACAATATATGAAAGACACACAATTCCTCTCTTAGGTAAGGCTCTTGACTATCATGACTATAGAAACACTGTATGGTGTACCTGTAGGGGGATAGATTATGTTATGTACAATTTAGAGATAAGATTATCATCAATTACTTGTATACTTTTCTGATTTTAGGCACTGACATCTTTAAATAATGGTCAAAGACCAAAAAGGTCAATGAAATCTTGAATTACGATCTTGATGGAGAACAGGCAAAAACATTAGCGAAAGAAGAACTGAAGCAACTGACAAAAGATTATCTTGATTGTGAAAAGGAAAAAGAACAGATAGAACATGATTACACTTATTACAGGGAGAGAAATCTTCCAAAAACATTGAAGGTTTGTTTAAATTTTATCAACACCAGTTTGAAGCTTAAATTGACTAAAACACAGATTGAGTTACAGTTAGTTTGATACAGTTTATTTATTTTTTTTCATTTAGCAGTATTTTCTCGTAGCAAAACAATAGGTTGATTCATGTCAGTTGTACGTTCAATAGCTCAAGTAGGCCTAGACAAAATGAAATGGTGTTTGGCATTGCTATACATTACACTTATGACACATGAGTTTGAATGTGAAATTGGTATCTTTCACCCTTTTTACACCGGACGAGTTTGAATTTTCAAATTTATCATCCTCAGATTTAACTTTTAAGAATTCTACAAAATAATCATTGATAGCTTCTGCATGCTTATATATGGAATGATTTGTAATTTCAACACTATCAGGATGTTGGGAACAACTATCCATCTTAATTTACAGATGTCTTATTTATTCTGTCATATAATTCATAACCTTAATAATGTTGAAAATATTCGTATTTGGAGTTTCTGTTCAATTTGTCAACAACAATTCTACAAAATATACATATATATATATAAATTGACGCAAAACAAATTTCTTGGTAAGGGGGTCAGCAGGGTTTAAGAACATCCGTTATTCGACCTGCTAGTCAAATGCGTTTTGTTAAAATATACTTTTCACTTTTTTGTTTTTGGAAAATGTTGTTTGTGCTGTATTTAGACCCCCTTACCAAGAAATTTGTTTTGCATGCACACGTATAAAATTGCGGTTTTATCCAACGCAATCATAGGTTTGAACGTTGTTTTCAATTTAGACTTGTTTATATTTTTTCGTGTGGACTTGTTTTATATTTGCCTTCGGGTTTATATGATCCGTTAATCCTATTTCGACTCTTTAAAATTCAAGAGTCTATCCTAAATTGAGGTAAATTATATGGCCTTCCAAATACCGTTTCGATTCCTAACATCACTGAAGAGACATTAATTGTCGAAATCCGGATATGGTGTACTAATTTTTGCACCTTTTTTTTGCGGTATACCATCTTTTCCGCAAGTTTATTGTTTTCTGTTTGGTATTAAATTCATAATTACGATCCATTTTGTAACATCTGGTGATCCGTTTATTTGGCAATCGCCAATGGCAGTCAACAGGGTTTAGGAACATCCGTTGTTCGACCTGCTAGTCATATGCGTTTTTTAAATATACTTTTTCACTTTTTGGTCTTTTGAAAATGTTGTTTGTGCTGTATTAAGACCCTCTTACCAAGAAATTTGTTTTGCGTGCATACGTATAAAAATTAAGGTTTTTATCCAACGCAATCTTAGGTTTGAACGTTGTTTTCAATTTAGACTTGTTTATATTTTTTCGTTTGGGCTTGTATTATATTTGCCTTCGGGTTTATATGATCCGTTCATCCTATTTCGACTTTTAAAATTCAAGAGTCTATCCTAAATTGAGGTAAATTATATGGCCTTCCAAATATCGTTTCGATTCCTAACATCACTGAAGAGACATTAATTGTCGAAATCCGGATATGGTGTACTAATTTTTGCACCTTTTGTTTGCGGTATACCATCTTTTCCGCAAGTTTATTGTTTTCTGTTTGGTATTAAATAAATAATTAAGATCCATTTTGTTACATCTGGTGATCCGTTTATTTGGCAATCGCCAATGGCAGTCAGCAGGGTTTAAGAACATCCGTTGTTTGACCTGCTAGTCAAATGCGTTTTGTTAAAATATACGTTTTCACTTTTTTGGTCTATTGGAAAATGTTGTTTGTGCTATTTAATCTTTACAGAAGTAAATGCAGCTTTCGTTGAAACATGGATAAAAGATGACGAAAGTTTTTGTGAGACACTCGGATCAGAACTTGTTTATGATAAAGTAAAAGATTGTAGCTGTATTGTGGTAACATCAAATTTAGGATTAGGAAAGACGGCCACCATCCGACATATCGCATTAAAATTTAAACTGAAAGGATTTGAAATTGTTCCAGTAGAGTCCCCAGAGGATATAATCAAGTATAAAACAAATAAAAAACAAGTGTTTCTTATTGATGATGTCCTTGGAAAATACAGTTTAAGTCCGACCCTGTTGGATGAATGGGAAAGAAAAAACGAAAAGCTCATAAGCTGCTTAGACACAGGAGTGGGTTCAACAAAAATCTTGTGTACACTGAGATTACAGATAGCACTCCAAAAAAGGTTTAAAAATGCATCGACAATTTTAAACAAAGTAGTCGTAAATTTAGAGCAGAAATCTAATGCTCTTTCAAAGAGGAAAAGAAGAAAATATTATTGAAACATCTAAGGAGTAGTATTATAGAAAAAGAAATTGAAACAGAGGATGTTGAGACAATGTGTGAAACGAATTATGCATTTCCTCTTCTTTGCAAATTAGTTTCAAATAATGAGGAACGATTCAGAAAAAGAATCACATTCTTTAAGCAGCCATTATCACTTCTAAAAGAGGAACTTGATAAAATGAGTAATGACAATAAAAAGTTATATTGCATTTTAGTACTATGTGTGTTGTTTGACGGTTCATTAAGAAGAAGTATGTTTGAAATTGACTCAAATGATTGTGATGAGAAAATATACACAATAATGGAAACGTGTGGACTTCAAAGAAACATGTCTAAAAAGGCACTTGATGATAGCGCCATTTCTGCTTTAGGATCTTATTTCATAAAGGACAGTTACAATTTCCGGTTTATTCACGATGCTCTTGAAGAGACTGTGGGGTGTCATTTCTGTACCTTGAATCCCCAAAAAATGTTTGCAGAATGCAATATCTTTTTTATTACAGATCGAGTAAGAATTCAATCGAATAGAAATGTTGATGAAAATATCGTGATTATTCGGGAAGACGAACTGAATGAGGATCATATTAGACCGTTATATGATAGATTGTTGACTGAATTAAAACGTGGTAGATTTTCCGTTTTGTTGATGAGTCATCTCTTTAATAATAGAAACTTTGTCGATGTATTTGGAACTCATATTAAAACTAATCAGAGCGAATTTGTGTCCAGAGGACCCTTTCTTGGATATAGTTCCGAGCTACAACTGATCCCTCAGACTATCTTTCCAAATTTGGTTAAGACTTTATCCACTGAGGAATTTCAAAATAACAAAGATGCTATTAGTCAAGTTTTAAAGGCTGACCGTGGCAGAAGTACACTTATGTATTGGATTGTGGCCTTTGGCTGTTATGAATTCTTTCAGTATGCTTGGAGTACGATGACACATTCAGAGCGTAAAACGATTCTGGGTAGAGAATATGATTTCACACCCTTATCCCGCCCCTTTTTTCCTTTAGCTGTCCTGGGTGGTAGCTTAAAAATTGTAGAAAAATTAATTTCTGATGGAGCAAGTGTTAATTGCTTTTCGGAAATTTGGGAAACACCTTTATATATAGCAGTTAAGTTAGGTCGCTGTGATATGGTACGCTTACTTTTGAACAAAGGAGCACATGTAAACCTACGGTTATGGTTTGACATGAAGGTCCCCATTTTAGTAACTTCAAACAATAACCAATTAATCAGTTTGATACTAAAATATGATTTAAACCAGACCAAACTTCATAAATCAGTTCGACATAACGATCTTCAAATTTTGAGATCAAATATTTCATCGGAGAATATTGATTCTAAAACAAATAGCGGGTGGACAGTCCTTCATTTCTCAGTATTATTAAATAATGTAGAAGCTGTTAAGGTTTTATTCCATGACGAATTGCCCCAAAACGATGACTCCTATTTTGACTTTATGCAAATTGACCAAAGAGAATATTCGAGTAGAAAGCCGACACCGAAAGTAAGCATAGCTGACAATAACGGACTTACAGCTCTCCATTTAGCAGTTATAAACAACAATATCGAGATGATATCCCTTCTGCTTCGTCATAAAGCTGCAAAAAAGGTTTGTGATGATGTCGGAAGAACCCCTTTACATTACACAACAAGTGAAAGTGCAATAAAATTATTGCTCACTAATAGCTCTCAAAACCAGTGTTTGGCGACTAATGGAAACGCAAATGAGATGAGAGAGTATGAAAAAGCACCTATATCAGTTTTCAGGACCACATGTTTAAATATTACTCTACAAACTGCTTTCAGAAATGTTTGTCGTGACTGTGTTAACATGGCAGACAATGAGGGTAATACACCCTTACATTCTGTTGTAAAAGGTGCCTTTTAATAAAGGAAAGAGATGATTGTATACAAACATTTTTAGAGAATGGGGCCAATCCTTATTTATTCAATCACATGGGCGTTTCAGCATTAGAGTCTAGACATTTAGATAACTGTTGTGATACAGATAGATACATAGCAAATTATAAACAATCACTTTATAAGACTCATATTGTATTTGCTTTTGCCACGTTCCTCTTTTTTGCATTCGCTATTGGCCTGCTAATGAGCTTTCCCTACCCCTACATAGTTAATAATGAACACCAAAATGCGAGTTATTGCAATGAACAATTTACAGAATCAGATAATATTATCTTGGTGCAGGTGACGAGAAGCATATACGGTATATTACTGATTATTGTACCTTTTTTGTTATTTTCATCGATAATATTTGACAATAGGTGTTCAGTTCAGCTACGATGGTTTTTACTTTTGTTATCAATAGGATGTTGCTCTTTGATATCATTTGGTGCTTGTGTATACATTCAATTCATATACAACTTTATGTTTGCAGTTACTGTACTTGTTGTTTTATATATGATGTCCATAAAGATAATTGGAATTTTAACATATGCAATATTCAAGATTTTCAAAGATAGGAAAATACTGAATATAGAATCCTCACTATTGTGCTCCTTAAGTACTAAATATATTATATTATTTGTTAGTTTAGCTTTGTTTATGCCAATATATTCAATTATAAAGATAACAGAGTACAATCTATATACAATGCCCGATATAAATACTCTGAAATTAACAGCTTTAAATTGTTCAGAATGCAGACCGATAAATATCACATGTACCAGCTCTGTCCATAATATTACTTATAAAAAGGGTGTTGATTTCACTCTACAATGCAGTAATGATCCAAATATTACCAGTTATAATGGTACACTTATAGTCGAATCAGAAGTTATAGACTGGTCAGTAATGGTCTGCATGAATTTATTTTGGTTACATGTTATATGTATCTATTATTTCTTTTACTGTATATCAGTATTTGTTACGAAGGTAGTATCTATAAATTTTTATTATTTTACGTTCATTTTTATGTATGCTTATTTAATTATACTTTCTGCTGTTTATTATCACAAATAAAGTAGCCAATAAGTTGCAAGTTTTATTCAACAAAAACTTTTTACTAATTGTGTTTTAATGCAAATATATGTTGCTTATAACTGTTAATACCTATTAAATAGGTATGTTGTTTAAGTCATGCAACCAATCAATCTATGAATCAGAACGAAAAGAAGGTAAAGCAGATTCACTAGAAAATAAATACCATACGGGAGTCAGATAAGTATCAAAGTGACATTTCATTTAAACAACAACTGACAAAAAAGAATTAATCACATTCATGTACGTTTAGCATTTTTCACGCATCTTTCTGTAAAGAAGTTGCTGCCCATTTATTTATATAAACGAATCTATTATTGTTATTTCCTTTTCCATTTTGAAAATATATGATACCTTTGAATCACCGAATTGGCTGGAGGTGAAATATAAATTCAAGAACGTGTCATGATAATTCGAATTTTAATAACCATTTTAAAATGTATTTTAAGTGTTCTGTTTTTACTGCAGGACTTTCATGTCATATACATTCATCATAGATTGCACTAATAACTGTCAAAATGGGAAGTAACTCATCTTTTCGCAAACATGAGAATCAACTGAAATTTTAAGAACTCACATGACCATGATGACCAATATATCTCTCATGACAGTTAAATTTCGGTAGTTCATTTTCTGCATCTCATTTAATTTAACACAAAAATTCACATAATCTTTACGGCTTCTTTTACCTAGATTCCAAAGCTTATTTGTTCGAAATACCTTTATTTTTCGGTTATTATTTAAAAACGAGACCTGATAAAAATAAAATGCTGATATCGTTCAAAGGGGTATTCGAATCTTTTTAATTTTAATCTCATACAAAATAGAGATAGTTTTTTATATTGAATATATTATAATAGAAATGTCTGTGTGCATATCTTGTAAATGAACTTACCGTTGGAAATGGCCATTACTTTTTTAAATCGAATGGGATTTTCATAACACTTGAAAGATATCCTGTACTGTTCTTACACGTTGCAAATTTAATTTTCATTAAGATGAATTGCTCTCAAATGTTATGAACTAAATTTATATGTGAAAAAAATTAGGCTTATCTGTTGGGTTTAAATTCAAAGCGTCAACTTTGATCATGTTTTAACTATTTCAAATCATCTGAGATTTTCATAATACTTGACAGCTATTTGTTCTTACAAATCGCAAAATAATTTTTTTCGTTAAGATTAATTGCTATTAAAATTTTATGCTTTTAAAAAAAAATTGTAAAAGAAAACTTTTAGTGGAGAATTAAATCAGATACCAATAGTCAATGTTGAGAGTTTGTATTACTTTTTAAAATTTCATTTAATAAAGCTATCATGTCATGGATATATAGTTCTTACAATATGACATTTTTTTCATTCATTTAGAGATATATTTACTGTGTTAAAAAGGCAAATTATCTAATTGTTTTCAGTAAACCTAACAAAAATAATGATACTAGAACACTAGTCCGCGACTGAAATAAAGTACCTATGCTTTATTTTTAGCCTTGAATTTTAGTATTCGTATTCACAAAACGCGCGTCTGGCGCAAATATAAAATTTCAATCCTAGTATCTATGATGAGTTTATTTATGCTAAGGATGATTTAAAGGTCTATCTGGAATATTCATCTGAGCTTGATCGTATCATCATGGTTCATTGGTCAATGTTAAGTCCTCATGTTTCAGTTTCTGGTTTTTTCTCAGTGTACATCACATAATTTGCACTGTTAAGTAATGTTAAGTTGATGCGTTACTTATGGTAAATCATTTACTAAAGATTACCAATATAATTCAATCATGATCAGTAAAGCAGTCGAGACATTTCAGCGTGTGCATTCTTGTGAAGATAATGTTGAGGTGGTTGCTAGAAAGCTGGTAGATCATGAAAATGCTTATCGAAGTGAGGTTTTTTCCCTGTTAGTTGTACTTTTCGAGGTAAAAAATCCCTAACATGATTTATGTTATTGTTTAAGCCAAAGTAACAATGTTTAGTTTTGCTTTGTTGGAACATACGACACCATTTATACCATTTGACTTTTCTACACTTTACACAAGTATTCCCATTCCAAACTAAAAGACAAATTGAAAGAGTTGGTATTACTTTGTTTCATTAAAAGAATGGCGAACGTAGATACAAGTATCTTGTCTTGGGAGGATAAATCCTACTTTGTAAAGAATCACTCTGATTCAAACAAAAATTCTCTGAAACTGACATTATCAAGATGCTTGATTTCTTGATTGACAACATATTTGTTACGTTTGGAGGACGTGTTTTTCAACAGACTGTCGGAATTCCAATTGGAACCAATTGTGCCCCTCTTCTTGCCGACTTGTTTCTTTATTATTATGAGGCTGACTTCATACAGGAACTTCATAGGAAGAAAGATAAGAAGTTAGCAATATCCTTTAACTCTACGTTCCGCTATATAGATGATGTTCTCTCACTAAATAATACAAAATTTGGTGACTATGTTGAACGAATCTATCCCATCGAACTAGAGATAAAGGATACTACAGATACAGTTAAGTCTGCCTCATATCTTGACTTACATCTAGAAATTGACAATGAGGGTCGGTTGAAAACAAAACTTTACGACAAAGAGATGATTTCAGCTTCCCAATTGTGAACTTTCCATTTCTATGTAGCAACATTCCAGCAGCGCCTGCATATGGAGTATATATCTCCCAATTGATACGATATTCCCGGGCTTGTGTTTCCTATCATGTTTTCCTTGATAGAGGATTGCTGCTCACAAGGAAGCTATTAAACCAAGAGTTCCAAATGGGAAGTTGAAATCATCCTTCGTAAATTTTACGGACGCCATCACGAGTTGGTTGACCGTTATGGAATAACCGTTTCACAGATGATATCTGATATGTTCCTTATGTCGTAACTACAATACCCTTCCCTTTTCACGAATGTGACTTACCGAATTAGACTATTTACCGGATTTGTAATAACATAAGCAACACGACGGGTGCCACATGTGGAGCAGGATCTGCTTACCCTTCCGGAGCACCTGAGATCACCCCAGTTTTTGGTGGGGTTCGTGTTGCTTAGTCTTTAGTTTTCTATGTTGTGTCATCTGTACTATTATTTGTCTGTTTGTCTTTTTATTTTTGGCCATGGCGTTGTCAGTTTGTTTTCGATCTATGAGTTTGACTGTCCCTCTGGTATCTTTCGTCCCTCTTTTATAAACTTCACAGGAGATGTAATTAAGGTAAACGCTACGATGTTTAGCTGACTAATCAAACATCAAGGCAGAATTCTTGTTTCATTAACGTTTACCAAGACGTGTTTAACTGACTGGATTAATTATAAAAATTAATATCAGGGAACTCGTCATATATCTATAATTAATTGATCTGTAGTTTTATTTTTTATTTCACTGTATTTGTAGTTTTGAGTGTGTTGATAAAGATAGATAAGTTTTTACTTTTTTCATACTTTTGTCTTCCATGAAAAGAAAGTTTGGTTCGAGTTTAACTTTGCGAAATTCCCTATGCCAGTTAAGTCATCTGAAATGTCTCAGAAAAAAATGGCTAACAGACAAAATACAAATTTTTAGAATAAGAGCCTATAATATTTAACTGATAAGTGCCAGGAATGAAATGTGTTGCTTCTGAATCATCTGATAACCTATAATGGCTGTGTCAACTCTGTGTATATATATAAGGATAGCTTATTATAGGTTGCATTTCTGTAAATATTGACAATGCAATTTCCCATAGGAACTCCTTTTACGGCTAAAACTGTACCACTTTTACTATGAAGTTTTGAAAAAAATCATATCCTAGAATGGAAAGTTCATATGCACTACAATTTTTTTCAAAGGTTAAAATATAGGGCTATGCGGCATATTTTCAACGTTTATATGCCCCGAACTTCTAAGAGTTTAAACTAACACTAAATTTCTTAACTATCCCTACCTTGACTGTAGGATTACCACAGATTTCTATATAGACAATATGCATATGTATATTTACTGGTAACATTCCCAAGTTATGTCTCTATGAGATGAAACCTAGAGATCATAACTGGGAACCAGTATGTAAACAAAATTAATTATCTATGAATATTCTATATCTCCCAAAAGAGGCGTGGTTTGAGAAACAGCTGTATTTACAAAGTGCAACCTATAAATTGTTTTCAATTTAGACTTGTTCATATAAGGATAGCTATATACATAAATGAGACAAAATGCCCATATAATAAAGACATCTAGAGGTTAATAGATAGTCTCTACAATATGCCATGCACGCCTTAAAATTCCAGGCATGAACAAGTGGTTTATGTATGAAACAGAAATTACTCACAGATATGCAATCAATATCAAATTCACAAAAAGAAAAAAGGTACTATATAACATAAAACCAAACAATTAAGATATAACATAAGACAACAACTAATTTAGCACCTGTCGAAGTGGCAGGGACATAAATATTACGTTCAATTTTATCTCAATCCGCTAAAATTAATTTTAGATCTGTAATCCGTGGACTAAAAAAAGTACGTAAATAAACATGAAATAAAGGACTGTCCAAGTAAGAACACTTAAATCTGATACGGGTGTGTTTGGTTGTATAACAATTAAAAAACTCTCGAAACTATCCACCAGAGACCAAATGACATAGAAGTTATCATCTATATGTCACCGTAAGGCCTTTACAATGACAAAATCAATTTCACAAAGCAAGCTGCACAGGTAAATGTGCCAGGTATGATATACACAACGGTCAATATGTGCGAAAGTCATGCGTGAATTGCGTTAACCATATAATCTACAAACGTGCTTTTGTCACTTATTGTTACATGTACATGCTTGTATCTAATAATGCATGATTTACATATGAAATATAATACACTGGAAAGTCATGCGTGAATAATGCGTAATCCAACTGCTAGACCATGAGTCCAGAACTCATATTGAGCTAGACAAAGACTCTGAAACAAAAGGAGAGTCAGTCCAAGAAGTCATAACATACGTTGAGACCATGAAAAATGTAAACCAAGGCGAAGACAATAATAAGAGAGACAAGTGAAAGGAGGTCAAAAGAATAAAGATATTGGAAAGCTGAATGACAGAAAGACTGATTATTATAAAGAGGAGAGAAAATGTCTATTGAAAGCCAGAATGAAGACAAAATAGAAGTCTTACTATTAAACAATCCTTGATTTTTATATGATGTTTGAAGCTAAAAGGCAATATTTACAGCATTAGACTTTAATAGACTAGAAACCAGTCAGTCCTCTTTATCCAACCTATGATAACTAAAATAAGAGTCCTACACAAAGATGATCACATTTTTGGTGTATTCTGGACACGATGCAAGGAATTGTTTTTGCAAACCTTGAGAAATTTCCATCAAAAACCCAATTTGAATTAACAATGGGATCAGAGTAACAATCAGTTTGGTCCAACCTCAAAACGGTTCGAAATACCTTTATTTTTCGGTTATTATTTAAAAACGAGACCTGATAAAAATAAAATGCTGATATCATTCAAAGGGGTATTCGAATCTTTTTAATTTTAATCTCATACAAAATAGAGATAGTTTTTTTTTTTTATATTTGTTATATATTTGGAATATATTTATAATAGAAATGTCTGTGTGCATATCTTGTAAATGAACTTACCGTTGGATATGGCCATTACTTTTAAAATCGAATGGGATTTTCATAACACTTGAAAGATATCCTGTACTGTTCTTACACGTTGCAAAGTTAATTTTCATTAAGATAAATTGCTCTCAAATGTTATGAACTAAATTTATATGTGAAAAAATTAGGCTTATCTGTTGGGTTTAAATTCAAAGCGTCAACTTTGATTATGTTTTAACTATTTCAAATCATCTGAGATTTTCATAATACTTGACAGCTATTTGTTCTTTACAAATCGCAAAATATTTTTTCGTTAAGATTAATTGCTATTAAAATTTTATGCTTTTAAATAAGATTTGCAAAAGAAAACTTTAAGTGGGAATTAATTCAGATACAAATAGTCAATGTTGAGAGTTTGTATTACTTTTAAAATTTCATTTAATAAAGCTATCGTGTCATGGATATATAGTTCTTACAATATGACTTTTCATTCATTTAGAGATATATTTACTGTGTTAAAAATCCTAACATGATTTTACCTTATGTTATAGTTTAAGCCAAACTAACAATGTTTTGTTTTGCTTTGTTGGAACATACGACACCATTGATAAACTATCGAACTAGAGATAAAGGATACTACAGATACAGTTAAGTCTGCCTCATATCTTGACTTACATCTAGAAATTGACAATGAGGGTCGGTTGAAAACAAAACTTTACGACAAAGAGATGATTTCAGCTTCCCAATTGTGAACTTTCCATTTCTATGTAGCAACATTCCAGCAGCGCCTGCATATGGAGTATATATCTCCCAATTGATACGATATTCCCGGGCTTGTGTTTCCTATCATGTTTTCCTTGATAGAGGATTGCTGCTCACAAGGAAGCTATTAAACCAAGAGTTCCAAATGGGAAGTTGAAATCATCCTTCGTAAATTTTACGGACGCCATCACGAGTTGGTTGACCGTTATGGAATAACCGTTTCACAGATGATATCTGATATGTTCCTTATGTCGTAACTACAATACCTTCCCTTTTCACGAATGTGACTTACCGAATTAGACTATTTACCGGATTTGTAATAACATAAGCAACACGACGGTGCCACATGTGGAGCAGGATCTGCTTACCCTTCCGGAGCACCTGAGATCACCCCAGTTTTGGTGGGGTTCGTGTTGCTTAGTCTTTAGTTTTCTATGTTGTGTCATCTGTACTATTATTTGTCTGTTTGTCTTTTTATTTTGGCCATGGCGTTGTCAGTTTGTTTTCGATCTATGAGTTTGACTGTCCCTCTGGTATCTTTCGTCCCTCTTTTATAAACTTCACAGGAGATGTAATTAAGGTAAACTCTACGATGTTTAGCTGACTAATTAAACATCAAGGCAGAATTCTTGTTTCATTAACGTTTACCAAGACGTGTTTAACTGACTGGATTAATTATAAAATTAATATCAGGGAACTCGTCATATATCTATAATTAATTGATCTGTAGTTTTATTTTTATTTCACTGTATTTGTAGTTTTCAGTGTGTTGATAAAGATAGATAAGTTTTACTTTTTCATACTTTTGTCTTCCATGAAAAGAAAGTTTGGTTCGAGTTTAACTTTGCGAAATTCCCTATGCCAGTTAAGTCATCTGAAATGTCTCAGAAAAAAATGGCTAACAGACAAAATACAAATTTTTAGAATAAGAGCCTATAATATTTAACTGATAAGTGCCAGGAATGAAATGTGTTGCTTCTGAATCATCTGATAACCTATAATGGCTGTGTCAACTCTGTGTATATATATAAGGATAGCTTATTATAGGTTGCATTTCGTAAATATTGACAATGCAATTTCCCATAGGAACTCTTTTACGGCAAAACACCCCACCAATAATATTCAGGAGAGTTTGTATTACTATGAAAATTTCATTTAATAAAGCTATCATGTCATGGATAGATAGTTCTTACAATATGACATTTTTTCATTCATTTAGAGACATATTTACTGTGTTAAAAGGCAAATTATCTAATTGTTTTCAGTAAACCTAATAAAAATAATGATATAGAACACTAGTCCGCGACTGAAATAAAGTACCTATGCTTTATTTTTAGCCTTGAATTTTAGTATTCGTATTCACAAACGCGTCTGGCGCAAATATAAAATTTCAATCCTAGTATCTATGATGAGTTTATTTATGCTAAGGATGATTTAAAGTCTATCTGGAATATTCATCTGCTTGATCGTATCATCATGGTTCATTGGTCAATGTTAAGTCCTCATGTTTCAGTTTCTGGTTTTTCTCCAGTGTACATCACATAATTTGCACTGTTAAGTAATGTTAAGTTGATGCGTTACTTATGGTAAATCATTTTACTAAAGACTACCGATATAATTCAATCATGATCAGTAAAGCAGTCAGGGACATTTCAGCGTGTGCATTCTTGTGAAGATAATGTTGAGGGGTTACTAGAAGCTGGTAGATCATGAAAATGCTTATCGAAGTGAGGTTTTTCCCTGTTAGTTGTACTTTTCGAGGTAAAAATCCCTAACATGATTTATGTTATTGTTTAAGCCAAAGTAACAATGTTTAGTTTTGCTTTGTTGGAACATACGACACCATTTATACCATTTGACTTTTCTACACTTTACACAAGTATTCCCCATTCCAAACTAAAAGACAAATTGAAAGAGTTGGTATTACTTTGTTTCATTAAAAAGAATGGCGAACGTAGATACAAGTATCTTGTCTTGGGGAGGGATAAATCCTACTTTGTAAAGAATCACTCTGATTCAAACAAAAAATTCTCTGAAACTGACATTATCAAGATGCTTGATTTCTTGATTGACAACATATTTGTTACGTTTGGAGGACGTGTTTTTCAACAGACTGTCGGAATTCCAATTGGAACCAATTGTGCCCCTCTTCTTGCCGACACTTGTTTCTTTATTATTATGAGGCTGACTTCATACAGGAACTTCATAGGAAGAAAGATAAGAAGTTAGCAATATCCTTTAACTCTACGTTCCGCTATATAGATGATGTTCTCTCACTAAATAATACAAAATTTGGTGACTATGTTGAACGAATCTATCCCATCGAACTAGAGATAAAGGATACTACAGATACAGTTAAGTCTGCCTCATATCTTGACTTACATCTAGAAATTGACAATGAGGGTCGGTTGAAAACAAAACTTTACGACAAAGAGATGATTTCCAGCTTCCCAATTGTGAACTTTCCATTTCTATGCTAGCAACATTCCAGCAGCGCCATGCATATGGAGTATATATCTCCCAATTGATACGATATTCCGGGCTTGTGTTTTCCTATCATGTTTTCCTTGATAGAGGATTGCTGCTCACAAGGAAGCTATTAAACCAAGAGTTCCAAATGGGAAGTTGAAATCATCGCTTCGTAAATTTTACGGACGCCATCACGAGTTGGTTGACCGTTATGGAATAACCGTTTCACAGATGATATCTGATATGTTCCTTATGTCGTAACTACCATAATACCCTTCCCTTTTCACGAATGTGACTTACCGAATTAGACTATTTACCGGATTTGTAATAACATAAGCAACACGACAGGTGCCACATGTGGAGCAGGATCTGCTTACCCTTCCGATGTAGGTTGCATTTCTGTAAATATTGACAATGCAATTTCCATAGGAACTCCTTTTACGGCTAAAACTGTACCACTTTTACTATGAAGTTTTGAAAAAATCATATCCTAGAATGGAAAGTTCATATGCACTACAATTTTTTCAAAGGTTAAAATATAGGGCTATGCGGCATATTTTCAACGTTTATATGCCCCGAACTTCTTAGAGTTTAAACTAACACTAAATTTCTTAACTATCCCTACCTTGACTGTAGGATTACCACAGATTTCTATATAGACAATATGCATATGTATATTTACTGGTAACATTCCCAAGTTATGTCTCTATGAGATGAAACCTAGAGATCATAACTGGGAACCAGTATGTGAACAAAATTAATTATCTATGAATATTCTATATCTCCCCAAAAGAGGCGTGGTTTGAGAAACAGCTGTATTTACAAAGTGCAACCTATAAATTGTTTTCAATTTAGACTTGTTCATATAAGGATAGCTATATACATAAATGAGACAAAATGCCCATATAATAAAGACATCTAGAGGTTAATAGATGGTCTCTACAATATGCCATGCACGCCTTAAAATTCCAGGCATGAACAAGTGGTTTATGTATGAAACAGAAATTACTCACAGATATGCAATCAATATCAAATTCACAAAAGAAAAAAGTACTATATAACATTAAACCAAACAATTAAGATATAACATAAGACAACAACTAATTTAGCACCTGTCGAAGTGGCAGGGACATAAATATTACGTTCAATTTTATCTCAATCCGCTAAAATTAATTTTAGATCTGTAATCCGTGGACTAAAAAAGTACGTAAATAAACATGAAATAAAGGACTGTCAAGTAAGAACACTTAAATCTGATACGGGTGTGTTTGGTTGTATAACAATTAAAAACTCTCGAAACTATCCACCAGAGACCAAATGACATAGAAGTTATCATCTATATGTCACCGTAAGGCCTTTTACAATGACAAAAATCAATTTCACAAAGCAAGCTGCACAAGTAAATGTGCCAGGTATGATATACACAACGGTCAATATGTGCGAAAGTCATGCGTGAATTGCGTTAACCATATAATCTACAAACGTGCTTTTGTCACTTATTGTTACATGTACATGCTTGTATCTAATAATGCATGATTTACATATGAAATATAATACACTGGAAAGTCATGCGTGAATAATGCGTAATCCAACTGCTAGACCATGAGTCCAGAACTCATATTGAGCTAGACAAAGACTCTGAAACAAAAGGAGAGTCAGTCCAAGAAGTCATAACATACGTTGAGACCATGAAAAATGTAAACCAAGGCGAAGACAATAATAAGAGAGACAAGTAAAAGGAGGTCAAAAGAATAAAGATATTGGAAAGCTGAATGACAGAAAGACTGATTATTATAAAGAGGAGAGAAAATGTCTATTGAAAGCCAGAATGAAGACAAAATAGAAGTCTTACTATTAAACAATCCTTGATTTTTATATGATGTTTGAAGCTAAAGGCAATATTTACAGCATTAGACTTTAATACACTAGAAACCAGTCAGTCCTCTTTATCCAACCTATGATAACTAAAATAAGAGTCCTACACAAAGATGATCACATTTTGGTGTATTCTGGACACGATGCAAGGAATTGATTTTGCAAACCTTGAGAAATTTCCATCAAAAACCCAATTTGAATTAACAATGGGATCAGAGAAACAATCAGTTTGGTCCAACCTCAAAACGGTTCGAAATACCTTTATTTTTCGGTTATTATTTTAAAAACGAGACCTGATAAAAATAAAATGCTGATATCATTCAAAGGGGTATTCGAATCTTTTAATTTTAATCTCATACAAAATAGAGATAGTTTTTTTTTTATATTTGTTATATATTTGTTATATATTTATAATAGAAATGTCTGTGTGCATATCTTGTAAATGAACTTACCGTTGGATATGGCCATTACTTTTTAAAATCGAATGGGATTTTCATAACACTTGAAAGATATCCTGTACTGTTCTTACACGTTGCAAAGTTAATTTTCATTAAGATAAATTGCTCTCAAATGTTATGAACTAAATTTATATGTGAAAAAATTAGGCTTATCTGTTGGGTTTAAATTCAAAGCGTCAACTTTGATTATGTTTTAACTATTTCAAATCATCTGAGATTTTCATAATACTTGACAGCTATTTGTTCTTTACAAATCGCAAAATATTTTTTTTCGTTAAGATTAATTGCTATTAAAATTTTATGCTTTTAAATAAGATTTGCAAAAAGAAAACTTTAAGTGGGGAATTAATTCAGATACAAATAGTCAATGTTGAGAGTTTGTATTACTTTTTAAAATTTCATTTAATAAAGCTATCGTGTCATGGATATATAGTTCTTACAATATGACTTTTTCATTCATTTAGAGATATATTTACTGTGTTAAAAAATCCCTAACATGATTTTACCTTATGTTATAGGTTAAGCCAAACTAACAATGTTTTGTTTTGCTTTGTTGGAACATACGACACCATTGATAAACTTCACAGGAGATGTTATTAAGGTAAACTCTACATCTCCTTGCTGAATACTATATACAAAATTGGTTCAGGGGTTATTGCTAGTAGATTTAAAAAAGTTTTAGACAAACTGATTGATTTAGATCAAACTGCCTTTATTAGTGGACGTTTTATTGGGGATAACATCAGATTGATTTATGATCTTTTACAGTATACAGAAGAACATAACATTCCAGGTTTATTGCTTTTAATTTATTTTGAAAAAGCATTTGATTCTTTATCTTGGGACTTTCTGGTGTCAGTTTTGCAATTTGTCAATTTGGTGAATCTATTATTAAGTGGGCTAAAGTATTTTATAATAATATCTCATCTGCAGTCATTCAGGGGGGAAATCTTTCAGACTTTTTTCAAATAGGACGTGGCTGTAGACAAGGGGATCCCTTATCGCCCTACCTTTTTATACTTTGTGCAGAAATTTTGGCAATTAGAATTCGGGGGAATAGACATATTACTGGTATAAATGTGACAAGGACAGAACATAAGTTATCACAGTTTGCAGATGATACTTCACTTATTTTAGATGGAAGTGAACAGTCCTTAAATGAAATTTTAAATGAATTAGATTGGTATGCAAAACTTTCAGGACTAAACATAAACTTTTCTAAAACACAGGTAGTTTGGATTGGGAGTAAAAATACTGTACCTTTCTTGGTATTCCTAATTATTGGAAGATTTTATATAGACAGAAAAGTATACCTAAAACGACAAAGTTATGTTTCATTTACCTGTATATATTATGAAAACCGGTTTTTCAAAAGTGATTATTTTCTAAGGGTTTAATATTTCGCGGTAGTGTTTTGCCATGGCTTTATTTGGACTTGTTTGTTTGCTTTTTGGCCTTGAATGTTTGTCCCTAATATTTTATTAACTATGTATTTACTTTCAGGTATCACAGATCGAATTTATTCGTTCATAGTGTGTTAATTTACGTTTTGATTGAGTTAAGCCTTCCAATTGATGTTTTATCGTGTGTTTTCTATGTTGTGATGTTATACTATTGTTTCAGAAAAGGAGAAGGTTTGGTACCATTAATAATGGTTTACTTTTATAAATTGTGATAAACTTGTCTAAACAGAAATTTATCCTGGGGTACAACGGCTTTTAAGTTATTGGGTATTAATTTTGATGTTGATCTTGATAAAATTATTAACATTAATTATAATGAGAGGGTTTTGCAGATAAAAATCTAATTAAGATATGGTCAAAAAATCTTACAGTAATAGGTAAAATTACAGTTGTGAAAACTCTTATTTTACCTGTCCTTAATCAACTTATAATTACATTGCCAAATCCAAATCAAGAACTTGTGAAAAAGATCAATGAGCTTATTTTTAAATTTATTTGGAATTCACCTGTTCATAGAGTCAAGAAAGAACTGTTGCAAAAGGATTACAGCGAAGGTGGATTGAAAATGATCAACCTTAGCTCCTTCATCATAGCCCTCAAATCTACATGGGTAAGAAAACTTGTCCTATCTGACAATAAATGGAAAAATGTTTTATTTTCCATAATAAATCAAGAAAAATTATTTAAATTTGGAAATGATAATCTGTCAAACATTAAAGTAAATATGAAAAATAAATTTTGGCATGATGTATTACATGCATGGGACATTATTATTGATAAAGAAGAAAACAATACATGGGAATATTTTTGTCAAGCCCACTGTGGATGAATAATTGTATTAAAATAGAAAATAAACCTGTATTTTATAAAATTGGTTTATTAAAGGTATATTTTCATTAATGATATTGTATCAACTGCTGGAAAATTTCTAAGTTTGGAACAGTTAAAAGAAACATTTAAAATTGACAGAAATGTTATGAAATATAGCAGCATAATTTCTGCTATAAAGAATGCAAGAAAGGGCTATGTTTTTGATAATTATAAACTAGTCACTCCATTTATTCCTTCATTTGCCAAGTTTTTTTTTTAAAGCTCAAGGGGAACTAAAGACATGTATTCACTATTAATAAGAAATAATATACTTTCGACGGGTCAGAAAAAATGGGATCAAATTTTTAATATAGATGCAAATGAATGGAGATTAATTTTCAAATTACCTTTTATAGTCACAAAAAATACCAAACTGCAGTGGTTACAATATAGAACAAATCAGCATATTTTAGGTACTAATAAATTTTTGAAAAAAATTAATGTCACTGACAATCCAAGCTGTACTTTTTGTCAAGAAGAAGTAGAAACTATTGAACATTTATTTTGGAATTGAGAGATTGTTCAAACATTCATTGATGAAATTGACTCATGGTTTTTGTCAAATGGTATAAGTGTTCCGTTTTCCATAAAACATTTTTTGTTTGGGGATATTACCAAATCATTTAGGGGGAATGCTGCAAATTTAATTTATCTGCAAATAAAACAATATATTTTCAACTGCAAATATTTTAAGAAAGCTTTAACATTACAGGCAGTGCAAAGTAAAATAAAATCTTAATACAGCACTAAAAAATTAATTGCTGTTAAAAATAAAAGAGTAGATATTTTTGACAAGAGTTGGAATGCTTTTGCCATTCTCTTCAGTGAATGATCAGCTGTTTTTTACATTGTATATGTGTACATAAATTAGTAGAAATAGAATTGTCATGAATATTGTCTCTTATTTGAGAAAGAACTACATAATTCATCTGTGCAAATAATTAACCAAAACAAACAATACAAAACAACTTTAAATTTCTTTGAAATTCATCTGATTATTTATCTTTCAATTAATCTTTTTCTTCTTTCTTTTGTTTTTTTTTTTTTTCTCATTATTTGAATTAAAGATATCTACAGACATACTTAAAACATATATCTTATCTTTATATTTTACTACTTAAACAACACAAATTATATATTTTTCATAACCTGTGCATTTGTTATATTATATAATTATATGTTTGATAATCTTAATGGTAAGCTTCTTTTTGATATTACTGACATGCTATATAATTTTTTAAAGTATGAAAAATTGTATGTATAATACTAACAAAACTAACAGCTGTATAAATATGTTATTTACTAATGTTAACGAGGCCGGGATAAGGTACCGGTACTTGATGTTTTCCAACTAACAAATGTACAGATTTCAATAAAATATGATAAATTAAAAAAAACAAAAAACAAAAAAACAAACTCTACGATGTTAAGCTGACTAATTAAACATCAAGGCAGAATTCTTGATTCACTAACGTTTACCAAGAGGTGTTTAACTGACTGGATAAATTATAAAAATTAATATCAGGGAACTCGTCATATATCTATAATTAATTGATCTGTAGTTTTATTTTTTATTTCACTGTATTTGTAGTTTTCAGTGTGTTGTACTTCTCACTCGTTTTTATTGAATAAACATTTGATAAAGATAGATAAGTTTTTACTTTTTTCATACTTTTGTCTTCCATGAAAAGAAAGTCTGGTTCGAGTTTAACTTTGCGAAATTCCCTATCCCAGTTAAGCCATCTGAAATGTCTCAGAAAAAAATGGCGTACAGACAAAATACAAATTTTCAGAATAAGAGCCTATAAATTTAACTGATAAGTGCCAGGAATGAAATGTGTTGCTTCTGAATCATCTGATAACCTATAATGGCTGTGTCAACTCTGTGTATACATATAAGGATAGCTTATTATAAATTGTTTTCAATTTAGACTTGTTCATATAAGGATAGCTATATACATAAATGAGACAAAATGCCCATATAATAATAACATCTAGAGGTTAATAGATAGTTTCTACAATATGCCATGCACCCCTTTAAATTCCAGGCATGAACAAGTGGTTTATGTATGAAACAGAAATTACTCACAGATATGCAATCAATATCAAATTCACAAATAGAAAAAAAAAACATATATAACATAAAACCAAACAATTAAGATATAACATAAGACAACAACTAATTTAGCACCTGTCGAAGTGGCAGGGACATAAATATTACGTTCAATTTTATCTCAATCCGCTAAAATTAATTTTATATCTGTAATCCGTGGACTAAAAATAGTACGTAAATAAACATGAAATAAAGGACTGTACAAGAAAAAACACTTAAATCTGATACGGGTATGTTTGGTTGTATAACAATTAAAAAACTCTCGAAACTATCCACCAGAGACCAAATGACATAGAAGTTATCATCTATATGTCACCGTAAGGCCTTTAACAATGAGAAAAATCAATTTCACAAAGCAAGCTGCACAGGTAAATGTGCCAGGTATGATATACACAACGGTCAATATGTGCGAAAGTCATGCGTGAATTGCGTTAACCATATAATCTACAAATGTGCTTTTGTCACTTATTGTTACATGTACATGCTTGTATCTAATAATGCATGATTTACATATGAAATATAATACATTGGAAAGTCATGCGTGAATAATGCGTAATCCAACTGCTAGATCATGAGTCCAGAACTCATATTGAGCTAGACAAAGACTCTGAAACAAAAGGAGAGTCAGTCCAAGAAGTCATAACATACGTTGAGACCATGAAAAATGTAAACCAAGGCGAAGACAATAATTAGAGAGACAAGTAAAAGGAGCTCAAAAGAATGAAAGTATTGGAAAGCTGAATGACAAAAAGACTGATTATTATAAAGAGGAGAGAAAATGTCTATTGAAAGCCAGAATGAAGACAAAAATAGAAGTCTTACTATTAAACAATCCTTGATTTTGATATGCTGTTTGAAGCTAAAAGGCAATATTTACAGCATTAGACTTTAATAGACTAGAAACCAGTCAGTCCTCTTTATCCAACCTATGATAACTAAAATAAGATTCCTACACAAAGATGATCACATTTTTGCTGCGATCTGGACACGATGCAAGGAATTGTTTTGCAAACCTTGAGAGATTTCCATCAAAAACCCAATTTGAATTAACAATGGGATCAGAGTAACAATCAGTTTGGTCCAACCCCAAAACGGGGTACCACAACCAAGCTTTTAAACTAAGGGAGCCATTTCTGATGACCTGAAGGTCAATCATGCAGCTTTTGGTAATAAAGGTCAAAATCTACATAATGACAAAGGTCAAAACAAAGTCGCAAGGAATTCTTTTGCAACCCATTGAGAAATTTCTGACAGATTTCCAATTCAAATCAACAATAGGGAGAGGGTAACAGTAATTATGGTCCCATTTCAAAACCGGGTACCACAACCAAACTTTTAAACTAAAGTGGTCAACTCTGATCACGACCGCAAGGTCAACCATGTAGTTTTTGGTGTTAAAGGTCAAAAGAACGTCGCAAGGAATTGTTTTGCAACCCATTTAGAAATTATTGACAGATTTCCTTCAAAAACTGCCAATTTAAAACAATAATGGGGACAGAGTCACAGTAATTTGTGTTCCAAACCCAAAACGGGGAACCACAACCAAGCTTGTTTAACCCCGCCGCATTTTTGCGCCTGTCCCAAGTCAGGAGCCTCTGGCCTTTGTTAGTCTTGGATGATTTTTAATTTTATTTCATTTATATGTTTTGGAGTTTAGTGTGACGTCCATTTTCACTGAACTAGTACACAAATTTTTAGGGGCCAGCCGAGGACCACCACCGGGTGCAGGATTTTCTCGCTGCGTTGGAGACCAATTGGTGGCCTTCGGCTGTTGTCTGCTCTTTGGTCGGGTTGTTGGCTCTTTGACATATTCCCCATTTCCATTCTCAATTTTATTTTAAACCAACGCGGCCATATATGATGTCCGGGAGGACACCAATGCAGTTTTTTTGGTGTAAAAGGTCAAAATCTGAATTATGACAGAGGTCAAATAACAGTGTTATATCTGAGAATAACAATTTTGTTATAAAACTTGGAACAAAGGGGTTCTAAAAAGATGGGCATTTATAGTCTTTCAGTTTTCGAAATCTGGTGAGAAGGTTGAGCATTCACCCTTGATAAGAGTTGATAGTCATCCTCATTAACCAGAAAAAAAGAAGGTTCAGCATTAATCCTAGATAAGAGGTTATAGTCCTCCTGATAACAAGAAAAGTCAAGAAGTTGGGAATTCATCCACCCACAATTAGAGATTATATGCCTCCTCTGAGTCACAATGGTGAACAAAAGTTAGGTATTCAGCCTTGAAAAGATGTGATAATACTCCAGCATCTTGTCCTGATGAGTGGCCTTGGTGATGTTCAAAAACTTTAACAAGTTTGAGCTCATGTTATCGGAAGACAGGTTTGAGCTGATAATAATACATAATGGTAACTGGAGCTACAAGGACTTTTGATTCGAATAGAACTTTCAGAAGAAAAAAAACAGTGTCAAATAGACCAAAATTTCCACAATCTGACTCCCTAGCTATTACTGATGTACAATCATTGACAGAATTTGATAACGCTGTTTTTACTATGACACTGAGTCCTAGAAAAGGAACTAATAGATTGCTGAAATAAATGATGAAGTTCTCTTAGGCTTAGATATCTCGATGAAAGGAGATCAAAGCCCATTTATTATAAAACTTACAGAATGAGATATCTTACTAAGTATTTCCTCTATCCAAGGTATTCATGTACAAATTTATGTACACAATAATGAACGAATAATAAATATGTTACACAGCAACAAACGACAACCACTAAATTACAGGCTCCTGACGTGCGACAGGCACATACAGAATGTGGCGGGGTTAAACTAGTTTGAAGGCACCAACCCTCCTCTAATTAGAGACAGTGGTTTAACAGTACAACATAAGAACAAACTATAATAATCAGTTGAAAAGGGTTTAACTCGTCAGATGGATACAAATAGAAATGCATCTAACATAAACAGATTGGACGTTGCAGGGTACTTATACCTCCCCACAACAAAAAAGACACTAAGTACAGATCTGTGATTAATAACAGTTAATGACAGCTAGTTCAAAGCCAATAACAACTATTAAGAAAAATTAAACATCTAAGGCTTAAATATCAATCAGTACACATCCAACATCCAATAGAGTGTAAAGACGTTATTTACCATCAGAGAAAACATGACCATGTACAATGCCAAGATGCAGGTATCGACAGATTGAAGAGCCATAAATGTGCATATATATATAGAAATTATATTTAGTTTGATTTTAATTTCCTGATAACGAAATCAATTAAAATACCAATAAGAACAATATTCGAAGAATTAAAGACAGTGTTGAATCAGTTACCTTTTAGAATAAGTTTATTTACCATTTTAGAATATTATTATTGCATAATGGGAATTAGACAGAAGATGAATAATAACGTCGATTCGTGAACTATTGATCAAGAAGTAAGTCTGAATCAAGAAAGGAGAATCACCAAGAAGTTAAATTCACAATGTGGGAGTCTTATTACAGCTAGCGTTCAAGAAATATGGGAAGATTCAGCCATTCTGTGATTCGCCAGATTTACTGCCTAACAAACCTCAAAGCTTTCCCGAACGATTGGGATACACTGACTTTTCATTTCACTTGGCTCAACAGGTATTTTCTATGCTAATATACCTACCAAGATGGCAACATATGATTGTCATTTGTGTTATGCAGGAGTACATATTATATGTTTGCTATAACAGACAGTGCATTTGATGATTGCACATACAATACTTACCATTTAATGAAACTTCCATTTTGTCAGTGTGACAGTCAATTATTTTACAAGTTGGCACATCACGAAAGGAAAAATAAATGTCATTCTTAAGGTGGGACTTTCAACCCATGCCCGCCAGTTTGAGAATGACCCTATCTTGTAGTAGGAAAACTCGTGCATCAACCATGCAAGTATTGGACTATAAAACGCTAGCAGTGCAGGTTGCTCATCTTAGAGGGATCTGTTATTCAATTATTGATACATTAACATATTATGTCTCTTTAGTTTGCTTACCAATTGTTGCCAATATAATGAAACTATGAACAATTGTCAAACTAGTAGGAGGTTTAACCAGGTATAAAATCGGGTTTAGTCTAAGCTATTCGTAGCTCACATTCATCTCCAGGCCCATGTAATTGTTACTGCTAAACAAGTGACATGTAAAGAACTTTTATTTGAACTATACATTTAAAACATATAGTTTTTTTCATTTGGACTAAGTCTTAATCATGTCAATCAAAATAAATATTAATGTTTGGATTGTTGAAGACTAATGATGGCACCCAGTGACGGATCCAGCCATTTTAAAAAGGGAGTGCCAACCCAGGATACAAAAGGGGTACCAGCCATATGTCCCCATTCAAAAGCATGGATCGTACAAGAGGAAGGGTTCCAACCCATGGACCACCCTGAAATGCCCCAAGAAAGAGGATTCCTACATATGCAATCTGCATATTTGTATGTTAAGCGTGTCCGGTCGTCGGGTTTCTAATCCAGAAACACCTATCCCTCAGTATGTTCGAATATAAATGTTTGTTTAATGTTGAGAAGAGGGAAGTGGGCTTTTTTGATAAAACCGTTACATGTTAAATATATTTATGGTTATCTTCATTAAACTGATACATGTAAGTACTTTGGGTTACAAATATTGCGTTATCTTCAGTCTCTTCTGCCAAAATGTCGTCCGTCATATACATGTACCCGTCCTTATTGACAACTGCATACAAAGAGCATGATCTTTTTTATAATTAGAATGCAGGATACGGCCAACCTTGACTTGCTGGTCCATATTAGCACATGGATTTAACGGGAATATGTAAAACGGCAACTTTGACATTTGTGAAATATACTGACTTGTCAAAGTTTGGATGAATATCGTCAAAGTAAGGTTACTAGTGGGTTTTCATTAAAAAAAACATTCTTATTAATCATGGTTTGAGATTGTCAAAAAAAATGCTAACCGTTCCTTTTCATTTAATATTCAATGTAAACAAATATAGGGTTAAGCATCGGGTGTAAGTTGGTTATACACTTCAAAATTGAGGCATTTGCCTCAGTTGCCTCCATTACGCTACGGCCCTGTATTTTTGTGCATTTCAGACGTTATACAACTATTACTAGTTTACTTATTCTTACTTTTATTCCATTTTATTCATAGTGATAATAAACTATAAAACGGCAAGCTTTTTAGAAAAAGCTATTACTTTTTTTTCTATCATATTTATATCAATGACTCAGTACTGCTGTGTATTATAACGCACACACATAACACATATTTAGAAACTGGATTCATTATATTTAGTTTTTAACATATACATGTACCATCAAATAGGCTGTTGGTAATTACTATTGCGTTATCTATTTACATGAATAAATCAATATGTGTATTAAAAGGAGATTCAATGTTATTTTACACAAATTGTTTGGTAGTGCAGATGAACAAGTTTTAAGTGTGTAAAACTATGTACAGGTTGTTTTATATTCAAATGAGAGTATGTAGAACAGCTGAAGTGTGTGTTTACGGAGGAATTTCCCGATACATGTAGTTAAAGTTGTTGATGCATGTGCACACGAAACACTTTGTGCAATTAGTGCTTCTGGTTAAACGTGGAGATAATGGATTTTCTTCGATAAGTGATATTCATCATATTAATGAGACCATAACATATATATATACTTTTTTCCTGTCTGCTGATGCAAACAGAAGGTAAAAAAATTTTTCTTATTAACATAGGCAACAAGCATTATAAAGGGAAATATTCTAGAGTTAAATAAACGGTGCTTTAACATTTTTTTTGTTAGGCGAGGCATGAACATTTAGAGGGGAAAACAAAACATGCATGAGCTGTACTTTGTGTATGTTAGTTGTGAGGATACCCTGCCACGTACGGTCTGTGTTTTGGTAGATGTTTTTCGGCTTTGTATTCGTCTGATGAATTAAGCCCTTTTCAATGTTGTTCTATATGTTGATCTTATGTTGTCCTGTAACACCACTGTTCCAGGTTAGTGGAGGGTTGATCGCTCACAAACATGTTTAACCCAATTATGTGCCTGTCCCAAGTCAGTAGTTTGTTGTTCAGTGGTTGTCGTTGGTTCATGTCTCTCATATTTGTTATTCGTAAATTGTTTTGTTATGGATTAGACCGTTGGTTTTCTCAATTGAATTGTTTCATATTTTTCATGTCGACGGTATGGGTTTTTTTTTCATTCTCGAAGGCCGTACGGTTGCCTAAAATTGCTTACATCCACTTCATTTGAACTTTGGTGAATAGTTGTCCCATTGGCAATCATCCCACATTTGCTTATTCTATATGTAACAGCAATTCAGCAGAATAATAGAAGAAATCAGGAATCTTGATGATGTGCTTATATTTGCATATATGTTTCAGATGAACAATGAACAAACCCCTAATTGCTAAAATTTTGATATTCATTTCGGTTTAAAAGATGACCAACTTTAATCATAAGCTACCAGCAGCTAAAAATGTATTATTCTTTTGCATATTTACTCGAATTATTACCGCTGTTCAGTCCTAATAACATAAATAAAAGTTGTTTCCATTGCATGAGGATAAACGATGTGTGGATGGGGTTTACAGAATACAGAATAATGAGGAAAATGTGCACAATAAGAAAAGTGAAAAATAGGTCAACAAAATAAAGAATAGAGAATAATAGGGTGCTAAACTATAAAGAAAAGAAAATAACAGGCAAACGTTCGAAACAATAGAGAAAATGGCATAAAATTAAAGAATACATAATTAAAGGATAACCCCTTCCCCCACCCCCAAAAAAAAAACACTAACAAAAAAAAAAACAAACAAACAAAATAAACCAAACACCCCTTAACTCTTTTTCAATTATATACTATACCCTATTCTATAAAAAAAAAAAATCAAAACATCGGCTGTGTACCAAAAAAATGCCTCCTACAAGAGAGTTTCCTTCCTAAATAGATATTTTTTTACATAATAAGTCTTAATACAGTAATTATTATCAAGATTAGATTTGTAATACTGACATACATTTATTAATAACAATGAAAATTACAATACTTATTAATATTAAATTGTGGTAGTAATTAGATAATTAATTGTATTATCTAGCTATGTCGGTGTTTCTTCTGAATCAAACTGTAAACCAAATATATCGTATGAATTTCGTTGAACCAAACTAAAATCTAATAAATGAAGGGGGTGATTAATTATCTTTACCATGACACACGAATATAACAGAAAAGACGTTAAGACATTTGACAAAATCCGATGAGAATGACAAATATAACATCAAAATTAAATACATGAATTTGGGATAGAAAAGTACCGTGACACGTCTTATAACAATGCGGTTTCACACTCAGCAAAACAGTCACAATCGGGAATAAGTCACGTTCGGTAAATAAAAGATCAGACGACGCGACGTAATGACAAACCACAGTGTAACACGTGGTAAAAATGTCCTTAGTTAGTTTGGACAAAGACGCATCGTATGGATCAACCAATTCGTGATGGTGTCCGTAAAATTAACGGAGTGTCATTTTTAATCTGTCCTCCTCATAACTTTGTTGGAGCAGTTTCTGCGTAAAGAGCACACTCCTGTATATGAAGTCCGTATAGTGTGAACAAGCACGAGAATAACGTATCAATTGAGATATGTAAACACCATACGAAGGGGCAGAGGGTATGTTACTGCTGAGAAATGGGAAATTGATAATTGGGAAGTTGAAATCGTCCCGTTTATCATAGATTTTTTGTGAAGTCGTCCATCTGTGTCAATATTGAGGAAAAGATCAAGGTATGAAGCAGTCCTTCTAGTATCAGTAGCAGGGTTTCCGCTGGCGATTACAATTCGTTATTGGCGAAAGAATTTGGGGAAAGAAATATAACTGTTCGACTGCGTCCATCTTGTTTACTTTTTTTCGTGTTTCTCGGACTTTTTCCCTGATCAGACAATACAGGAATTCACCTTGAACTCGTTACGACAATAATCATCTGATTGCATTTTATAGCCATCGGCAACAAAGGATTATAATAAATAAATGTGTTGATTGTATTGTTTCGTGAAATGGTGTGGTTAAATGGCTTCACATGTCTCTTAAAGGATATTTTACAACTTTGATTGAAATAATTGTTTTGAAGTGGGTACTTAACAATCCTTTTAGCGACGCACATTTTACGTCTCCTCTTTTTCTTTTAACGATGGTCTGGAAACAAATCTGTTGTTATGACAAAAATGTTCAAAAGTGAAAAAAATAAATGACTTTAAATTTTATCTTATAACTTTTGAGAGTAATAATTCTTTTGAAATTGGTAATTTACAATCGTTTTAGCAACGCACGTGTTTGAGGCATAATTTTACGTCCAAACTTTTTTAAGGATGGTCCGGAAAAGAAATCTATTGTTAAGAAAAATGTTCAAAAGTAAGAAAAATCTCTGATTTTATCCTTCAACTAGACGGGAAGTATCTTATAAACTATTATAGATGAATCCCGTGCTCCCTTGCAGAAGTCAACATGATGATTTCATGATCTTATTCTATATTGCAAAATGTTTGTTATTATTGAGTGTTTATTTATGACAATGAGATTAAAAAATGTAAAAGACATAGTTAGTTTTCTCGTTTGAATTGTTTCACACTTGTCATTTCGGGCCTTTTATAGCTGACTATGTGGTATTGGTTTTGCTCATTGTTGAAGGCTGTACGGTGACCTATAGTTTGGTGACTTCTATGTCATTTGGTCTCTTGTGAAGAGTTATCCCATTGGCAATCATACAACATCTTGTTATTTTCATATACTAGTAGCAATGTGGCAAACTATTTTTTTTTTTTTTTTTTGTTAGAGAAGGAAATTTTAAACGAAAAATATGTTTTTGTTTGTTTGCGAAAAAAAATTTAAAGTGGCGAAAAATATATTGTTTTGGCGAAAGAGGTGGCGAAAACAATTGACCCAGGGAAACCCTGATCAGTAGTATCCTTAATTTCAAGTTCACTGGGATATATGAGATGTAAGTATTGGCTGAAATATGGGTTATTCAATGAAAGAACATCATCAATATATCGGAAAGTAAAATTAAAGAATTTCGCAAGGTGCTTTTTCTTTTTGTCTTTTAGAAAAGGGATGTTTGTGTCAATCCCATCAACACTTTCATATTTCTTAATGAATATGCACAACTCTGATAATAATTTCTCATCGTCATTATTCAGTACCCATATCAGTTGGTTAGTGGGGTCTAGATTTATAATAATCTCACAGCAATTATAATGTTTCTTATCATATTTTTTTTTGGTCAGATTGACTATCATAGATAAAAAATGTGTTTCATTACTACAGCATATTTGACATAGTCTACTGTGTCGAGAAGTATTATTATATCTACCTCTTTCTACAGAGTAAATGATGAGCAGATATGCGAAATCTTGTTAGCTCTGTAAATCTTCAAATATCTTAAGGATATCAACATATTGGATTTTAAAGTAACGTAAGTTTCCCTACTAATGGTTACTGCGATTGTTTTTTCCGATCGTTAAAATGGTCAATTTTTAGCTTTCTTTTGGTTCAACACTGTCAGAGGATTTTAGGCGATTAAAATCAGTGCAAACAGAATCTCAGATGACATGTACTGCATATTATTTTTTAGATTCTAAAAATGCATCATATAGTTTTTAATCATTGCAAAATTACAATAAAAATTAACTCCGTATGTATATTTACGAACACTTCTTAATTTTATTATTTGCACTTCAACTGTAGATCAAATATGTCATAAGTTATAACACAAATAAAAACAGACTGTCAAGTGAACTGTATATATATCTAAGGAACATGAAGGAGCATGAATGTTATAATTTTGCAAGTGGTTTAACTATGTAAGATATGTGTTTAATGATTGTGGCGTTTGTAAATAATATCATATTTTAGAACATGTTAATTCAAATCTATGAAATTATTCTGATATTAACAACTCGCCAAAGGGAGGGGTATTAAATTTTAAAGTTAGAATTCTTTATTGTATTGTCACATTTTGTATATATTGTGTATTGCCATAGCATGGATGTACGCATTTGCAAATTAATATTCATTCATTTTTTTATTTACTTTCTAAATATTTTTTAAGGTAATTAATTTTAAAATCATATAAGAGGTATATAATTTTAACATCTTCAGGTGTGAGTATAAGTCAATGAAAGAGAGTTACTATTAGCCTAAAAACCAAAGATTCCGAAAGACGAATTTCAATTTACTTGAGTATTTTGCAAAACATGTTCACTATGGAATTTATGAAGTAGTTAAACATGAAATTTGTAAAATGCCTTAATAATAAAATCCCATTTCGTAACATGTGCTAAAATTCAAATTTTCCCAATTGTTTTAAATCAAAGAATTCTTGAAGTTTCAACAAATCTATCTTTTTATTATTTGTTATATATCCGTTCTAACTATATAAATCTATAGTTTGATAATGTTGATGGTAAAGATTATTTTAAGATTTACAAAGTGCATTATTGCATTGTTTTTAAAATGCAAAATTAACTAGTCAATAGACTTTTGACTCCGAATTATATAATTTTTCGACAGGTTACATTTTTTGTGGTAGGACATCTTGGTACTCGGTCAGGTAAGAGCAACCAAAATAAGTAGAATCAAACATATAATCGGTGTAATTTGAGGGGAAAGTTTACTGTTTTCCGATGATTTTGTCATGTAAAGAAAATGTAAAGCAGTTAATTTCCCCCAAAAGTTGTACCGATTGAAAGCTTGATTTTACTTCTTTATCGTGTTTTACTTGACTTGGTACTAGGACTCCTACCACAGAAAAAGTAACCTGAACAAAAATTGTATAATCCGCAGTCTAAAAGTCGGTAAAATGAAAATAGTCTATTACGCAATTATTTCATCTGCCTATAATATATGTATTAATATTGATTTTTCCTTTCAAAATGGACTTGGGTAACACAGATGTTTCTTTAAGTTAGTAGAACACATATGAAGCATCAATGTCTATATATGCCAGTGGATTACATGATCACCTGGGTGCCCACTTGTTTATTAGTCCAGCATGAAGCATTTTTAACTAACTCAATAATATATGCCTATACAGTTTTTTTTAACTTTTAATACGCATGGGTTGTAATTTTGAATTTATAAATATATATATTCACAAAAAAATGAAAAAAAAAAACTTCAGAAATGTTCAGGTCACCAAAGCACTTTAATTGATTTACTCTCATCAGAAACGATCAAAGCCGAATATTTGAAAGCCAAGAATGTATAAGAACCGAAACATTTGAACAACTATATGACAAAAAAAGAACCATACAATAATAGCTGACTCTATCTAAGGTCAACTATGCCTGAGGCAGTTGAAACCCCTAGTTTCTTAATAATTTCAAAATTCATAAACGGACTGTTTTAGAAAGGTTTGTTATAAAATCATGTCTGTTCCTAAGTACTAACTATTACACTGATTAGACCCTCAGAGACAAAAATCAGCATGTTCATGAGCAAGCATTTGACAAAAAAATATTTTGTTACATCTATTTCAACTTCAACGGGGAAAATCAGGATATTTCTGGGGTTTTACTCTTTTCCAATAAACTCTGTCAGAAATTACAACGAATTTCAACTTTGTAAATAAACTGGCACTATAAATGACATGTTTAATTTGTGTAGGGATCATAATTATAGTTTAGAAAATATTCTTCCAACACACACTGCACAGTTATTGAAAATTGTCCTTTTGTCCTTAAAAAGCAGTAAACTATATACTATTCTGTGAAAATATTCTGTTTTTAACAGAAAAGTGTTTTTACAAAAAATAAACTGACAAATATGAGGCGAATTGATATTAATTAGTAAATCATAAAAGTTTAAAATATATCTATTTACTTTTCTCAAGTATTACGTTGAGCCTTTAACCACATTTGTACGTCGAAAAAGTCCACTAACAATAGTTAACGCAAACGATTTGTTTTAAAATTTGTCCTCTCCTCAAATCTGTGTCCTATTCTGAACCTATATATGAATTTTGGTTAAAAGTCTGATTCAGTTAATGTTAGATTTGCGCTTATTTAGCTCGATTACGTTCTTTTATATCGAATGATGAGTTTTGCAAAATTATGCCCCTTTGACATTTTTCAATGGAATGTCTGTTTCTGCATTTATACTTAACTGTGAAGTCTAAAAGTATACAGGCATAATAAAAAGTTAAAAAAAAAATACCGAACTCTAAGGAAATTTCAAAACGGAAAGTTTCTTATCGAATGGCAAAATCAGTCAAGTTAATTCAAAACGATGATATCCTGGGCACATAAACCCTCAAGTAGTTTCTGTTGCTATTGTTTTGATGATTTTTTGTTTTTTTTTTTTTTTTTTGCATAAATTGACTGGGCTATGGCAACATTTATATTTCGCTGAAGGTTTCGTTTTTTTTTTTTCTACTTCGTCAAATAAAAGAGATGCTGAATTCCACTCGAAAGTAATAAAATTGTTGTATTTGTTCCTTTCAGCCATTTCCAAAACCCTTTTATATGTATTTATACAATAAACAAAAGATACCAAGGAGACAATAAAAAAAAATGGTATAAAAAACAATCCGTTCTTTTATTCTTACTTTTTGAATAGAATACAAATTAAAACAGTTTATACTTATAACAGGTGATTGATGCTGGCCAAGATGACAAACACAGTTCATGATTGAATGCTTTTTATTAGCGTCGTTCCCCAGAGGCATCCAAGTTTGATAATGACTTCGATTTCACAACTTACAGAAGAAGAGAAAAACTTCACCAGATTTTTCTTGCTCAACTTTAAAGTATCTCCTGACATAGCAAGGCGATACTTTGATGTCGTATTTCCACCAACACACATAGCTCAAACTATCAACAATAGTATGAATGCCATCATGAAGTTGAAAACATCCAGAAGAATCAATGCAGCCCAATTAGAAATCCTAAGGGGTGTCCCTGGTACGATATGGCCATCATATCTTCCTCCGATGACTGTCGGAGTCGGATCAACAGGTAAAATGCATAATAGAGTTAACAATTTCCTGATGCACTTACATTCTTTCCACAAACATTTGTAAAATAGTAGGCTAAACTAATGATTGTGACAAATTACACTTGTTATTGAACCATGATAAAGGTTCTGTACTTTTCTGTGTTGACCGTATGAAAAATATCATGATCTACTAATTAAAACATATAAAAAGGAAAATAAGAAAAAAGTAGTATGATTGCCAATGAGACAACAATCGACCAAGCAGCACATAAAAAAGTTGAAAACGCTAACAGGTCACCGAATGACCTTCAACTATGAGCACACATCATATCATTATATAAGCTATAAAAGGCCTCGGAATATTTTGTTATGAAACAACTTAAAAGAAAGAATTACAGATCGACTTTCAGGTTATAAAATTTAACGAACCGTAATTAGGAAAGACGATAAACACATGACTACCAGCTGCTGATTTTTGGGTTTAGGCACACAAACATTTTGCTGGGTTTAACACACTTACGGAATAAGTAGAAAATAGGTAAACCCTTCGCAGAAATCCTATAAAAACTATCATTACGTGTTCAACGTTAAGACCCGAGTTAAATGGAACAATAATATATCAAGCACACTGCCAATACAACAAATATCGGTTGAACAATATCAAGTAGCTAATCTGATACACAGCTATGAATGTCTTGTCTTATTAAGGCTGGATTTACACATATGGTAAAATCCTACGTACTTTCGTCATCTGACTTCGGCCCTCTTGAATAAATTAACTCCCTTAGTTTTTATCAACTTTATCTTTTTTTCAACTTTTCGGATATTCAAGTTTTTTCCCGTCTTGGAACTAAAACTAAAGTGCTTTTAAATTTTCTGTAGAGGATATTTTCAAATATGTTATGGCATCTTGATGAAAATTGCTTAAAATTTGGAAATTTAGTAAATGGGAAAGATGAAATAATCATGTTTTTGAAAGAATGTTGCCGAAAAATCAAGAAAGCAGGTAACATGAGAGTTTTTTTCTCTTTACATGTAATCTCCAAGGTATTTCAATGAATGCGGACATATCGTCAACAATCGTCTGTTGTATTGGTTTTTCTTTCTTTTCTTTTCGGTTATTGTTTAGCAAGCTTACTACGGTAACGCTCCAAATTTGAAACCAAAAAGACCGACAGTTTTGTAAAAGAGGGCACTAGATACCAGAGGGACATTCACTCATCAATCAAAATAAACTTAACGCCATGGCTAAAAGAAAAAGACAAACAAACAAACAATGGTACATGAAACACAACATAGAAAACTAAAGACTCAGCAACACGAACCCCACTAAAAACTGAGGGTGATCTCATGTGCTCCGGAAGGGTAAGCAGATCTTGCTTCACATGTTGCACCCGTCGTGTTGTTCATGTTAGTACAGACCCGGAAACAAGTCTAAGTCTTGTAAGTTGACAATGCGCATTTGAGGCCAAAAATGTATAATTCACCTATATGCGGACACATTATTGCTGTATGAAACTCACAGAAAAATCAACATGATAAACATCCATGTTTTAAAAAAAATTATTATACTTGCATTTCCATTCATCACGGAGTCAAAATCACACATTTGATGATTACCCAACAATTTGTCATTAAACATGGATAGTAAAATTAAGCTATGGAATACACCCATACCCTTCATGAATGAATTTGTATCAGAAGGATGATAGTTAATTTTGATAGAACTTTTTTATGGTTAGGAATGTCATTCATTTTTCCAAATAAATACTCTGAATTTGCCGTAAGGTTTTTAAATTGCAGTAATACTCCAAATTTAGTTACATATAATCAAACTACATGTTCCGAAATACGAAATAATGTTTCAACTATACATCTAATAGTGATAAGATAATCTTTTTAAAAGATTAAAGATTTTTGAAAATGTCAAAAGTGTGAAATAATTCCTCGGAAATTGACCCGTCATCTTTTTGTCCTTTATTTTTTCCAGCTACCTCTTCCAAGGACTTTGACCTGACAATGATGATATGTCTGCTACGTAATATAGGAGGTTTATCAACCCCCTCCAATGGATGGGATCAACTTCCACATCCGAATGATACGTTACCGGGAGCGGCCCTTGCTTCACTGAAGTGGTACAGAAATCAGTTGGCCCATACAACAGTTACTTCATTTGATAACAATGAATTCCAAGACAAATTGACTCGGGTTGAGATGGTACGTTGTTTTAATTAAAGCAATAGGTATATTAATTTTGTTCAGATATTCCTCGTCGTAATTGTTACTACCAAAGTACATATACTTGTTTTGTTCAGATATTCCTGATTTTAATTTAGACATGAAACAATAAAAAATAAAAGTTTCAACTTTATTGTCTGACAAATGTTTTTCACCAAAATTTGGATGATGCCGACGAAATGTGTTTATATGTCACAGGTCATACATTGCAATGCACATGCAACCTGAGCTCCTCGGCTTAGATTTCATGTACCAGTAGTTAAAGATTAAGTTGCGTCTACAGAAAATTAAACGTGTACTATTATTTTCACAGCTAAGGCTCTGGACTATAGAAACACTGTGAGAAGTACCGTGAGGGGATAGATTCTGAAAAAAACCCACGATATTATGTGAATTGTTTACCTTTTAAATTATGTATCGAATGCAATTTAAACAAGATCTTCATGAACCTCAATATTGGATTCATTTTAATTTACATGTCAACTTGTACACACGAACCTAAGAGCAGATCTATAAAATGTTACTGTTTGACAAATATTAAGCCAATTTTAGAAATATTGTTGGTTTATTACATATTTTTGTATTAAGGGCCAATCTATTTAGATGTGTTATTTAACTTGACGGCAGATGGCGTGAAATATTAAGAGTTGCAAGGTCTTCATTATAAACGTGATTACATGAAGAATAATAGAACAGTTGATGCTTCTTTCTTCAAAATAAAAACACAAAATCTGATAAAATGTTTAGAAAGTTATGTCTCATTAGAAATTATGTTATAATCAATTACGCGTATACCCTTCTGATTTTAGGCGTTGAAAATTTTAAATAATGGTCAAAGACCAAACGAAGTTACTGAAATCTTAAATTACGATCTTGATGGAGACCAAGCAAAATCATTAGCCAAAGAAGAACTGGAGCAACTTAAAAAAGTATATCTGGATCGTGGGAAGGAAAAAGAACAGATAGAAAGTGATTTCTCCCATTACAAGAAAGGCAATCTTCCGAATCACATCGCAGGTTTGTTTCAGTGTTTATCATTAGAACGAGTTTGAAGTGGCTAAACGCAGGTCTGGTTACAATTCTATACAGTTCTATACATATATCTTTTTTATAAAAAGAAAAACGGGAAAATACAAAATATGTGATCATGGTCAGTTGTATGTCCAGTAACTCACGTAAGACTTAATTTTGAAACGTTGTTAGTCATTACTTAACAGCACAACGTGTGAATTGAATTCATCATTTTGTTACATAGAGAATGCCCCTTGAAAATGTGGAAAATATCATAGTTTAAGGTTTCCATTTATTACTTCAGAATGCAGCATATGAAACTATTTGAAATTTCAACTATCAAGATGTAAGGAACAACCAAACATTTTAATAACAGATTTTGTATCTATTATGTCAGATAATTTATAACCTTATCAACGTTAAAAATATCCTTATTTGAAGTTTCTGCCCAATGTCAGAACCAATTGCATTGAAAATATATATGAATCTTTACAGAGGCGAATGCAACTTTGGTTGAAACATGGATAAAAGATGATGAAAGTTATTTTGAGACAAAGGGATCTGAGTTTGTTTATGATAAAGTGAAAGAATGTAGCTGTATTGTGGTGACATCAAATTTAGGATTTGGAAAGACCGCCACCATCCGACATATCGCAATACAATTTAAACTGAAAGGATTTGAAATTGTTTCCGTAGAGTCGCCAGAAGATATAATTAGATACAAAAGAAATGAAAAACAAGTGTTTCTTATTGATGATGTCCTTGGTAAATACGATTTGAATCTGACCCTGTTGGATAACTGGGAAAGAATAAACGAAAAACTAATAAGCAGCATTGACACAGGACTAGGTTCAACAAAAATATTGTGTACACTAAGATTAAAAATATCACTTCATCAAAGATTTAAAAATGCAACCACAATTTTAAACAAAGTAGTCATAAATTTAGAACAAGAGGCTATTGCTCTTTCAAAAGAGGAGAAGCAGAAAATATTAATGAAACACCTTAGGACAAGTAATTTAGAAACTGAAATTGAAGCAGAGGAGGTTGATTTAATGTGTGAAACGAATTATGCATTTCCTCTTCTCTGCAAGTTAGTTTCAAACAATGAGGAAAGATTCAGAAAAAGAACCTCATTCTTTAGGCAACCATTATCACTCATAAATGAGGAACTTGATAAAATGAGTAATGAAAATAAGAATTTATACTGCATTTTGTTGCTATGTATGATGTTTAATGGTTCATTTAGTAGAGACATGTTTGACATTGACTCAAATGAATGTGATAAGAAAATATACAAAATGACGCAAACTTGCGGACTTCAAAGAAACATTTCTATGAATGAACTTGAAAATGGCGCCCTTTCTGCTTTAAAATCTTATTTCATAAAGGACAGTTACAATTCCCAGCTAATTCACAATGTTATTGAACAAACTGTCGGTTGGCATTTCTGTACTATAAATCCCAAAGGAATATTTGAAAATGCATTAGCAAACGCAGAACTGAAACTGAAACATCGGCAAAACGTACACCAGGATTGTGAAAAGGAAAGAGATCAGATAGAACATGATTGCTCAGTTGACTCGATAGGAAATCTTCCAAAAAACATCGCAGGTTTGTTTAAATGTTTATAAATAAAACCAGTTTGAATTGACCAAATAGTGGTGGGGGTTACAGTTTTATACATTAAATGTTTGTAATTTCACATCTATTTTCAATACTTAAACGGAAAATACCTTAATTTCGGTTCGTGATCACCTTTTAGTTTGATAATCAATTTAACACCTTGACAAAATAATCATTATTTTTTATATATTTTCATACGACCGCAAAAAAAAATTGCGGTCGTATAACGTTGTCAGCGTCGTCGTCGTCGTTTGAAGACAATTGGTTTCCAGAAAATAACTTGAGAACAAGTGTGGATCTCTATGAAATTCTACCGCAAGAATTTATACCACAAAAGGAACGTTGGCATTAATTGTGGGGGTTATTGTCTTTACTGTTTAGGAATTAGGGGACAAAATGATGCAAAAACAAAAATTTTCTTGTTTCAGGACGCTCATTTGTGTATAAGTGTATGGATCGCTATGAAATTGTACTATAAGGTTCTATACCTCATATGGAAGGCTTGGATTACTTTTGGGGATTATGACCCAAACTGTTAAGGAATATGGAACCAAAAATGGCAAAAATAGGAATCCATAGAGTTACAATGTATACGCAGGGTTATTGTTCAGAAACCAGAAATCTCTATAAAATTGTACCACAAGGTTTTATACCGCAAAGGGAAGGTTGGGATTGATTGTTTGTGTTATTGTCTTTACTGTTTATGAACTAGGGGTAAAAAGGGACCAAAATAAACATTTTTATTGTTTCAGGACAATAAATTATGTATAAATGTATGGATCTCTATAATTATACCACAATGTTCCATAGCTCAAATGAAAGATTCGGATTGCTTCTGTTTAGGAATAAGGAGCCAAAAACTAGAATTTCTGGTTTCTGGACAATAACTTGAGTACAAGTCTATGGATCTCTATGAAATTGTACTACAAGGTTCCATAACCAAAAAAGGAAGGTTGGGATTGACTTTGGGGGTTATGGCCCTAACCGTTTAGGAAGAAAGGATCAAAACAATACTTTTCTAATACTTTGTAGAAATTGCTTATTTCTTGGCCAATTTCAATGTGGTTGAATTCAAAGCCTTGTTCTAATATGCTTTATTATGCTGAATCTAATCATGTATTATTATTTTTAATTTATGGCCCGATTTTTTTATTGGTCTACATTGAGGTCCAAAGGGTCCAAAATTAAACTTTGTTTGATTTCATCAAAAATTAAAATATTGGGGTTCTTTAATATGCCGAATCATACCTTGAATTTAGACTTTTCATTTTGGGGCACGTTTTCGAATTAGTCCATATTAAGGTCGAAAGGGACTAAAATTATACATTTTTGATTTTCTTAGGTTTCTTTGATATGCCGAATCTAACTATGTGTTTAGATTTTTGAATTTTGGACCGGTTTTCAAATTGGTTCACATTAATGTGCAAAGAGTCCAAAATTAAACTTAGTTTGTTTTTACCAAAAATTAATTTCAAGGGGTTCTTTCATATGCTGAATCTGAACATGTATTTATTTTTTTATTTTGGGCCAAGATTGTTCAAATCGGGGTACAAAATGAAATTTGGTTTGATTTCAACAAAAATTGAAAACATGGGGTTCTTTGAAATGCTAAATCTTAACGTGTATTTAGATTTTGGATTTTGGGCCATGTTAACAAATTGGTCCACATTGAAGTCAAAAGGGTCCACAATTAAATTTTGTTTGATTTCATCAAAAATTGAATTCTTTGGATATTATGATTCGAACCATGACTTGTATTTAGATTTTGGATATGGACCATATTAGATAAAAGTTCAATTTCAAATTTACAGTATTTTGACCATATGAAACCTATGCTATGTCAAATATTTTATCACAATCCAAATTCAGAGCTGTATCAAGCTTGTATATTGTGTCCATACTTGGCCAAAGTGTTCAGGGTTCGACCTATGCTGTCGTCTCAAGCTGTGCCCAGGGAGCTGTTTACTAGCCATTATTATACAGTATGTACATCGGGCGATTTGAATTTTTCAAATTTGTTATCAAGAGATTTGCCCCTTGAAAATGTGAAACTTGAATATACTTCTATACCGAATCATGTGAAACTTCAACACGATCAGGATGTTATAAACAACTAAACATTAAATTTACATAGTTATTGTTTATTGTGTTAAATAACTTAAAACTTTGATAATATGAAAATAATCCTTATTCGGAGTTACTGCTAAATTAGTCAATATATATGAATTACAGATTCGAATGCAACTTTGGTTGAAACATGGATAAAAGATGATGAAAGTTTTTATGAGACAAAGGGATCAGAACTTGTTTATGATAAAATGAAGAATTGTAGCTGTATTATGGTGACGTCAAATTCAGGTTTAGGTAAGACTGCCATTATCCGACATATCGCATTAAAATTTAAACATGAAGGATTTGAAATTGTTCCCGTAGAGTCGCCAGAAGATATAATCAAATACAAAACAAATGAAAAACATATTTTTCTTATTGATGATGTTCTTGGTAAATACAACTTAAGTCCGGCCCTGTTGGACATATGGGAAAAAATCAACGAAACACTAATAACCTACTTTGAAAACACGGGTATAGGTTCAAAAAAATTATTGTGCACACTGAGGTTACAAATAGCATTGCATACAAGATTTAAAAAAGCTTCGACAATTTTAAACAAAGAAGTCATAAATTTAGAGTGCGAGCCTTATGCTCTTTCAAAAGAGGAAAAGCAAAACATACTTTTGAAACACCTTCGGAGAAGTAATCTAGAAGACAAAGTTAAAAAAGAGCAGGTCGACATAATGTGTGAAACGAATAATGCATTTCCTCTTCTATGCAAATTAGTTTCAAGTAATGAAGAAATATTCAAAAAAAGAATTACATTCTTTAGGCAACCAGTATCAGTTTTAAAGGAGGAACTTAATAAGATGAGTAATGAAAATAAACAGTTATATTGCATTTTGGTGCTATGTATGCTGTTTAACGGTTCATTTAGTAGAAACATGTTTGACATTGACTCAGATGAATGTGATAAGAAAATAAACAAAATAATGCAAACTTGTGGACTTCCAAGAAATATGTCTAAGAGAGAACTTGGTGATAGTGCCCTTTCTGCTTTAGGATCGTTTTTCACAATGGACAATTACAATTTCCGATTTATTCACGATGTTCTGGAAGAGACTGTCAGTTGTCATTTTTGTACTTTGAATCCCAAAGAAATGTTTGCAGACTGTAATATCTTATTTATAAGAGATCGAGTCAGAGTTTATTCTAATGAAAACATAAATGAAAGTGTTGATGAAAATATTGTGATAATTCAGGAGGATGAATTGAACGAGGATCATCTTAGACCGTTATATAATAGGTTGTGGACTGAAATAAACAGTGGAAGATTTTCAAGTTTGTTGATCAGTCAGCTTTTAAAGAATAGAAATTTTGTTCATACGTTTGGAACCCATTTAGAAAAAAACAAGAGCACACTTGGATCCAAAAAACCCTTTTCTAAAGTTAGTTCGGAGCGGAGAAATAGCTTCCATCCGTCTATTTTTCAGAAGTTTTTTAAGACTGTATCCATTGTTGAATCTCGTGATAACAAAGATGCCATTAGTCGAGTTTTAGAGGCTAAAGTCAACAGAAGTACACTAATGGACTGGATAGTTGCCTTCGGCTGTTATGAATTCTTTCAATTTGCTTGGAGCTCGATTACAACCTCAGAGCAGAAATGTATTCTCGGTAGAGGTTATATGTCTAAGTCATTCTTTCCTCTAGCTGTTCTGGGTGGAAGCTTAGATATTGTAAAAGAATTAATTCGTACTGGAGCAAACGTTAACTGTTTCTCCGAGTTTTGGGAAACACCTTTATATATAGCTTTTAAGTCAGGTCGCTCTGATATTGCAGGCTTGCTTTTACGCAAAGGAGCACATGTAAATCTTCGAGGATGGTTTAACATGAAGATCCCAATTTTAGTAGCTACAAACAATTACCAATTAACCAGTTTGATTCTTCAATATGATATAAACCAGACCAAACTTCATAAAGCAGTCCGACATAACGATCTACATATTTTGAGATCAAATATTTCATCCGAGATTATTAATCATAAAACAAAGAGCGGACTGACAGTCCTACATTACGCCGTATTATTAAATAATTTAGAAGCTGTTAAGGTTTTATTCCATGACGAATTGCCCCAGAAAGATGAGTCCTATTTTGACTGTTTGCAAGTTGATCAAAGAGACTATGTATGTAGAAAGCCGACACCTAAAGTTAGCATAGCTGACAACAATGGACTTACTGCTGTCCATCTAGCAGTAATAAACAATGGTATCGATATACTATCCATTTTACTTCGTAATAAAGCTGACGTTAAGGTTCGTGATAATCTCGGTAGAACTCCTTTACATTACACAACTAGTGAAAGTGCAAAAACATTATTGCTCACTTATAGCGCTCAAGACTAGTGTTTGCAAACTAACTATTATTTGACCGAAACGCAGATGAGAGGAGAGAGTACGCAAAAAGACTTACATCAGCTTTCATGACAATGTGTTTTCATATTATTCTACAAACTGCTTTCAGAAATGGTTGTCTTGACTGTGTAAACACATACCAGACAGTGAGAGTAATACACCCTTACATTCTGTTATATACAGGTGTCTTATACAAAAGGAAACTAGTGATTGCATAGAAACATTTCTAGAGAATGGAGTAAAATTGGTATTTATTGAATGACATGTACATTTCAGCATTTGAGTTAATTATGTCTTTCCACTTGCCCGTGGAAAAAAAATTTTAATTTTGTTGTAATATTTTTCCTTCCGCCACTTTTTGTATGTTGAGATATTTTTTTAGTTTTGCAAGATATCGAAAAAAAAAATTTGATACATGATATCGAACACTGAAGACGCTTTCGCAGTTGACCCTGTGTAACAACACACTTCCCCTGATATAGTTATCTCCCTGTACACTCTTTTCTTGTTTAGACTATTCCTTTGCTACCGTAAAAGAAATTGACAAATTTATTTTTCCAAATTGCTCGTGGTATCCTCAGAATGTTTTGTTAAATTTTGTCCGAAGTGATACTGCGATATGAGAGTTATTTCCCCTTCTGTTATTGACATAGTGATATATAAATGTTACTCATGAACTGTAAGTTATAGAGACGAAGGGTATTTTGATTTGATGTCCTTTGTCCCCCGCCAGAAATTTGAGGTCAAGGTCATGATCTAAATTTTGACCTTTGATTGATTTTGCTTTTACTAGTAACCAGCATGTAGATTGGTCGGCCAAAAAGGTTTTTAAACCTCTTTAAAAAAGATTACTGAATATTTGAATAAGATTGACAAAAATTAAAATAGTTTTTCAATTTTATTTTAATCCATTTCAAATCATGTTAGTTCTAGTCAAATATATTCCCTTGCAGTCATTTATGTATTAGAGAATTTATAAGAAGTAGTGGATTCGTATAAAATAATCAACAAACGACTTTATCAAGTCGCAAGTTGATTATCATTTCCGAATTCACTATTTCTTATACATTCTCTAGCTTAACCTATTTCTAGTAAAACGACTATCTGGTTTATGTTTTGACAATAAATCAACGGAATTTCATGCAGATAATTTCATATTTTGCCCTTTTTATTCTATAATAGTTGGAAATGAGTACATTCACACCGTTCTCATCTTTATTTAAACTTGCGAAACATGCAACAAGTTAACACAAGTTAAATATAACTTAAACGGAGAGTTAGCTCCCTTTCTAACTCCAAATTTCATATTGATTGATAAGTGATATGAAAACTAGCGTCATCTAAGTAATTTTGGGCTCAACAATTGCTATTAAATACAAGGAGAAAGTGAATCAGAAGTCGTAATTGCATGTCTTGGGATCGTGAAAGATAGTAAAAAAATCAAATAGAAATGAACGAATTAAAACACATTTGTCAGTCTGTTACTCTTTCTGAAGGTAAAATTATATTTCAAACTTCTGCTCTTGCTGAATGTGTCATTTTTTATTCGCCACGTTTATGTGTTTCCGTATATTAACTTGTTTTCTATGTCTGTTTTTCTGATTTTGTATTCGTTATGTAATTATCAATAGAGGGAAAACTCTAAAAGAAACATAAAGTGTTCATTGTTTACATCTTTCAAATCGATGCATCTTATCTTTTAGGTTTAATAAATAGTTAAACATATACCGACAACAATATAGAAATAAGGAGATTGGTTTGATTGCCAATGAGATAACTATCCACCAAATAGACAACTGTACGGCCTATTGTTGTTATTTGTATTTATTAAAAAAAGAGGATTTTTAAATAGCTAAAAACATTAATTGTGAAATTGTTGAATTTATTCCGTAAACAGTTAATTATTGCTGAAGGTTATTAATACATTAACAAATTAAAATTTACTTTGAAATCTTCGTTAAAGATGTGATATTTGTCACTGGTGCAAAAATACATTCACAAATTAAAATTTACTTTGAAATCTGCGTTAAAGTTGTGATATTTGTCACTGGTGCAACAATACATTCACATCGGCACTTACAAAAATGTGGTTAGGTTAAGGTACATAGATATATTTTTTTATGAGATAAGTTCTTGTGTGGATGATGAATAAATGACAGGGAATCCAACCTCACCGTAATAATTATTATATGGTAGTGTTTTAATCTTTTGTTATCAGTATAATCTGGTTTGTTGTTATATATTACATCAATATTTGTATTACAGTTGTATATATATATATATAGCAGATCATCTCTCAAGATATTCTTCCGCATGCGTTAAAACAAATTTTCGGTATTTATGATTTGTTACTGATATATATATATATTTCTCACGACAAAACATTTTCATATTAAATATCTATGTTCTTAAAAATATTTTCATGAATATTTATTGATGAAATTAATTTATAATAAGCGATAAGGAATGTTATTTTGCACTCGATAATGTCTGCGCATTTATGCAACTTACACGGAAGTGATGGGTGCTTAAGGGCATACGATACAGTTTTGATCCCGTATTTACATTTTGATAAAAATTTCCATATAGACTATTTTTTACCTGATTAAATCAAATATGTAATAAAAAATATACCTTCATGTGCTACTTTTTGAGTAAAATGAGGTCGAAATTTTGTATATTTGCTCAAAATTCGGATTTGTGGCCGTATTTTCCCTTTCGAAAGAAAGACATAACTTTTTTGTTTTAAAAGATAAACACAAATTGTTTTTTGTTAAATAATTTGTAATTTCTATATTTTATAAGTATCCTAAAATTTTATACATTTTTTATTCAGAAATAACTCATATTTATCAAATGTTCATGAATGTAGAAAAAAACATCATTTTTTGCTGTATATTTATCTAATTTGAATAAATTGTACTATTTACGTTTTCATGAAAATTTGCACACGTTATCGTCTTACGTAATCAAACCAAATGGCATTTTAAAAAAGAGGGGTCCATGAACTCGTTTTCAAGTTAAATAAGTTTGAATGATAAATATCAGTCGAAAACTGAATGTTTTCCCGATAAGTCGTAGTTTGACGTCGCGAAAATAACAATTTACGTTAGTAACGTCATTACCTCCCCTGTAAATGTATCGTATGCCCTTAAAAACGCAAGGCCGTGTGCGGAATTTCTGCGCCAGCATAACACCGGAATGACCTCTCAAGGTCATCCGCTGTAAATAAAAAACGCACCTACGCTTTCTCCTTGATAATTTTGCAATGTGTTGTAGTGGCGAATCAATGAGAGACTAGCGGGCGTACACCCCGTTTGATTGGAAAATAAATATTTTTTGCATAAAATCGTTAAACAAAATCAATTCGCTTTGCTCGGCTGTATGTTTTCACTTTCGTGGAATTACGCCTACTTCAAAAATCCTGGATCCGTCGCTGGGTTGTACTGCTATTGGGGCAAATCATATCAAAATCATAAACTAGACAAAGTGATGCCCCTGCACTCCACTCTGAAGTAAATGTATTATAACAAAGTCAATGTAGGACGTTTAATTTAGGTACTATCGTGTCTCAGAGACACAACTGATGCCCCCGCAGATGCAACGTGTTCTTTAAAAAACAAAAATGTGCATGGGAGTACATAGGTCTATGGTTCACTGTAGGGGAATATATCCGGAAATGTTATGCACCTCTTATGCTAATATATACTACAAAAATATCTCCCAAAAGAGCAAATATTAATAAAAATCAAAACATTGACCATATGCACACATTCAATATATGTACAAACAGTCAGCAAAGTGAAAACGTCCTAGCATTCAAACCGTAGCAGGAGTTATCCGGAAAGGCTATGCATCTCTTATACAAGTAAATACTTCAAAAATGACAAAGTTCAACTATCTTCCAAAAGAGCAAATATTTATAAAAATCACATGCACACCTTCAGAATATGTGCAAACAGCCAGCAAAGTGAAAACTTCCTAGCATTAAAACTGTAGGAGAAGTTATCTAGAATAGCTATATACCCATAAAGGGATGGACGGACGGACAGACGGACGGACGGAAAGGAAAGGAAGACGGAAGGACGGACGGACAGGGGTAAAACAATACTCAATCCCCCAACCCCCCAACCCCAACTTTCAGCTGCGGGGCCATTAAAACTTTATCAGCTCTAACACAGGATATGGACAATTTTATGTTAAAGGGTTCATGAATTTTTTTTTATAGCGTCAGACATACTAATTGTTAACCTTTTTCAACTGGACCAAATCACTTCTTTACTTTAAAATTTACCCAAATTTATTTAGAGTGTCATTTCATTCCCTAGCTATTTGAGGCTAAAACATGATGAAATAAATTAGGAAGGGTATGAAAAACATGTGCTAGTAATACACTGTCCACTATAGAGTTTACTGTTACGTTAAAAATGAAACTCAGCGCACTCGAGCAAGAGTCATTTGTCTGTCCGTTTGTGTCCGTCAGTCATTATGACAACAAGAATATAGATGAAATTTTGCACAGTTATTGTGCATTTTTTGCAGTGACCATCTATTCATTAAAAAGTTGTTGTTAAACAACGAACTACTTTTTTCTTAATGTCAAACTATACAATTGAACGCCGACAAAATTTTGAACGTGCAGTTGTTGTGCATGAAACGTATAGATTTAATGTATATTCTTCTTTTTCAACAGCAATAAACAAAGTCAGCATATAAATAACTTTCGGAATCACCTGCGCGACTGACTACGCGGTGTTTAGTTTTAAAAAAAGTACTTCAATAGGGTCGGCTTCCACCTGTCTATGTATAGAACAAGGTGATTATACATAGCTGGAACCCAGTCTAGGAATTTTTGTATTTTATATTGATCTGAAGATGTTAATCTTTTTTTCAACTGATTTTTACAGTTTCTCCTTATGTTGTACTGTCACACCTCTATTCGGGTTAAAGGGAGGGTTTAACGCCAGTAAACATGTTTAACTCCACCATATTCTATATGTGCCTGTTACATATGTCAGAAGCTTGTAATTCATTGTTTGTCGTTTATATCCAACCAAGGGGCATTATATTTTCGGTCCGTGCGTCTGTTCATCCGTTCGTTTGTCCGTCCGTCTTCCCGCTTCAGGTTAAAGTTTTTGATCAAGATAGTTTTTGATGAAGTTGAAATCCATCAACTTGATACTTAAGTACACATGTTTCGTATGATAATTATGATCTTTCTAATTTTAATGCCAAATTAGAGTTTTGACCTCAATTTCACGGTCCACTGAACACAGAAAATGATAGTGCCCGCTTCAGGTTAAAGTTTTTGGTCAAGGTAGTTTTTGATGAAGTTGAAGACCAATCGACTTGAAGCTTAGTACACATGTTCCATATGGTATAATCTTTCTAATTGTAATGCCAAATTAGAGTTTTGACCCCCAATTTCACGGTCCACTGAACATAGAAAATCATAGTGCGAGTGGGGCATCAGTGTACTGTGGACACATTCTTGTTTGTTTATTGTTTTGTACATATATCAGGCCGTTAGTTTTCTCGTTTGAATAGTTTGACATTTGACAATTCTGGGCATTTTATAGCTTACTATATGGTTATGATCATTGTTGAAAGCCGTGCGGTGACCTATAGCTTTTAACCTATACGCCATTTGGTCTCTTGTGAAGAGTTGTGTCAATGGCAAGCATACCACATCTTTTTATTTGAGTTATTATCCCCATTGAACTCCTATTTTGGTCTCTTGTGAAGAGTTGTATCAATTACAAGCATACCACATCTTCTTATTTAAGTTATTATCCCCATTGAACTCCTATACTCATACAGATGGGAAAATTGAGAACATCTTCCGGAGAAACACGAAACAGTTGTGCTTATAAAATAAGGAAATATGCATGACTGAGGTAATGATTTTTGCGTTGATTGGACATGATACCAAATGTGTAAAAAGAAGCGAAAGATACTAAAGGTACATTCAAACTTATAAGTCGAAAATTAACTGATAACGCCATGATTAAAAAGAAAAAAGACAAACAGATAAACAACAGTACACAAAACACAACATAGAAAACTAAAGACTGAGCAACACTGTGCAAAGTGTGTTTCAAATAGTAAAGAGCAATAGATCAAAATGATAGTGAAGGTTGTGATAGCTGCCAAATGTCCAGCAGCAAATATTACAAAAATAAATAAATCTAGAGCTACTAGTCATTTTGGTGACTTTTAGGACCTGTAGATAAATTAGAATATTTTTTTTTTCTTCATATTTGACTATCATAGTAAATGGTAAAAATTCGTCAACTAAGGGTAATGGCTTCTCTAAGAAGTAGACTGACAGTACAGTATATTTTTTATTGGTTTGCCCATTTAATTTTTCTCTATCTTTAGCGGTTTTCAAAATAATAAACAGAACTGGCATTTTACCCCCGAAGTTCTACTAAGAATATCTCACTTCACCTTCGGTTCAGGTGAGTCTAAAATGTTACGATAGACGGACAACAGAAGCCAGGTGAGGGCAGAAGCTCATCTTGCCATAAGGCAAGGTGAGTAAAATATTATGTGTTGTTTTTACACATTATTTGTTAAATTTTGAAAAAAATGTGTGTTATTGATAATTATCCATTTTAATGTCTTATCACACTGCCCTTAAAAGAGGGACGAAAGATACCAGAGGGACAGTCAAAATCATAGATCGAAAACAAACTGACAACGCCATGGCCAAAAATAAAAAGACAAACAGACAAATAATAGTACAGATGACACAACATAGAAAACTAAAGACTAAGCAACACGAACCCCACCAAAACTGGGGTGATCACAGGTGCTCCGGAAGGGTAAGCAGATCCTGCTCCACATGTGGCACCCGTCGTGTTGCTTATGTTATTACAAATCCGGTAAATAGTCTAATTCGGTAAGTCACATTCGTGAAAAGGGAAGGGTATTGTAGTTACGACATAAGGAACATATCCGATATCATCTGTGAAACGGTTATTCCATAACGGTCAACCAACTCGTGATGGAGTCCGTAAAATTTACGAAGGATGATTTCAACTTCACCATTTGGAACTCTTGGTTTAATAGCTTCCTTGTGATCAGCAATCCTCTATCAAGGAAATCATGATAGGAAACACAAGCCCGGAAATATCGTATCAATTGGGAGATATATACTCCGTATGCAGGCGCTGCTGGAATGTTGCTACATAGAAATGAAAAGTTCACAATTGGGAAGCTGAAATCATCTCTTTGTCGTAAAGTTTTGTTTTCAACCGACCCTCATTGTCAATTTCTAGATGTAAGTCAAGATATGAGGCCGACTTAACTGTATCTGTAGTATCCTTTATCTCTAGTTCGATGGGATAGATTCGTTCAACATAGTCACCAAATTCTGTATTATTAAGTGAGAGAACATCATCTATATAGCGGAACCTAGAGTTAAAGGATATTGCTAACTTCTTATCTTTCTTCCTAAGAAGTTCATGTATGAAGTCAGCCTCATAATTTTAAAGAAACAAGTCGGCAAGAAGAGGGGACAATTGGTTCCCATTGGAATTCCGACAGTCTGTTGAAAACACGTCCTCCAAACGTAACAAATATGTTGTCAATCAAGAAATCAAGCATCTTGATAATGTCAGTTTCAGAGAATTTTTGTTTGAATCAGAAGAATTCACCTAAGTAGGGTACAAAAAGGAGCAACCTAGTATGGTGAAAGCAAAAACTACCTTTCAACCTTTCAACCTTAACCATCACTTAATAGGTAAATATTGATATTTATTTGTTTACTCATTTTGCTAAACATTTAACGAAAAAGAGGAATGACAAAATCATCAAATTTACCTAATTTGTACTGTTATTTTCTCCCTCAACTAAATTACATTTGAATCCTCAAGTGATAGAGAAGCTATTTTTTAATTAAAACTATCGCCAAATTCTTTATAATGTATTATACACTCATGCTAGCAGTTTTACTGTTTAATTGTTTTTCCATTATTTAACAATCTGGTACAAGAGAGGCAATTCTCTTTGAAATCTGAAGTTTTTCCAATGATATACAATGTTACATCATTCTTAAAAAATACATTACGGAAGGATTAAAATTAAGAATGGAAATGGGGAATATGTCAAAGAGACAACAACCCGACCAAAGAGCAGAAAACAGCCGAAGGCCACCAATGGGTCTTCAACACAGCGAGAAAATCCCGCACCCGGAGGCGGGCTTCAGCTGGCCCCTAAATAAAAATGTGTACTAGTTCACATTCACTAGTTGAATGAATGAATGAATGAATGAATCTTTACTTCCTCCATGTATATGAAGATTTTGCATACAGAAAAAAACAAGTGATTATTTACACAATAGAAAAAATACACTTTCAGCTAAGGGAGCTACCATTTGATTTTTATGGGGCTAGGATGAAATTTGAAAAAAGGCAGGACAGGAGTTTTGAGTGAAAAAAAAGGCAGGATGAGTAACTTTGTAAAAAAAAAAAAAGGCAGGATGACAATTTATTTTAAAAAAAGTCAGGATAAACTAATAAAAAAAAGGCAGGACCGAATAGAGTGAAAAATGAAAAGGCAGGACAGAGATTACAACTAAAAAAACAATGCAGGACAAAATTTTCTATCCTAGACTCACCCCCCCCACCTCCCAAAAAAAATCAAATGGTAGCTCCCTAAACACACAATATACAGTAAGTGGTAAACAAAACAAAAACAAAAATGTTTATTAATCAATGTCTATTCAAAATTCAAAATCAAACCTATTTTCAAATAATACATGTCTAAATTTTTTATACATGGGGCAATTAACAGTGGAACACCAGGAAAGAGGACAACAAAGGGGGTTTGTCTGGAGAGCTAGTCTTTGTTGTGATAAATGTACTTCAATTTTTAACAAGTAGAAATTCTATAAATAAGTCTAAATACCAAAAAAGGGTCCTAAGCCTGAAGGCACTAATTATGAAATGAAACAGTTCCTGACAGCAGTGCCCATAGAGCAGCTGAGAATTTGGCATCTGTGTCTGAATAAAAAAAAACATACCATTTAAAAAAATTACTATTGAAAAAACACATTTTTCAGACAATCATGCACAGAAAACACACAAAGAAAAAATTAATTCTTTGGAAATGTAATCCCAGCAAAGACCACAAAAAGGATGGGATAATCAGTTTGGAAAATGTCCACTAGATATAAGCCAAATGTGTCATGCAGACTATCAATCTGCATTAACACTTTGCAATTGGTATTTCGAAATGTTCAAAAATGTCTCATATTGCTGATGCCATAATTATTTGCTATCAAAGTAAATATTGCAACTGCAAGAAAAATTTTTTTTTTGAGGAAAAGCAAATCCTTTGGTCAACAAAAATAGCTATTTATCACAGGAATTTAATTTGATGGGTGGATGGAAGGCTGTATAACGTCCAGTCGTAAACAAAATGCAAATTCAGGACTATAACTCGTTAGTACGATATGAATATGAACCCTGTTCTGTACTAGACTAACAAGCTGAGCCGGATTTTTAAGGTGCTAGTTCACCTGGTAACAGTTTTCAGGAAGACATGCCACCCTACCCGACCACATTATTCTGACTCCGAGCCGACAAGTATTTGCACATACTCCTTAATGCCACTTGCTTAGAGGAGGAGCACAAATGCCAATTTAACAGTCTTTAACCGAGACCACAGATGCGATTTACATTAAATAAAATTTAAATCTCAAATAGCAAACTTAATATATAAGACTCAGTCTGACAGTGCAAACAAAAATGATACTTGGAACCAATTATACTTAAAAGTCTGAATCTGTGAATAGAACAATAAGAGCGTCATTACCACGAAGTATTTATTACCTTTTGTAAAAACTCCAAGTCAGAGCTACAACAGTGATGCATGTTGTGGAAATCATAGTGTCTGATGGTGCTCTAGTCACAACAGGTAAATACACCAGAACTGTCGACAAATACAAAAAAGATATTCGAACAAAATAAAAATATAACAGCAGCTATATATTCTAAGAACAGAAAACAAAAAGCTAAATCAAAGTTTGAATTAACCTCTAGACATCAGGAAGACATTGAATATAAATCAAAGTTTGAATTAACCTCTAGACATCAGGAAGACATTGAATATAAATCAAAGTTTGAATTAACCTCTAGACATCAGGAAGACATTGAATATAAATCAAAGTTTGAATTAACCTCTAGACATCAGGAAGACATTGAATATAAATCAAAGTTTGAATTAACCTCTAGACATCAGGAAGACATTGAATATAAATCAAAGTTTGAATTAACCTCGAGACATCAGGAAGACATTGAATTAACCTCTAGACATCAGGAAGACATTGAATTAACCTCTAGACATCAGGAAGACATTGAATATAAATCGGTATGATTAACTTCTAGACATCAGGAAGACATTGAATATAAAGCGGTATAATTAACCTCTAGACATCAGGAAGACATTGAATATAAATTAAAGTTTGAATTAACCTCTAGACATCAGGAAGACATTGAATATAAATCAAAGTTTGAATTAACCTCTAGACATCAGGAAGACATTGAATATAAAATCGGTATAATTAACCTCGACATCAGGAAGACATTGAATATAAAATCGGTATAATTAACCTCTAGACATCAGGAAGACATTGAATATAAATCAAAGTATAATTAACCTCTAGACATCAGGAAGACATTGAATATAAATCAAAGTTTGAATTAACCTCTAGACATTAGGAAGACATTGAATATAAATCGGTATAATTAACCTCTAGACATCAGGAAGACATTGAATATAAATCGGTATAATTAACCTCTAGACATCAGGAAGACATTGAATATAAATCAAAGTTTGAATTAACCTCTAGACATCAGGAAGACATTGAATATAAATCAAAGTTTGAATTAACCTCTAGACATCAGGAAGACATTGAATATAAATCAAAGTTTGAATTAACCTCTAGACATCAGGAAGACATTGAATATAAATCAAAGTTTGAATTAACCTTTAGACATCAGGAAGACATTGAATATAAATCGGTATAATTAACCTCTAGACATCAGGAAGACATTGAATATAAATCAAAGTTTGAATTAACCTCTAGACATCAGGAAGACATTGAATATAAATCAAAGTTTGAATTAACCTCTAGACATCAGGAAGACATTGAATATAAAATCGGTATAATTAACCTCTAGACATCAGGAAGACATTGAATATAAATCAAAGTTTGAATTAACCTCTAGACATCAGGAAGACATTGAATATAAAATCGGTATAATTAACCTCTAGACATCAGGAAGACATTGAATATAAATCGGTATAATTAACCTCTAGACATCAGGAAGACATTGAATATAAATCGGTATAATTAACCTCTAGACATCAGGAAGACATTGAATATAAATCAAAGTTTGAATTAACCTCTAGACATCAGGAAGACATTGAATATAAATCGGTATAATTAACCTCTAGACATCAGGAAGACATTGAATATAAATCGGTATAATTAACCTCTAGACATCAGGAAGACATTGAATATAAATCAAAGTTTGAATTAACCTCTAGACATCAGGAAGACATTGAATATAAATCAAAGTTTGAATTAACCTCTAGACATCAGGAAGACATTGAATATAAATCAAAGTTTGAATTAACCTCTAGACATCAGGAAGACATTGAATATAAATCAAAGTTTGAATTAACCTCTAGACATCAGGAAGACATTGAATATAAAATCGGTATAATTAACCTCTAGACATCAGGAAGACATTGAATATAAATCGGTATAATTAACCTCTAGACATCAGGAAGACATTGAATATAAATCAAAGTTTGAATTAACCTCTAGACATCAGGAAGAGATTGAATATAAATCGGTATAATTAACCTCTAGACATCAGGAAGACATTGAATATAAATCGGTATAATTAACTTCTAGACATCAGGAAGACATTGAATATAAAGCGGTATAATTAACCTCTAGACATCAGGAAGACATTGAATATAAATCAAAGTTTGAATTAACCTCTAGACATCAGGAAGACATTGAATATAAATCAAAGTTTGAATTAACCTCTAGACATCAGGAAGACATTGAATATAAATCAAAGTTTGAATTAACCTCTAGACATCAGGAAGACATTGAATTAACCTCTAGACATCAGGAAGACATTGAATATAAAATCGGTATAATTAACCTCTAGACATCAGGAAGACATTGAATATAAATCGGTATAATTAACCTCTAGACATCAGGAAGACATTGAATATAAATCAAAGTTTGAATTAACCTCTAGACATCAGGAAGACATTGAATATAAATCGGTATAATTAACCTCTAGACATCAGGAAGACATTGAATATAAATCGGTATAATTAACCTCTAGACACCAGGAAGACATTGAATATAAATCAAAGTTTGATATAACCTCTAGACATCAGGAAGACATTGAATATAAATCAAAGTTTGAATTAACCTCTAGACATCAGGAAGACATTGAATTAACCTCTAGACATCAGGAAGACATTGAATTAACCTCTAGACATCAGGAAGACATTGAATATAAATCAGTATACTACTGGTACTTCAGAGTATAACAAATGTTCCCCAAAATCTACTTGACAGCGCAAGATAGGATCATGACGCATACTGTAAGAAAGCAAAAAAATGACGAATATACCCTATTAATCATATAATACAGTTTTTATAGTACAATATAGAAGAGTCTTTTTTTTAAACATACATTTATGCAATGAGGCTAAAGCACCAGATGTTCAATTACATGTAGAATACATTTTTATTGTTGCATAAATGACTGACATCTATGTGTTCTCCATATTCATTTTTATTTTGTAATTGATGTATAACTGTGTTGTGTAACGTAAATACAAGTCAATGAATCTTCTCAAATGTCTTTTGCCCATCTGTCAGGTTCTCTCTAGCCAAATTCAGTACAGGCATCATTCCACCTCGTTCATATTTTTGGCAGAGGAGAAAATGTACCTTTTCTTTCAAAATTAATTGTTAAGTCATTATTAATGACTTGTACGCGTCAAAAGGCAAATATAAATATAAATATTGCGGTTATTGTCATGACAACCTTACAGACATGTGCATCGCTTAAGGTTGAACAGTGGTATTTATACAGTCACACTTTTTCCCCAAGTCCTACTTACCTTTAATTGGTCCACTTTCATTCATAAGTATTGTATTATTTTCACAGATGACGACGGCTATGTTTCAGTTGTCGTAACCATAATCGCGTCCTCGTTTTCTCGAATGTGAACTAACGAATTAGACTTATCACCTGGTTTATACTTATATGAGCATCACGACTGGTGCTACTAGTGAAGCAGGATCTGCTTACACTTCGGAGCACCTGAGATTATCCCAGGTTTTTTGTGGGGTTCGTGTTGCTTAGTCTTTAGTTTTCTATGTTATGTTTTGTTAACTGATGTCTGTCGTTTGGTCGTTTTTAGTTTTATGCCAAGTCAGTTTGTTTTCGACTTAAGAGTTTAAATATCTCTTTGGTATCATTCTCTCTTTTCTAAATGTGAAACCGCATAATATGATGACCATTTCTTTTTTTGGGTAATGTCACCAGCCAGAGGGAGCTAGTCACATACATTGTACATCCTTTTCATTCAGAGTAAATATGCAATATTTAAATTTACTATCAACAAATTTAGAATTTTAAAACTTTTCCTAGCTTACCAAATTTCACCTCAACACCCCCTTTACCCTCATAACAATAGTGTTGTCGTCCATTTAAAAGAATTACATTATACATGTAGAAAGAATTTCGATTTTAGCTACGCTCTGCAAGGGTACGATTTTTTTGTACAGTACCCGCTCCCCATTTAGCTTCACGTTCCCATGTAAATTCATTACTTTTATTTTTAAGCTATCCCGTTTTTGTGCAAAACTTTTTACATTTTAATTTTTGAGTTATATATTGAATCAGTATCCGTGGCGGATCCAGGTGGTGTCGCGGGCGGAGCTCGGCGGTATATAATCCGTTTTTGGTATACCCCCACCCTTATCAAAAATCCTGGATCAGCCCATGCAGTATCAGACAAAAAGATTGAAGGATTTATATAAAAAAAGAAGATGTGGTATACTCAGAGACCAAATAATCAGAACCTTATGATGTATTTTTTATTATTAATGATAACACGGCACAGCCCTCCTCAGCTGGTTTTTGTAGTGATTATTTGATGTTGTCGTTCATTGCTGTCTACAATATTTGTTTTTTGTTTATTGTATTGTACATAAATCAGGATGTTCAACTTCTCATCTGAGATATTTAATCCAATGTATGGTAGGTGTGTTTTATATCAATTACATAAATTTTCTGCATCATTGATCTTGAATATTTACCACTTTTTACTAAAAAAAAAAAAATAAGAGCACAGTACCAGGACATATTTTTTCCTCTCCAACACAGTAAAAGCAGATTTTCGCTCGTTTTCAATAAAATTCGTTGTAATACATCGCGATGTACGTATAATGCATTAGTAAAAAATTAAGCAACAGAATTAAGGAATTGTAGTTGAAGAGTTGCCACCGTTAATTGGCGATTTGAAAGTCGCTAATGCAGTTTTACTGGCGACGCGTAGCGGAGACAGTAAAACTTAAAATTTGCGACCGTCAAATCAAAATTGACGACGGCAACTCTTCAACTACAGTACTGTTATTTCGATTCTAATGCATTGCAAAAAGAAATAATATGTTAGAGCTCGAAAATGTATAAATTTGAAATAAAATAAAATTTCCGCGAAACTTCATGAATGATTTTTGGCGCAAAGACGTCATGGCTAAACGTGACGTAATACAAATGAAAACTTACAAACTGAAGGTTATTACGTTACTTCTACGATTCAAATTGGGATAAAATCACATCAAAAAGGCGATTTTGAGGTAGGTGTTGTTTTATTTTCGATAATATTGTAGTAGTCGAACATTTGTTGATCCAAGCAATTCAAAATGGCGGGTCCCTCCTTAGTTACGATATGTCAACTGTGGATTTGATGGTAACTTTAAGCCAATGAAAAAAAATGTTACATAAGAATTGCATTAGAATGGTTGTTTTATACACCTTTAGTTATCGCTATTTATCCGCCATTACTGGACATCACAAAGGTTCCCGTAAAATTTTGACGTCTTAATATAAAATATCTGACGCCACAATGGAAAAGTGATTGTTGTATGACGTCAAAAATTTCAACCGGCGCAGATTTCCAAATAGCGATAAGGTGTTTTGACGTTCTGATACAATGTAGACATATCAACCAGCACCGGACAGGACCAAATCACCAGAACAGAACATTATCTGGCAGCCTTATCCACTATGAAAATTGTGATATCAACTATGTCTAAATTCCCAATTTTAAGATTGTCGGTAAGATAAATTCGTTACACAGTGTCCCAGTGACCTAATTAGATATATACGGGGTCACTTAATTCCCTATGGGGCTCGAGCTCGCCTTTGCCCCATATGAATTTACTGACCCCGTATATATGGTTAGGGAGGGTTGAGCGCTCACAAACATTATTTATGTGCCTGTCCCAAGTCAGGAGCCTGTAGTTCATAGATTGTCGTTGGTTCATACATGTATTTCATATTGGTTTTTCGTAAATTGTTATGTTATAAATTAGGCCGTTAGTTTTCTCAATTGAATTGTTTCATATTTTCATGTCGGGGTCTTTTATAGCCGACTAATTGGTATGAGTTTTTCTCATTGTTGAAGACCGCACGGTTGCCTATAATTGCTTATATCCACTTCATTTTACTGTGGTAGAGAGTTGTCTCATTGGCAATCATACAATATCTCCTTATTTTTATATTAAAACGGGATTAAGATTGGGTTATCTCCCATTCATAAAACAAAAATCTCTATTGCAAATAATTTAGCAGATATATATATATAATATATATATATATATATATAGTGTCTAAAAATAGCAACAATCAACATTCAATCTATCTAGCGTGGATCAGTTTGTAAATAAACTGATGCAGTTACTACATTAAATTATATAAGTGCCTAAGAATGTAACTTTAACACACTAATGAGTGTTATAAAATTAGTTGTTATATTTATATTATTCACGCAATATTTCGCTAAACAAATTAGCTTCATCGGGCGTGTGCATCTCTCAAGGTGAAATCGGATGCATGACAAAAAATATTTTGTAGCTTGAACTACACAAAATTTGAGTAAAAGTTTAACAAAATTTATTGATGTTCTATAAAAATATATGTTTGTAAATTGTCATTTTGTAGCTTGAACTACACAAAATTTGAGTAAAGTTTAACAAAATTTATTGATGTTCTATAAAAAATATATGTTTGTAAATTGTCTAGAATATATAAAATATTTTTGCCGCTTATTGTACATAGCAATTCTTAAATCAAAACAAATAGTTGTTTTAGTTAAATAGAATGAAGTTCAGGATTTATTCCTTTGGTTTTGGGTAGAACTGTTTTCATCTCTCTCATTAAGTCCATCAGGTTCAAGAGTACGTAGCTGATGCATCCAGAACCTTTCTCTCTGTTTCTCCTTTGGGAGTCCCAATTTGGTTTACCTCAATTATTTGAAAGGTGATATTTTCAAAAGTATGCCCTGTTCTTAAGAGGTGTCTCGTAATTGGACAGTTTCTTCCTTTTGTATAAAAGACCGGTGATTGTTAAGTCTGATGTTGAATTTCGTTTCTGTTTCACAAACATACTGCAGCTTGCAAGTTCCACAAGTAAGAATATAGATACTATTTTCCGTTTTGCAATTAGATGTAACATAGATGGTGTATCGCTGCTTTGTTACTGTGCTGCTGAAAGAGTGGTCAGTGTTGGCGACTTTACAGCACTTGCAATTGGTTCTTCCGCATTTTGTAACACCCAATTTTAGAAGTCTCTTGTTTCTTTACTTTAGATGTGACAAGTATGTCTTTGAGATTTTGGGTCTGCGATAGGCAATAACTGGAGGTGATGGAAAAATTTCTTTTAAGGAAGAGTCATTTTCGATAAGACGCCAGTGCTTGCGGATAGTAGATGAAATATTTGTCAAATCGGGGTGGAAGGTGACAACAAACGGAATTCTATCTGCGCGGTCGTCTTATCTTTGTATTCCATGAGGATATCCCGATCTTTTCTTGGGCTTTATCAAAAGCGTCTGTGATGTTTTGCTTTTGTATCCTCTTGATTTTAGTTGTTTTTAGTTGTCCCAAACGATAGTTGAGTTTGGATTCGAGGAGCAAATTCGCTTTAGTCTGATGGCTTGACTGTAAGGTATGCTCCTGGAGCAGTGTTTCAGGTGACAACTTTTGGAGAAAGAACTGGTGTTTATCAGTTTTCTTTGTGTGGAGATCAGTTGTAATGACCCCGTTTTTACAAATGTGGTGGTGTCGAGAAAGCAATTTTCTCGCTTGAAAATCAGATGTAAATTTAATTGAATGATGGAACTGATTACAATGATCTAAGAAATCTTGTAAATGTTCTGCAGTATCGTTCCATTTCATGTCAATATCATCAATAAAACGGAGCCATGACAAGGGTTTGTATGGCACACTCAAAGGATGCGTTCTTCAAGATTCCCCATAAAATGTTGGCGAAAGAAGGTGCCATTTTGTTCCCATACTAGTTCCGTCAATCTGCAAAAGTGCTTGTCGTTGAAAATAAAGTTGTTATTTTCAAGCACTAGCTTGAGCAATTGAACTAGACAGTCAGTTTGTGGATGTTTATCCTTTCGAGTGTTCCATACTTTTCACAGCGGCTATTCCTTCATCTTTTGGAATATTTGTGTATAAAGAACACATCCATCGAAACCAAATTGTTTCATTAGGTAAAGGACTTAAGAATTCATTTTTCAAATAATCAGTAGTATCTTGAATATGAGATGGCAGTTGTCTAACATGTGGTCTAAGGTGGTAATCAACAAATTCTGAAATTTTTCGGTGGGATGGCCATTAGCTGATACTATAGGTCTCCCTGGAATCCCTTCTTTATGGAGTTTTGGAGTAAGTAAAATCGACCGGCTGTGCAGTTTCGTCTGGGCGTAGATAATCGTACGTATCGTCATCAATTTGTTTATCTTTATTCATTTCTGAGAGGACGTCATTAATTTTTGTTGATTTCTTTGGTTGGATCACATGTTAATTCTTTATAAAATTTAGTGTTGGAGAGCTGACGATTCCCTTCTTCGATGTAGTCTGCCTTGTTCATCACAACAACGGCACTTCCTTTGTCCGCTTGTTTGATAACAATGTCATCACGGTCTTTTAAGTTTATCATGGCTTGGCTTTCTGACTTTGAAATATTTCGCACTTGTTTACCACTGATTGAAGATCTGACTTCAGCTTTGACTGATGTAATAAATGATTCAAATTATCGTTTTGCTTTTAGGTGGATTCCATGTACTTTTCTTTTTAAATTTTGGGATGCATATGTCTCCTTCATCACTCTCATAATCAGATTCATTCATTCCGGCTTCTTTTAAATTTTTCTTCTGTTGTCTATTGAAATGTTCTTTCAAACGAAGACGCCTGGCAAATGCTTCTACATCTGTCTCAAGTTGTAAATTATTGACGGTTGCTGGAACTGGACAGAAATTAAGGCCTTTACTCAATAGTTTTCTTCGAGTCAGTTAGTTCTATTGATGACAGATTTACAACTAAATTATCTTGAACTGAGTGTTTCTGTTTTAAAACGTCTTTTCTCGGTTGTTTTGATTTACTCTCTTTTAACATGTTTAAGTTAATCTGTGTCAAGTCCACCAGATTTATGAAACGTTGGGACGATATTTTATTCAATTGTTCTTTCCGACTTCTTCAACTTTTACTCTCCTTTTCTATTTACGGCTACAAACAAATTAATTCGGAAATAAATGAAACGTTTATAAAAACACCACTGTCTGTTACTCCAGAAGACATGGAAGTAATTCAAAGAAGACTATCCGACATCCAAAGAATAGAGAAACAAAATTTCAAAGCCAAACAGAATAAAAAATTCAAACGAGACCGTTTAAACCAGCAAAGTTCCGTTTTGGAAGAAGAACAAATTTTAAACATGTTAAAAGAGAGTAAATCAAAACAACCGAGAAAAAGACGTTTTAAAAAACAGAAACACTCAGTTCAAGATAATTTAGTTGTAAATCTGTCATCAATAGAACTAACTGACTCCGAAGAAAAACTATTGAGTAAAGGCCTTAATTTCTGTCCAGTTCCAGCAACCGTCAATAATTTACAACTTGAGACAGATGTAGAAGCATTTGCCAGGCGTCTTCGTTTGAAAGAACATTTCAATAGACAACAGAAGAAAAATTTAAAAGAAGCCGGAATGAATGAATCTGATTATGAGAGTGATGAAGGAGACATATGCATCCCAAAATTTAAAAAGAAAAGTACATGGAATCCACCTAAAAGCAAAACGATAATTTGGAATCATTTATTACATCAGTCAAAGCTGAAGTCAGATCTTCAATCAGTGGTAAACAAGTGCGAAATATTTCAAAGTCAGAAAGCCAAGCCATGATAAACTTAAAAGACCGTGATGACATTGTTATCAAACAAGCGGACAAAGGAAGTGCCGTTGTTGTGATGAACAAGGCAGACTACATCGAAGAAAGGAATCGTCAGCTCTCCAACACTAAATTTTATAAAGAATTAACATGTGATCCAACCAAAGAAATCAACAAAAAATTAATGACGTCCTCTCAGAAATGAATAAAGATAAACAAATTGATGACGATACGTACGATTATCTACGCCCAGACGAAACTTGCACAGCCGGTCGATTTTACTTACTTCCAAAACTCCATAAAGAAGGGATTCCAGGAGACCTATAGTATCAGCTAATGGCCATCCCACCGAAAAATTTCAGAATTTGTTGATTACCACCTTAGACCACATGTTAGACAACTGCCATCTCATATTCAAGATACTACTGACTATTTGAAAAAATGAATTCCTTAAGTCCTTTACCTAATGAAACAATTTTGGTTTCGATGGATGTGTGTCTTTATACACAAATATTCCAAAAGATGAAGGAATAGCCGCTTGTGAAAAGTATGGAACACTCGAAAGGATAAACATCCACAAACTGACTGTCTAGTTCAATTGCTCAAGCTAGTGCTTGAAAATAACAACTTTATTTTCAACGACAAGCACTTTTTGCAGATTGACGGAACTAGTATGGGAACAAAAATGGCACCTTCTTTCGCCAACATTTTTATGGGGAATCTTGAAGAACGCATCCTTTTGAGTGTGCCATACAAACCCTTGTCATGGCTCCGTTTTATTGATGATATTGACATGAAATGGAACGATACTGCAGAACATTTACAAGATTTCTTAGATCATTGTAATCAGTTCCATCATTCAATTAAATTTACATCTGAATTTTCAAGCGAGAAAATTGCTTTTCTCGACACCACCACATTTGTAAAAAACGGGGTCATTACAACTGATCTCCACACAAAGAAAACTGATAAACACCAGTTCCTTTCTCCAAAAGTTGTCACCTGAAACACTGCTCCAGGAGCATACCTTACAGTCAAGCCATCAGACTAAAGCGAATTTGCTCCTCGGAATCCAAACTCAACTATCGTTTGGGACAACTAAAAACAACTAAAATCAAGAGGATACAAAAGCAAAACATCACAGACGCTTTTGATAAAGCCCAAGAAAAAGATCGGGATATCCTCATGGAATACAAAGATAAGACGACCCGCGCAGATAGAATTCCGTTTGTTGTCACCTTCCACCCCGATTTGACAAATATTTCATCTACTATCCGCAAGCACTGGCGTCTTATCGAAAATGACTCTTCCTTAAAAGAAATTTTTCCATCACCTCCAGTTATTGCCTATCGCAGACCCAAAATCTCAAAGACATACTTGTCACATCTAAAGTAAAGAAACAAGAGACTTCTAAAATTGGGTGTTACAAAAATGCGGAAGAACCAATTGCAAGTGCTGTAAAGTCGCCAACACTGACCACTCTTTCAGCAGCACAGTAACAAAGCAGCGATACACCATCTATGTTACATCTAATTGCAAAACGGAAAATAGTATCTATATTCTTACTTGTGGAACTTGCAAGCTGCAGTATGTTGGTGAAACAGAAACGAAATTCAACATCAGACTTAACAATCACCGGTCTTTTTATACAAAAGGAAGAAACTGTCCAATTACGAGACACCTCTTAAGAACAGGGCATACTTTTGAAAATATCACCTTTCAAATAATTGAGGTAAACCAAAATTGGGACTCCCAAAGGAGAAAACAGAGAAAGGTTCTGGATGCATCAGCTACGTACTCTTGAACCTGATGGACTTAATGAGAGAGATGAAAACAGTTCTACCCAAAACCAAAGGAATAAATCCTGAACTTCATTCTATTTAACTAAAACAACTATTTGTTTTGATTTAAGAATTGCTATGTACAATAAGCGGCAAAAATATTTTTATATATTCTAGACAATTTACAAACATATATTTTTTATAGAACATCAATAAATTTTGTTAAACTTTTACTCAAATTTTGTGTAGTTCAAGCTACAAAATGACAATTTACAAACATATATTTTTATAGAACATCAATAAATTTTGTTAAACTTTTACTCAAATTTTGTGTAGTTCAAGCTACAAAAATATTTTTGTCATGCATCCGATTTCACCTTGAGAGATGCACACGCCCGATGAAGCTAATTTGTTTAGCGAAATATTGCGTGAATAATATAAAATATAACAACTAATTTTATAACACTCATTAGTGTGTTAAAGTTACATTCTTAGGCACTTATATATATATATATATATATATATATATATATATATATATATATATATATGTATATGAGAAAGGTAAGATACTAAAGTCAGTGAAAGTTTGGTCATAGATCCGGACGTCACTTTTAAGTATGTATAACCTAATAAATTGCCAGTGAAAATATCCATAACACATCATATAGATCTCAATCATGTAATTATAATTTGACACTTCAATACAGTTTATTTTGGAATGTATAATTATTTTTTTTTTTTTTCATTGGTATATGTATAATTTCAAAATCAATACTTAATTATCATAATGTTAATACAATATCAGAATAAACGTTTTTTTTTTTTTTTTTTTTTTTTGAGTGTTTTATTCATGATTGTTCATCTTATTCTGAATACATATTTTGAGCACAAACTGCTTCCAATTTCCTTAAATTTCACTAAAAATTCAGCGTTTCACATTGTCCCCATTTTTTTCGAGAGCAACATTTAAAACGTCCAGGGTTTTTTACAAACTGTCCGGGTTTTTCGAAGAAAATGTGAATTAAAAAAAATGCATTCTTTGCATTTAAAACTTTTTTGTGATTTACTACTGTTATTTTGTGAAGAATAATATTACATATATATATATATATTTCCAATAAGTCACAAAATTATATTACAATATTGATCTTTAACCATTTTCGATTTAATGGTAATTGTCTGTATACTGAAATCATTTTAAAATAACTTTGCAGTATTACGATATATCAGAAATTTCTGGGTCCTTTTTAAAACATTTTTTTAGAAATGAGCACAGGGTACTTCTAGTCTTACAATTTCATTTCAAGCTACCTTTTTTTAACACTGAGGATTTAAAACACTAAGGAATAGCAATGAAAATCCTAAAAATTCAATACAAACACAAATATTCTACTAAAAGAGATAATCCCCCACCCAAAAAAAAAAAAAAAAAAAAAAATCAAGACAGAAAAACAACGGTATATCTAATAAAAAAAAATGGAAACAACACTCAATAAGTTTCATGCGTCTGAAGCGCTTTTTCTGGATTAACTTCATCTGGAATGTACAAAGCCGAATATTTGAAATCCAGGGATTTATAAGAACCGAAACAGTTTAAGAAACGGACATTTTTAGATAATTGATTGTTGGTTGCTTAACGTCCAGTAGCAAATATTTCATGCATATATTCAGGACGAGAACGAGTTAACAATACATAGTGTGGACCTGTTATAGAGGCCGTTCGGGACGAAGGTCGGAAATTTTATCTGCCACTGGAATTGGATATGGACAGAAATTAAGTCTTGCATTTAGGCCACATAAGGACCCCAGAAAGAATTGTTACAAGGCTTCTAAATCTTAACGTACAACAGAGCGAGGCACTCTCTCTACAAGCCCCATACTGACCAAACGTGGCTATGTACTTGTACATCCCGCACAGCAAAACGGACGCCCCATTTAGCCAAGTGTTTTACTGCCAATCGGAAGAGGACCAACGTGACCATATTTCTTTTTCCCAGTCCCCCTTGGAGGTAAACAATTTAAGAAAGTTTATACGAATCATGTCAGTACCTAAGTACTGACTTCTGAGCTGATAATAACCTCGGGGACCATTTATTTCCCATTTCTAGAACGATAAAACATATTACCATCAAGCCAAATAGTAAATGAAACATTTAGGATGTATTGTCTGTTACAAAACACACAATATATACAAATGCGTACATGCGTCTCAATCCAATAAGCATGTGCTCACATACAGATTTTTTACATCAGGGAAATTTACCGTATGGAAATTACTCCCTCTACTTGGGCGTTGATATGTTGACATGAGTGTGGACAGATTAGATACATCCAAACATACGCTTACCTCTGTGGGTTGATTACAGTGGACGTGCAGGATTCGAACAGTCGTTACTTGCGTGCAAACATATTTGGTCTATCCAAATATACGTATGCTGCTGTCTATGTAATTTATAAGACTTGGTAAACAACAATATGTATACAAATGACCCATGCAATTTATGAAATGTACGTGTTAGTACAGCATTATCAAACTGGTATAATGCATTGATTTCGTGTTTTGAAAAGTACTTTATTTGAACCTTCTTATTGTTGTTTAAACGTAAATGCACCGACATATTACTTGTTTAGCCATTGGAATTTTGGAATAAAAAAAAACATTTCACAACTGACAATTAAAGTAATATATAATTTAGAATTTTAGATTTTAAATATATAATATAATTTAAAATTTGACCAATTTACAAAGTTGGGTTTTTCTTCAAATTTTCAGCAGACCTAAATGTGCAAACGAATGTGAAAAATACTTATTGTACATCTTAAAATGGCAATCTACATCTTCCGGCAGGGTAGATGAGGTCAGTTTTGCAACATTTTTGACAACTTAGATATAAAAATAAGAAAAGACGTGATTTCTGCCTGATTTATTAAAAAATCATTTCGCATTATAACAGATTTAATCTAATGTATTCTGTCTTTTACAAACAACTTTTATTTATTTAAAGTAACAACACTTGGTCAGCACCTCAAAAGAAACATTCATACCATGTTTGGTTTCAATCCATTAAGCGGTTTTCTAGAAGAAGACATTTGTATATATTTCTCATAGGGTCCTTTGTTAAACTAAGTCCCCGTTGGCAGCCATCTTGGTTGATGGATTTGCTACAAAGTAACAACACTTGGTCAGCATCTCATAAGGAACATTCATGCCATGTTTTATTTTAATTCCATTTAGTGGTTCTCTAAAAGAAGACATTTGTATGTATTTTCCATAGGGTCCTATGTTAAACTAAGTCCTCTCTGGCGGCCATCTTGGATGATGGATCGGCTTCAAAGTAACAACACTTGGTCAGCACCTCATAAGGAACATTCATGCCATGTTTGGTTTCATTCCATTTAGTGGTTCTCTAAAAGAAGACATTTGTATGTATTGTCCATAGGGCCCTATGTTAAACGAAGTCCCCGCTGGCGGCCATCTTTGATGATGGATGGCCTACAAAGTTACAACACTTGGTCAGCACCTCATAAGGAACATTCATGCCATGTTTTATTTCATTCCATTTAGTGGTTCTCTAAAAGAAGACATTTGTATTTATTTCCCATTGGGTCCTATGTTAAATTAAGTCCCTATCTGGCGGCCATCTTAGATGATGGTTCGGCTTCAAAATAACAACACTTGGTCAGCAATTCAAAAGGAACATTCATGTCATGTTTGGTTTCATTCCATTAAGTGGTTCTCTAAAAGAAGACATTTGTATGTATTGTCCATAGGGTCCTATGTTAAATGAAGTCCCCAACTGGCGGCCATCTTTGATGATTGATCGCCTACAAAGTTACAACGCTTGGTCAGCACCTCATAAGGAACATTCATGCCATTTTTATTTCATTCCGTTTAGTGGTTCTCTAAAAGAAGACATTTGTATGTATTTCCCATAGGGTCCTATGTTAAACTAAGTCCCTCGCTGGTGGCCATTTCGGATGATGGATCGGCTACAAAGTAACAACACTTGGTCGGCACCTCCTAATGAACATTCATGCTATGTTTTGTTTCATTCCATTCAGTGGTTCTCTAAAAGAAGTCATTTGTATGCATTTCCTATAGGGTCCTATGTTAAACTAAGTCCCTCACTGGCGGCCATTTTGGATGATGGAACGGCTACAAAGTAACAACACTTGGTCAGCGCCTCATAAGGAACATTCATGCCATGTTTGGTTTCATTCCATTCAGTGGTTCTCTAGAAGAAGTTCAAAATGTAAAAAGTTAACGACGACGACGGACGACGGACGACGGACGCCAAGTGATGAGAAAAGCTCACTTGGCCCTTCGGGCCAGGTGAGCTCAAAAAGTTATCGTTTTGTTATGTGGCGCCACCCCTTGCCCATTAAAATTTTGGTTGACAAGTAAAGAATATAGTATGTAAAGAATACTTCAGCAAAAATATTAGTGGGCGAGGGGTGGCGCAACTGTTAATTTTCGGAAAACTGTCGTTAATGTTGCCAAATTATGCCAAAAATCGTTCTCACGTAATTCGCCTATATCTATGACGTCACATAGACACTTCTAATGACGCAATTGTTGAAAATTTTGTTTACCTGAAACAGTTAGACATATAAACATATAATCTCATCAAATTTTCACAACATTATCGCAGTTAAAAATTTTCAGATTTTTAGGACTAAAACTATGAGTTAGTGAATCAACACCTTTTGTTTTTGCTAAAGCTGCAACTCTCACAGGCAAAGTAAAAATGTTTAGGTTTTATCTAGTTGTTTTTTTTTTTTTTTTTTTTCTGGCTTTTCGTATATCCGGCTTTCTAGATTGTTGGTCTTAATGCACACAAAAATTATAATATACGATTTTAACGTCAGACAGACGTTATAGAGAATTTTGTGAACAGCTGATCAAGACGATTCAACCATAGATAGGAATGCAGGGCAAAATTTGACAGAATTGTTGCATTTCATGTCAAGTTGCGTGTAGGTTTGAAATATTGCTTTCCCCATTACTTTGGAAGCAAAAAAAAACGGGTATATTATTGAATTCGTTTTAATTTATATGAAGAAATAAAGTTAAGTTTTTAGTTTTATTAATGCATATACTTTTGATATGATAAAAACATGTCTCAAAGCCGTTTTACATGCAAACAATTTCGTAATTTAGATTTTAAATGATTGATTGATTGACTGATTGGTGTTTTAGCACTATTGTGCTATTTTCTTGCGGTCAGTTTGTATAGATGGAGGAAGCTGCAGTGCCCGGAGAAAACCACGACCTTCGGTAGGAAAACTAACAATCCTAGTCAATTAGATTGGAGTCGAGCGCACCTGCCACGTGCGCGACTCACAACCTCAGTGTTGACAGCATAGTGATACAGTAGTTCGACTACTTGTACCACTCGGCCACCGAGGCCCATTAGATTTTAAAATACTTGCACAAATATCTTCACAAAATATTTTATTCAAGACTGTATATGATGAATTTAAAATCTATATAAAAATACAATGTAATCTGCAATTAACTGTTGAATGAATAATTAGCTCTGTAGCCAAGACGTCGTCGACAACAAAGAAAGTATTTGAAATTTTCTCTGAAGCGGTTGCTGTTATAAGCATAAAGAAATGGATTAAGTGCAGATTTAAACCATAGTACCCATGTACACGATTCAATCAATATAACGCATATACATGTAGGGCAAATAGACTGAAAGACAATTATAATGCCATAAGGTGCCCATAAAACTATAAATGCTATTGTTAATATCGCAAGCGACTTTGCAGCTTTTGTTCCATTCCTTTTTTTAGTATTTTCTTTGTGTATATCAGTCGATCTTCTGTGTAGTTTTGTCTTACAACTATCAGTTTTTAATTCCAAACACACAACAGAATCGGAGGATCCTATACTACCGGAATGTGTCGAGATAAGTTGTTCCCTAGTTTGTATTAGTTTTCTTATTTCATAAACTATAAATATGTGAATAATTATAAGAGCCGTTAGGGGTATCACGAACTGTACAATTGTCATAATTGATATGTATGCAACGTTATCGTAAAACTGTGCTTCGCAGTCGTTTGGATCTGTAGAATTTCCGGTCCATATATCCCATCCTATTGTTGCAGGACCATTTAAAACAAAAACAAAAATCCATGCTAGAGCACATTTTAGATATGCCTTTTGAGGCGAATGCGTTTTGTAATAAGTTGACCAATGTCTGAGCAATGACAGGCGGTCGTAACTTATCAAAATCATTAAAATGGCCGTGACCTCTACTGTTGCCATATCAAATAATAGAAACACTTTACAAAAGTGGTATCCGAATATCCAGACGTTATTTCCGAATGTATATGTTAAATATATTGGCATAGTAATAGCCCCAATCAAAAAGTCGGCTATCGCTAGATTTAAAATGTACACATTGCATGTTTTATGTAATCCTTTATCTCGTATAAAGCTACAAATTGTTAGTGCATTTCCGATCACAGCAATTAGAATCACTGGTATAATAATAACACCAGCATACGACAAAGGATTCGAGTTGTCCTTCACCTCTTTGGTATCTTCGGATGTGTTTTCCGAGGTCTGAGGCAAAACTTCAGTGATATTCATTAACATTTTGTATCATGCAGGGTCACGGGTCAATCCATCTGAAAAATAGAACAAAAAAATATTGACTATTGTTATTAATTACATTTGATTAACTATAACAAGTATTATTATGAAGCTATAAAGTAAACACGTAAATTATTAATTACCTGAACAAAAACTAAACTGACCAATTACAAAATAAATCATTTTTGATATGCCAGCTACATTAGGAGAAAAATCAGCAATATTGGCCCGAAAACATAGCTATTTCGTAGTGCATTTCTTTTAGACAATAAATTCAAATTCAAAAAATCGCACCTGCTCCATCTCCAAAAGATTTTTACAGTACAGTGTACTACTCCTTTGGGACAAATTATATCAAAATTATAGAAAATTCTATCAGCTCTAACTCAAAATATGGACAATTCTATGTTAAGGGGGTCTATAATTCAGTTTGACAGCTTCAGACATACAGATTTTTGACCTATTTCAACTGGACCAAATCACTACTTTCCCTAAAAATGCATCACAAAAATGTATTTAACATGTAATTTCATCCCCCTACTTAATATGTCACGCATAAAATATAAAGAAATCAATTTGGAAAGTGTATGAAAAAAGTTATACACTGCCCACACTATGGACTATATATTAAGACAACGAAAATCAAAGGCCGATAACTGTGTCCTGGGACCTAATAGGATAGAAAGATTTGGCCAATTCTAATAAAATTTGGCATGACCTAAGCTAAGGGAATTATAAGACAATTGACAAAGTTTCATGGCGATAGGATACATAATATAGACACTATGGTCATTTTAATTTGGAACTTTGGATGTTTATTTTTGCCGTTTAAATCAAACAATTTCAACTATCAAGATTTGGGCCTAAAAAATTATACAGAATTAGTGAAATATTTATGATGAACTTCAACTTTTTATGCCCCACCTACGATAGTAGAGGGGCATTATGTTTTCTGGTCTGTGCGTCCGTCCGTCCGTTCGTCCCGCTTCAGGTTAAAGTTTTTGGTCGAGGTAGTTTTTGATGAAGTTGAAGTCCAATCAACTTGAAACTTAGAATACATGTTCCCTATGATATGATCTTTCTAATTGTAATGCCAAATTAGAGATTTTCCCCCCATTTTCACGGTCCACTGAACATAAAAAATGATAGTGCGAGTGCGGCATCCGTGTACTATGGACACATTCTTGTTTGTACACAAGTCCTCACATTTCACATGCATCAAACAGGCCGTCCGACCAGGACCTTAAATACAACACATTTTGCACATTTTTTCGGTAATCATCAACTTTTCTCTAGATTCAGAGATCACAAATGACTACTGAAACTTGCATTTAACATAGGAACACAAATATCAAAATATAAAAACCTATCAGATAGAAAGTCAGCATGCCTCATTGGCATAAAAATGGAAAACTGCTTAAAAGTGCTTACTTGGCCATATAATGCCAAAATGGGACATTTTTACAGAATTTCTATCTAATAAAGATGTAAATCCTTTACTTTTATTCAGTTTGACAAATTAATACTAGCAAAACATGCAGGGAAGTTGCCAAAGTACAGAATAAATTATTTACTGGATTCATCTCTTATGCCCGCGAACACAGTTATTTCGTAGTGCATTTCTATTAGACAATAAATTCAAATTAAAAAATCGCACCTGCTCTATCTCAAAAAGATTTTTACAGTGTCGTGTACTACCTTTGAGACAAATTTAATCATAATTATAGAAAAGTCTATCAGCTCTAACTCAAAATATGGACAATTCTATATTAAGGGGGTCTATAATTCGTTTGACAGCTTCAAACATACTAATTTTTTACCTATTTCAACTGGACCAAATCACTACTTTACCTAAAAATTCATCATACTTTTTTTTTCAACATGTAATTTCATCCCCCTACTTAATATTTCATGCATAAAATATAATTTAAGAAATAAATTTGGAAAGTGTATGAAAAATATTCGCAAGTTATACACTGGCCACACTAGGGACTATATTTTCAGACAACGATAATCAAAGGCCGATAACTGTGTCCTGGGACCTAATAGTTCAAAGTCAGTACCGATGTTTGTTTACATTGATGAAACTAAAATGAGTTCATCCAAATTTTTTGGATCTTGTTGCTTACACCTCAATTTTCTTTTGTATCGTGTGGATTGACATTCGCCCCTTTGAGTTTGTCTTGAGTTATTGAGCTGTTTTATACTTCTTTGGTTAATAACTTTGATTGTCCCTTGGTGTCTTTTTACTTGTCATACAATTAACCTTGAGATTTTATATTCCTGCTAAAATAAATAAACAATCAAGCTAAAGGTACATAGGTTTGCTCGAATTAACCCCAGATTTAACTTGTGTTTAAAATTACCTGTTGTTTAATCATGAGAATATCAACCTTAATGTCTCTTATTTTTGTAATATTGGTACATATCAGATCATTTACAATATCAGAAGTATTATTCGTTTATACAAATATAAAAAAAAAACATTTTAAGAATGCAGTCTGGATTTAAACACAGCTGATATATATTTTCAAACATGTATGTTTGAACAAATGCTTTACTATTAAAAAGTCTACTTTATACGGTTTATTTGTCCATTTAGGTATCTCCTGCCAGTTCCTTCCTATTTGGTGTATATTCTAATAGATAATTAGCAATGTTTAATAGTTATTTTTGGAAAATTCAAATTTGCTTACAACAAGGATTTTATTCTGAGTGATGAAAAACTGTATAAAAATAGTTATTTTATTAAGTTAATCTTTCAGAAAGCAATAAGTTGCCACTCATTATTATGATTTCATAAAAAGAATACATATTTACGTATCTATGTTAACATCTATTTACAGTAATTTTATTGAATTTTTGTTTATATCTTAAATTCCTTAATTTCTTTTTCAAAACTGGTATAAAAGATGAAGCACTTTGAACATTCAATAAACATCAATAGTTTTGATTTGTTTTAATGTATATTGTACTTATAATTTGATGCTGCATTGTTAGTTTTATAACTATATTATACTTGTTGAGAGAGATGAGACTTAAATAAAATATTGAATTGAATTGATTCAAATTTCATATATACATATTTGATATCTACAAGTTTGATCATATATACAAATTCATAGTTAAAAAGAGACACATTCATTAGCATAGGCGTATCAAACGGGGATAGCTAATTAGAGACGGATCCGATTTTTCCGAAAGGAGGACAGGCCTGCTTCATTTTTCTAATCTGTATTTCAATAAATCGTTGTCAAATCCTCTCCCAGCACCCCAACTCCATAGATCACAAGGTGTTTCGAACATCTATTTAGACCAATAAGAATTAACTAATTGACCATGGCCATGTCCATCGTCAGGAGCCCAAGCCATTGCATAGTGACACTCAATATAAAAATACTGTAATTTTTATTAGGGGCTCGACACCTTGTGATCTGTTTGACTAATACTTTTTTATACTCTTTTTCTATTTAACCATGTTTATCAATTTAACAAATATAGTATAGAATCTATTTTCATAATCTGCAACATGTTAATTACCCAGAGTTGCTGATGTTACTATTGCTTTCAAGTTTTTTGCCTACGAAAAGCAAAAAGAGGTCTTTTATCAAATAAAAGTTTTGCCTCTTCGTCATCCTTTAATTTATCCCAGTGTTTTAAGATATTGTTCTTTATGTGTGATTTCTGTCTCGAAAACACTGTAGAGAATATCAAGGGAGGCGACTGTAATACAGATTTGGGTTTTACCATTAATGTGTCATTTCTTTGTTTTGCAGTCACTTCCGTTTAACATGAGTTTACTTGTGACCGTAAAAGTACTTAAAAATAATACTAGTAATATGGCTTCCTTCTCAGTGGTTGGCAATGTCTTGCCAAACAGTTCATTATTAGAATTCTTAAATTCCCTTTAATTATAAATATCTTCTATAACTGCTATACTTTTGCTAATGAATACTTTAATAAGACACTTCAACGCTGACTTTCGAGTTTATATCAAGTAGAAACATAATATTATTTTATAATGATGAGAGGATGAACTATTTTTAAGTTTCCCTTATTATATCATACAATTATAATTTTACATGGTATAAATCGCTTTTATGAATGAGTTGGTTCCGGTAACATTTAAAAGGTGTGTTTTCGTCTAACGTAAGATAATATTGATCAATGGTTTTAACAAACTATTTTACAGTGAAGTGTTTACATAGTTGTCTAGTCAGATGTTAAAATAAAGTTGACATCACGTAATGGAACAACTACTCCCTCTGACATATGAAAAGTAAATTTAAGATAACAAATCAAAAGTGTATTTCCTGTTTTATTTGTGAAAGGATCCTTCCATTAATGTAAAGCAAAATCAAATTTCTATTTTACCTAATGATGTGACAACTATTTGTCACTGAAATTATTTTATCAATTTAGTAGGCGTAACAACGGAATACTGTTATTTTCACACATAGGGAGGATACACACATTCAATTAAGTGCAGGGCAGTTAATTGAAATCGAAATGTGTTGATGGTTTTCGCAAGTACGATATCAACGTTATTATAACATCAAACATGTTTTAAACCAAACAGGAAAAACACGATAAAAACTACTATTTTGGAAAGTATGAAAAATAACTCTGTCATTTCTTGTTTAAGCTCACATACTTCCATAACCAAGATTTAATAGATTTTGACGTCATAAAATTCTTAAACAAATAGCATTTTCTTAAACGAACGTTGATTGTATGTTGACCATTCATGACCATGACGTATTTTATGCACATGCAAATGTATGAAAGTAAAAAAAAAACTCTAGAGTATCACCAAATAAAAGCCAGTACTTCGGTCATGACGTAAAAAAAGGAATTTGACACTTATTGAAATAGAGAATTTGGCGAATAATTTGAAATCAAAGAATATATCCCTACCATTAAAAGCTCTGATTTCTTGTTCCGATTTGCTACATTTAAGGACCTTTCTGGTTTCATCACCTGTTTAATATTCATATTAAATTTTGGATATTCAAATGTTTTTGGCTTACATCATCAATGAAGAGATATAAATTGTCGAAATGTGCATCCGGTGCAATATAATTGGTACCGTTAATGTTATTCCATTACTAACTACAAATGCCGAAAGAATAAAACATGTAAAAAAAATCCCAATAATTTAGGCACTAAAATATACATCATGCTATCGTTTAGCTTAACTATTAAACGGGCATTAGCTACGATTTAGACGAAAATCTAAAGTGAGATTCTTTTTGTTTCAAGTATTAATAAAAGCGGAATTTTGAAATAATATTTCGTTATAAGCAGTAAGTTTAGCCTAAATTTGTCAAAATAAGCTCAAAAACATCGCTGATGTATTATTGACTTGCAAGTGAATGATTCGACCTCGTGTAAATTCGTATTCATGTGAACTTCAATTTAACCCTTTGGCTGGAGATGGGTTAGGCATGTATTAGACGTGTTCAGCTAATAAAAGGAAAATAATGTCAACATTGAAAGTGAAACAAGGGTGAACCATTTCGTTGACTGATATGATCCACAAATAATTATTCTTATACAGGTAAAAACGATGATTAGCATACTTTTGTTACCTTTCACATTAAATCAAACATACCAAGAAAAATCCAATTGCACGTGGTCGCTATCTATTTCTATTTCTATTTATGTTATATCTGGTTATATGACTGTCGGCAGTCTTCGGAGGTCATATCAATGGTTAATTAGATGGCCACTAGACATGCTGATACGTATTATCGAGTCCATGCATTGCATATTGTTTATTTTAGACTTTTTACAATTTGGATATATGTTTTAGTATGTTATAATTCAAATATGAGAATTTGAGTCAAAATGGTGAACATGAATTTGACAGCTAATCTCCCTTTAAAGCAAACTACATTGAACGTTGTCACAACGAAAATATAACAAAAATAATGAAAAAACTTGAACAGAGTACGAAATTAAAGCAACAGTATCTTATCGATGTTCAAATATCGTAAATTGATTAAGAAAAGGCAAATCAAAGTAACAAACATACACAAACTGGAAACTGATGGAATCGCATGTTCACCGACAGGAGCGTTACCTGGTGCGTCGACAGGGTAATTGTACTCTGTTAGAGCGGTTTCTGTGTATAGAGCACTCTCCTGTTAAAGAAGTCGGTATAGTGTGAACATGCATGAGCGAAACGTTTTAACTAAGGTATGTAAACGCCATACGGTAAAGCAGAGGATACATGGGAAGTTTAAAATTGAAAAGTTATCGAAACTGTCCATTATTTCCAGTTTTGTTATGATGATCAGTCAACACCATGAATTACCTACCTTTACAGTCTGTTTGAAAATGCCATTCAAAAAAATATTTGATTACTGATTAACACGTTTTGTTTTTCTTTTCGAAAATTATTTTAACGGGATGACTGAGCGACTTCTGTTGTGCTGGATTTGATGTCGCTTATTAGAATTCTTAAATTCCCTTTAATTATAAATATCTTCTATAACTGCTATACTCGTTAATAGACTATTTGAAAGATAAAAGTTCAATAAGACAACAAAATCATGAAACAATATGAAAAAGCAGACATATGGTTAGTGTCAATGAGAAAGCATTCCAACGACAAAACAAATTTAAAGACATCCTGCAGTTCTCAACAGTAGATAGTTATCTATACAATACGTCTATGAAAGTTGTGAATAAGTTAAGAAACTTTTATATTTCCACTGAAATTGATACACAGCAATTGGGATTACACTTTCAGGGTTACCCACTACCACCAAAACCTCCACCACATTCCCCTCCCCTTTATAAGATTTTGTATTATCTACGTTTTAGTTTCCTGTGAAGTCTGTTCTATGCAGATGTCTTTGTGATTGACTGGGTAATTGATTTTGTTTTCGTTTTGAGTGATAATGATTCATAGAATATTTGAATTCTTACCTTTATAATGTACCCTTATATATCCAACAACTGATTTTGATTATTCACCTTGCTAATGAATACTTTAATAAGAGCCTTCAATGCTGACTTTCGAGTTTATATCAAGTAGAAACATAATATTATTTTATAATGATGAGAGGATGAACTATTTTTAAGTTTCCCTTATTATATCATACAATTATAATTTTACATGGTATAAATCGCTTTTATGAATGAGTTGGTTCCGGTAACATTTAAAAGGTGTGTTTTCGTCTAACGTAAGATAATATTGATCAATGGTTTTAACAAACTATTTTACAGTGAAGTGTTTACATAGTTGTCTAGTCAGATGTTAAAATAAAGTTGACATCACGTAATGGAACAACTACTCCCTCTGACATATGAAAAGTAAATTTAAGATAACAAATCAAAAGTGTATTTCCTGTTTTATTTGTGAAAGGATCCTTCCATTAATGTAAAGCAAAATCAAATTTCTATTTTACCTAATGATGTGACAACTATTTGTCACTGAAATTATTTTATCAATTTAGTAGGCGTAACAACGGAATACTGTTATTTTCACACATAGGGGAAGATACACATACATTCAATTAAGTGCAGGACAGTTAATTGAAATCGAAATGTGTTGATGGTTTTCGCAAGTACGATATCAACGTTATTATAACATCAAACATGTTTTAAACCAAACAGGAAAAACACGATAAAACTACTATTTTGGGAAGTATGAAAATAACTCTGTCATTTCTTGTTTAAGCTCACATACTTCCATAACCAAGATTTAATAGATTTTGACGTCATAAAATTCTTAAACAAATAGCATTTTCTTAAACGAACGTTGATTGTATGTTGACCATTCATGACCATGACGTATTTTATGCACATGCAAATGTATGAAAGTAAAAAAAACTCTAGAGTATCACCAAATAAAAGCCAGTACTTCGGTCGTGACGTAAAAAGGAATTTGACACTTATCGAAATAGAATTTGGCGAATAATTTGAAATCAAAGAATATATCCCTACCATTAAAAGCTCTGATTTCTTGTTCCGATTTGCTACATTTAAGGACCTTTCTGGTTTCATCACCTGTTTAATATTCATATTAAATTTTGGATATTCAAATGTTTTTGGCTTACATCATCAATGAAGAGATATAAATTGTCGAAATGTGCATCCGGTGCAATATAATTGGTACCGTTAATGTTATTCCATTACTAACTACAAATGCCGAAAGAATAAAACATGTAAAAAAAATCCCAATAATTTAGGCACTAAAATATACATCATGCTATCGTTTAGCTTAACTATTAAACGGGCATTAGCTACGATTTAGACGAAAATCTAAAGTGAGATTCTTTTTGTTTCAAGTATTAATAAAAGCGGAATTTTGAAATAATATTTCGTTATAAGCAGTAAGTTTAGCCTAAATTTGTCAAAATAAGCTCAAAACATCGCTGATGTATTATTGACTTGCAAGTGAATGATTCGACCGCGTGTGAATTCGTATTCATGTGAACTTCAATTTAAACCTTTGGCTGGAGATGAGTTAGGCATGTATTAGACGTGTTCAGCTAATAAAAGTAAATAATGTCAACATTGAAAGTGAAACAAGGGTGAACCATTTCGTTGACTGATATGATCCACAAATAATTATTCTTATACAGGTAAAAACGATGATTAGCATACTTTTGTTACCTTTCACATTAAATCAAACATACCAAGAAAAATCCAATTGCACGTGGTCGCTATCTATTTCTATTTCTATTTATGTTATATCTGGTTATATGACTGTCGGCAGTCTTCGGAGGTCATATCAATGGTTAATTAGATGGCCACTAGACATGCTGATACGTATTATCGAGTCCATGCATTGCATATTGTTTATTTTAGACTTTTTACAATTTGGATATATGTTTTAGTATGTTATAATTCAAATATGAGAATTTGAGTCAAAATGGTGAACATGAATTTGACAGCTAATCTCCCTTTAAAGCAAACTACATTGAACGTTGTCACAACGAAAATATAACAAAATAATGAAAAACTTGAACAGAGTACGAAATTAAAGCAACAGTATCTTATCGATGTTCAAATATCGTAAATTGATTAAGAAAAGGCAAATCAAAGTAACAAACATGCACAAACTGGAAACTGATGGAATCGCATGTTCACCGACAGGAGCGTTACCTGGTGCGTCGACAGGGTAATTGTACTCTGTTAGAGCGGTTTCTGTGTATAGAGCACTCTCCTGTTAAAGAAGTCGGTATAGTGTGAACATGCATGAGCGAAACGTTTTAACTAAGGTATGTAAACGCCATACGGTAAAGCAGAGGATACATGGGAAGTTTAAAATTGAAAAGTTATCGAAACTGTCCATTATTTCCAGTTTTGTTATGATGATCAGTCAACACCATGAATTACCTACCTTTACAGTCTGTTTGAAAATGCCATTCAAAAAAATATTTGATTACTGATTAACACGTTTTGTTTTTCTTTTCGAAAATTCTTTTAACGGGATGACTGAGCGACTTCTGTTGTCCTGGATTTCATGTCGCTACATAACACATCTTTCAATAGCATGTGCTTGCTTCAATACATAAAAGGAATTTTCTTTTTGGTCTGTTAACGTCTTAGATACAAGCGTCACGGATGGGTCTTTTCTAGACGAAAATGCGCGTCTGGCGTGCAAAATTGTAAGTTTAGTATCTTTAAAAAAAATTTCAGGATTAACATTTTGTACGCGAGACACTTCAACTTGTAGTGCCTACTTTCGGTAGATGTAAACGCTCATAACTGTATCAATACAATGATTTTTCGTGATTAGAACTATCACATAAACGTTAATTTCATAGTCAAATATGTCCTACATTTTCAAGTATTTTACAATTTGAATGAAAAAAAAACCGCGTTTGTACACCTCAACTATAAAATATAACATTAATAACTCATTTGTACCCGAACATACTTTTGTTTTAGCTATACATTTGTCATGCTTAGATTAAGTTTCTTATCAGTATTAAATTTACTGACATCTTTTGCATTTACACCGCATTTTATTGTTTACTGCGTAAAAAAAAATCGGTTAGTTTATATGCTTGGTAATCATGAGGGTAGTAATGCCCTTTACCGTCAGGCGTCAAACTGCCATTTTCGGCTACCGTTAGCGTCATATTGGTTAAAATTTTACCGTGATTCGTCAAAATATATTGTCGTGATTCGTCAGAGGTATCAAATAATTATCGTTACCGTTATTTTTGGAAAAAATTTAACGTGATTCGTCAAAATCTGTCGATTTTTTTAACGTCTAAAAGAAAGTGTACATTTTATCGTCATACAGCAAAAAATATCGTTAACGTCATTCGGCAAGAACTTTAACCGAAATGTGGGTTTCTAAATGACGGGTCATTCTCAATATATATGACAGTGAAATAAAATAACTTTTCATGATGCTTTTTGAATTTGTCTTTTACAAGATTCTTTTTAATTTCTGCTTCATAGGAATACAAAATCAAGTCGACTAGAAGGTGTTCTCATTGGATCCACGAGTATCTGTTAAAATATCAATCCATCGAATGCAACAGTACTTAATTTCCCGATGTTCAAAATTCTTATGGTTGATAACATTGGGCCAGACCACAAAATTCCAATTTGTAAAATAATAAAGGAGGATAAATATTTCAGTCGAAAATACCTCCTTATTTTAAAGATCAGTCTGTACCAATAATTTCTTATACCTATACCAAACCAATTGCAACTAAAATTTTCAATTACAAACACGTGTTGCAGGATCTCAACATTGACGACTTCAAGTCTAAACCACCTGATTGCACCTGTGCTAGTTCCCAATTCACATATAATCCGGCTGGCCACGTTATTACCGGAGACCTCAACATTGTCAATAACACTTCCTGAGAAATTTGTTATCCAAAGGTCCTAAATCCATCAATTGGAAATACAACTTCAAAATACTGATGGATTCAGTCGAGGATTATGCCAGGCAATGGGCTAAACGCGAGAAAGAAGACGTAGATACTCTTTCCGAATGGATTAAGCCTGTGAGGTCGTTGATACAAATCCGAAATAAGAAACTAAATGGGTCTATCAATATCCACGCTACGTCAATTTTTAAGATCCAAATGTTGCAAAACACTTGTCCTACCTCCATGACAAATATGTTGTTGTTCCCGCAGATAAAGCCCTAACAACATCGTTTTTGTGTGTAATTATCATTACATAAACTGCTTGATAAATGAATTAGGTATAGAAAATTCACTTGGAAACTCAACATATGCCCTCACGACACTTACCAAAGAGGAAATCCTGGATAATCATAGGTCTGTTCTATGTTCCTTTGGAATTTCAACCAAAGATGAAGAACTGGATCTTCCATCACAGTATTGGATACCTAAACTACATAAGTGTCCTTACAAACAACGGTATATTGGTGGGTCTTCCAAGTGCTCCGTGAAACCTCTTTCTAAATTATTAACATCTATTTTATCAGCAATCAAAGCCGGGCTCCAAAGTTATTGTGAAACTGCCTATTCTAGAGGTGGCGTGAATCAGATGTGGATACTAAAACGTCCAAAGATCTTTAAGAGTACATACAATCTAAGACTCTCTCATCTTGTAATAGTAATAAAACATTTGACTTTTCTACACTTTACACAAGTATTCTCTATTCCAAACTAAAAGACAAATTGAAAGAGTTCGTATTACTTTGTTTCATTACAAAGAATAACGAACGTAGATACAAGTATCTTGTCTTGGGAGGATAAATAATACTTTGTAAAGAATCACTCTGATTCAAACAAAAATTCTCTGAAACTGACATTATCAAGATGCTTGATTTCTTGATTGACAACATATTTGTTACGTTTGGAGGACGTGTTTTCAACAGACTGTCGGAATTCCAATGGGAACCAATTGTGCCCCTCTTCTTGCCGACTTTTATTATGAGGCTGACTTCATACAGAAACTTCTTAGGAAGAAAGATAAGAAGTAAGCAATATCCTTTAACTTTACGTTCCGCTATAGAGAGGATGTTCTCTCACTAAATAATACAAAATTTGGTGACTATGTTGAACGAATCAATCCAATCGAACTAGAGATAAAGGATACTACAGATACAGTTAAGTCTGCCTCATATCTTGACTTACATCTAGAAATTGACAATGAGGGTCGGTTGAAAACAAAACTTTACAACAAAGAGATGATTTCAGCTTCCCAATTGTGAACTTTCCATTTCTATGTAGCAACATTCCAGCAGCGCCTGCATACGGAGTATATATCTCCCAATTGATACGATATTCCCGGGATTGTATTTCCTATCATGATTTTCTTGATAGAGGACTGCTGCTCACAAGGAAGCTATTAAACCAAAAGTTTCAAATGGTGAAGTTGAAATCGTACCTTCGTAAATTTTACGGACGCCATCACGAGTTGGTTGACCGTTATGGAATAACCGTTTTCGCAGATGATAACATAATAATAACATTTGTAATAACATAAGCAACACGACGGGTGCCACATGTGGAGCAGGATCTGCTTACCCTTCCGGAGCACCTGAGATCAACCCCAGTTTTTGGTGGGGTTCGTGTTGCTTAGTTTTTAGTTTTCTATGTTGTGTCTTGTGAACTATTATTTGTCTGTTTGTCTTTTTATTTTTTAGCCATAGCGTTGTCCGTTTATTTCGATCTATGAGTTTGATTGTCCCTCTGGTATCTTTCATCCCTCCTTTGGAGGTAGATGCAAATATCATAACAAATGAACTTTCACCAGTTTTATATGGTTCATGACATTTGTCTAAATTTTGAAAAGATGTTGTCTAGCGATATGCTAATTTTAACCCCTTTACAAAACACCCCGGAATTTGAAGATAACTTAGGGTATAATACATGTATGGTAAATGTCAAAAACTGTTAAAATCAAATCTGGCCTGTATTTATATTCTTTATAACATTACAGAGAGTTTAAATTTCAGAAGATATGGTCATGCGGTTCCGGAAACAAAAAGGTAAGAAACGGGCAAACAGAAGAACGGTTCTGAATTGACTTCAAGCGAATTGTCTAAACAATACTAAATTTACCGTATTGGTTAGGACTGAAAGACTAAAAATGACTTAAATGTTTATTTTTCAGTCTTTTAAGAGCTGTTAAAATCAAAGTGGCCGTTTCAGTTCACAAATAATGTACCAGTGTATGTGATTAAAATTTTGGTGTTAGATGCATATATCATTAACGTTTAAACCACACCCATTCAACCCATATAAGAATGTGTGACTTTTCGGCGACTATCCTCTTATCCAGTATTTTCATACTAAAGCGTAATATGAATAAAAGAAGCTAAGAAAATGTGTCGATAAAACATCAATCTAACGATAAAAATAATAAAAAACGACATCTACAGGACGGTGCGGGGTGGGGTCAATATGCATTCACCAACAATAAATAATAAATGTTATTACTATATAAATTCATCATAGATACCAGGATTGAAATTTTGTATTTGCGTTTCGTCTACAAAAGACTCGTCAGTGACGCTCGAATCAAAAAAAGTTAAAAGGGCCAAATAAAGTACGAAGTTGAAGAGCATTGAGGACCAAAAATTCCTAAAAGTTTTGCCAAATACAGCTTAGGTAATCTATTCATGATGTAGAAAACCTTAGTATATAAATTAAACTCTAAATCCTCCCGGGACTATCAAAACTGTGAATAAATAAAACAGTATACTTACTGCATGTTTGATTGTACAATTCGTGTTTTCCTTTTAGCTTAAATTGAATTACATTTCCTCGTGATTTTTATATTAATGTTAGAAAAACATCGTTGACGTAACTTTAAAATTCTTTGAAAGACATCATGTTGCAAAGGATGTTAAAACAGATGAAAAATCAGAAGTTAAATTAATGACAGCTGCTTAATTCCTATTTGTCGATATTCCATGCGTGAACTTTTATATTGATGATAGGAAACGTATCTCTCTTCCAGGAAGTGAATTTGTGTATTGTCACGATCTGCGATTAGACAGGAACTGTCTGTTTCAAATAGCAGTTAATTGGCTAATGTGCTCCTATCGTCTGTTACATAATCAATCATTATTTCCATTATGTTACATATGGCTCAGACCACAAGTATTGTCTCCATTGTTTACAATGCATTTCTTTGTAAAAGTCAAATTGAATTAAAAAATTTGCACCGGTCCAAGCATGAAATAATGTCTTACGTTAAATGCTGTAAGATATTTTTGGACTTCCACTTTTTAATTAACCTTCGATATTTTTGTTCATACGTTTGTGATAGAATGTCCCTCACAAAGTTAGAATTAATGTCGGATTATCTGTTTAATTCATTTATTCTTAGGTCAGACACGATCTAATCTGTATGGTTGGAACAATGTAACAGAGAGTCACTGTTTTCCATGCGGTATTTTAGACGCAATTGTTATACTATATAAAAACGATGCAATTTTGTAGAACAAACTGATAATTTTTAGACATTCATATTGAGGTCAATTAAAATTTACACAGATTAGTAGTTTTTTAACATATTCTAAATGAAAAATATTATAATAATTTGTAATTCTAACAATCAGATAATTGACAGGTCATTATTGTTTAACAAATTAAATGATATAGGTATTGGTACAAAATTTATGTTCGCTTTGCAAACTATTTATTCAAATATAGAATGCTGTGTTCGTGCGAACGGTAACACTACTGATTGGTTTAGTATCAATACTGGTTTGAAGCAAGGATGTGTTTTATCCACAGTCATGTTTAATATTTTCATTAATAAGTTAATTGATGATATAAAAATGAATTATATGTAGGTATAGACATTGACGGTGAAAAGGTTGCTGTTTTGTTATATGCAGATGATCTTGTATTTTTGTCTGAAAATACAGAAGATATGCAGAAATTGATTGATATACTAAGTGTATGGTGTAATAATGATTGTTTAAAAGTTAATTTAAGTAAATCGAAAATCATGCATTTTAGAAATATCTCTGTGATCAGATCAGATTTTGTTTTTAATATAAATGGTGAAGTCATCAATTATGTTCCTAGCTATCAATATTTAGGATTGTATTAAATGAATTTTTAGATGATAAAGTTATGGCAAAGGCAGTTGCAAAGTCGGCAAGTCGAGCATTAGGCCCTCTTATTGTAAAATGTAAGGCACATGGTGGCTTCCAACACAATATTTTCACCAAATTCTTTGACACTTTAGTTTGGTCAGTCATCAATTACGGCTCAGCTATTTGGGGTAAGAGTTCTCTTGCATATCAGCAGTTCAGAACCGAGCCATGAGATTTTATATGGGAGTTGGAAAGTATGATGCTGTTTCAGGTGACATGGGTTAGAAGCCTCCATATGTTAAACAGTGGACTAACATTTTAAGACACTGGGTTAGATGCACAAAAATGGATAATGACAGAATAAATTATAGTGTTCAAATGGTCAATTAGAAAAGGTAGTTACAAAATTAAAAATTGCAGTTATACAATTGATCAGTTAGAAGGAAATATTTTTGATAATTATAAACTGAATTGAGTACAAGGCTTGGTTCTTATGGTCAAGGAATTAAGTTGAGAACTTATAAATTGTTTAAATTTTCATACTCTACTGAACAATATTTGTTACAAAATATACCTACTCGGTGTCGCAGTGCAAATGCTAAATTTAGATGTGGAGTAGCACCTTTAAAAATTGAAACTGGTCGCTACGAACGATTAGATTTAGATAAAAGATTGTGTTTCAATTGTGATAATGTAGAAGATAAAAAACATGTTTTGTTAACATGTCCATTATATGAAGATCTAAGACAGTCTTTATTTATTGATATAATTCATCAACATATTAATATGTTTTTAACTTTATCAAAAATGAAAATGTTTATAGTTCTGTTGCCAAAACCTGCCATAATATTTTATTGCGACGAAATAGTATCTTATATCGTTAAATTTTGAAGATGATATTTTTATGTACATGTATCATTTTTATCCATGAATGTGCATGTTGATATTGCACTTTCATGTTTTGTGTAAATATCAAAACTATGTTTTAATCTGATGTTTTAATATTGTATATAACAGTCTGTCATAGTTCTTTTTAGAATGGCACATGCATTCTAAATTTCATATTGTGTATTAAATGTCATATTGTGTTTATACGTGTATATATGTGGTGAGACTATAATAAACTATTGAACTTGTCAAATTAATAAAGATTGTACTATGTTACCGTGCATTTATTTTCATAGGGTATCACAGTTAAAAGTTGATACTGTGACAGTCTAGACCGGATACACAGATTGTACCGTGATGTTTAGTGACATTTCCTTGTTATAATATTTGTTTCCTACATCTATTCTAAACATTTAAACCATTTTCGGCTTTTTTATCCTTTTTTATACTTACCTTTTTTTATATTTGGTTAATCACATTAGTAATAAAAGTCAGTCACCTATTTTAAGACAATAATGCATTCAAACATACTGATCGAAACTAAAATTAGATTAAAAAAACAATTCAAACAATTACCTTGATTCTAGTTTATTTCAGGATGTATTCTGTTCATTTTCGGAGGTTGCCTTTTCATATCCTATACCGATCGACTATCCATATCTTTAAATATGTAGATATAATGATATAATGCTACAACTAGGGAAAATTTCAATTTCCTTGTGAACCTGAATTAAATGATTGGAATAAATCTCCCGCACCTGACCTCAATTACGTTACCATACTACAAATTCTAGCATTAAACAAAGACAAAAAAGGGAGAAATTAAACAACATATAGTTTATTAATCATTTAAAAGCTTATATGTATCATAAAAAATAGACATCAGTTACAGTAAGTATTAAATGTATTACTTATAAAGTATAACTGCATCATCAAACTTTTCTCTTGTGTGTAATAAAACACGAATACGTTAATTTAATTTATTATAGCATTAAAGCTATTGATACATACTTTTTTGCCAAGATTTAAGGAGATAGGCCATTGATATGAGAATTCCATACAATGTATAGTACATGTATATCGACCATTTCATTCATATATTCTCTGCTTTAAAGAGACGGAGAGTATTTTGATTTTTTTTATATGAATTCTTGAAATGCATTGATAGAACTTATTTTGTAACGGCATTATTGATTTTAAGAGTCGTAACAAAACACTACGTAACACGATTATGAAATGTACTGTTGTATTTCGATTAATTATCCTAGGTCAAGTCAAGGAATGTTTGCAAAAAGTAAAATACCGAACTCCTAGGAAAATTCAAAACAGAAAGTCCTTTATCAAAGGGAAAAATCAAAAGCTCAAACACATCAAACGAATGGAAAACAACTGTCATATTTATGACTTGGTACAGGCATTTTCTTATGTTGAAACATTGATCTGAAACGGTTTTAATCCTCCTTGCTTAGGGTTGGATACAAAATGATATTACCGAATACTAGTATACACAAAATGTTCACAATAGCAGATGAATTTCATAATTAAGGTAGATTAACTGTATACCACCATCTTGGATCATTGTAAAAAAAAACAGTACACAATCAGTCTAGTTCTTTGCTTAAATCTGCAAATTTTGAGACAGATTGGCAATTAATGTGTAAGATTGTTTATTTAGATAAAGAAAAATAAGAGATTGCATTATTCAAACTGTTTTAGCAAATACCAAACATGTGTGTTTGTTCGAGTCAATTTTTCAACTTAATCATTTAAGGGGAGATAACCTAAACAGTAAAATAATTTTTTTATAATGAATTTTAATGAAATTTTCATTTTTTGATTGAAGCAAGAAAACAAGTTTGGAAACACCATATTTGCTTTTTATTTCTTAAAGCATACTATAAAACCTATCTTTTCATATCTAATTCAACATTCTATCTCATAGATTTCTTTTTGAGAATAATCTATGCAAATTTGGGCAATTTCGCACGACTTGTAGATTGAAAAGTTGCACGGTGACCCATACTTTTTATTATGTTTTTGAAAAAAAGCATCATAACATCTACATTTCGTCAAAGAATAAGAAAATTCTATTGCAGGAAATCTATACCGATGATCCACCTTAATTACAAAAAAATCAGGATAAAAACGTGTAATACAAATTTTCGTGTACACAACACGGGTTTCCGGAATAACCTTCATCAGTTAGACTCAAGAACAAACCATTGGACTGTCTAAAATATAAAACGTTTGAGAGCTAACTTAAAACAAAAAGAACATACGTATAATATCGAAACTGTAATATTTGCCTACGGGAGTTGCAACCTTAGTTTAATAACTACTACATATATTATAGATTTGCAATTGCACACAAAATACATTTTTCAATAATTCTAAAACAAATAAGCAGATGTGGTATATTGTCAATGAGACAACCATATATCAGAGACCAAATGAATTGGTGTAAACATCTATAGGTCAACGTATCTAGAACTGAATACATAGTGATGTCGTTTGCTTCGTACCTGCTTCTTATGACTTAATGTTATACTTAATCCTATCTATATTATCTAGAAGACGCAAGTTCGTTGCATTTGTTCTATAGATGTTAAATTCATTCACGCTACTTTGAAAGGAGTCAATAAGTGGCCTATTACAAGGCAAAATTTCCAACTAACCATCATTTTCATGTGGCAGTCTAACTTTCCTGCTCTTGATCCCTTTCGACCAACTTTACAGAACCGAAAACTTATTTTCGTACTCCATTTGGATCCATCATTTGCAAATGGGCGTTACTCAAACAGCAATTAATTAATTTCATCAGTTGCGAAAATTCACTTTTTTATTACATTATGTTATTTCATTTAGTCTTCGAAAGTTTTAAGCTACTTCATCACAATCAAACGAGTGTTCAAGTCTGTTCAATTCAACAAACCCAATAAAAATAACCTTTCTTCGTAGAAAAATTCCGGAGGTCAATTTATTGGTAGAGAACTGTCTCATTAGCAATCATACTACATCTTTTTATTTTTATATCTAAACAATAATGAAAAAATGAAAAATGTCAGAATGGTACCAATGAAAAAAATAATAGACAATTTAGATTGCAGTGCATGACTCAATCCGAAACCCTGACATATTCTCATAATCATAAAACAGACAAATATCGAACGAACTACCCACTCCTAAAATATGTACGTACGCATTACTTTACAGTAGCCGTTATGTAGATATGTAAATATATATATATATATATATATATATACATTAAGTCCATGTGAACGAATACGTTAAATATACAGAATGTACCATATCTCCTGTTGATAAAATGAGACATGGAGTAAACGTCAAGGCGATAATAACCAAACAACACAAACAAGATATGTATAACTTACATGTACTTTAAAGGTGATAAGACAATACTAACACACAACAAGAAAGATATGTATATCTTACATGTACTTTAAAGGTGATAAGACAATACTAACACACAACAAGAAAGATATGTATATCTTACATGTACTTTAAAGGTGATAAGACAATACTAACACACAACAAGAAAGATATGTATAACTTACATGTTCTTTAAAGGTGATAAGACAATACTAACACACAACAAGAAAGATATGTATAACTTACATGTACTTTAAAGGTGATAAGACAATACTAACACACAACAAGAAAGATATGTATAACTTACATGTACTTCAAAAGGTGATAAGACAATACTAACACACAACAAGAAAACACTGTATAACTTACATGTTTTTAAAGGTGATAAGACAATACTTACACACAACAAGAAAGATATTTATAACTTACATGTACTTTAAAGGTAATAAGACAATACTAACACACAACAAGAAAGATATGTATAACTTACATGTACTTTAAAGGTGATAAGACAATACTAACACACAACAAGAAATATATGTATAACTTACATGTTCTTTAAAGGTGATAAGACAATACTAACACACAACAAGAAAGATATGTATAACTTACATGTACTTTAAAGGTGATAAGACAATACTAACACACAACAAGAAAGATATGTATATCTTACATGTACTTTAAAGGTGATAAGACAATACTAACACACAACAAGAAAGATATGTATAACTTACATGTACTTTAAAGGTGATAAGACAATACTAACACACAACAAGAAAGATATGTATAACTTACATGTACTTTAAAGGTGATAAGACAATACTAACACACAACAAGAAAGATATGTATAACTAACATGTACTTCAAAAGGTGATAAGACAATACTAACACACAACAAGAAAGATATGTATAACTTACATGTACTTCAAAAGGTGATAAGACAATACTAACACACAACAAGAATGATAGGTATAACTTACATGTACTTTAAAGGTGATAAGACAATACTAACACACAACAAGAAAGATATGTATAACTTACATGTACTTTAAAGGTGATAAGACAATACTAACACACAACAAGAAAGCACTGTTTACTTTTTTCTATAATCTAGAGACCCACTAACCATCTTTTAAAACTTCATATTGAGCATTGTCCTTGGAATCCAATCACAGGAATTTACGGATAGAAGAAGGATCAACTTGTATGAAAGTAATAGTGCATCCGTATACATGAAACAGTGCGAGGCTATTACTATTTTAAAATTAATATGTTTTTATAGCATTTTCCCTTAGCCTATTAAATTGAAGAGCTGTAGGAGGCAATCATTTAATTAACATCACGTTTTGTACTAGTAATTTATATACCGAAATATATATATAACAATAGGAACCACTGCAAAGTAGTAAACAATCATATTGAGGAAAGCCTTACAAGTAATCAGATGTTTACGTCACTCAACTACGATAAACAAAAATGATAAAGGGTTTCCCCGTAATTGCACTGAATAATGTACAGTATCAAGTGTATTTGTTAACGGACAATTAAGTTTACATTTTGATAAACCACGGTTGTGTACCTGGGCCCGTATGCATAAAGCAACTTAAGTTAAGATTTGTACCGAATGGACGGATTTTTCTACATATCCTACGATAAATTAGTATTACGATTGGATATCTTAACTTAATTAGTTTTATGCATACGGGCCCTGAAGTATGTTATTCTATTGAAATAATTTGATTCAATTTAAACTAATATACACATGCGGGACTTTCCGTTTGATTCGTGTAACTGCGTTCTTACTCACCCTTACCCAATTAAATGTACACATTGAATATAAAATATAAAGCGTAACCAGTACATTAAATTGTTTTACAGTACTTCCGGATTGGTTGCCTCATTCATAAATTATTTCCTGTCAACCACATATCTTAATGTTTTCTGTTGTTTTCTCAATATTTGTATTGTTTCAGCGTTTTACAATGAAATTGTTTGGCAGTATTATTACAGTATTTGTAAGATTTCGTTGCTCGTAAAAGTAATTGGTGATGTAACCCCGAATCTGTGTTTTTTAGAGCACACATATCTATGAGTTCCATTACGCTCAAACTGGTACCAGGAAGCTTTCGTTCCTGACTCAAAAACTGATCCAACAGAGTTAAGTTGCAGAACGGCTGAAATCAACACAACAAGAGTTGTACGGTCATCATCACGAATTGGTTGACCGATACGATATATCTGTGTCTCAACTCTCTTGCGACATGCTTTCATAGTCTTATACTTTAGATAGTAGAAAAGTCGTTAAATCTGTAATTTTATCTATTGTGTCCAATTATATCTGAATATTTGGTCCCCAAAGCTCTTCAATTTCGTTCTTTATTTGGCCTTTAACTTTTTTGATTCGAGCGTCACTGATGATTCATTTGTAGACGATACGCACGTCTTTATACGTAGCCTGGTATCTATGATGATTTTATGAGTTTTTTAGGTTGCCTATAATTGCTTACATCCACTGCATTTGAACTTTTATGTTTATTATTTCAAGTTTAGTACTTCATTTTTTGGTTTATTATCTTGATTTGTCTCATCTTAATCAATGTATGAGGTTTGCACATAAACAAAAACTGCTGTTGTCCTAATTGGATCCCTTTTTAGGACTTCATAATGAACAACAACACTTGAAGCGTTGTTCATTTGCTATGATTGTTGTAAAACGGACAGACAGATTAGACACAAGGTTTTCAAGTTAATAACGTCTTCTCCAAAAATCGATATGCCATCGACAAGAGTGAAACCACATTAAGTGTTTATGATATGATTTTGACCATCTATTTATCAATTTCGTCTTGGTATCTTTCCTTTTCTTTAAGATAAGAACTTGTTCGTAAATTGACATTGAACAACATTTGTGTGACAGCTTCTGTCTTTAGCATGACGCCTTAATACAGAATTGCATAATCATCGGCAATCCATTACAGAACAAGTCCTTCAACAATTAAATGACTCAAATCAAATGTTTATGTTATTGCTATAGATATGGCTCTAATTAATTTTACAATAAGGTATATTTAGTCAACGAACGTACAACAAAATGAAATTATGTACATGTAAAATCAACAAGTTGAACGCAAAAGACCTTATAAATCATCCTGGAAGAAAATTAAATGTGGAAAAAAAAACCTTGAGGTAGATAATAAATTAATAATCCTTTTGGGATTGTTGAATTTCATATCTCAAATGTACTGCTAACTAAAGAAAGTCTTAAATGTTAAGCATGACGTCATCTACAATTCTCATTAACAAGTGTATTTAAAAGGACGCGAGATTATATTTTCCCTATGTTAGTATTCAGAAGAACTGATGATTATTGAATCGTTCATAAAAATTAAATAATATTTATATTGATTAGAGCACCACACATTAAAATGAATTATTTGTCAACAAATTTTCTTGAAGATGACCAAAATTGGTTCAAGTTTTAATTTACGCAAACTCTTATGATTTTATAAGACAGTTTCTCATATCAATTGTTAACTGAATTGACTATTTACTGGGTTTCTTCTAACATGAGCAACACGACGGGTGTCATATGTAGAGCAGAATCTGCTTACCCTTCCGGAGCACCTGAGATCACCCCCAGTTTTTGGTGGGGTTCGTGTTGCTCAGTCTTTAGTTTTCTATGTTGTGTTTTGTGTACTGTTTTTTGTTTGTTGGTCTTTTTCCTTTTTTAAATGTTTTAATGAGTTTGAATGTTCCTTTGGTATCTGTCGCCTCTTTTTTTTTTCCTTGAATACTTAGCCGGTTCAGAAATCTAACTAACAAAACATTAAGTCATTTTAAATGCTTTTGCATTCATTTACACATTTTTACACAATAATACTTTTATCATTTTTCAATGGTTTCTTAATACCTGCATCGCTCTATGGAAACATAGATATAGGAAGATGTGGTGTGAGTGCCAATGAGACAACTCTCCATCCAAATAACAATTTATAAAAGTAAACCATTATAGGTCAATGTGTCATAAAAGTAAACCATTATAGGTCAACATGTTCATATTAATGTACAAAAATCCGGATGAAAATAAATATTTATAAAATCTCCAAGTTCTCCGTACCCTGTATACTGTTTAAAGTTGATGTTTCTTTTTCAATATTTTTCAGGGTTATAAACAAAAATACTTAAATTAAAACAAAAATCTTTATTCTTGGTAATATCTCTTTAAAGGAGTGGATTGAAAGATAGACACTTGGAAATGTCATGGTTTAAGTTTTTGTTGATCATTTTGATTTACTGTTTCCTGTTTGTAAAAACAAACATGGAAATGTGACAATGATACAACTATCCAGTAGAAAGACGTGGATATATGCAAATATATGATGGTAGTCACCATTACATGATTTAGCCTAGTGTATAAGCAGTGCATTTAGAACAAATCCGAACTCTCCTCCGCCGTGAACTACGATAAGGCGTTATCTGCGGCTAACCGGTTCTAAAACACCACACTCAACTTCATGTTTCTTACATTTCTTTGTTGGTCCATGTTTCGTTTATGTACACCATGTTCATACCATTCTCCCGGTAATCTTTAATTCTGTACAAATACTTAATTTGCTTTTTAACGATTGCATCTTTTTCAATGAGGACCTTTCTCTTTGATAATGATCGTTTCCATTTAAAACCAAGTTACTTCACAATTTTCAGGAGATGGGATTAACTTCCAGGAAAACTTATGTCACATTTAAGCGATTCATAAAGTCTATCAATGGTCGGTTTCTGACGGCGGACTGTATAAATTTCATAAATCTTCTGTCTTATAGCACATTTACCAAAATCATAAATAGGTTTATATGGACCTCTTAGTTTCTGCCTTTCTTGGAAAAAAGTCTCCCTTATTCATTTTTCTCTCTTCAAATTCTACGTAAAGTAGCCTTGCTGACAGGGTAGCTTCTGCAGTTCTCTCTGTAGCGGCTTTTGCTGGAATGGCAATCGGTTGATGAATCTGCGATCCGAAAAAAATTCTTTTGGCTGAGAGGAAAGTATCTTCTTACGCTCTGCCATGATTCGTAATTCAGAATGATATACCCGAACTACCAGATCTGCTTAAATAGTAAGTCTTAGAAGCGGTAAAACATATACGCGTATATCGAGAATTTGATTTTTTGAAAGCTGTTTATTATGATCGTATTTAAGGAAGGAAAAATAGGGTGTAAATGGTTTTTTGTTTATATATATATATTTTTTATAAATCACGTTTTATATTAGTTTCACAGTTAGAAAGGTTTTTAACAGAATACAACATTAGCCGATACATTAAAATACCAGCAGTAATGTCGATTGAGTAGTAGAAGGTCAATTAAAACACATTGTTTTTTTTTTTCGCGTTATATGAATATATGTCAGGCTAACGCTACAATGGAATCAACACTTTTGGATAAACAAAACGTACAAAGGATACAAACCCCAAAAAAGGATAAAAACGAAAAACAAAACTACACAATGTAAAAAAACATTATTATAGTAAATGCAGTTATATATTGTGTCTATCAAACTAAGACGAGAGTTATTCCGTTTGTTTGTCTTTCTTATTTATTGGTAACTAGATAATTTGCATTTTAATGCTCAAACATTCATTTCATCACGAAGTTTATTAATTACCACATGTTTTATCTTTCTGATCTTGTGTATCATGCTCACATTTTCTAAATTTACAAAATATTAAGGAGGTTCGCTACTCAGTTTCAAAATAACAAGCTTTTCATAACACTAGTATAAATTGATAGTGGATTATTAAAGGTACCAAAAGAGCAACAAAAAATATAGGTCAATGTGCTTGTTTTCGAGATATTAGCCATTGAAATTTTGGCGGGAAAATCTCTCTTGATTTTTCATAGCCTTAACATTGAAAAGTTCTCAAAAACTATTAAAAAATAACAAAGATTTTATAAGACTTGTACAGATGGCTTATAATTATACATGTAAAAGATTTATAAAAAGAAAAATGGGGGTCAATGGGCAAAACTTTTTAAGGCATTCACATGGATAAAACCAGAGGATTCTGAAAATCTGACAAAAATTCCAAAACATGACAAGTGAACATCCTTAATATAAAATTGAAATCAATATTGCAGTTACTTCATCAATTATATGTATTTACCGTTTGGCGTGATCAATAAAGTTACAGCAAGGATTATCATATTCTGATATATATTACGATAAATTAAGCATAGCATGTGTCGAATGATGTTTTCATCCAATGACATAATAGATATCATCCATTTGAAGGCAATAAAAGAGCTTCACAAGGAACCGTCACGATATCTTTAAGGCATGATGGAACTGAATTATGTAATAGTGATCAGCAATGATTGTAAAGATCATCACAGAAAGAAGTAATTAATAAAGAAATCATGAGAAGTTTTATGAATACCAATGATGCATCTATCCATAAAGACCATAGGAGTAAAACGTATGAACAATTACAGCATACCGTATGGACTTCAACGATTATCAAAACTGATACTGTATAATAAATTAGTTATATTTAAGTAGAATAAATCAATCTGATTGTAGAGATTCACGGGTGAAATCGAATTAAATCGTCGTAATAACTTAAAAGTGGTTACACGTGAGACATTACTTTAGATATGCATCATAGCTTTTCATTTATCTAGCTTTTCAACAAACAGTATGAAAATAAGGAGGTGTGATATGATTGTCAATGAGACAACTCTCCATCAGAGACCAAAGGACGAGGGTGTAAAGATTATAGGAAATTTTACGACCTCCAACAATAAGCAAAACCACATCGTAAACTTAACAGTAAACAGTAAATGACTGCAATATCTCCTTACACATAAACTGCTCCAAAACAATTATGAGAAAAACAATAGAAATCGATATTACGTACGTCTTACGGTCAACACCACGAATTGATTGTATGGTAAGGATGTGTGTGTGTCTCAATTCACTAGGTACATTTTTCGGTGTCTCAGATCTTTTATCACCAGTAGAGTCGACTGATCTTACGATTTATGATTACGTGCTATTTCCGATTTTGGCATTTTGACAGAGTACGTTCGCACAGCGGGTACGGCTAATACTAACAATGAACACTGTCCTTTCCTGGATCTTGATAACTATATCTTTAACGGGAAGCTTAATACCAAAATTTATGATAAAAGAGATGATTTTTCATTTCCTATTGTTAGTTATCCATTTTTCCCTTGTCACCATCTTATGGTGTTTATATATCTCAACTTGTTCGATTTGCTCGTGTATGTAACAACGCATTTGATTTTAACGAAAGAAATCTCTGTATTACTGAAAAATTAGTACACCAGGGTTTTCGATATCACAAACTAGTCAAAACATTTACTAAATTTTATCATCGGTACAAGGACATCATTCGTAAATTTAAATCAACATGCAGACATCTTATACGTTTAGGTATTTCGCATCCACTCTTTTATGGTAATATTCTTTACAAATCACAAAAATGTCGGCATTCACCTCAAAAGCTAACCAAACCTTTCTCTTTGACACATTCCCCATTTCCATTCTCAATCTTACATGTATTTGTACACTTGTTATTTAGTAACTGTTGATTTTTAGAACAGTTTTGCAGCATTAAATCAAAATGACTGCGCAGTGAATAAATTATGTCCGTTTAAAAGAAAAAAAAAACTGGATTTTCCATTTTGAATCGAAATAATTCTTTTATGTCTTGCCCAATGTCGATATAGTTACACCGAGCTTAAAGATATATTTCATTAACCTTGCATAATTCAAAATGTTCGCGAAGTTTCACAATCAAAAAGAGATATATGTTCACACAAAAATAAAAGATAATTTTATAACATTAACGGTACTAATTTTAAAGCTCCAGAAATTTTTACAAATAAATTTATCAAAGGAATAAAAAGGTAAGTTTTAAAAAAAAATCAACTAGATATAATTATGAATTAAAGGTACACATTTTCCCCTGACCTAATAACAAAAGCTTCCTTTTTGAGTAGGTGTTTCTTTGAATTCCGTCTTTTTTTATTTGTATGCCATTCCCCATTTCCATTCTCAATTTTACATGTATTTGTACACTTGTTATTTAGTAACTGTTGATTTTTAGAACAGTTTTGCACCATTAAATCAAAATGACTGCGCAGTGAATAAATTATGTCCGTTTAAAAGAAAGAAAAACTGCATTTTCCATTTTGAATCGAAATAATTCTTTTATGTCTTGCCCAATGTCAATATAGTTACACCGAGCTTAAAGATATATTTCATTAACCTTGCATAGTTCAAAATGTTCGCGAAGTTTCACAATCAAAAAGAGATATATGTTCACACAAAAATAAAAGATAATTTTATAACATTAACGATACTAATTTTACAGCTCCAGAAATTTTTTCAAATAAATTTATCAAAGGAATAAAAAGGTAAGTTTTGTAAAAAAAAAATCAACTAGATATAATTATGAATTAAAGGTACACATTTTCTCCTGACCTAATAACAAAAGCTTCCTTTTGAGTAGGTGTTTCTTTGAATTCCGTCTTTTTTTATTTGTATGCAATAATACTATGCATCTTTTATATGTGTCCAGTTTTCCCCTTATTGATAGCTATTTGTAAACCAAAAATGATTTAAAAATTTGGAAAAATTGGTTATTTAGTTCATTTGTACCACGAGTTTTTCTTTCAGACGTTCATGATTACGTTTACAATATGATTCTGTTAAATTAATTATTGTATCGTTTATAAGAGAACATAGCGTTATAAATATAATTTAAGTCAAATGGGAGTCAAAGATATTGATATGTGCAAATACCATTTTTGTTTGCTTAATTGAGACCTGTTAATCACCTCCCATTCTCAAATGAAATAAATGATATGTAATCGTTTTAATTTCAAAAATACTCTAGCTTCGGGCAAAGAGGGGGAAAGTTCAATTCTGAGAAGCGTTTTCAATCTGAAACAGGTATCAGGTTTATGTTAATAATTTTGAATATTTAAAAAAAAATATCCTCAGATAAAAAAAAAAACTCATAGGTCGGATTAATTTCTAAACTAATGTTGAAAATGAATAAATGAATATCAAATGATTGCAAATATTAAACAATGAGTTCTTACAGGTGTTTTCAAAATATAAAATAGCGATAACAGCTATTTGGTAAATCGATAAGTGTTTTAAGGCCTGCAAAATTACAGTTGCCGTTACGGTACAGAAATGCTTCGGCAAGGAAAACTTTTTGTTTGAAGAGTTATGACCCTTGTCAGGTTTGTGTTCGTTTGTGTTTAACATTGAGGCTCTGGACTTTGAGGAACTGGCGTGTAATTTGTTCAAGCGATGAGTCATGATTTCTTCTCCAAATATGATGGACTAACCTGACAACACCGGCGTCAAAACGAACGTTTCATCCATCTCTGCGATCTGAAGGTTGACAGAGTTGGCAATGGAAGTGTCATGATGTGAGAGCAATTATATCTTACAGTACCCTTTAACTTCACTTTACGATATATAGATGATGTTGTCTCACTAAATAATTCAAAATTTGGTGACTTGTTGATCGCATCTATCCTATCGAACTTGAGATGAAGGATACAACAGATACAGTTAAGTAAGCTTCATATATTGACTTACATTTAGAAATTAACAATGAGGGTCGGTTGAAAACAAAACTATACGACAAAAGAGATGGTTTCAGCTTCCCAATTGTGAACTTTCGATTTCTATGTAGCAACATTCCAGCAGCACCTGCATACGGAATATATATCACCCAGTTGATACGATATTCCAGGGATTGTATTTCCTATCATGATTTCCTTCATGGAGGGTTGCTGCTCAAAAGAAAGCTATAAAACCATGAGTTTCAAGTGGTGAAGTTGAGATCATCCCTTTGTAAATTTCACAGACGCCATCACGAGTGGCTTGACCCTTATGGATTTGTGTTTCACAGATGACAACGGATATGTTCCAATTGTCGTTACTACAATCTAGTCCCCTTTTCCTCGAGTGTGACCTATCGAATTAGACTAATCACCGGGTTTGTACATACATGAGCAACACGACGGGTGCCTGAGTTCACCCCTGTTTTCGTTGGAGATCGTGTTGCTCAGTCTTTAGTTTTCTATGTTGTGTTTTGTGTACTGTTGTTTGTCTGTTGGTCTTTTCTTTTTTAGCCATGGCTTTGTCAGTTTATTTTCGACTTATGAATTGGAATGTCCCTTTTGTATCTTTCGCCTCTTTTTTACAACCACAACTAACATTGTGCATTTCCAATGGAATTTATCGGATGAACGTGTATCCAAGGAAATCTGACGGCTCAAATCTATAGAGACGATATTTTACAGTAACATATACTCAATGCTCTCGACCGATATGGTGAGATGTTTCACTTTAAGCAAGTGTAACCATATATTCCTAACTCAGGAAATGTATTGCGAGTCGTTGATTTAATCCCCAAAGAACATCAATAGACGAACTTGAAAGACGGATCAGGCCAACGGCAACATCATCCCCAAGCCTTGAAACATTAATACAAAATTTAGTTCGATCCACGCCAAAGACATGCAGTGTGAGCCGCACATTTTGTTTTTTAATGACGTAACTTCAACAGGGGGGTTCTACTTACAAATAAAATGCACCAACAGAAATTCACGATATACAAGCGATATGTTTTCGCGGTCTTGGACCTTTAGATACCTGTATAGGCGTCTGATCTGTAACTTTACCGAGTGTGACCTTTTCTCGATTGTGACATTTTAACTGAGTGTGTATTCGCATTGTAGTTGATGCATACCTATAAAGAGACGATTACATTTGTCAAAGCACCCGGTTTTGCTCCTTTTGGAGTTCATGTAATTCCCTCGTTTTTGTTTGTTGCCTTGACTTGTCTCTTCGTAATAGATTCAGAAGATAATCGGTTAACTGTTCTTGTCTTGATTCAACCTCATCGAACAATAAATTGACTCAATTCATTGTATTTGATTATTTTTTAACAAAACTGTGTACAGTATCATGTATAACATTCGTGTGTAAATTTGTAATTCAATATACCAAATCATTGCCGAAAAAACGATTTTGAAGTATAGATAATTTTTGTTGTTGAACAGTTTGGGTTTCTTTTCATATACCATGCCATAATGTTGAGAACAGATGATCAAGCAGATTTCGTCATTTAAGGCTTTTCATAATGGCTTTTTTAAAATTATATCATCTATCATTATGTCAACTTAATATTGTCATTTTATGTTTATATAATGAAACACATTGTCCTTTTAAACTTCATTTTGAAATCTAGAAAATTTGTCTTTTTTAATGAGTTAGAAAGTAATAAAAATTGATAAAATCTTCGTTCAACTATTTCCTTAGACTTCTTGAAAACATATACTTTTTAAGTAAGTACTGAATAGTCTTTAGAGATCTTTCAACGGTTTTGACCGGGTTCTGTACTTTTGGAGAGAATTTAGTTTAAAGTTGAAAATTTGACGTCAGTATTTCTGCACAAGGGAAGATTCCGGTCACGATTTGGACCTATTCGCATATATATATTTGTAATATAAGCTTTTATATCATTTTATAAGTTAATAAATGTTCTTTAAAAGTCTAATACATGTTTGAAAGACAATTGGGTTAAAAGTGTATACTTCCGACAAACGGATCGTCATAAAGGGAGACCTCAGGCCACTATTTATTATTTTTTTATTATTAATTTATTGCAAATAACACATCTTTGTTGGGCAGTTCCTGAATTTGATATATCAGATATGAGGCGAGAAACAAATTGTGTAATCAATATTTACCCGTCTATTTTTTTCATGTACGTTTCAAATGGTCATGTAGTGTTTAGTTAAGTTTCGGAATTGCAGTTGAAACATTATATGATTTAGCCTAAACAATACAGCACTTACAAATGATACTATAATTATTTATACTTCATTTTGACAATTATCCGTATTGTATTTTGTATTGTCATCAGTTTTTTCCGGATTTTTTTCACATCGAATTTTTATTTGTCCTTCAATACAAACAATAGTTTTAAATTGTCTCAAAACGTTATAACAGTTTCAATATTGAAATTTCCTTCATGAAAGGACATCGTTTCCGTTAACTAAAAGCTGAATATCGAACTGACATGTTCGATTTATCTTTGTTATAGCATTTTCTGTTACATAATTAATGTACAATTTAACATAGTTTACACATTTTGAATAAGTACATTACGGTTATATATCACTACTGATAACTAAATATTATATTCCTCTCTATGTACATTGACTATTGTGAATGCCCTTAAAAAGTAAAATGACAAAAATACCGAACTCCAAGGAAAATTCAAAACGGAAAGTCCCTTATCAAATGGCAAAATCAAAAGCTCAAACACATCAAAGGAATGGAAAACAAATGTCATATTACTGACTTGGTACAGTCATTTCCTTATGTAGAAAATGGTAGATTAAACCTGGTTTTATAGCTAGCTAAACCTCTCACTTGTGTGACAGTCGCATATAATTCTATTATATTGTCAACAATGTGTGTGCAAACCAAATAGACATAATAGTGTTTACTTTCTGTTTACTTCACGTCTCTTGTGTGTTTACATAACAAATGTTCATTCTTTACGTTTTTGAGAGATAAAACGGTAGTGGTTTGTCCTAATTACGATTTGCCTTCCCTCCCTTTTTAATGTTTCGCAAAATTCGTGCATGCTCGCGATCCCTTGGGTATACATTTATATCCATATCTATTTTAATTAAATATCGAGTCATGTTGCAACAACACGTTTACTATATAAAAAAGGATGGTTAGATTTATAATTGCTAATTCTAACAGAATTGTTTTAATGCTAAATGAGCATTGTACTTAATTGATTGTTTGTTTTATATGCTAATAAAGATTGCAGTCAACAACACATGTACAGTGATTCATTGTCACTAAATATATTCACATTTTGTCTTATTTTAATCTTAAAGACAGCATTTATTTCCGTACTAAATGCGTTACCGAAGAAGAAAATATAATATCTTGTGGCTTGTAGAAATTTCCGATATGTTTTTTCATTGAGCGGACCACAATGAACTACGCAAACATTAAATTGACAATGTATCTTTATTCATACATGTACATATATGTATTAGATTTGTAAATAGATCTCTTTATTAGATATTAATTCGGTATTGTCTCCAGTCGAACAGAAAACCACCATGGTACCGGTATTTCATGGAATAACATAAAATTTAGAAACCATATGTAAATATAAATAAGAAGATGTGGTATGAGTGCCAATGAGACAACTCTCCATCCAAGTCACAATGTATGAAAAGTTAACAATTATAAGTCAAAGTACGGCCTTCAAAAAGCAGCATTGGCTCACACCGAACAGCAAGCTACAAAGGGTCCCAAAATGATTAGTGTAAAACAATTCAAACAGGAAAACCAACGGTCTAATCTATATAAAAAACGAGAAACACTTATGAACCACACCAACAAACGACAACCACTGAACAACAGACTCCAACTTATTTGATAACATGTCAATGAGCAGAGCTATGCAGACGATACCCCGTCTATCAATTTACAAAGAAATAACTAAATGTAAAAGAAGAGAGTGTGACATCCATGCTTTTTCCCGGACATTGCAAAAAAAGCAGAGTTCCACAATATTAACAACTCAGCTTAGCCTAATTGATGAATGAATACGTTACTATAGTCTGGTCATTTATAGACAGGAATGTCATATATGATGTAATTGTGACGCCATCAACATATTATTTACAAACTTGACTAAAATTGCCAATTATATGTAGCTCTTGGGGCAACTATGAGCAACAGTTTAAACTAAGAAGGTATTAAACATGCATTTTTAATTAACATATTTGTATTGGATAACTCAGGTCCTAAAAGCTAATCAACTTCGTATTTTATCTGGCCTTTTAAATTTTTTGATTAGAGCGTCTTTACTGAGACTTTTGAAGACGAAACGCGCGTCTGTCGTAGACAATGTCAAGCCTGAGGTCTATGATGAGTTTATTTTGTTTGAAAAGAGACTATAAAGGCAATATTTTTCCTATTCATAGCATTGGCAATTTTTTACCATTTCGAAATTTGATTTGCATTTGAATAGGAATCAATCTATTTTTAAACGGACAAACAAATTTTCTAGTTTTATAATTACATCTGATATTTTTTTACTTTTACAGTTACATGTACATGTAATAATTTTAATATACAAATATACTGTAATAACATTAACGGTACCAATTTTTCTGCACCAGATTCGAATTTCGACAATAAATGTCTCTTTAGTGATGCTCGCGTCCAAAATATTTGAAAATCCAAAACGTATTAAAAAAATTAAGAGTTTATAAACCAAAATGGACAAAAGGTATAGCCATATACATGTCAATCAACGGTAGGTATACAAATTTAACGGTAGAAGTGATAGAACCAATGCCAATTTACTGAATGTCGATATTTCCAACAAAATAGAATAAAAGGGGTGTTTATCTATAAACGAGATAGCTACCTCACAACTTAAACAAAAACACAAAAAATCAAAAGAGACAGATGATATTCGATAGTATAAAGTTGTCTGCACAACATGTCCAGCTCTCAAACCCGAGTATAGAAAAAAAGAAAAAAATGTTACACAGATTATGAAAGATCTGACAATTAACCATGTTCTAAAACAAAACAAGGAAAAACATTTAGTTATAATAAACGAAAACACACTAACGTGGTTTCTAATTTGCAATTTGTAATTCTATTATTAGTAATCAAACTATAAAAAAGCTTCATGTTGGCTATATTGATATGTTCTAGAAATCATAAAAATTCATCAGTATAACTTAATAAGAAACAACATTTGTTTTGCGTGATTGGTAAACTATGATTCACATTGATTGAAATTGTGTGAGTAACGTCACGTAATGAAGAATGTAGAATCCAACCTCTCCCTCACCTCGCATCCTCGCATGGAATACAAATATATAAAAAATATACTTTATTGTGATTTTGATGAATACGTTATCGTAATATCTGTTGTTATTCAAAGAAAATACGGAAGCCGTTCTGATATATCTTCATCGTTAAATATAGATTCACATGACTTTTCTTTGTGGCATTTTGAATGGTGAATTATTGTCAAATCAAAAAGACATTCTTATTTGCCTTATTTGTAGATCGGTCAAGAAGAAAAAAAACGTATTTATTAAAACTTATGTAAGTAGGGTATTCAATTTTGTCAATTGTTCATATGAAGACTGCGCCTATATGATGCTATTTTGAAACTTTGAAATCGTTGTACTGAGCAATAAATCTCAAAGGTCGTCTTGGGACATCCTGATATCTTCGATCGCTATTGCTATAAATGCAAAGAATGAAGCGGAAGCTTCCACAGTGATATTCAAACTCATACGTCGTAGAAAAAAACTGACATCGCCATGGCAAAAAGCTAAGCACAACCAAAAAAACAAGCAACAGTTTCACAAAACCCAACATAAAAAACTTAATACTGTGCAACACGAAGTCTTCCAATTTATTAATCTAATATGTTTTGGGATTTGGGAGATATATGTTAAATAAAGATATTAAAAGTTACATATCAAAATTCAAATTTAAAATGCTTTCCTGTGAAATCCTTACAGAATATGTCAATTTGGCGCAACTTGCACCATGTAAACAAGCTAATAAATTTTATTTTCAATTTTGAAAATAGCACGATATAAACTACATTTTACACACGTATAAAATATCTGTCATTTTTTTGTCTATTACCAATACAACATTAACATCTTTTCTGTTGAAGTTTGTGTATTGATCATGCATTTGTTAAAACAACTTACTCTTGATCCCAGCAAACAGAATAAATGAGAAAAAATACCCAAAAAGTTTGTGTTTCATGGAAGTGATATTCAAACAAAACAAATCAATATACGTTTGATATATCCCTGTGAATAGTATACTATCTTTTTCCAATGAAAGTTGATTCATTCATGAACATCAAATTAAAATGTTTAACCAAACGTACGTTTTTTTTTCTGTCTGATATGAGTGCAAAGGTAAACAAACTTATTTACAAATCAAAATCAGTGGCTTTAACAGTCAAAATTTCTTTTACAAATAACAAGTAGTTTCCGATAATACAATCACGATTCATAACAGATAAGTTGGGATATCCTTATATAATTAATTTTATATTTTAGAAAAATTTAAACCTTTTTTATGTCACACTGCATAGTAACATTGCCCACGTCCTGCTATATAGTTACAATGATTATCTGCATATACCTTTCTCACAATAAATTCAGTTTTGAAACATGTGAAAGGAAATATGATAAAGCACTGTTTTCCGCCTTGAATTTAAGTTCAAGAAGTATTTTAAATCTACCTAGTTATATTTTTTCTATGTTCATAAGACATAAGACAATAAGAGACTAATGACTGAATTTTAGTAATAAAGTAAGAAAAGTCTTAAACAGCCAGTTTGCTCTCAACTCCATCTGACAATTCAGCACCATTAAACGACAATTCTTGGGCTTATTTAAGAACATACTGGAAAGTTATATTCTTTTTCAAACATTTCTTATTGCAAATTAATAACTGTTTTGACCATTGCTTGCACTAAATCAAGTGTTGTAGATTTTGAGACAACCCAGTATTTTGTTCCAAACAAAAACTACAGGAAAGTCTGAAAATAGACTGAACCGTTCGTATTAAACTGTCTGTACGCGATTGATCTGAATTGTACTGAAAATACCGCAGTGGATAAGTTTTGAAAATTGACTGAGAGACTGATAAAAAAAATTGTATTGCAAGACCCTTTCAGATGAAAATGGCTTTTTAGTTCTTAATCCATTCACTAGTGAGATATCGGTATTTATATCATTGATTTTTGTCCAAAAAGGCTTTCATTAGGGATCGAACTTTTTTCATTTAGTTCAAAAACGGAGAAAAAACCGCCAAAATAACCTCACGTTGATATTTTGTAATAATTATATAGATATGACACAAAATATTTCCCAAAATGATATTTTTCTAAAAGATATAATCTATAAAGATGTTAATGTGTGTTAAATGTCTTTTTGTGCAAGTTTACAATGCATCTTATAACACGTAAACTCAATCTGACTTGGACACTTTTCGCATAAGATAGGATTATTTCCGAAACTACGCCCATCATTACATGACTATTGGGATTATCATTTCCCTTTCTTATGAACAATTTCAAACTGAAGTATCTAAATAGCAAAGACGGGTGTCGTTTCTTGTAAATAAGGAATTTTTTTAGTCTAGATACGTGTTTTCTAATTTAAAGGAAAACAACAAGTATTGGACTTTTTCCGTTTTTCCAAGCAAATGATAACGGAAAGCAAATAGTTTGGAAAACTGAAGACTAGCTTTCATTTCTCTTTTAAGGTGAAGGGAACAGTAAGGAGAAGAGTATCTTGAACAGTTTTCGGACACCTTTCAAATAGATGGAAGCTTTTCTACCCTAGATTATGTGGATAGTTATACCTTGAATAGATTCTAAAACTAATACCTTAGAATTATTTTGAAAGATCCTACCCTAGAACAATTTGGAAAGATTCTACCCTAGAACAGATTTTGACTGTTCTACCCTTGAACAAATGTTGACGTTTGTACCATAGAATGGGTTTTCGGTAAAACTGTCCTATACCCGTCATATGACAGATATGTCTGGCAATTCGGAAGAGAAGCTAGATCTGATTTCAACTGTAGTCAATGTATTTGTTAAAACAACTTACTTTTGATACAATCATTCAGAATTCAGGAAACAAAATATCCAAATTTTATGTTTTTGAATAAGGATGATTTTTCAACAACAACAAAAGCGATCGCCGTTTTATTAATCCCTGTGAATAGCATATGACATTATTCCCAAGCCAGTTGGTCCCTCTGCATGGACATTTATTAAAATGTGTATATTTTCTGTTGAATACGATTACGATAGTAATAACACAATCCTCTTATATAAAAACTATATCATTTAAAAACTCAAACTTTTCATTTTCTGCAAATGATTAGTATCATGTACGCAACAAAGTGTTTACAAAAACGTTTCCGATTACACGATCACAGGACACAACAGATAGGTCAGGATATCATAAAATAATTCATAGTTCGATAAAATGATACGGTTTCTACATCACGTTTTATGTTAGCATAACCGACTTCCTGACATAAAGTTTTTACGATTGACAAGTTCATCTATTGTATATAGTAATGATAAACTAATTTGACTAACGTTTGAAGACATTTAAAATGGACCTCAGCGCTCGACATGCCATAGCATGAAGTAGACTAAATTGACGTATCCCTGATAAAATTGTTATTCATTTTATGAAAAAAAAAATGCTTTGACAAATATATCATTGCACACATTTATTCTGGTAAATTAGGATGTGACAATGTAAATATAACAATAACATTGGACATGGACACGAGACAACATCCCAAAGAAAGATAACCATATAGCTACAGAAACAGCAATATTGCTGTTTTTATCTTGACAATCACTTGAAGGTATTGAACAATGAGCTACTAAACATCGCCCTTTTTCAATAATGTTAAGTCGGTCGAGAGTGATGATTGAAGCCGTATTATGTTGCATTAGACATTAAGCGTGGCGAAACAACATTGGTATCTTTCGCCGCTTTTTTAATAAATCAGGGTGAAATGTATAACTTTACTACTCATGTTAAATGGGCATTTGTAAGATACTTCTAAAAGACTGTTGAGATAAAACAGACATTGGTAATTGTATTTGTATGTTTATTTGATGTGATAGGTGTTTTGTTTTAACACCAACATCCAAACGGGACATACAAGCAGTATTAACAAATTTACGCAAGAACAATTTAGATAATAAATTTAGACTACAATTCGACATATAACAATAGGCAATAGATTCAATTAAAATAGATCGTATAGTTACTCCCCTTTCTAAGAATTAATCCCCTTTTCAGTTAAAATGTTGTTGTTTTTTTAACGGTGATAAATTTGAAATACGTTTTTTATCTGATTAACGTCATTTGTATGTCATAGAAGAAAGTTGTGTTTGCTAATCTAATTCATTTTTATTCATAACAAAGACACATGATGCCAATAAATCAGGTTTTCGCCAATCTAATTGGAATATAATGAGAACAAGTCACTTCCGGATTATAACAGGATTTAATGTAAAAGCTTTGGCCTCTTCTTAGATAAAATCAGAATCGATGCATGTGATTACTTTTATATTTGTGAAATTGACAAGACTATCCCTCTTGATGCTATTTGTAACGGTTTATGAATATGAAAACATTGATATTTTTCCATAAATGAAAGCCAGTAATGTTTTGATATAAAAGTCACAAATTTTGCTTTATACAAAACAAAATGTGAAAATCATAAAAAAGGTTTACGGTTCCTAAAAGTGGCTCTCCTCCGTCAAGTCGTTATGTTAGAATTAAATCATATTAAACATTGATAAACTTGTATCTCCGAAAGGAAGAATATATTCTACAGATTTTTAATTGCTCTTGATAACGTCCTCAATGGGACTTTAATCGGACATCAGGAGATCAATGAACTGGAATTATCTTTTCAACTTTGCAAGACCTGTCAATTCTTGAACAATTGACGAGGATCCTGGAAGACAGAAGATAATATGTTTCCTCTAAAAAAGTATTATATGCATACCGAATTATAAGGTAAATTCAAAAAGTGGGAAGTCCATTAAACCTTACAGAATCAAACGCTCTACTATATCAAGCAACGAAAGGAATTGAAAACAACTGTCACGCTCCTGTTTTACTACAGGCATTTTCAAAAGAAACTGGTGGCTCAAACCTAGTTTTATACCTAGTTAAACCTCCTTCTTGTATGATAGTTGTTATAGTGATTAAATACATTAAAAATGATATTAACAATAATACCGAACTATAAAGTTAATTAAGGAAAAAAAAGAAAGTCCATTAAACATGACATAATCTAATGCTCGATTATATCAACCAAATGAACAAATATCATATTCCTGACTTCGTACAGACATTTTCTGAAGAAAAATTGTGGATTAAACCTGGGTTAAACACTTAACCATATTAAAAATTGAAACAAAAAAATAACAAGAACTCCAAGGTAACTTTCAAAAGGGGGAGGTCTATATAAACTGAAAAAACAAACGCCAGACTGTATTAATCTTATTATAAGGGGTCTGTTGGTCTTTTTCATTTTTAGCCATGGCGTTGTCAGTTTATTTTCGACTTGTGAGTTTGAATGTCCCTTTGGTATCTTTCGCTTCTCTTTTATTTCATAAAACAACTGCATTATATACCTACAGTACTTTTAAAACGTTATAATCGTAAAAAATATTGTTCTTGGATTGCATATCATCATAATGAGCTGATTTATCGTCTAGAATGAAATCATTTTATTCGTTTTACCATGACAATATTAAAAAATATTATAACATTTTAATTACCTGGTTTTTTAAGACGAAAGAAATAATGTTGTTTTAAAAAATAATTAGATATCAGTATAGAATCATGACGATTTTTTAATTACAATAATTTCCAATTTGAAGTGTTCTATACATATGAGTTTGCTACATAAATTGAATATACGTAAAGTTCACTCAAATTAAGATCCAGCTGCTTACATATTTACTAGGGCTTTTACTTTTAATGTTTTTCACTGTCAGCGGTATTTTCGTACGATCGTTACCAGTGGATATTTGACCTAATGCTAATTCTGTATTTGTTTCTTGTTGCGATTGGTAATTAAACATAACAATTTAATGATATTACTGACAAAAGAATATAATTGGACTATCAGTGGTACAGCTATTAATCTATCTTTCAGTTTTATTGGTCTTGATATGATACATTGATCTGATGGAGTCTTCAAAATGACTTACGGTTCGAGGTCACGAGGACTTTTTGGTTTCTGCTCTTTTTTTTTAAATCAAAAAATGCGTTTGTTTTCTTTAACTATATTATTACACACCTGTCATCAAATACAACTGGCTTTTGTTGGTTTAATATGCTGTTTTAGATTGTAGATTATTCTTCACTCATAGTCCTTTCAATTTTCTTTTCTTAAGAGACTACATGTCTTTTAACCTTCTTTGATTTGGTTTTAGATGGTTTTTCTTCTTTGCATTCACCTTTATTTCTTTTTCAGTCAGTAGACACACATGATTACAATGTAATAAATATTTATGTTTTTTATAAGACTATTTGAGAAAGATGTCATTGGACATTACAGTTTCCTTTTTGAATTTGGATATTCAATTTCGAATTTTCAATACAAAAAAGTAAGACATTGAATATTGACTTTCTGATCTTACTTAGTCTTAATTCGCTATTGCAAAATATTTACCACTGCTATATCATAATCTAATAAATGTGTTCAATTATAAAATTATAATTCAATAATAGAAAACATCTGTAAGATTTTCTTCCGCCGATAGTTTTAATGTGCTAAAAAAAACTTCTAAAATCTATAAAGACTGAAAGCCGAATTTATACATCTAGTGAAATTCTCATTATGAATACATGGAATATGCACGGAGAAGTGAAATTCTCACAAAGAATATGTATGGAAGAAAATTATAAATCTCAAAATTTGAAAAGTGCAAAATTGGATTTTGGGTGTACATTTTTTACATGATGGCAGATTAATTGTATTCAAAATGACGATTACAGTACAGCTGATGGGTTATGTCTATGTTTGATGTCGAACATAAAAAAATTCTAATATAAGCTAATGTGACTTTTTTTACTTTTGTAGCTGTCTAATAATTGAAATTTGATTTTTTGAACTTTTGTCGCCGCTTTTTTCATAAATGATCTTGATTGAGTTTAGGTTATCCGTTCTTGTTTGTTTATATTTCATAGGTTCTAATTTAATATGTTGAACTACGTATATAAAACGTAGTTCAATCTTCGGCTTAGAATAATTAAATTGTTAGTATTCGATAAGACAATGAACTTTCAAAGGTATTCATCAACTCAATACAATTACTAGTATTCTTTTACATTTCATTATTTAAAAATCATTCTTACCTTTACAGAGAAATACTGATAGTTTTACTTTATCAAACACAATTCCCTTTGCTAGCACAGTTTTGTCTGATAGTAGAAAAGTCAGTGTTATATACCAGTATTTTATTTCCGATAGAATACATTTACTTTGCGTGACTTAATATACATCCCACAGTGGCTGACACTGAAATAATAAAACAGTTTAGGTACATTCATTATATCTGACTCTTGTTAATTAAATGCTTTGTGATTATCAATACGATTAGTCTATGGTTTTGTTAGTGTTTTAAGCGCATTGGTTCCAATATTGATGAGACCGTTACAGAAATCAGCAAAATTCATGACAATTCAACAGAGAATTGGAAATATGATAGGTTTTACATTTCTGAATAATTAAGATATTAAATTGATTGTATCCTGGGTATAGGGTTACTATCGACATTAAATGTTATGACCGTTTCAAATACAAACAAGTTATATAATCATTCTAGGAAGAAAGACAATCAAATAGTTTAGCAAGGCCTTTTACTTTGAAAGAGGTAGGTTGAATTTCTCATGAATTTCTTTCATACTAGCATCATCTTCAAAAAGGTTTGTTTTATCTTTACTGGCTATTCCCCTTAACTATATCTTCCCACTGTATGAGTTTCATTCAAATGAAGCAATGGAACTGCGGCTACTGTTTTGAAAACGAATCTATTTTAGTTACAGTAACCTTGAACCTGTTGACTCCAAATTCTATAAGTTTTTTTCCGTTCTCTATATCTGTTTAATACCAAATTTTTATATGGTAAGTTTTAAAGAAGCAAGTAATTAAAACGATTCCCAGTTAAGTCCAACAGTCTAGTCTAGTCGAGTTCAGTCCTTTGGTACATGAGTGGCATGTCAAGTCAATATTTTACCAATTCTGAGGGGCGACAAGAATTCAAAGTAGAGACATGGATTTGTTGGATAATATTGTACGATGACCTCCAAATGATTATCTTTTTATTTTATTGTTCTCATTTATAGTCTCATTAACCTAACCAAGACATCATCCAATCATAACATAGATCTAAAGATTGTACAAATACGATTTTATTATCTAATAGAATACTGTCTTTTGAAACTATGTTATTTGGAATATCTATGATATAATTTGATTTTTTATTCCTCCTCAAAATGTGGTATGATGTACGTGAATATTTTAACTAGGTATAATTTACCAATAATGTATCAACTCATCTTCATTATTATAATGCCCATTTGGTGCTTAACATATCTTTATCATGCCGTTTTAAATCACAATGATATTGTTTGAGAAATTGCGCTCCAATAGTAGTTACATAAGTAAAAAATGCAACCATTACAACACAAGTACATTATTTCTTTCTCTCTTTTTTCGTCTAATTTTAAAAAAAACCATCATTGTTTAAATCCTAAAGCTATATAATTAAAAAGTTGTATAGCTTATCAGCCATTTAGACAACAACACAACAACAACACAACAAACTGAAAGTTACCTAGAGTGAATATACGGTCTTCTTCAACAATAGACGGGTGTCTATGAAATATGTAAAACTCTTAATTTCCATTTGTCCAGAAAATATATGACTCAAAAAGAGAGTCGAAAGATATCAAAGAGAAATTCAAAATCATATATCGTAAACAAACTGACAATGTCATGGCAAAAAAAAAAAAACGAAAAACTAAGAAAAGACGTACATCAGTACACAAAACACACATAGAAAACTAAAGACTGAGCAACTAGAACCCCACCAAAAACCAAGGGTGGTTTCAGGTCCTCTGAAAGGGTAAGCAGACACTGCTCTACATGTCAAACTTTGTCAAGGATTTATAGTCAACACTAAATTCCTTAGCGGACAAATAATTAAGATATACATAAAGACAAGGACTGACGTGTTTTTGGCTTGGGACAAGTAGTTTATTAATTATTTTGCAACTTCTTCAGTGTTCTTAGATCAAATATAAATGAGAGAAATAAATTTTACTAACAATTAGTAGTAAAATATACAGCAGATAAATTTAGATGTTGAACTGTAGATCTAAAACTGAAAAGTAGTTAAAAAACTTGAGGTTGTCTTCAGCTATTTGTAAGTAAATTTCATTTTGCTTCTAGCATTATTCGATGTTGGTAGGCTTTTTTCTATGGACTCAAAGAGATCATATATAAAATTGAATAATACAAGACTGACTGACACCTTCTATATGTCTTCTGGGACAATGTCGACAGACGAATGGAAAACTCGTCTTAAATTTATAAATGTAATGATACAAAGATAATAAAATGGCTTTTTGTAATATCAAACAGTATTGCTGACTTTGAAAGGATAACATATGACATCATATGTATATATTTCAAACTGAATGATACGCAACTATTGCACTTAATCCCTTCTACAGATATGTCACATAGTTATGGTTACAAAAAGACAATAAGCCTACATCACTCTATTAGCATGACATAATAACATATATTGTAAATTGGGGGTCATACACAGATGTGATATAAATATTTTACTGTCCAAGTAACAAGATAATAGTCGGGAATTATTCTCAAACATACGATCAAATGAATACTGCATGTATATCCACCAATTCTCAAAGTGAAACATTTACTATAGTTTTGCAGCAATTGAAATTTTCTATATTAACACTGAATGTCTAAATTTATTATGAACATTGTGCATGACAATGGTTCATTTACTATTAAAAACTTAGCTGTTTGATATCTACTTGAAAGTAAATTATAGTTTTGAAAATGATTATTATTCAGAAGAGGAAGTACTTTCAGCTCATTATCAACTTCCAAATTATTTGATATAGTATTATTTGGTTTTCTCAATGAAGCAATAATTTTATGAGCTGTCCCATTGGTCAAGATTATAGGTATATAGTTGACTACTGATATACCTCAGTAAAACGAATCACGTATTTGTGTGTCTCTCTCAAGTATGGAATTTTGTCAATGGTCACTGTTGAATTATAATGTTTGTTTGACCTTGATGGATTTTGGAATTAATTACTGATATATATGGTAGTGTATGTTAATTTCATTCATAGCTTGTCTAGACAAGCAGGCAAAGCATAAAATCTTAGATGACTTTAGGACTTGACCCATCGACATCATTGTACTGGACTGCTGAACTTAAATGGAACACGCTTTAATTATTTTTCTTAATTTCTTTATATGTATCAATACAACAAGAATATTTATATTGCACATGTACATGCTTATGTTTTAGTCCCTTTGACAATTGAAAACGTAAGATATGCATTTTTCTCATATGCCTGAACTGTTTGACTGCGATTGATATACTTTTTTTTATCGAATCCAAACTATCACGATGGTATAATGCGTATTGTGTATTTTTTTTATTTTTATTTTCATTTATTTACCGAATTTCAAATCTCGTAAATTTATACAACTCATGATAAAAAAAAAATAAACCTCAAAACTAGGAACTTCAAAAACTCCAAACAATGCAAGTTGAGCATGGATTAGGCATTTGAATGGCACTCAGATTCAGGCGTTTAAAAACAAAAAAAAACCGAACTATTTATGTTTTGTTTTCGAAGTACAATTAAGTACAGTAGTATTGTAATCAAATACAATTGCAACATGTAAGACGCACTTAAATAAGAAGCAGAAGATTCCAAGGATACATTCAAAACTAATTAGGCGAGAGGAACTGACAACTTCATGGCAACAAACTAAAGACGACAAAAAGACAAACAAGTTCACAAATCACTTCATAGAAAACTTAGGACAGAGCAACACAAACCCCACCAAAAAATGGGGCTGATCTCAGTTGCCTCGGTAGGGTATATACACACTAAATTACAAATATAGTGTGATCATTTTATACATATCTTACAGAACTATAAACTTCGAACAAACATGTGATGAGAGACAGACAATGCAGAAGGTCACTACTGTAAACAGGGAAATTTTCGCGGCAGTTTTATTTTCGCTATTTTCGCGGTAAGAGTAGAAACGCGATTATAAAACCTCCGCGAACATTTCAAGGAAAACTTAGAATAACGAAGCCATCCATGAACGTATACATTGTACCAATAGGAATATTACACGGCCAATTTAGGGACGACATCAAAAGTTCAATGTATGATAAAAACTTAATTCACATTTTTTCAGACCCCCACCCCCTCTTAACTTAATTTGGGAAAATTGATTGACCAATATGGATATAAAAATCGATTTTGGATAAACAAAACTTTATTTGATTTAAGTTTTTATCCTACATTGATCTTTTGATGTCGTCCCTTATAACAATGATTTCTTTTCAGAGAACAGATATAAACATTTATAAATTTTTATTTCTAAACGAAAGGCAGTGTAAAAAATCAAAACGTTTAACCAATGACAGTCGAATTAAAATGATATTCATTGTTAAAGTGATTATATCTGCTACACTGATTAATATGATCAAACGATTGATTAATTAGCCGTAATCCGCACACTTCAAATTTGCTCTAACTAAAGCTATTCTTTTATTCTAATTGCGTATGTGTTTTACCAGGCAAACATAAATGTGTAGTGGTTTAATTATACTTGATATGTGTCAAAAAAGTTGAAATCTACATGGACATTCATGATACGATGAAAACTGTTCACATTGTTACGACAAAAATGTTTTTTGATTGATTTTCAACACGTGCTTTACGATACATGCGTAAGTATACTGTTTTATAACCATTTACTAACTTCTTTACAGGATTCCAACGAATCGCGAATTCAAGACGTCGCGAATTAGGATTCAGTTGGTATATCGCGAAATAAAGACGGCGCGAAAATTTCACGGTCTAAATAATAAAAAGTAATTCAATTCTTTTTTTTTTACTTGTATTATTTTACAATACAATTTCAGTCCAGTCACGACCAGCAGCAGTCTATTCTATCGACCAGGTCAAAGTATAACTTATTTAATGTTTTCTATAGTACATGGTATAACAAAAAGTCACGACCAGCAGCAGTCTATTCTTTCGAGGTCAAAGTATAACTTATTTAATGTTTTTTATAGTACAGGGTATAACAAAAAGTCCCGACCACCAGCAGTATATTCTATCGACAAGGTCAAAGTATAACTTATTTAATGTTTTCTATAGTACATGGTATAGCAAAAAGTCACGACCAGCAGCAGTCGATTATATCGACAAGGTCAAAGTATAACTTATTTAATGTTTTCTATAGTACCTGGTATAACAAAAAGTCACGACCAGCAGCAGTCGATTATATCGACAAGGTCAAAGTATAACTTATTTAATGTTTTCTATAGTACCTGGTATAACAAAAAGTTACGCCCACCTTGTCGATTATATCGACAAGGTCAAAGTATAACTTATTTAATGTTTTCTATAGTACATGGTATAACAAAAAGTCACGACCAGCAGCAGTCTATTCTATCGACCAGGTCAAAGTATAACTTATTTAATGTTTTCTATAGTACATGGTATAACAAAAATAAACAAATGCTTAACTAAATAATCTTGTAATATAGATAAACTTCAGTTTATTTTCGTAAATTGATTTGTTATAATTAGGCCGTTAGTTTTTCTCGTTTGAATTGTTTCTTATTTTTCATGTCGGGGCCTTTTATAGAAGACTATACGTTGTTTGTTTTTTTTTTTTTTTTCATTGGAGACGGCCATACGTTGATCTATGATTGCTTATATCTTCGTCATTTGAACTCTGGTGGATAGTTGTCTTATTGCCAATCATACCACATCTCCTTATTTTTATATTAAAAGAATAACGATGACACATTTGAAAGTAAAAATAATTAAACTGCTCTCCAGTTACTACTAGTGGTGTTTAAGGACCTTGACTACCCATGAGGGTCTCACAAAGTCGGATCTCCTGTAAAGTCAAATAGTTCAGTCAAGTTCAGTTCCATTCCATGTCAAGTAATTTAATGGATATGTCCATGTCGTAACCAAATACCCTTCCCTTTTCACGAGTGACTTGAATTAGACTATTTACCGTAATTTAAACAACACGACGGGTGCCACATGTGGAGCAGGATCTGCTTACCTTCCGAGCACCTGAGATCACCCCAGTTTTTGGTGGGGTTCGTGTTGCTTAGTCTTTAGTTTTCTATGTTGTGTCATCTGTACTATTATTTGTCTGTTTGTCTTTTATTTTTGGCCATGGCGTTGTCAGTTTGTTTTTGATCTATGAGTTTGACTGTCCCTCTGGTATCTTTCGTCCCTCTTTATAACCACTGGGTCGATGTCTCTGCTGGTGGACATTTTGTCCCCGAGGACATCATCCGCCCAGTAGCAAAATTGCATGAATTTACGAAGATCTAACAGGATACTGGCTCGGACGTCGCCCAGTATAAAAAGGTCCGAAACAGACGTCACCATGGACACGGTGTCGTCTGATAAGGCAGGTGTCCCTCATCACCAGACATGACAAATATCACAAACATGACTCATTCAGATCATCATACTAGTGACAATAGCAATAGTACACATACACAGCCATGTTCAGTTCTCCTTAAAGACATTTTGGATTTTGATGACTCTGAACAACACTGTCTCATTTCGAAATGTGGAACTAATGGCTGCAAAACTTGTGATATTTTAATAACAGACGCTCAATTCACTAGCAATTTAACTAAAAGTCTTACTTTACTAGAAGTTACGATGATCTGAATTGTAAATCTATAAATGTCGTCTACGGATTAGAGTGTAACCTTTGTGGATTGGTTTACGTCGGTGAAACGAAAGGAAGGCTAAACAAACGTATGTGCGGCCATAGATCAGATATCAACCTCAATGCAAACGACATTCTGTACCAGCATTTTAATCAGCCTGATCATTCCATCGTTTCTATGACAGTTCGTATAATCGAAAAATATACCACAAGACTAACAATCCTCAACTTGCAACGCCTCCGTAGACAAAAGAGGACTACTGGATTCGACAATTGGGAACTGCGACACCATATGGTTGCAATGACAAAATTGATGGTATAGGTATTCTATCTAGTCCTTCCTGTAGCTCGGTGAATGTGATGAATATTTTCAACTCTACTCCTCGACGTAGACGCAGTCATGGTCATCGTCATTATACATCACCTACTTTGCATGATGTCTCTATTAATGACTTGCTGCCATTTATACAAAAGCCGTTAGGTATTCATCACATTCGCACGAAACTGTATTCATTACCCTTTCAAAACTTCATTCTCTGTTCAATTTATGTTTGGAAACCACTGTTACAAACCCTCATTCAAACCAATACAAACTTACAGCTATTATTTCGGATATTGCAAGTCACAGACTTTTCAAACCAGTTCGCATTGGAAAAGATGAAAAAGAGAAAAGATCTTTTCTTAAACTTTCCTTTGCCAACAAAGGTCTCGATGGCGTCAACTTAGGCAATATCCTTCATCATAAATTAGTTCAGTCGAAAATACCTCCTTATTTTAAAGATCAGTCTGTACCAATAATTTCTTATACCTATACCAAACCAATTGCAACTAAAATTTTCAATTACAAACACGTTTTGCAGGATCTCAACATTGACGACTTCAAGTCTAAACCTCCTGATTGCACCTGTGCTAGTTCCCAATTCACATATAATCCGGCTGGCCACGTTATTACCGGAGACCTCAACATTGTCAATAACACTTCCTGCGGAATTTGTTATCCAAAGGTCCGAATATCGTGAGCCTAAATCCATCAATTGGAAATACAACTTCAAAATACTGATGGATTCAGTCGAGGATTATGCCAGGCAATGGGCTAAACGCGAGAAAGAAGACGTAGATACTCTTCCGAATGGATTAAGGCTGTGAGGTCGTTGATACAAATCCGAATTAAGAAACTAAATGGGCATATCAATACCCACACTACATCAATTTTTAAAGACCCAAATGTTGCAAAGCACTTGTCCTACCTTCATGACAAATATGTTGTTGTCCCCGCAGATAAAGCCCCAAACAACATCGTTTTTGTGTGTAAATATCATTACATAAACTGCTTGATAAATGAATTAGGCATTGACAATTCACTTGGAAACTCAACATATACCCTCACGACACTTACCAAAGAGGAAATCCTCGATAATCATAGGTCTGTTCTATGTTCCTTTGGAATTTCAACCAAAGATGAAGAACTGGATCTTCCATCACTGTATTGGATACCTAAACTACATAAGTGTCCTTACAAACAACGGTATATTGCTGGGTCTTCCAAATGCTCCACGAAACCTCTTTCTAAATTATTAACATCTATTTTATCAGCAATCAAAGCCGGGCTCCAAAGTTATTGTGAAACTGCCTATTCTAGAGGTGGCGTGAATCAGATGTGGATACTAAAAAATTCCAAAGATCTTTTAGAGTACATACAATCTAAGACTCTCTCATCTTGCAATAGTATTAAAACATTTGACTTTTCTACACTTTACACAAGTATTCCCATTCCAAACTAAAAGACAAATTGAAAGAGTTGGTATTACTTTGTTTCATTAAAAGAATGGCGAACGTAGATACAAGTATCTTGTCTTGGGAGGATAAATCCTACTTTGTAAAGAATCACTCTGATTCAAACAAAAAATTCTCTGAAACTGACATTATCAAGATGCTTGATTTCTTGATTGACAACATATTTGTTACGTTTGAAGGACGTGTTTTTCAACAGACTGTCGGAATTCCAATGGGAACCAATTGTGCCCTCTTCTTGCCGACTTGTTTCTTTATTATTATGAGGCTGACTTCATACAGGAACTTCTTAGGAAGAAAGATAAGAAGTTAGCAATATCCTTTAACTCTACGTTCCGCTATATAGATGATGTTCTCTCACTAAATAATACAAAATTTGGTGACTATGTTGAACGAATCTATCCCATCGAACTAGAGATAAAGGATACTACAGATACAGTTAAGTCTGCCTCATATCTTGACTTACATCTAGAAATTGACAATGAGGGTCGGTTGAAAACAAAACTTTACGACAAAAGAGATGATTTCAGCTTCCCAATTGTGAACTTTCCATTTCTATGTAGCAACATTCCAGCAGCGCCTGCATACGGAGTATATATCTCCCAATTGATACCATATTCCCGGGCTTGTGTTTCCTATCATGATTTCCTTGATAGAGGATTGCTGCTCACAAGGAAGCTATTAAACCAAGAGTTCCAAATGGTGAAGTTGAAATCATCCTTCGTAAATTTTACGGACGCCATCATGAGTTGGTTGACCGTTATGGAATAACCGTTTCACAGATGATATCGGATATGTTCCTTATGTCGTAACTACAATACCCTTCCCTTTCACGAATGTGACTTACCGAATTAGACTATTTACCGGATTTGTAATAATTAAACAACACGACGGGTGCCACATGTGAGCAGGATCTGCTTACCCTTCCGGAGCACCTGAGATCACCCCAGTTTTTGGTGGGGTTCGTGTTGCTTAGTCTTTAGTTTTCTATGTTGTGTCATCTGTACTATTATTTGTCTGTTTGTCTTTTATTTTTGGCCATGGCGTTGTCAGTTTGTTTTTGATCTATGAGTTTGACTGTCCCTCTGGTATCTTTCGTCCCTCTTTAATGTAGTATAGACGTGGGCGTGTTGTTTAAGATTGTACGGCTACCTCCAAATGATTTTTTTTTCAAGTTTTTTGTTTTAATTAGTTTAGTTGACCTATTCCATATATCGCAGGTCATTCAGAAAGATTAAATACTTGTAAACAGATCTGAAAAAATTAACTGTGTATCGTGATTGATCTACATATATAACATTATTAGTCGAATTTCCAATTCCATAAACTGCAGCACTCAGTGGTTTTAAGAGTCCACCATATGTCACAGTATAAATACAACAGAGTAAAACATTTAATCAGCTAAGACGATCTCTTCTCATTTCGTATCCTCTCTAGGGTCTACACATGATTCCGGAAATGTATCAGACAATACCAATACGTTAAATGTCATAATTTGTCTTAGACTAGATCAATTGGAAGCAAGTGGGATGTTTTCTTCGCAGTAATAAACTTCATTTGCACTTTAATTCAATCGCACCGTTATTATATGTGCTGGTTTTACGTTTTGTAGCAGAACAGAAGTATTGTTAAAAAGTCGGCTCTCTTCTTTATGGACAATAAAATTGAGAATGGAAATGGGGAATATGTCAAAGTGACAACAACCCGACCAAAGAGCAGATAACAGCCGAAGGCCACCAATGGGTCTTCAACGCAGCGAGAAAATCCCGCACCCGGAGGTGGTCCTCAGCTGGCCCCTAAATAAAATTGTGTACTGGTTCATTGAAAACGGACGTCACACTAAACTCCAAAACATATAAAGGAACTAAAATTAAAAATACAAGACTAGCAAAGGCTAGAGGCTCCTGACTTGCGCAAAAATGCGGCGGGGTTAAACATGTTTTGTGAGATCTCAACCCTCCCCCTATACCTTTAGCCAATGTAGAATAAAGAAAACTATTTTTTTTAAAATGAAAACAACGGGTTATGAATTCCAGGCGTTCGAAGCGCTCTTCTAGATTTACCTTCATTAGGAACGTTCAAAGCCGAATATTTGAAAGCCAAGGATGTATAAGAACCGAAACAGCTGAAGACCTATATGACCAAAAAGGACATAAAAAAAGCCAATTCAATCTAAGGTCAATTTTGCATAAGGGGACTGAAACCTTATTTTCTTTATAATTCCAAAATATATAAACGGTAAGTTTTAGAAAGGTGTGTTTTAAATCAAGTCAGTACCAAGGTACTGACTACTGAGCTGATGATACCCTCGGTGACTGATAGTCTACCATCAGAGGTATCGACCCAGTGCTGTAAAATATGAAAACAACACGTTATAAATTCCATGCGTCCGAAGTCTATAACACATCTATCCTCTATCCTATTAAATTTAAACTTGCAGATATTGTCCGTTTGAGTCTTATGGATTAATCTTTAGTTACTTTTTTTCTTATTTTTTGTATATGGCTGTATAAAAATAAGGAGATGTGGTATGAATGCCAATTAGACAACTATCCACCAAAGTTCAAATGAAGTGCATGTGAGTGTATATATATCTATGTAATCTACGAACGAACTCTGAAAACTAATTACTGATTGCTTCAGTGATTAAAAAAGTGACAATTAAGTCTAATGTTAAAAGTGTATTATTGAATCAATAAAGTAAAGGAAATAAACGGAGTAAAGGAATTGCCCATGACAGTAACGTGTATGTCGTTTTATATTCACATCTTTAAAGGTTTGAAGATGAATTCGTATTTACTGCATATGATAAACAAATATATGTAATTTCCGTTCGCAAAACACAAAACAATATGTCTATAATTGTTGCTGAACTATATATTGTTAAGGAACTGCCAATTGGTCAATGTAAGCTTTTTAGACTAGGCTTTTAGTTCGACTTGTTTCCTGTTTTATACCGTTTTTAATACTACGTTTGGTTTGTTTTGATTGCTTTATCATTTCAGGTCCTTGTCTGTAGGAATCACCTTTAACAAAATCGATATATACACAACAACAAAAAAGTCCAGCACCTCCTGGTATATTGAATTATAGCATGTTACCAACAATTTCAATTTAAATGCAAATATTGATTTTAACAAGACCATTGTACTATTGACAAGGTAATAAAGATATTGAGGTATCATGCACGTGAACCATGTCTCCCATGCAATATAAAGAATGTCCACGCCTCAAATTTTGATATTTAAATTCGGCGTTTTTAAAAATGTATTCTTTCTTGGTGAACATGGTACGAAGTCGAAGATCATAGGCTCCAAAACGTCACATTATCGGCATGTGATCAACAGGGGAGTCCTTTAAAGCCATTGGACGTCAGACGGCTATAACTATACTGTAGTCAACCGGCTTGTGAGAAAACGCATCCAAACCAAGACTTTTATCTTGAAAGACTTGTCAAGATCCGATAGACCGCCAGTAACATCGCAGCGTGAAGACAGTGCAATGCATCTCATGGTAAGACGAATACCGTTTGCAACTATTCATGTTTTAAAAAGACAATTGTTACCTAATAGACTATCAACCAGAACAGTGAAGAACCGGTTAAAATCAGCAGGAATTCAGTCAAGGAGAGTGATTAGACGTCCCATGTTATCTGATCGACATCAGCAATTTCGTTTGGCATGGTGTTTAGCGCGACATGGTTGGAACTCGAGAACTTGGCGCAGGATCCATTAGTCGGACAAGAGCCAGTTTCTGCTTCATGTAACAGATGGACGAATGAGAGTTTGGAGACAGAAAAAAACGGCACATCCAACCTACTGTCCTTTACGGTGGAGGTAAGTAGTACCATTATTTTTAATATCATTTATCGTGTGTGCTTATTATTAGTACCATTTGTGTCTTTCACTTAAATGAAAAACCTTAGTTACATACAATATCAAATTCCATATTTCAAACGTGAAACCAGAACCATGTTATCAAGTTATTGCGAAGTTATCACGAATTTGTTCTCATATATTATTTGAACAAAAAGTCAATGGTCTTTCTTGTGAAATATCCATATTACGCTTAAATATCTTTCCAACTGAGTGTGTATTAATGACACTAATGAAACATTAATAAGGTAAAATATCGATAACATATCGTTTAATGTTTGAAGTACAATAGATGTGTTACGAAAAGGTATATACTCGACGCTGAGGTTGACAAATTAGACTTTAAATGTGGGGACTGTGTCAAAACATTGATTATCGATTAAAACAGGTAAAATTCAATTTGCGTGATGTTAACCAAATATTCTTCACACTTCTTTCATTCATTCGAAATTATATTAATTTAGAAAGATTATTTTCTGATATCGTTGCTTATGAATAAAGGACGGGAAAGGTGTAACGTGTGTGCGGAGGAAGGGGTTGATGGTAATTCAAGTATGCACTTCCTAAATTTGAAAAAAAAATCACATAATAAGCCAGTTTGATTTTTTTTATATTAATTACTATCCTTCGAGCAAAATTATCAATCTGACACTCCACCACTTAACCTCGTCCTAAAATACATGAAATATTTATAACTGGTCGAACAACAAACAACAATCAATCGATTTCGACTATACGCGCAAAAAGCTCCACAGTCTGTAGATATAGGAAGATGTGGTATGAGTGCCAATGAGACAACTCTCCATCCAAGTAACAATTTATAAAAGTAAACCATTATAGGTCAAGGTACGGCCTTCAACACGGAGCCTTGGCTCACACCGAACAGCAAGCTATAAAGGGCCCCAAAATTACTAGTGTAAAACCATTCAAACGGGAAAACCAGCGGTCTAATGTATATAAAAACGAGAAACGAGAAACACGTATGAACTACATAAACAGACGACAACTACTGTACATCAGATTCCTGACTTAGGACAGGTGCAAACATTTGCAGCGGGATTAAACGTTTTAATGGTACCAAACCTTCTCCCTTTTCTGAAACAATAGTATAACATCACAACATAGAAAGACATACTATAAAATATCAATTGGAAGGCTTAACTCAATCAAAAAACGCAAATATACACACAATGATCGAATAAATTTGATCTGTGATACCTGAATGCAAATACATAGTTAATAAAAATCATAAGGGATAAATAATTAAGGTCAAAAGTAATTAACAGGTTTAAACAAAGTTAAAGTATGATACCACTGTGAAATGCTAAACAATATTTAGAAAATCATCACTTTTGAAAAAAACCTGCGTCAAATTATACACAGGTAAATGAAAATAATTTTGTTGTTAAGTATACTTCTTCTTCTATGTGTATAAAATCTTCCGTTTAGGAATACCAAGAAATTTCTTTAATATCAATAAAACTAATCTTACACTTGGTACATATGGGGTGGTCTGGTTGGTTTTGAGTTTGAAAGTCTTTTTCGTGTTCAACATATATTCGAAATCCCGAACGATAATCGCAAGTTAACTTTTTACATTATATTCTTTCTGCTCTTGGTCTACATGTATCTCTAAGTTTACGACGCTTATAGAGGGTAACGAGCGTTTGTATTTTTATTACCTAAAATGACAAAATCCTCGGGAAATCTAATTCCATACCTGGTCAATTGAAGGCAGTAAATTAAACTGTTGAGCATCATCCTGTTGTCCTATGAAACTACTGCGTGTGATTTTTAAAAATATAATGCACATGATTCCTACACATTGTCCACAAAAAATGTCGGTATCTGGAATAAAACTGTGCCCTAGGCTCCGTGTGTGGTCTGTAAATGGCAAGACAATTGCATTTTATGCCACCAGCTACGTAGTTATAGCAATTTTTCTACGGTCGACTATATATAGCTAAGAAGTATTCAGTGTATAGATTTCACAAAGAATTGGCATCTAAGCATGTATTTGAACAGCTTTTCCTGAGTAGACATTAACAGATTATTATATTATAGAATCATTCCCAAGGTCTAATAAAGGCAAGCGAGGCTATAGAGGTGTCATGTTGGTCATATGCATGATATACAATTACCAAAAATTCACGAAGGTTCAAACTCCGAAAAAAAGGCAAACTATATCCAAAATGAATCCATAAAAGGAATTACACATTTTCTATGTATATAAATACCGCCGCATTGTTCAAAGTTTAGAAGCTTCTAGGTAAGGAGTTTATTACTCCAAACGGGTACCCTTTTCTCCCGCTCGCCTGCACATCCACGCTCCCGCAAGCTGGACTTTCATCATATTATAAAATAAGTCAGTTCTGCATTGTTTGCAACACATCCAAAAGTTCTGACCTCGGGTAAACACCCCTTTAAGTTAAATGGTCCGTCGCTGCTGATTTCGAAAACTCAAAAATTAAAAGTAGTAGGTAAATATTAATTTAATTTATAAGAATTAATGGGGGAAAGGGGGCGGGGTATGGGTTTCTCTCATCTATAACTTCTTTTTCTCGGCTTTCCTTCTCTCTTTTCTTCTGGATTTTATATCCTTTCTGCAATACTTTTGCCTCCTGTCAGTGTTCCAAAAGGAAGAAATATTATGGGATTCATCGTTTTTATTCCTCAAGAAATTATTGTTATGGACTTTTTGTTCCATTATGAATATTTATAATGAAATGTCCATAATAAAGAGGTCAAAGGGACATCTGTTATAAGGAACAAATATACGTGGACATCAGTACTATGCAGTTTAAACACAAAATTCAATTGGTACACGGGTACACCTCTGGTATCTTTCGTCCCTCTTTTTTAAATCTTTAAATCACTTTTGTGTTTTGATACGATACCCGCATTTAAAGTCTAATTTGTCAACCTCAGCGTCGAGTATATATCATTTCGTAACACGTTTAGTAGAATGAAGCGTGTTCATGAATAGATATTTTGAAATGTATTACAGTTTATTTAAGGTACCGAAAAATCAAAAATAAAACTGACAGAAATTCTATTGCAAAATATACTGTTTCAACCAGTCTACTGTTAAAATTATGAGAGAACAAAATTTTTAAACACCTTGGTGTTACTGTCGGAAATGTCTATTTAGAAGGGGTTAATGTTTTTATGAGATGCGTTTTTTTCAACGATACTAGTTGCGCACTCTTCTGCTCTCCGAGTAGTCCTTTTCGACTATTATTTATCCTATCGATTTTTCCTTTAGTCATTGTGGTGTATGTCCTGCTTGAACTAATGGTTATCAATGCTCACTTGGGTCACAGCGTATTAGTAAACTAATTCTAGACCCTTGTCAATATTTAGGTCCCGTCCTCCGTCAAATACTGCTGAACAAATTATATCGTCAGAAACTTGTTGTATCAATGAAATTTCACTGTGTTTTGAATGATCTGATTTGTCCAGCAGTAGTTTACGAGGAAGGAACTGAATATCGGATTGGCCCATTTTGATATGTTTTGCTATACAGACCATAAAGCTCTGCACCTTAATTCTGAGTAAACTTATCCCAAACACAAATGTTATACGAACTGAAATACAATAAACAATGGATATACAGTACTCCGATTCGATGAAAAGTCTTTGAACGACTTTTCTAGTCTATTGATTACTATATTGGCATATTAAGAGATGATAATAGCTCATTATACGTATATAACAAATATTTTTAATCTTTTATACCGTAACAATCCATCAGTTGAAGTATAAATTCAAATTGTACCTGATCAGCTACTAAAAAAATATTTATGTTGAAGTGTATTACAAAACTAACTATACCATATAGTATATTAGCAAACAAATTCCTAAGGAGTGTTGATGTTAACTTTAGAAAACATTGTTTAAAATGGCCTTTTGTTGTTCTTAACGGATACACAGATTTTTAATGTTTTTCATATTTTTTTTACATTTAAAATTTTATCATAACTTTTTTTTTTCTTATTACTTTGTAAACGTATATTAAGTAATGTATTTATGTGCGGAATGAGTTTAAACGATTGCGCAATGATTTTATAACGCAGAGTTTAAATAGGTGTGTAACAATTGTTGTTACTCGGTTTTGGCGATCAGTATATATATAAGGTTTAAGTTATCGAGGATTGGGTCTTGACTTAACCAGCACACGTTAATAGTAAGTTTAATTTTTCTTTTACAAAAATATTTATGTATTTATATTGTTTAAGTATCTTAAACATTTTGTTTTTATTTTGTAGATTGTTTTGTTACAGAACACGTGCAGGATTCTTCTGCCATGCAGTTTCTTTTTTGTTGATAGGGACTTTATATTTTAGTTTAGACTTTGAGGCAGAGGAGATACCTTGTATTTGAAAATAAAATTTTGAGCTGGTAACTGCGCCATTCAGTACCCAAACATTCTGTTTGTATTTCGTTGTATTTAGTAAGAAAAGTTAGCATGTGCTCAATTAATATGTTCACATGGTTTCAACGTAGCTGGAGCATTTTAGCACATAAATATTTTATGATTGTTTAAACAAAGTGAATTAAAACATAATTCATTCTATAAATTATATCATCTACGCACCACTATAATGAATTTAAAAAATAGTTACGAGAGGGGGTGTTGTACAAATAAAAACGAATACAATTAATAAATATTAGATATTAGGTGATTATCAAAAATCATAATTCGAAGAAAAGCAAACGCCACCCTGGCCAAAAGGAAATGACAAAATATCTTAAAATCATTCACAGGAAATTTAATATTGTTGCATATGAATCCTATGTCGCTCAATCCAACAACCGGTTATACATTCACAATGGATAAAAAGTCAAAACAGAATGAGTACAAAAGGATGGGAGTCTTTACATCTTGCATTGGTCGACTTTGTTTTCAAAAAAAGAGGAAGTAATTTATTAAATGTAGTTTATTTGCATATTGAAATGTAATAATTAATAGTACCATCTCTATCTTAATGTCAATAAAACAATTGTTACGAATTTAACAAAAATGATACTACTTTTCAAAACTTGTATTGTAATAAATGATAATAGTGGTATGATCGACATTGAGTGAACTATTCACCAGAGACCATATTTACGTAGATGTTATTAACTTAAGGTCACCGTACGGCCTTCAACAATGATCAAACCCCATACTGCATATAAAGCTGTAAAAGACCCCATAGTGACAAAATATAAAACTATTCAAAAGCGAAAACCATGGCATATTGTTTGTACAAATAGTAAACGAAAACCAAATATAAATATTTTGATGACAACACTTATATAACCAGCTGAAAATTAAAAAGACACATTTTCCTTCCTAATAAAAGTAAACCTCTGAGTGATATTAGTAAGGATTATCTCCTTCCTAATAAAAGTAAACCTCTGAGTGATATTAGTAAGGATTATCTTCATTAATAGGAAAAGATGTAATTCCTACGCGCACTTGGAAAACTTCAAAGTAAAGGAACATTGTCTGTATAGTTGTACTTCATCTTAAAGTCAACGTGAAACATTCAACACGTAAGCTAGTTCTTTCCCTTTCAGCATATGGCTATTTGAGTCTGTTAGAACAAACAGATAGAGGATCGGGATCCATTCTATGCAACATGGAGAAAAGGCTAACTATCACTCCAAGTTCTAGATGGTCCTAAGTATTAGCTTTACGAAATTCTTTGTTAGATATCGACAACGCATTATCATTGAAGAACACAGATGCATGGTAATTTGGGGAGGGGGAGTCCCACCGTCAATCCGTTGTTTCGTCATTATCCCAATTTTGTATTCACAACTTCTCCAGAACCGCTTCCCGTATTTTTTTCTTTTTTTTTTTTTTTTTTTTTAACTTTTATTTTAACAGAATCTTACTAAAACGATGTTATCTCATTTCATATCTTTTTTTTTTTTTCGTCATCTGAAAGATTTTTCGGGTTTACTTTTGGATGACATGGACTTCGTCATATCAGCACACTATAGTACACCTATTAGGTTTCATTAGTCCGAATTACTGTTTGGTTTCTCTTAGGAAATCGTGCACTTTGCAAGAGACGGAGTGTCATTTTGTGAGCTTTGCTCGACAATACCTAGTTTCCACTCAGTTAAATCTCATGTCTTATTTTCAGGTCAATATATCGAGATTTTATGAAAACCATTGCAGTCACAATAAACCCCAAATAAAAGAAATTACTGTCCATTAACTTCATATTGATTACGCTTTTATCATGCATTAACGTATGCAATCTGAGACTGTAAAACAATTTAATATGCAATAAATGTGGATTTTTGCTACAATCAAATTTCATATTGTCGGATACAACCATAAGTCACAATGAACTAAGATATTGTATAACATTGACATATTTTCTTTATGAGAGCACTTCACTAATTATATTTTCAATATTTACACTGTAGGCAATGGGAAAAAATTATAAAAAGCAATCAATTAGATAAGACAGATCTCTTGACAGACAAAATGTGGCTTCGAAGCATATATCGAGAATATGTTCGAGGTTAAATCTTTTATGCAATCATTAAAAACAAGTTTTACGTTCGTTTCATGGAACCAATACATAAATTGATGTATATTCTGCTTAGAAATATATGAGGGTCTGATTTGGGGTCCTTCATTTCTGTATTCTTTAATGTTTGAGGCCATTTTTCTCATTTTTTTTGTTTTTTTTGTTTTATACTTTTTGCCTATTATTGTCTTTTCGTTATATCTAAGCACCTCATTATTCTCTATTCTTTATTTTTTGGCCCATTTTTCTCTATTCTGTATGTGTTTTGCCCATCATTCTCTATTCTGTAAACCTCCCACCCACACCCGCATATATAGCTTTGGTTAGATGATGACTTTTGTTAACTATAAGTATAACAAGTTGCATACCTTGTCGACATCTAAGCTGTAATCATAACCTGTAGATTTCGGTCATAAGATTTTACTCAGTATTTGGAATACAAAATTGTTCCAAACACCAAAGCCAGCATTTTTGTTGATTGATTTCTGAGTTTGAGTACGAAATCGTTCTCTAAAATTTTACGACTGTAAGGCTTGAACTATGAATTTCTTTACAAATGTCAGATATCTTAAGATCTGAAGGTGAAGATGGAATAGTGATCTACGATACTATTGATTTTCTTTGATGCTTGTTGATGATTATAGTCTTTGATAATTTCAGATAAAATGGCAAAGTAATTATACGGTAATGTAGGAAATGATGTGTACCTATTTGTGCATTGTACATACAGAACAAATCATATAATTTGACTCTCTTCATTGAATTGTTACAGGGGCATCTTGAGTGTTTTTATACGATTTTTTCCGAGTGGTTTACAGAATTTACAGAATAGAGAATGAAGGGCCCGAAAAAATATTCAAAAATGAATAGACAAAACTGCACCAGAAAAAAAAATAAAGAAAAGAGAGTAATGATGTGTTAAAGTATAAAGATTAAAAAGATAATGGACCGAAAAATAAAAAATTGAGAAAATGATCTAAAATTAAAAAAAAAACAGTAATAAAGGCCTCCGACAAACCAGACCGTCCTGCTTTACGCATTTAAAAATACTACAGATATAAACAACACTTGATTTAATAGCAATATCATGATGACCAAGGATGGCTGTTGAACGTCCACTGGCAAATCAAATACATATTCACGACGAGAACATGTTAATGTGATATGAGTATAAACCCTGGATGTCCTAGACAGACACGCTGAGCCGGTGTAATATAGCCATTTTCCCCATGCCTGTTTTTCCCTGGGGGAAACAATTGGCATGATCTCACTTTCCCCCCGGGTAAATTTTGGATCATTGCCATTCTTCCCCCACGGAAAGTTGATAATGCGTATACATATAGCCACTTGTCCCCCATGCCCATAATAACAGCCATATATTTAATAAAGAAGATGTGGTATGCTTGCCAATGAGACAACTCTTCACAAGAAACAAATGACACAGAAATTAACAACTATAGGTCACCGTACGGCCTTCAACAATGAGAAAAGCCCATACCACATAGTCAGCTATAAAAGGCCCCGAAATGACAAATGTAAAACAATTCAAACGAGAAAACTAACGGCCTAATTTATGTACAAAAAAATGGACGAAAAACAAATATGTAACACAGCAACAAACGACAACGACTGAATTACAGTCTCCTGACTTGGGACAGGCACATACATACAGAATGTGGCGGGGTTAAACATGTTAGCGGGATCCCAACCCTCCCCCTAACCTGGGACAGTGGTGTAACAGTACAACATAAGAACGAACTATAAAAATCTGTTGAATAAGGCTTAACTCATCAGATGGATACAAATAGAAAAACATCTAACAAAAACACTGATTGGACGTGGCCGGGTACTTGTACATCCCAACAACAAAAAGACACTATAAGTACAGATCTGAGAGTACTCGCAGTTACTGACAGCTAGTTCAAAGCCAATAACAACTAAAATTATGTATCTAAGACTAGATATATTGCATATATTTTTCGTATTTTCTTAAGAAATTATTGATTCCTGTGGAATGCTAAAATAATCTGTTTTTCGGCTTGGGTTGCATAGAAGAAATGTTGGGTACAATTGTGTTAGTTTCGTTGACACGCGAGGCACTAGAAAGGTCTGGGGTCAAGGAGTGGGATCGGGTACCTATATTTTGTTACAGGGGTGCCGTTTGCATTCGAAAAATATCCCGATTCATTTATTGACTCTGTCCAAAAATTCGATTTACTCGTATGGCTTACGTAAAAATGTTTTCCAATTCATAGTTACTGTGGATGATAAAATGCTACTGGTTAAATTAACACTGTCACCGCAGAAATGATTTTATTTAATACATTTTTGTACTTATAAAGATATTTTGACCAATTGATATATTGTATAATGAATTGCCACCCACTGATATATGATAGTTTGAAATATTCTATCCATTCATACATTTAACATTCTGAAAAACGGACATACTATAGAACTTATTTAGAGGAGTTACCCTAAATTGAACTTTATGTTTGTGCAGCCGACTGAGTTCACTGGCGTGTGCATGACAGATAGTATGGTGGTTTCATCACATATCCACAAATCTGAGTTCATTTCTGCATGGCCACTCGTCTGTCTAAATGTCCATTAGCAGTAGTTCGCTAACATGTCCACCAATCTGTGTATGTATCCACAAATCCGTTTACATGTTTACCAGATTGTGTTAATACTCAGTCTGTCGACATGCCTACAAGTCTTTCACCATGTCCACCAGTCTGTGTGTCTCTGCAAGTCTCACTAAATGTTCACCAATCTGTCTCTACGTGTCAACCAGTCATTCGAAGTGTTCACCAGTCTATCTATGTGTCCGCCAGTCTGACTACGTGTCCATCAGTCAGTCAACATGTTCACATTTCGGTCTAGCTATGTGTCCACTCGTCTATCGACATGTCTACAAGTTTGTCTATGGATCAGCCAGGCTGTTAACATTTCACATGCAGCCTGTTTACACATCTACCAGTCTTTGTGTGTGTCCACTAGTCTGTCTATGGGTCCACTAGTCTGTAAATATGTTCACTGGTCTGTGTATGTGTCCACAATAATTGTTTGGTAACGCTTAACTATTTAAAAGAAGGTTTATTTCCTTTAATGAATAATAAATTTCCAACTGACGTCGCCGACGTTACTACAAGGGGGAATAAAATGCTCCGCAGGGCGCAGCTTGATACGACCGCAGAGGTCGAACCCTGAACAGTTTGGGCAAGTATGGACACAACATTCAAGCTTGATACAGCTCTGAATTTGGATTGTGATTAAATATTTGACACAGCATAGGTTTCTGACACAGAATGAATGTGATCTAAGAACTTAAAAATTTTAAATTGGACATTTACCTATTATGGTCAAATATCCAAAATCTAAATACTAGTTAGATTCAGCATTTCAAAGAACCCCAAGAATTCAATTTTTGATGAAATCAAACAAAAGTTTAATTTTGGACCCTTCTGACCTCAATGTGGACCAAATTGATAACGGGCCCAAAAATCTAAAATCTAAATACATGGTTAGATTCAACATATCAAACAACCCCATACATTCAATTTTTGTTGAAATCAAACAAAGTTTAATTTTGGACCCCGATTTAAACCAACTTGAAAACTGGGCCCATAATCAAAAATCTAAATACATGTTAAGATTCAGCATATCAAAGAACCCCAAGAATTCAATTTTTGTTGAAATCAAACAAAGTTTAATTTTGGACCCTTTGGACCTCAATGTAGACCACTTTGAAAACGGGACCAAAAATCAAAAATCTAAATACACGGTCAGATTCGGCAAATCAAAAAACCCCAATAATTCAATTTTTGATGAAATCAAACAAAGTTTAATTTTAGACCCTTTGAATCTCAATGTGGACCAATTTAAAAACAGAGCCCAAAATCGTGAAAACTTAATAATTGGTTAGATTAGCATATCAAAGAACCCCATATATTCAATTTTTGTTGAAATCAAACAAAGTTTGATTTTGGACCCCGATTTAGACCAACTTGAAAACTGGGCCCATAATCAAAAATCTTAATACATGTTTAGATTCAGCATATCAAAGAACCCCAAGAATTCAATTTTTGTTAAAATCAAACTAAGTTTAATTTCAGACCCTTTGGACTGTAATGTAGACCAATTTGAAAACGGGACCAAAAATTAAAAATCTAAATACACGGTTAGATTCGGCATATCGAAGAACCCCAAAAATTCAATTTTTGATGAAATCGAACAAAGTTTAATTTTGGACCCTTTGGACCTCAATGTGGACCACTTTAAAAACGGGGCCCAAAATCCAAAAATTTAATACACTGTTAGATTCAGCATATAAAAGTATCCTAAGAATTCAAGAATAAAACCCCATTGAAATTGGTCAAGAAATAAGCAATATAGAAAAGTATTGTTTTTGGCCCCTTTTTGCTCCTAATTCCTAAACAGTTAGGGCCATGACCCCCAAAATCTATTCCAACCTTCCTGTTTTGGTAAGGAATCTTATGGTACAATTTCAGAAAGATCCATACACTTACACACACGTTATTGTCTGGAAACTAGAAAAATGCTTATTTGAGCCCCTTTTTTGACCCCTTATTCCTAAACAGTTGGGACCATAACCCCCAAATTCAATCCCAAACTTCCTTTAGTGGTTATAAACCTTGTGTTAAAATTTTATTGATTTCTATTTACTTATACGAAAGTTATTATCCGGAAACCATCTGTCTTCGGACGACGCTGACGACGACGACGACGACGTGATACAAATATACGACCAAAAAATTTTTAATTTTTGCGGTCGTATAAAAATGAGCTTCTCGTGTTACTAAGGGGGAAGAGTAGGCCTGATCCTGGTTTTTCCCCTTCACGCTAAGGGGGAAAGCTGGGATCATGCCAATTTTTCCGGGGGGATAAACTAGATCAATCCAGCTCTTCGCCCCGGAAATATTAGCATGTGGGAAAATGACTATAGGACACCGGATCTTTTTAACTTGCTTATTCGCCAGGTAACAGTCCGCAGGAAAATGTCACCCTACCCGGACACACCATTCTAACTCCGAGCCGACCGTTAAAATATTGCACACCGTGACTTGCAGCCGATCCTAAACATTTTTCCCTAAAACATGATACAAATGTATTCTTATATGAAAATAACAAGATTTTGTATGACTGCTAATAAGATAACTCCCACTACAGACTAAATGACGAAGTTAGCAAGTAAATGTGTTCGTGTCTTTAATATTTGTCGGTCGTGTGTTAATCACTAAATTTATTTTGGCTTTATGTATCGTTTGGTTGCTGTCTCCATGACGTATAACCAATGAATACACATATATGTATACTTCACTATTCTAATTAAGCTGGTGGAAGTGTACCAAAGACCTTTGTACTCTGAAAGTGTCTACTTGATGTTCGCTGTTATGAGCATGTTGAACATGAGAAATGGAAAAATAGACTTAGCAAGAAAGAATCTATGGCATATATGGAGATAAGCAAATAAAATTTTCTACATGGATCGTTTTTTGATTTAAACTTGGATTGTTTATCTTGACAAGTTAATCAGTCAAAATATTAACTTTTCGTTGACCTTCAAGGGTCAGACATTTGTTGTGAAATGTAGTCAATATTATATTCGTAGTTCAAGGTGTTTGCTATCAATTTATTGCTAGAATGATAAATGATATATTAAGATATGTTATCAACCAAGTTCGACAATCGAGGAAAAGTAGTTTTAATGCAAATTTCTTTGTATTAAAGTTCTTGCAGCAATGTTATCCCTAGTATGACTTCAAATTGATTCCAGTATATTTATTTATTAAGACAGTTCGAGGGGGGAATTGTTTTGACTGATGCCTAGACAAAAATATGGTCTCATAAGCGTCTAGACTATCAAAAGTTTCCTTGGTTGTGGACAATTATATAGGATGCTAACTAGTAGAACATATATCAATTAGAATATACTAGTCAACAAAAGTAACGATACACAAGTTTGAACTCATATTTATCATAAAATATAATGATTAGGAAAAACTGTTAAATCATCCAATGAAAAACATTCATTTACATAGCAAATGCATATGATTAAAAGAATCTGACCTAATTGGAAAGTGAGAAAATACCGTGTTATTGAACACGGGAGGTCAAATTTATTTTGCGGAAAATGATGACAAAAGTCGGCACTTAATTTCGAAGATGAGAATTAAGTATTCGAATATCTACAAAGACATTCAAAATTTTAAGCAGACTATGTTTAAGTTTCAAGTTTTAAGTTCTAATATCGATTTTTGAATTTTTGGGTGAAAATACGATTTTTGAAATAACAAAATTGCAAACAAAAAATCGCGTATTTGCCTTAAATCAATGGTTTTGGTAAGAAAATAACACTCTGTAAATATAAGACCAATTGGGCAATTATTTACCTTGGTACAGTGTATCCAATTTCATTATATATGAAAAATACATTGCCTTGTATCGTTTCTTTTGTTGACTAGTATATAAATCTTAAAAATCCTACGAAAGTAAACTTAATTGAAGGTACTTGCATAATTGTAATACTATATCATATCAAGGAGATGTGGTATGATAACCAATGAGAAAACTACCTATTTAAGTCCAAGAAGTTAATTTAAGCAAATCTAGGTCACCGTACGGCCTTCAGTGATACAAAGTAGGGTCCTTTAAAGTAGAAGTACTTTATTCGCTTGTATTAAAGTTCTTGCGGCAATGTTATTCCTAGTACGACTTCAAATTGATTCCAGTATATTTATTCAATTAGACAGTTCACTAGTCATTTTGCGGCCCTTTATAGCTTACTGTTCGGTGTGAGCCAAGGCTCCGTGTTGAAGGCCGTTCTTTGACCTGTAATTGTTAACTTTTTACACATTGGGACTTGGATGGAGTGTTGTCTCATTGGCACTCATACCACATCTTCTTATTTCTATTCTAAAAGAAATTGGATTTTTTTTTTGTATGTAATCAGTACAAATAAGATTTCTGTTCTTTTCACCTCCTCGCTGGTCTCGTGGTAGCGTATTTGCCTCGAGTGCGAGAGGTCGTGGATTCGAACCCCGGCCGGGTCAAACCAAAGACTTTAAAATTGGTATTTGCTGCTTCCCCGTTAAGCACGTGGCATTAAGAAGAAAGATCAAAGACTGGTCTACTCGGAGTCAGAATAATGTGTCCGGGTAAGGTGACATGTCTTTCTTTGGACTGTTACCTTGTGAACTAGCACTTTAAAAATCCGGCTCATCGTGTCGGTCTAGTACACACCAGGGTTAATATTCATATTATAATAACATGTTCTCGTCCTGAATATGCATATTAATTTGCCGCTGGGCGTTAAGCAGCCATCAATCATCATCCCTCATCTGTTCTTTTCACGCTCTGGTGAACTTCATCTTGGAATATACACTATGATATTAAAATGTATGCACACAGATAGATTTCAATAACTAAGGTGGTTTGTTTATGGTAAATCATGACAAATGAAGGATATTATATATAAATTTTAATAGTTTCATGTTGTAAACGTTCACATTTATGTAAGGATCAACAAAAGAACATTTCACTGCGATCTTATCAAACTGACGTCAGAGTTGATAGTTCTACTGCTGTTATAACCCTTTTTGTCGTAAACAGGGTAGCAAATAGCAAATTCTGCATACATTTTGAACTGAATATTTGATGTCAGCAAACCTAATTATGAACAGAATAATATTGCCTTTCAGAATAATATTGCCTTTTCAGAATGATATTGCCTTTTCAGAATAATATTGCCCTTTTTGATATAATTGAACATCAGATAAAATTTGAAACGATGGTTTACGTTTGTTCTTTTTTTTTTTTTTTTTTTTTTTGCCTGAATACTCATGACAACTAAAACTGATGGTAAAACTAGATAATAAGGATTATGTGTCGAATTAAACTGATGGTAAAACTAGATAATAAGGATATATGTGTCGACGTAGGAAGTACTTTTTTTGCCTGAATACTCATGACAACTAAAACTGATGGTAAAACTAGATTATAGGGATATATGTGTCGACGTAGGAAGTACAAGTGGTACCAAAGCTTTTCATGTATAGTGTTCATTTACTATATCGTATATGAATACATCTAACACAGACAGGCCATTATGAAAACGTTTGAGAAAAATGATGTAGATAGCAGAGCTTTTCAAGTAAGAACGTACAGATATGTTCAATAATATGATAGAATCATTGAGCATAGCAGGGTTTCGGAACAACCGTTGTCCACCAAATGGGATGCCAAAAACATAAAACGATTTGGGGTCATATCAACTAAAAAGGCTTTAAAGAACAGCAAATTCAATCTGATTCAAATACAAATCATATGTCTTTGCTGCGCTTACAAGGATTTGTGAACTTTCCGTTCTACTTTTGATCAGATAGAGCTAGATCCGACTAAATATAAAAAAAAAAGAGATGTGATATATTTAGTACCAATGAGATAGATGTAAAGTTAATGTTTGCATATTGGCATGAAAAAGCTGTAATATTGGTTTTAACACAATTTATAAACGGACAATGAACAACAAAAAATGTAATTAAATGTATTTTTACTGAAGAACCTGCTTATTTTGGGCATTGAAAATATGCTGAAGTCAAGTCCATTAAAGTGAAGCGTTTGTGAAATTTTCTTTTTGCTGTACTAAGGTTTATCATATAACAACAAAAGATAAACACAGTTATGTTTATATCATATTGATAATTTATAGGATAACATTGAATCTAATAACTGTATTTGCATCGTTTTATGCTATGGCCTTGTCAGATTGATTTCGATTTTATGAGTTTGAATGTCCCTATGGTGTCTTTCGCCTCTCTTTTACAAAATTGTCATTCTGTTAGTCAAAATTGTCATTCCAAATGGGACTAAGTAAGTAATAAAATGCTTTCAGTTATATGACATAGAAAATGAAAGGATATGGAGTAAATGTACATGGGACAAAATCGCACACAATACATAGAAAACATAGAAAATTATCAATGAACAGGGCTTTTATTCCTGTTCTTCATCTTGACAGTTATGTCTGATATATGCAACCAATATTGCTAGTATTACTAGCTGTTCAGTTATTAATTTTTGTTTTACTTATTCCAAATCACTGAAAACGATCATGTGAATATAACGGTTAATTTGTTTTACTTATTCCAAATCAATGAAAACGATCACGTGAATATAACGGTTAATTTTTGTTTTACTTATTCCAAATCACTAAAAACGATCACGTGAATATTACGATTAATTTTTGTTTTACTTATTCCAAATAACTGAAAACGATCACGTGAATATGACGGTTAATTTTTCTTTTACTTAACATTACGAAAATTCCTAATCACTGAAAATGATCATGTTAATGTATCGGTTAATTTTTGTTTTCAATATGTAACGGGATTTGGTTTTCACTGGTTTCGTTGTCTACCAAATTACTGGGATATAGGACAAACTACATCAGTATAAACAAAGGGTTTATTTAGAAGACATATGGTTTGATTACAAGTTTACTTATCATAAATATACAAGAATGGAGTCGGTTATCTATTTTTTGCCTTATTTGTTTCATGTCGGAGAGCCAAGGTATGAGTGCTATTGGCATATTTCTAACGAAAGGTGTCACGGTTAAGGTCACTGCATACGGGAAGTCTGTCGGCGAAGACAATGATTCAATATCCGTACATTTCTTGATTTCTTGATTGATTGATTGGTGTTTAACACCACTTTCAGCACTATTGGCTATTTCGTGGCGGTCAGTTTTTATTAGTGGAGGAAGCTGCAGTTCCCGAAAAGAAACACCGACCTTCGGCATAAAAACTGACAATCCTAGTCAATTTAAGATTCGAGTCTGGCGCAACTGCCACATGCGGGGTTCGAACTCACAACCTCAGTGTTGACAGGCTAGTGATAAGTAGTTGGACTACTTAGACCACTCGACCACCGATGCTCTCAGTACATTTCTGAAGTTTTGGATTAAATAAAGGATTCATTCGAACAGAAAGTCTATGTTTTATAGTAAAATTCTGCCGTCAAGAATATAAAACATTTTGACCTTTTTTGTTAAATTTGAAGGATCACATGACTTAATTCGATTTTCAATAATTTGAGACTTTTCTGTCTTATATCAAGATGCATGTAGATATTTTTATTTCTTGTTCAATTATCATATATGATCACAAGGCTTGACTGGGGTATAGAAATATGGTAATCCATCCTTTCTGGCACTAAAACCAATGCAAAAGAGAGTCTATAAGCACGCAGACACTTCTGGTATGAATGGAAACGCAAAATCCGATACTTCGTGTGTACGTATTAAATGCGGATTTAGGGAAGGGGTCCGCCCATCATCCTTTATGGAGCTTCCCACTCCTAACGTTGCCTTGTTGGATCCCTATGCAGCATAACATCTAGTTCCAGTGGCCGTCGATATTATTTCCTTCGTGTCTCTTGAACCTTCTTTGCTGAACCTATCTATTGGATTCATTGTTAATTTGTTTATCGTGCTAAAGGCATGAAATAATTGTCAATGGACATTTAATAAACAACAATCAATCAGTCTTAATTTGGATTGTTATCTTAGGTATGTATTTATGTATATAGGAATAAAAGGGGTTGGATCATAGGTCATAGGTCAACGTGACAGCAAACTAACTAAATAAATAACCAAAACACTTCTACACAACATATCACTGTTTGTAAAATGATGAACGTCAACAAGATAAAAGAGAAGTAAAGTAAATATCAGCTTTTTGTTATTTTACGACTAGACCAAATGAATCCATATATTGTATACATTTTCATTAGCCATGTAGATTAATACATCATTGTCCATGAGGCATAAGTACTTTGGTCGGTGTGTCTATATTATATTGTGATTTCATTCGTATCCTTCAGTATAAACTGTATAAAAGTACTGGTATAGAGTATGATACATCATCATCCATGAATCATAAGTACTTTGGTCGGTTTGTCTATCTTATAATTTGATCTAATTCGTATCCATCAGTATAAAATTCCCCACAAATCTTGCTTTTTCCTGTTGTAATGTGGCATAACACATTTATCTCATAGTATATTGGATGGCAACAAATGTGACATAAAGTATAACGTCCCAGACTCAAAATTGCGCAATTATTACGATTTACCAGAGACATATAATATTATGTCTCTGGTTTTACACTTTTTACGTAGAAATATATGTCACATTACGGAAAACATTACTCATTTTTAAATAGAAATGTGTCACTGTAAAGCACTGTATTCATTATATTGTGCTACGGCGTTAGATTTGACGTAATCTGCGACAAAATATGCTTCATTTCTAGACAAGTTATATAATAGAATTCAGATGTGGCAGAATATGCGTATTTTAAAAAAAAAGAGGCAAAAGATACCGAAGGCACATCCAAATTCATAAGTCGAAAATAAACTGACAACCCCATGGCAAAAAATGAAAAGTGGCATAAAAGACAAACAACAGACTGATGATACAAAACACAACATACAAAACTAAAGACTGGTCAACACGAACCCCACAAAAAACTGGGGGGAATATCATGTGCTTCGGAAGGGTAAGCAGATACAGCTCCACATGTGACAACCGTAGAAAACAGTAAATAGTTCCGATCAAAGAAGCTGTTGGGATAATATAATGCGTGACGAAATCAGTAGTATTCGATTATTTTGACTTCAAATCAATTAAAATAGTTATGGGGTTAACATAAAAGGGACAAAGACCAAATTGCATAGGTAAATAAAATACATAGACGAATAAAGTATTATATAATTCAGCTTTGAATTGTTCGAAATACTAAGGATTTTACCTTATGATGAGATTAACTTATCTGTATGTTACAAAACCTTTCGGAATTTTGGGTCCTCAATGCTCTTCAACTTTATTTTCCCTTCTAACTTTTATTTAAGTTACTGATAGACGAAACGTGCGTCTGTCGTAATAAATTCCCGAGCCTGGTAGCTTTGACGATTTTTTTTAAGATCTCTAGAGGGCAACATGCGACTGCCTATATCATATGAAAAAGTCTTAATCATTTAGATTGTGCAAAAGTTGTGAATATATTAAACAGAAATCATCAACATCAAATTCTCCAAATATCAAAAACAGTAAGATGTGAAATAAGACTACCACTGAATAAATTGCATGCTAACCCAAACTTTTCAGAAAACAAAACAATACTTAAGGCATATGCATGAAACTCAAGACAGTGCTTAATTTAATGAGTTAATAAATTAATAATCATTACGTATTCGTGCAGGTCTATCGGAAGCTTTAGATTTTGTAGTAAGTATACAGTTTCACAAAAAGTCAATAATCATTTGACGGAAATTTCTATAAATTGCAATTTAGGTTGGATATCATTTTCATTTCTGAAACCTTGTTGTAATAGATGCTATCATAGCAAATGAAGTCAGTCGTCGATAGGAAGCGCATTCAAGGAAAATACATTAAGCTGAAAAACTTATCAAAGATACCAGGCTGAAAGCGACATTGACAGAGTCAGATTCAGATTCTTTACTAAAGATAACTAATATTACATTAGTGTTACGTCCATTACAAATCATTTGATAATATACAAAACAACATTTCAAAGTTTTACGATTTTCGCTGTAGAATAGCGATAAAACAAAAACGTTACGTTCATCTGAAGACGTTTCCTATATATAATGTATAGAACATCAGAATTTAGACAGGACAAGGTGTTCTTTTTTGAGCATTCGATAACTAAAATTTGCGGAGGGAGAAAATTAAATTTGGGCCATTTTCCTCTATATTCTTATATTTTTTTTAGCCCATTATACTATTCTACGGAGCCCCGCTAGGGACATGCAAAGAAAAAAAATAGATATTGTGCGCACAAAATAACATATTGAGCGCACAATATAAATATATTATATTGTGCACACAACATAATATATTGTGCGCACAAAATAATATACTGTGCGCACAGTTTAAATATATTGTGCACACAATTTAGATATATTGTGCGCACAACACAGTATATTATGCACACAACATAATATACTGTGCGCACCAAAATAAGTAAAACAGTTTTGACTTTGACCTCATTTTATGGATCATTGAACAAGGTTAAGTTTTCGTGGTTAAGGCGACATCTCAGATACCATATGCAATAGTTCTTCTATATTTGGTTGTATGGAACGATTTTAGTGTCTACATGTCCAACTGGCAGGTGTCATCTGACCTTGACCTTGACCTCATTTTCATGGTTCAGTGGTCCGGCAAAGTTAACTTTTTTGTGTTTTGGTCTCGGATACTATAAGCATTTAGTTAAATATATTTTATTGTATGGAATGTTTGTATGAAATAATTGACATTAAACAAACAATCAATCAGTCTTAATTGGCATTGTTATCTTAGGTATGTATTCGACTATACTAAATGAATCCATATATAGTATACATTTTCATTAGCCGTGTAGAATATAATACATCATTGTCCATGAGGCATAAGTACTGTGGTCGGTTTGTCTGCTTTATAATTTTATCCTATTCGTATCCTTCTGTATAAACAGTATAAAAGTACTGGTATAGTATATAAATAACACATAGCTGAGAGGGTGATAGAGCAGATTGTTCCCCCGAGAAAACATTGTTAACCGCGGCGAAAATAAACTGACAAACCCATGGCAAAAAATGAAAAGTGACATAAAAGTCAAACAACAGACTGAGTATATAAAACATAACATAGAAAACTAAAGACTGAGCAACACGAACCCCACCAAAAACTGGGGGTAATATCATGTGCTCTGAAAGGGTAAATAGATACAGCTCCACATGTGACAACCGTAGAAAACATTATTCAGTTCCGATCAAAGAAGCTGTTGGGATAATATAATGCGTGAATAAATCAGTAGTGTTCGATTACTTTGGCTTAAAATCAATTGAAATAGTTATGGCTAATTGTTCGAAATACTAAGGATTTTACATTATGATTAGATTAGCTTATCTGTATTTTACAAAACCTTTCGGAATTTTGGGTCCTCAATGCTCTTCAACTTTATTTTGCCTTCTAACTTTGACCTCATTTTATGGATCATTGAACAAGGTTAAGTTTTCGTGGTTGAGGAGACATCTCAGATACCATATGCAATATTTCTTCTATATTTGGTTGTATGGAACGATTTTAGTGTCTACATGTCCAACTGGCAGGTGTCATCTGACCTTGACCTCATTTTCATGGTTCTGTGGTCCGGCAAAGTTAACTTTTTTGTGTTTTGGTCTCTGATACTATAAGCATTTAGTTCAATATATTTGGTGTATGGAATGTTTGTATGGTGTACTTGTCTCTCTGGCAGTAATCATCTGACCTTGATCTTATTTTCGTGGTTCATTGGTCCATATTATTTGATTCTTGTTTGGTCTGTTTTTTCAGATACTATAAGGAATAAGTGAACTGTACTTGGTTTATGGAATGATTGTAAGGTATATATAATTGTTTGGTCGGTATCAATTTACCTTGACCTTATTTACATGGTTTTATATTGGTCAATGTTAAATATCTCAGATTCAGATACGATAGTAAAGGTATAGTACAATTGTATAAAAGAATCATTAGGCGCGTATGTCGTATAAAGTTTGTTTCTGAGATACTTTTAGCTATTGGTTAACTAAATTTGTTGTTCGCAATGATTGTATGGCCTACATGGCTGTCTGAAAGGGTTTATCTCACCTTGACATCATGTACATTGAACATTAAATCTTAATGCAACATAATGTTAATTCAATGTAATGCTTAGGGTATAAACTTCCTTTTTTTACTTTCAACATAAATTCAATTATGAACACAAGAACGGGCGAGACGTTTCAGTGTGTCAACTCTTGTTTTTTTAGTATGTCTATGCAGACTAATAAATGATAAGTTACTTGGATGTGTATTGATTGATAATATCCTAAACAAGGGAACATGATTTCCATTTTTTGCAATTGAATTTAAACTAGCTTCCAGTACTCGAACAGCGATACTTTGTTTTTTTTTAATTATAAGTTTTGTGTCTTTTCTTCATTTAATGAATACATCCATTTTCAACTATTTTTACAAGTTATTCTTTTTTTTGTGTTGTTTCAGCTTTGTCACAGTTTTGTTGATGGTTGCTCGTTCATAAACACGTTTAGTTGGACTACTTAGACCACTCGGCCACCGATGCTCTCAGTACATTTCTGAAGTTTTGCATTAAATAGAGGATTCATTCGAACAGAAAGTTTATGTTTTATAGTAAAAATCAGCCGTCAAGAAAATAAAACATTTTGACCTTTTTTTGTTAAATTTGAAGGATCACATGACTTAATTCGATCTTCAGTAATTTGAGACTTTTCTGTCTTTATCTGGACGTACAAGATGCATGTAGATATTTTTATTTCTTGTTCAATTATCATATATGATCACAAGGCTTGACTAGGGTATAGAAATATGGTAATCCATCCTTTCTGGCACTAAAACCAATGCAAAAGAGAGTCCATAAATACGCAGGCACTTCTGGTATGAATGGAAACGCAAAACCGATGCTTCGTGTGTCTGTATTAAATGCGGATTTAGGAAGGGCCCGCCCACCATCCTTTATGGAGCTTCCTACTCCTAACGTTGTCTTGTTGGATCCCTATGCAGCATAACATCTAGTTCCAGTGGCCGTCGATATTATTTCCTTCGTGTCTCTTGAACCTTCTTTGCTGAACCTATCTATTGGATTCATTGTTAATTTGTTTATCGTGCTAAAGGAATGAAATAATTGTCAATGGACATTAAACAAACAACAATCAATCAGTCTTAATTTGGATTGTTATCTTAGGTATGTATTTATGTATATAGGAATAAAAGGGGGTTGGATCATAGGTCATAGGTCAACGTGACAGCAAACTAACTACATAAATAACCAAAACACTTCTACACAACATATCACTGTTTGTAAAATGATGAACGTCAACAAGATAAAAGAGAAGTAAAGTAAATATCAGCTTTTTGTTATTTTACGACTAGACCAAATGAATCCATATATAGTATACATTTTCATTAGCCATGTAGATTAATACATCATTGTCCATGAGGCATAAGTACTTTGGTCGGTGTGTCTATATTATATTGTGATTTCATTCGTATCCTTCAGTATAAACTGTATAAAAGTACTGGTATAGAGTATGATACATCATCATCCATGAATCATAAGTACTTTGGTCGGTTTGTCTATCTTATAATTTGATCTAATTCGTATCCATCAGTATAAAATTCCCCACAAATCTTGCTTTTTCTTGTTATAATGTGGCATAACACATTTATCTCATAGTATATTGGATGGCAACAAAATGTGACATAAAGTATAACGTCCCAGACTCAAAATTGCGCAATTATTACGATTTACCAGAGACATATAATATTATGTCTCTGGTTTTACACTTACGTAGACATATATGTCACATTACGCAAAACATTACTCATGTTTTAAATAGAAATGTGTCACTGTAAAGCACTGTATTCATTATATTGTACTATGGCGTTAGATTTGACTTAATCTGCGACAAAATATGCGTCATTTCTAGACAAGTTATATAATAGAATTCAGATGTGGCAGAATATGCGTATTTTTAAAAAAAAGAGGCAAAAGATACCGAAGGCACATCCAAACTCATAAGTCGAAAATAAACTGACAACTCCATGGCAAAAAATGAAAAGTGGCATAAAAGACAAACAACAGACTGATGATACAAAACACAACATATAAAACTAAAGACTAGTCAACACGAACCCCACAAAAAACTGGGGGGAATATCATGTGCTTCGGAAGGGTAAGCAGATACAGCTCCACATGTGACAACCGTAGAAAACAGTAAATAGTTCCGATCAAAGAAGCTGTTGGGATAATATAGTGCGTGAAGAAATCAGTAGTATTCGATTATTTTGGCTTAAAATCAATAAAAATAGTTATGGGGTTAACATAAAAGGGACAAAGACCAAATTGCATAGGTAAATAAAATACATAGACGAATAAAGTATTATATAATTCAGCTTTGAATTGTTCGAAATACTAAGGATTTTACCTTATGATGAGATTAACTTATCTGTATGTTACAAAACCTTCGGAATTTTGGGTCCTCAATGCTCTTCAACTTTATTTTCCCTTCTAACTTTTATTTAAGTTACTGATAGACGAAACGTGCGTCTGTCGTAATAAATTCCCGAGCCTGGTAGCTTTGACGATTTTTTTAAAGATCTCTAGAGAGCAACATGCGACTGCCTTTATCATATGAAAAAGTCTTAATCATTTAGATTGTGCAAAAGTTGTGAATATATTAAACAGAAATCATCAACATCAAATTCTCCAAATATCAAAAACAGTAAGATGTGAAATAAAACTACCACTGAAGAAATTGCATGCTAACCCAAACTTTTCAGAAAACAAAACAATACTTAAGGCATATGCATGAAACTCAAGACAGTGCTTAATTTAATGAGTTAATAAAATTAATAATCATTACGAATTCGTGCAGGTCTATCGGAAGCTTAGATTTTGTAGTAAGTATACAGTTTCACAAAAAGTCAATAATCATTTGACGGAAATTTCCATAAACTGCAATTTAGGTTGGATATCATTTTTCATTTATGAAACCTTGTTGTAATAGATGCTATCATAGCAAATGAAATCAGTCGTCGATAGGAAGTGCATTCAAGGGAAAATACACTAAGCTGAAAAAACTTATCAAAGATACCAGGCTGAAAGCGACATTGACAGAGTCAGATTCAGATTCTTTACTAAAGATAACTAATATTACATTAGTGTTACGTCCATTACAAATCATTTGATAATATACAAAACAACATTTCAAAGTTTTACGATTTTCGCTGTAGAATAGCGATAAAACAAAAACGTTACGTTCATCTGAAGACGTTTCCTATATATAATGTATAGAACATCAGAATTTAGACAGGACAAGGTGTTCTTTTTTGAGCATTCGATAACTAAAATTTGCGGAGGGAGAAAATTAAATTTGGGCCATTTTCCTCTATATTCTTATATTTTTTAGCCCATTATACTATGCTACGGAGCCCCGCTAGGACATGGAAAGAAAAAAATATATATTGTGCGCACAATATAAATATATTATATTGTGCACACAACATAATATATTGTGCGCACAGTTTAAATATATTGTGCACACAATCTAAATATATTAGTGCGCACAACACAGTATATTATGCACACCACATAATATACTGTGCGCACCAAAATAAGTAAAACAGTTTTGACTTTGACCTCACTTTATGGATCATTGAACAAGGTTAAGTTTTCGTGGTTAAGGCGACATCTCAGATACCATATGCAATAGTTCTTCTATATTTGGTTGTATGGAACGATTTTAGTGTCTACATGTCCAACTGGCAGGTGTCATCTGACCTTGACCTTGACCTCATTTTCATGGTTCAGTGGTCCGGCAAAGTTAACTTTTGTGTTTTGGTCTCGGATACTATAAGCATTTAGTTAAATATATTTTATTGTATGGAATGTTTGTATGAAATAATTGACATTAAACAAACAATCAATCAGTCTTAATTGGCATTGTTATCTTAGGTATGTATTCGACTATACTAAATGAATCCATATATAGTATACATTTTCATTAGCCGTGTAGAATATAATACATCATTGTCCATGAGGCATAAGTACTGTGGTCGGTTTGTCTGCTTTATAATTTTATCCTATTCGTATCCTTCTGTATAAACAGTATAAAAGTACTGGTATAGTATATAAATAACACATAGCTGAGAGGGTGATAGAGCAGATTGTTCCCCCGAGAAAACATTGTTAACCGCGGCGAAAATAAACTGACAAACCCATGGCAAAAAATGAAAAGTGACATAAAAGTCAAACAACAGACTGAGTATATAAAACATAACATAGAAAACTAAAGACTGAGCAACACGAACCCCACCAAAAACTGGGGGTAATATCATGTGCTCTGAAAGGGTAAATAGATACAGCTCCACATGTGACAACCGTAGAAAACATTATTCAGTTCCGATCAAAGAAGCTGTTGGGATAATATAATGCGTGAATAAATCAGTAGTGTTCGATTACTTTGGCTTAAAATCAATTGAAATAGTTATGGCTGATTGTTCGAAATACTAAGGATTTTACCTTATGATGAGATTAACTTATCTGTATGTTACAAAACCTTTCGGAATTTTGGGTCCTCAATGCTCTTCAATTTTATTTTGCCTTCTAACTTTTATTTAAGTTACTGATAGACGAAACGTGCGTCTATCGTAATAAATTCCCAAGCCTGGTAGCTTTGACGATTTTTTTAAGACATCTAGGGGCAACATGCGACTGTCTATATTATAGGAAAAAGTCTTAATCGTTTAGATTGTGCAAAAGTTGTGAATATATTTAACAGAAATCATCAACATCAAATTCTCCAAATATCAAAAACAGTAAGATGTGAAATAAGACTACCACTGAAGAAATTGCATGCTAACCCAAACTTTTCAGGAAAAAAAAAACAATACTTAAGGCATATGCATGAAACTCAAGACAGTACTTAACATAATGAGTTAATAAGTTAATAATCATTACGCATTCGTGCAGGTCTATCGGAAGCTTTAGATTTTGTAGTAAGTATACAGTTTCACAAAAATTCAATAATAATTTGACGGAAATTTCCATAAATTGCAATTTAGGTTGGATATCATTTTTCATTTATGAAACCTTGTTGTATCATAGCAAATGAAGTCAGTCGTCGATAGGAAGTGCATTCAAGGGAAAATACACTAAGCTGAAAAACCTTATCAAAGATACCAGGCTGAAAGCGACATTAACAGAGTCAGATTCAGATTCTTTATTAAAGATAACTTATATTACATTAGTGTTCTCCATTACAAATCATTTGAAAATATACAAAACAACATTTCAAAGTTTTACGATTTTCGCTGTAGAATAGCGATAGAACAAAAACGTTACGTTCATCTGAAGACGTTTTCTATATATAATGTATAGAACATCAGAATTTAGACAGGACAAGGTGTTCTTTTTTGAGCATTTGATAACTAAAATTTGTGGAGGGAGAAAATTAAATTTGGGCCATTTTTCCCTATATTCTTATATTTTTTTAGCCCATTATACTGTATTCTACGGAGCCCCGCTAGGGACATGCAAAGAAAAAATATATATATTGTTCGCACAAAATAACATATTGTTCGCACAATTAAAATATAATGTGCGCACAATATAAATATATTATATTGTACGCACAGTTTAAATATATTGTGCGCACAGTTTAAATATATTGTGCGCACAACACAGTATATTATGCAAACAACATAATAAACTGTGCGCACCAAAATAGGTCAAACAGTTTTGACTTTGACCTCATTTTATGGATCATTGAACAAGGTTAAGTTTTCGTGGTTGAGGCGACATCTCAGATACCATATGCAATAGTTCTTCTATATTTGGTTGTATGGAACGATTTTAGTGTCTACATGTCCAACTGGCAGGTGTCATCTGACCTTGACCTCATTTTCATGGTTCAGTGGTTCGGCAAAGTTAACTTTTTTGCGTTTTGGTCTCGGATACTATAAGCATTTAGTTAAATATATTTGGTGTATGGAATGTTTGTATGGTGTACTTGTCTCTCTGGCAGTAATCATCTGACCTTGATCTTATTTTCGTGGTTCATTGGTCCATATTATTTGATTCTTGTTTGGTCTGTTTTTTCAGATACTATAAGGAATAAGTGAACTGTACTTGGTTTATGGAATGATTGTAAGGTATATATAATTGTTTGGTCGGTATCAATTTACCTTGACCTTATTTACATAGTTTTATATTGGTCAATGTTAAATATCTCAGATTCAGATACGATAGTAAAGGTATAGTACAATTGTATAAAAGAATTATAAGGCGCGTATGTCGTAAAAGGTTTGTTTCTAAGATACTTTTAGCTATTGGTTAACTAAATTTGTTGTTCGCAATGATTGTATGGCCTACATGGCTGTCTGAAAGGGTTTATCTCACCTTAACATCATGTACAGTGAACATTAAATCTTAATGCAACATGATGTTAATTCAATGTAATGCTTAGGGTATAAACTTCCTTTTTTACTTTCAACATATATTCAATTATGAACACAAGAACGGGCGAGACGTTTCAGTGTGTCAACTCTTGTTGTTTTAGTATGTCTATGCAGACTAATAAATGATAAAGAGGGACGAAAGATACCAGAGGGACAGTCAAACTCATAGATCGAAAACAAACTGACAACGCCATGGCCAAAAATAAAAGACAAACAGACAAATAATAGTACAGATGACACAACATAGAAAACTAAAGACTAAGCAACACGAACCCCACCAAAAACTGGGGTGATCTCAAATAGTCCGGAAGGGTAAGCAGATCCTGCTCCACATGTGGCACCCGTCGTGTTGCTTATGTTATTACAAATCCGGTAAATAGCCAAATCGGTAAGTCACATTCGTCAAAAGGGAGGGTATTGTAGTTACGACATAAGGAACATATCCGATATCATCTGTGAAACGGTTATTCCATAACGGTCAACCAACTCGTGATAAGTTACTTGGATGTGTATTGATTGATAATATCCTAAACAAGGGAACATGATTTCCATTTTTTGCAATTGAATTTAAACTAGCTTCCAGTACTGGAACAGCGATACTTTGGTTTTTTTTTTTTAATTATAAGTTTTGTGTCTTTTCTTCATTTAATGAATACATCCATTTTCAACTATTTTTACAAGTTATTCTTTTTTTGTGTTGTTTCAGCTTTGTCACAGTTTTGTTGATGGTTGCTCGTTCATAAACACGTTTAGTTGGACTACTTAGACCACTCGGCCACCGATGCTCTCAGTACATTTCTGAAGTCTTGCATTAAATAAAGTATTCATTCGAACAGAAAGTTTATGTTTTATAGTAAAAATCTGCCGTCAAGAAAATAAAACATTTTGACCTTTTTTGTTAAATTTGAAGGATCACATGACTTAATTTGATTTTCAGTAATTTGAGACTTTTCTGTCTTTATCTGGATGTACAAGATGCATGTAGATATTTTTATTTCTTGTTCAGTTATCATACATGATCACAAGGCTTGACTAGGGTATAGAAATATGGTTATCCATCCTTTCTGGCACTAAAACCAATGCAAAAGAGAGTCCATAAATACGCAGGCACTTCTGGTATGAATGGAAACGCAAAATCCGATGCTTCGTGTGTCCGTATTAAATGCGGATTTAGGGAAGGGGCCCGCCCACCATCCTTTATGGAGCTTCCCACTCCTAACGTTGCCTTGTTGGATCCCTATGCAGCATAACATCTAGTTCCAGTGGCCGTCGATATTATTTCCTTCTTGTCTCTTGAACCTTCTTTGCTGAACCTATCTATTGGATTCATTGTTAATTTGTTTATCGTGCTAAAGGCATGAAATAATTGTCAATGGACATTAAACAAACAACAATCAATCAGTCTTGTTATCTTAGGTATGTATTCATGTATATAGGAATAAAGGGGTGTTGGGTCATAGGTCATAGGTCAACGTGACAGCAAACTAACTACATAAATAACCAAAACACTTCTACAATACATATCACTGTTTGTAAAATGATGAACGTCAACAAGATAAAAGAGAAGTATAGTAAATCTCAGTTTTTTGTTATTTTACGACTATACCAAATGAATCCATATATAGTATACATTTTCATTAGCCGTGTAGAATATAATACATCATTATCCATGAGGCATAAGTTCTTTGGTCGGTTTGTCTGCTTTATAATTTTATCCTATTCGTATCCTTCTGTATAAACTGTATAAAAGTACTGGTATAGTATATAAATAACACATAGCTGAGAGGGAGAACATTGTTAACCGCGGCGAAGCCAAGGCTGACAATGCCTTTTCGAGGGGTAACAATCTGCTCTTTCACCTTTTAGCTATGTGTTATTTACTTTATTTATTATACTGAATGTTCTCTGTTATTTACTGTCTGTACGTAACAGTCATCCCTGTTCAGTAAAGCGCACAAATGATCAAGCGTTTCCGTGAAGGGTAATAGTGTATTTGCCATGGGATAGAGTAAATTGTCTACCTCTTATTAACCAATCAGAATCCCGCATTTTGACATGAAGTATAATAAAGTATAATACATCATCATTCATGAATCGTTAGTACTTTGGTCGGTTTGTCTATCTTATAATTTGATCTAATTCGTATCCTTTTAGTATAAAATTCCCACAAATCTTCTTTTTCCTGTTATAATATGGCATAATACATTTATCTCATAGTATATTGGATGGCAACAAAATGTGACATAATGTATAACGTCCCAGACTCAAAATTGCGCAATTATAACGTTTTACCAGAGACATATAAAATTGTCTCTGGTTTTACACTTACGTAGACATATATGTCACATTACGGAAAACATTACTCATGTTTTTAATAGTAAAATGTGTCACTCTAAAGCACTGTATTCATTATATTGTGTTATGGCGTTAGATTTGACTTAATCTGCGACATAATATGCTTCATTTCTAGACACGTTAGATAATAGAATTCAGATGTGACAGCATATGCGTATTTTTAAAAAAAGAGAGGCAAAAGATACCAAAGGCACTTCCAAACTCATAAGTCGAAAATAAACTGACAAACCCATGGCAAAAAATGAAAAGTGACATAAAAGTCAAGCAACAGACTGAGTATACAAAACATAACATAGAAAACTAAAGACTGAGCAACACGAACCCAACCAAAAACCGAGGGTAATATCATGTGCCCCGAAAGGGTAAACAGATACAGCTCCACATGTGACAACCGTAAAAAACATCATTTAGTTCCGATCAAAGAAGCTGTTGGGATAATATAATGCGTGAAGAAATCAGTAGTGTTCGATTACTTTGGCTTAAAATCAATTAAAATAGTTTTGGCTGATTGTTCGAAATACTAAGGATTTTACCTTATGATTAGATTACCTTATCTGTATTTTACAAAACCTTTCGGAATTTTGGGTCCTCAATGCTCTTCAACTTTATTTGGCCTTCTAACTTTTATTAAAGTTATTGATAGACGAAACGTGCGTCTGTCGTAACAAATTCCCGAGCCTGGTAGCTTGTATGATTTTTTAAAGACTTCTAGAGGGCAACATGCGACTGTCTATATTATATGAAAAAGTCTTAATCGTTTAGACTGTGCAAAAGTTGTGAATATATTAAACAGAAATCATCAACATCAAATTCTCCATCAAAAACAGTAAGATGTGAAATAAGACTACCACTGAAGAAATTGCATGCTAACCCAAACTTTTCAGGAAAAAAAAACAATACTTAAGGCATCTGCATGAAACTCAAGACAGTGCTTAATTTAATGAGTTAATAATTTAATAATCATTACGTATTCGTGCAGGTCTATCGGAAGCTTTAGATTTTGTAGTAAGTATACAATTTCACAAAAAATCAATGTTCCTTTGACGGAAATTTCCATAAACTGCAATTTAGTTTGGATATCATTTTTCATTTATGAAACCTTTTTGTATTAGATGCTATCATAGCAAATGAAGTCAGTCATTGATAGGAAATGCATTCACGGGAAGATACACTAAGGTGAAAAAACTTATCAAAATACCAGGCTGAAAGCGACATTGACAGAGTCAGATTCAGATTCTTCATTAAAGATAACTAATATTACATTAGTGTTACGTTCATCAATGAAGACGTGTTCTCTATATAATGTATAGAACATCAGAATTTAGAGAGGACAAGGTGTTGTTTTTTGAGCATTTGATAACTAAAATTTGTGGAGGGAGAAAATTAAATTTTGGCCTTTTTCTCTATTCTCATTTTTTTTTTTTTTTTTTTTTTTTGTTAGCCTATTATTCTGTATTCTGTAATGCTTAGCCCATTATACTGTATTCTGTCAATCCCCATCCTGACCCCTATATAGGGTTTAATCCTGCATCATACATTAACAGTCCAACATATATCGCTAGCCTATATCTGTATACTTTACAGAGTACAGATATCGCTTTAAAGCTCCGCCCACTGCCGGACTTCCATTGTGTATTGCTGTTGACGAGTGTTGTATGAACCTCCGCGACCTCAGAAAGTCTATTGCAGTCGCATTACAAATACGTATTGCTTGACCTTGTGTGAGCTATGGATTAATTTACGTTCTGTTTGTTTTCAAGCATTTCTTTAAAGCAATATGAAATAAACCCATTTTCTGCTAACAGACAAACATGAACAGCAGGATTAACTCTATTTTCTAGGGCACCAATCTTCAAGTTCAAAACTTGAATGTGCACATGTGTAACACACTTAATCAACCATGCATCAATGTCAATTTCAGCATGTTCAGTGAATGGTACGTTCAGTTCAAAATTCTGAAGCGTAGGACATTTCATACACTTTTGTTTTAAATCAGACAATGTTTTGTTATTTGTTTTTACTGTTGAAAATAGTTGTTATGTTATAATAAATAATTATTTACTTTGAGCGATGTATTATTGTTGACCATGCGAGATTCTTTTCGGCGTACCCTATCAGCTGATTGTATGATTGTTTTTGTAATATTACTACGCCTCAAAGAACTAATATATTTAAATCGAAAATAAGTGCAAGAAAATTTGAGTTTTTCTGTCTTTCAAAGCAAAAACAATGTACAAAATCAATTGCAGGATAAAGACAATAACTGTTGAGCGTCTTTAAATATCAGCTGTATTTGTACGGTTACATCCTGGTTTGCCCACTTTTAATTACCCCAATTATCAAATGGTTATATAAACAAAAAAGACAAAATGTTTACTGATTGGAAAATTGTATAGTCTGTTCCAGTTATGTTGCTATTTTGTATGTACATATATCTCTGTAAAATTCTATAGGATAAGTTTGTATGCAATTGATGCATATCAAAATGTATTTTTTTCTTCAAATACTTGGTTGTGAAATTTTCATTGAATTGATTCTTTGCAGGAGATAAATGAAAATAAATAATAAATTGATTTTGATATATATTTTCAAAAGCACTTTAACAGTTAACATTGTCAATATTACATAAATATCAATAGCACTGAAATTTATCATCCATAATGCATTTAAAGCATCAAATATAATATGCAAACATAACATTGGAAACAATTACATATTTCATGTAAACGAATGTCTTTAATTTAAGTGCAGAAGGTGTGATGCTACATCTGCGTATTGTAACACATCCACGTCCTTGTTCATATTTAGCTTTCGGTCCCTGGTGTCTTGCATCGATTTCACTGTATCTGCGTTATTTTAGTTGGCGGGCCCCTCCTGCAGCATACTGTATGATGGTACACTCAGTGAAAGCTTGAGTTTTCTGAAGCACCTCAATTATCTCATAGATATTTGGGTGTGCGTGTTGGACCATCTTCTTGATTTTACTGTGTCAGCCTTCCAAGTGGTTGGTAGTGCGTAGTCGCTCAGTCAGGTAGTGGTTCCAGAGGAAACGGTGTCCTTCAACCCAATATTCGGTGACGTAATCTGTCAAAGTGGTTGTGTCAGGAACATTCTTTGCTTCAGCTATTTCTTTTAATGTGTCTAGAAATCTGATTACAATTTTTTTTTATTAAGCATCAAAAAGTTAAAGATATCTTTTTCCTCAAATTTAAACATTTATTTCACTATAACCTTAAAAACGTGTTATCATAAATTAAGATAAAGATGAATTGATAGAAATCTGATTACGATTATTTTTTTTTTTTAGTTTATTAATATATTTTTTTTATTTTATAATCTCATTTAAAATTCTTATGACATTTATCTCTTTTTAATTATATTTATAGTTTTATTATTATATTTTGTCCTTTTAAATCTCAATATTAATATTCTTATAACATTTATCTCTTTTTAATTATATTTATAGTTTTTGTTATAATATTTTTCCTTTTAAATCTCAATATTGAATCAATTTTTCTTATCCTCTTATTTGGTATCATCGTATGACTGTCATTTATAATACATCTCTGATTTAACGAAATTGGCTTTGAATAATACATACAGACACATAGATCCTATTGAGAGTTGGATTCGATTTCAGATTTTGTTAAGAATTTGGCATTTGTTTCAATTATTTTATTAACTCAGCAAATTTAAATGTATCTCAGTTTGAAGCAACATGAGCATAAAATAAGTTGACCTTATCAAATACAAAGCATTAGCTTAGTATACTGTAATTTCTCATTTCCAGTATATACGGGATAACACATTAATTGAAATCTCATATATTTCTTTTCTAGTGAATGCATCTATGAATAACTAATGAAATAAAGGTGATTAGCGTGGTTTAACTAGTGTACTTGTGTCTACAAAATAATTTGTTATTATGATGATACAAAGTTGGTTTGTAGTCAAGTAAAAGCAATGCTATAAAAAGCGTTAAAAAAAAATCTAGTATTGTATCCCTTACTTAAACCGCCATTCAGACAGTTATGAAAAAGATAAACAAGAAATTAAAAACCAGCAAAAACTAAAAGAGGTTTTGTCAAGAACAATTTGAAGTGTTACTTTTATAAAACATTTTTAACTTTTAATCTTTGGATTTAAAAACAACACCTGGGGTACAATTTCATAAAACTTCTTGATTATTGTCTCTTTTAAAGACCGATAACTTGAGAACAAGCTTAAAACAAAATGATATATTAGTGTCAAATACTGTTATCATGAGATTGTTGTCTATTTCCGTTGACACTGCAAATGCATGAGTTTGACACAATTGAATTTGTTCAATAAATACTGCATTACAAATGTGTTTTCTTTACGTTTTGTTTGTATTTTTCACATTTACAAATGGAGGTAATATTTAAGAAAGGAATGAACATGAATAAAAAAAATACATAGTGAACTTATCAGTAACAGTTTGTATATGACAAGACGAATAAAAATTGCTTCAAGAATTTCATTATATCTTTGGAAGTAATGCGTTGCTATGATTTTTAAAAATGTGATGCAATTGTTGTCAACATATATACCATCTAAGTTAATCCCTCAGAACTATAAATTCCTACAATGTACCTCACAATTCAGACTTTCACGAAAATTTAGAAAAGTTGCATATTTGAAAAAAATAAGGTAAATGCATCCCAGATTGAGGCGTTTTGAATGACAAATAATGATATTGGACAGGCCGACTTCGCTGAAGTTGTTTAATATTGAATGACAAATGATGACGTTGAAAAGGCCGACATCGAGGAAGTTGTTTGATTTTAAATGACAAATAATGACGTTGAATAGGCGATATCGCTGAAGTTGTTTAATATTGAATGACAAATCATGATTTTGAACAAACCGAAATCGCTGAAGATGTTTAATATTGAATGACAAATGATGACGTTGAACAGGCCGACATCGCTGACGTTGTTTGGTATTGAATGACAAATAATAACTTTGAATAGGCCGATATCGCTTAAGTTGTTTGAAATTCAATGACAAATGATGACGTTGTACATGCCGATATCGCTGAAGTTGTTTGATATTCAATGACAAGTGATGACGTTGTACATGCCGATATCACTGAAGTTGTTTGATATTCAATGACAAGTGATGACGTTGTACATGCCGATATCACTGAAGTTGTTTGACATTCAATGACAAATGATGACGATGAGCATGCCGATATCGCTGAAGTGGTTTGATATTCAATGAAAAAAGATGACGTTGTGCATGCCGATATCGCTGAAGTGGTTTGATATCCAATCACAAGTGATGACGTTGTGCATGCCGATATCGCTGAAGTTGTTTGATATTCAATGACAAGTGATGACGTTGTACATGCCGAGATCGATGAAGTTGTTTGATATTCAATGACAAATGATGACGTTGTGCATGCCGATATCGCTGAAGTTGTTTTATATCATTTGGCCTCACAGTTCACTCAACTTTCCTGTATAATCATAGCATATCAATAAACTATAATGATCTTACTTTATTTATAGCTATAACAATCCCTCTTTGTATTACATTGTGATTATTTGATGAATATTTAATGTTCATTTCATATTATTTACTTTCTGAATAAAGGTTCATAGATTGAACAAGTCATTAACGCCCGCATTGCGTCTTCTGGGGATGTAAAGATAAATACATTCTATAAGTATTCAAGTGTTATATAGGTTTGATAATGACTCCTTATATTACATGTTTCATGCGATATGCGATGATAGAAATTGCTTCTGGTGTTAAAGGGCTCCCATAATATTGTTTGTATGTATGTAAATATTGCATTCCTCTTGTTAGACGTAGGTAATGTGTCTAAGTGGTCAAATAAAGTTGTTGTAAAGTTGCATTTATGAACATAATGCATGTGTTTTACATTTGTATATCAGATTAATTAAAGTTTCACTCAGAGACTTTTTTGTCGTCCCTTTGGTGTCATCTGCCTTTTTTATCGTCCCATTGGTATCTTCTACCTTTTTTATCGTCCGTTTTGGTGTCTTCTGCCTTTTTATCGTCCCTTTGGGGTCTTCTGCATTTTTTATCATCCATTTGGTGTCTTTTGCCTTTTTGATTGTCTCTTTGGTGTCGTCTGACTTTTTGATCGTCCGTTTGGTGCCATCTGCCTTTTGATCGTCCCTTTGGTGTCTTCTGCCTTAAGTTTTTGATCATTCCTTTGGGTATCTTTTGCCCTTTTGATCGCCCATTTGCTTTCTTATTGCCTTTTTGATCGTCCTTTTTCGTATCTTCTGTCTTTTTGATCGTCCCTTTGGTGTCTTCAGCCTAGTTGATCGTCCTTTGGTGTCCTGAGTTGGAATTTTCACGTTGTAGCTAACACGCAAACATTTGACAAGCATACATTTCAGTTTCTAAGGTCACGTTATTTCTCGTTAATTTGCTTCAAAGCCGACTGTTTTGTGCTGAAAAATGATGAATGCTTCAACGGAACAGCAATAAATGCCAATTTTAAAGTCTTTGGTTTGACTTCGCCGTTGTAACAGAGAGGCGAAAAATACCAAAGGGACATTCAAACTCATAAGTCGAAAATAAATTGACAATGCCAATTGGCTAAAAGGAAAAGATAAACAGACAAACAATGGTACACAAAACACAACATAGAAAACTAAAGATTGAGCAATCCCACCAAAAACTTGGAGTGATCTCAGGTGCTCCGGAAGGTAAGCAGATCATGCTCCACATGTTGCACCCGTCGTGTTGCTCATGTTAGTACCAATCCGGTAATAAGTCTAATTCGGTAGGTCACATTCGGGGAAAGGGGACGGGATTGTAGTTACGACATTTGGAATATATCCGCTATCATCTGTGAAATGGATATTCCATAACCATAACTGTCAACCAACTCGTGATGGCGTCCGTAAAATTTACGATGGATGATTTCAAATTCACCACTTGGAACTCTTGGTTTAATAGCTGACTATGTGAGCAGCAACCCTCTATCAAGGAAACACAACCCCTTGTATATCGTATCACTTTGGAGATATATACTCCGTATGCGAGCGCTGCAGGAATGTTGCTACATAGAAATGGAAAGTTCACAATATGGAAGCTAAAATCATCTCTTTTCGTAAAGTTTTGTTTTCAACCGATCCTCATTGTCAATTTCGAAATGTAAATATAAGAATAAGAAGATGTGGAATGATTGCCAATGAGACAACTCTCCACAAAAGACCAAATGACACATAAATAAACAACTATAGGTCACCGTACGGCCTTCAATAATGAGCAAAGCCCATACCGCATAGTAAACTATAAAATGTAAAACGATTCATTCGAGAAAACAAGCGGCCTAATTTATGCACAAAATAATGAACGAAAACAAATATGTTAGAAAGCAACAAACGACAACCACTGAATTACAGGCTCCTGACTTGGGACAGGCACATACAGAATGTGGCGGGGTTAACTAGTTTATTGGCGCCAAACCCTCCCCTAACCTGGCACAGTTGTGTAACGGCACAACATAAGAAAAACTATGCAAAACAATAAACGAAAACAAATATGAGAAACAGCAAAAACGACAACCATTAAATTACAGGCTCCTGACTTGGGACAGACACATATAGAATGTGGCGGGTTAAACTAGTTTGAAGGCGCCAACCTCCCTTAACCTCGGACAGTGGTGTAACAGTACAACATAAGAAAAGACTATAAAAATCAGTTGAAAAGGCTTAACTCATCAGATGGATACAAATAGAAATACATATAGCAAAAACACAGAGTGAACGTGGCAGGGTAGTCAAGATATGAGGCAGACTTAACTGTATCTGTTGTATCCTTTATCTCAAGTTCGATGGGATAGATGCGTTCAACATAGTCACCAAATTTTTAATTATTTAGTGAGAGAACATCATCTATATAGCGGAAAGTAAAGTTAAAGGATACTGCTTACTTCTTTTCTTTCTTCCTAAGAAGTTCCTGTATGAAGTCAGCCTCATATGAATAAAGGAACAAGTCGGCAAGAAGAGGGGCACAGTTGGTTTCCATGGGAATGCCGATTGTTTGTTGAAAAACACGTCCTCCAAACGTAACAAATATGTTGTCAATCAAGAAATCAAGCATCTTGATAATGTTTCAGAGAATTTTTGTTTGAATCAGAGTGATTAAAAGGTAAAATAAGGTTTATCCTCCCTAAGACAAGATATTTGTTTCTACGTTGGCCATTCTTTTTTATGAAACAAAGTAGGACCAACTCTTTCAATTTGTCTTTTAGTTTGGAATGGGGAATACTTGTGTAAAATGTAGAAAAGCCAAATGTTTTAATACTGTTGCAAGATGAAAGAGTTATTTATAGATTGTATGTACTCTTAAAGATCGTTGGATTTTTTTAGTATCCACATCAAGTAACACGGAGACAATCTAGGCAGTTAAAAGACATCGGAAAGACAAGTCACATTGTTTCAAGTTGGTGGTTCAAATACATTATAAAGTTATGTTACTGAGATTATCTTAAAATACAAACACCAAATATGCATATATTTGAAAGTTTAATAAAACAAAAAGTAAAATGAGACGCAATATATGTCCGTGTAATAAATGATTACGTACCTTATGATAAAAAGTAACAGTTTTTTTCTGGATTTAACATTTGACATTTCAATATATCATCTAATAAATGTCTTTGCTCACGAAGCCGACGCTGTCAGAAAAAGAATTTGACATGAGTTTGAAGTAGCCGTTGGCAGTCTTTGCAAATGTCAAAGGGGTGATTTACATTGCGAGTAGTTACTTTTGAAGAACAAATAGAACACAAATTATACATTATTCATTTTTATTCTCTAAAATCAATTATCCGTCTTCCTTCTGACTTGTGCTAACTTGGAAGGTATTTAATATTTTACCTTCGAAAATGATTGTTATAACAAAATATATGTTTTGCACTGATATATCAATAAAAGGTCAAGGACGGTATACACCAATGAGACAGCAACCCAACAACACAAAACCAAAAGAAGCTCAGAGATCAAAACATAGTTTTCCAACAACAGACAAGTGTTCATATAATATTTCTCTAAATGTAATAAATACTACAAAAATACATTTCAGAAAGGATAACTGAAAGATATAATTGAAAAGGTTTCCTTTTTCGTTGAATGGAATATTTAAGACATTTTAAAAGGTTCTCTCGATTAATACCGATTTCCGATATAAAATACGAAGACTAATACAATTCAGATTCAATTGATTCAATAGATCGGGAAGACTTATCTATCTACTTTTGGTCTTTAATGAAGTTTGCTGCTGTTATTTTAAATAACACAATTTTCACAAGCGTAACCTATTGCGAGAGAGAAAGAATCAATCATCAAAAATGTGAATGGAAAAACAGATATCTGCAATTTCAAAGTCACTCTATCCGATCGGATCTTTGATCGCCATGGTGTTTGTTAAACAGTATCTTGTTACCTCTTTATGCAGAAATGTGTGGTCTTTATAATAAATAGCAAAAATGGAATCTATATAAAAATAAGTTATGTGGTATGATTGCCAATGAGACAACTATCCACAGACACAAAATGACGCGGATGTAAAGAGCTTTGGGTCACTGTACAGAGTTGTTTTGTTTGCTTTCGAAAAGATAATCGAAAACAAAACAAAAAGGATTAGAAAAAGATATTTCAATTTTCAAATATAAAGCAATATATTCAAACTGTATATATTAAATAGGAAAAGGCAAAACTGAAAGCAAAGTTCGTTTTTTCGTTTATCATTTCTGGATATTTTTTTTTTAATTTTCGATTAAAATTACAAATAGAAACTGAAAATTAAAGGGAAAGTCGTTTTATCGTATCCACATATAAAATGATAACGATAGTTCATGTTTCCTTTCACAATATGTAAATCACAAATCTAAAATAAAACGTAGGACGTTCTTCATACATATTTCTTAAAGAAAATTAAAACATTGGTTTACTCGTTCCTTTTTCGACTTCCTTTTGTTTGTCTACTGATTGAGTTTAACAAAAGCCAAGTTGAAAAGTTGAGATCTCACAAGACTCCGCCTCATGGTCAAGTAAGCGCCTGTCATAATCTATATAGGAAACTAGTCGGTAATATGTCACATCGTAAAGTTGTCTGTTATTTGGAACATTGGATGTTGATTGCAGTTCTTTAACTTTTTCCTGTTAATTTTGGCACAACGTTTTTATTCCAAGACGATTTATTGCTTGACATATTGTACATACCCTTGCCGCTATTATATTGCTTAAGATTGTTTTCTACCCTCGATCGAGGTGTCTTTTTGTGGAGGGGTGGCTGTCTCATTGGCGTATATCTTACATGTCTTTTTATTTTCGATATATTGATTGCGGCTCCTTTTTTGTATCAAAATCATACCAAAACATGACAACATAGGTCGCTGTCTATCAAAAACTAAATAGTACTTTTCTTTTCCTGTAGAAAAAAGGGTTAAAAAAAGAATTGAATGGGAGAGATATTCATTTATGATATAACTATTACACAGACAGCAACCACTGGCTGGACAACAGCATCCTGAATTTGGTACGTGCACATAAAAATGTGGCGGGGTTAAACATATTTGTGAGGGCTCAACCTCAACATAGCACTAACCTGAAACAGTATTGTAACAGCACAATATTAAAACAAACTTTAAAAATCAGCTGAAAAGGGCCTTTTATACCGGTCTATGCGGTTTCGTTTTTGCGCATTGTTGAAGGCCGTACGGCGACCTATAGTTGTTAACTTTTATATGTCATTTGGTCTCTGATGGAGAGTTGTTTTATTGGCAATCATACCATATCTTCTTATTTTTATATTGACTCATCAGACGTTTATAGGTGACCAAGAAATTGTGACTGCTTACCTTAAAAATCAATTTGAAGGCCCGTAATCAAAATCAAAAGTATATCCTCGAGGGGCACTAGTTACCTGTGACGATTGCCCTTTTGAGTCTAAGGCATATAAAATCCATATAAAAAAAGTTATGTTCTTCTAATAGAACGTAAGGATTTAAAATTGATACTATAAGTCAGAAGAGCATTAGTTAAGGAACAAAATAAGCTAAAACTATTGATAGGTTATGGAGCTCATTTTCGAGATATTTATTTTTTTTAATGGCGGGAAAAGGCCGACTCGGACTTTTACCTTATAATTGCATTGGTATTATTTGGGTCTTAAATTGAAAGAAAAGAAATCTAGAATCTGCTTAAATTTTGATAAATGACCTTTTATGAGCTATTGAAGTCTTATATGAAAAGAAAAATGGGTGTTATGGGGCAAAATATTTTACCCTCTATCGTAGGAAAAGAATCAAGGAGTCCGAACATCTGACAAAAATTCCTAAACATGACCTAAGTACATCCTTATAGACATATGTAGGCATATGTGTGTTAAAACATGTAAAATGTAAAAATAGAGAATTGTGTTTTAGTTGATTTTAGTCTCTGATGCATGATTTTTATTATTAATTGTTTTGGCTTTTAACTAGCTGTCAGTAACTGCGAGTACTCTCAAATCGTACTTTCTTGTTTATTTGACCTGTTGATACTAATTGTAATGCTTTTTTGTTATTTAATGTTATTCAGGGTTATATCTAGTCTATATACCAGCTTTGATAAGTGTTTGGTACTAGCATAAATTTCCACTTCGTACTATGAACATCAAAATTATTTATTTTGTTAAAATTTTCCTTTCTCTATTGTAACTGTACACGTATACCTAACAACAAAATTATTTTCATTTACCTGTGTTTTAAGTTATTGCAAATGGCTGATATTTTTGTTCGAGCATATTGTTTTTCTTAAATTGTTTAACATTTCATACCTATATAACATGTTACTTTTATTATTTTTCCTTAGTTTATTTATTTTGAATTTACATTGTATCATAGGTCAAATTTATTTGTTCAGTGTATGTTCAATGGTGTTAATATGTCCTTTGATTGAGTTAAGCTATTTCAGTTGATATTTTATAGTGTGTCTTTCTATGTTGTGATGTTACACTATTGTTTCAGAAAAAGGGTAAAGGTTTGGTACCATTAAAACGTTTAAACCCGCTGCATTTGTTTGCACCTGTCCTAAGTCAGGAATCTGATGTTCAGTAGTTGTCGTTTGTTGATGTGGTTCATAAGTGTTTCTCGTTTCTCGTTTTTATATAGATTAGACCGTTGGTTTTCCCGTTTGAATGGTTTTACACTAGTAATTTTTGGGGCCCTTTATAGCTTACTGTTCGGTGTGAGCCTAGGCTCCGTGTTGAAGACCGTACTTTGACCTATAATGGTTTACATTTATAAATTTTGACTTGGATGGAGAGTTGTCTCATTGGCACTCATACCACATCTTCTTATATCTATGTATTTTAAAAGGTAATAAATTAAACATATCATTACTCACTTAAAATGACAGATTTTTCTGTTTTAGTGGTAAATTTGCCAGTCTATATCATTGCTATAAAACATAACGAGAACAATTGATTGTGTGTCTGATGTTGCGATGAGATACCAATCACATAGTGTATGTCTGATTAAGTGAAATGATTTGTTTTCTGAAATGCAACAGAAGCGATTGTCTGATTGTTAAATGCATTCAGATGCTCAAAAAAGAATTATTCTTTGGTGTTACTTACGTCACTGTCTCGAATTAAATAAATATTTCAGTTAATTAGATAAAAAGCCCCTCAACAACCAACACTATATGATTCTATATATATTGTCTTAATCACTCTCAACTGTAGACATATTGGGATTTGTGCTATTTAAATGACAGAAACTGCCGTCTTCAAGTTTCCAGAAATAATTGTGTCTGATCCTTTACTTATATAATAGTCAGAGATCGAATAGTCAGTCTCTAACATGTTACACCACGTCATCTTGGTCTATATTAAATCACCAATACCATACGTAACTGCGGTTATGCAAGTCTATCAAGTCAAGATTTTGTAAAATTTAATATATTAAGGTTCACAATTATCAGATTTTTGCGTGAAAGGAAATATGGGAACCAGTAAAATTAGAAGACACAACCAAGGATAGACTGGTTTCCTGTCCTTTATCTGTTTGGCTCTAACTGAGATACCCGTATTTTACAAGGGAGATGACCAGCCTAAACCAAGGAATGATCAATGTACGTTATAAAACATATCAAGACGACTGCCGTACAGTTATTTACATACCCGTCATTTGGTCTCTGGTTGCATGGTAGTGGTCTCGCTGGCAATCACATCATTATTTTCATACCTAGTCTATGAACATGAAACTTGAAAAATCTTCAAATTTCTTAAACTGTTTTCCCTTGAGAAGACGAAATACCAAAGTTTCAAGTCAATTGATCTCATTAATAGCAGCCCTTAACATTTCTAACTTGTTTACTATTCTTCAAATCAATCATTTGATGTCTAAGATACAACATTATGAACAGGGATCTAAATCCAAGGTAATTGTACCATCCAAAAACCACTTGACCTTTGTAACTTTTTTTCATTCGAGCATCAGTCTTTGGTAGACGAACAGAGCGTCTGGCGTATAAACGTTTGATCCTGGTATTTCTTTGATGAGTTAATGACAGAGTACCGAAGCTCTCAATTTCAAAAATTGATACTTAGTTCAGAAATATCTTGATAAAAAAAATGGCCGGTGAGGAAAAAACAGATACAAACTAGGTATAGGAATTATATTCCTCCTCCAAAACCCAGCTGATAAAAATTATCAAAGTAAATAGAAATAGAAGTTTTCATTGGTACTATGCTATCAACGAAAGTCTTACAATTATAGAAAACGTATATTAAAACACAACATGCCATTAAAGCACCAGACAGCATACATGTAGTACCGTAAGTACGATATTGCTATGACGTTTGACGCCAGAGCAATCTCGAACTATGGGCAGCACAACGCGTTCACATTGTATTCAAAAATTTTATAAATAAAATAATAAGTATTAATAAAAAAGAATCTACCATTTTGTGTTACAAAGACAAGAGTCAATTTCTTGTTACCTTTGACATGAAAATACATTGTTCACTCAAATTATTTTAAATCAAATTCAAAAAGTATTTATAGCATTTTTGCTAGATTTATGTCACTGATATATCATTTATTATTACATTGGTTGCAATGAATTACATTGATTTCCCAGTGAAATAAAAAACGATAATTTCACATGTGAAATAAACGTGGTTATTTCACTCCTCTGACGTCATACAACAATAGGCGTTGTCATGACGTCGGATCAAAACAAATTGTGAATGCTTAGAAAAAGATATAGTTCCTTACATATTCTAGTTTAATTTCAGAAAAAAGACCATTTGCCAATGTAATAAAAAGAATAACTAATCAAAGAATTCAAATATCGAAAAATATTCAACTCGTGACCGAACAACACTGATAATTAACTCATGCGCTACGTGCATTCGTGAATTAAACTAGACAAAGTTTGGAGTGGAACCGGTACAATAGATATAGCTTGATAAAGGGGGCGGTCCTCTGAATATCAAAAAAGGTTAAAAATAGTTTTACCTCATATTTCCTAATAGCACTAACAAGATGGTGTGCGCGAATGACTTTTCAAACCAGTTATTTCAGGAACTCAATTAATATAATATTGATTTACTTATGGTAAAATACTCTTTGAAGTAAACAGACCGTTTTAATTAATAAAAACACGTTTTATGCATGGATACAATTTCATATGAAATTTGCATTATTCTAAATCACCAACTTTATTTGTTTTGGCATATTTACCTGTTACTGAAAATTGCATAAAATCACGAAATTTTGAATACAGAAATTGCACAGATAATGTCAATGACACAGACCACTTAAAAAGAAAATGAAGAAGAAGAAGGTACTAAGTACAAACAGTTTGAACATAAAACATCCCTCTCAATGGATACTGTAACACGCATAATTTCTAATCTGTAATATTCCTAGTGTAAGATTAATTCATCCCGTAATTGTATGATTTTTTTGTACGAATATTGTATGATCTGACAAATAACTGATATTATTACATTGGTAGCAATAAATTACATTGATTTCCCAGTCAAATAAAAACCGATAATTTCACATGTGAAATAAACGTGGTTATATCACTCTCTGACGTCATACAACGATAGGCGTTGTCAAGACGTCGATAACGTCGGATCAAAACAAATTGTGAATGCGTAGAAAAAAGATATGGTTCCTTACATTTTCTACATTAATTTCATTAAAAAGGCCCTTTGCCAATGTAATAAAGAATAACTAATCGAAGATTCAAATAGAAAATATTCAACTCGTGACCGAACAACACTGATAATTAACTCATGCGCTACGCGCATTCGTGAATTAATGTGTTGTTCGGTCACTCGTTGAATATTTTTCTCTATTTGAATTCTTCGATTAGTTATTCTATAACTATCATTGATCATACATTTTTATTGACGTCTTGTAAATGTGATAAAAGTTGCTGTTCGACACACTGGTTTGATTGATGATCTTAGTTATGTTGGGTTGATGATTAACTTGGTTCTGAACTTTGCCATGTTTTATCCGTTCCATTTCCTAATACAAACATCTCACAAAAGTCGATAGCTTCAATATCCTGGATTAATTAGTGACGCGATTTACTAGAATAATGAGTTGGGGTCCTCGCAAGTGGAAGAGATTTAGCACAGTAAGGGCGTGAATTATTTGGGTCAGTTTTCTTGGCAGAGATTAGTGGTTGTCTCGGCGTACTATTATTTCCTCCGCTGGCCGCCATGATATAGGCAATATCGCGGGAAATGGTGATTAACACAACCAATGATAAACAAAGGCATTCAAGTGTTCTTGTCAAAATATATTTACATATTAAAGATTTAATTAGCAGGTTATTTTTGAACTCTTCATGTTCAAGTACAAAAGACACGTACGTTGGTCCCGTTCAACAAAGACTAAACTTTTCAGCTACTCCCTTTTCAACTTGCTGGTCATAATGATGAACGGAGTCTTGACGCTGAAGTTGGAGTCTTAATATAAGGTCAAGATATATATCTAATTTCCGTTATAGGAGGCATTCGTTCAAGTTTTTGTAGACTTCTTGTTGAGCTTGAATAAATTTATTGGAATTAAGATAGTCAAGTTGATTTTGAATTGGAATTTATTACTTCTTCCTGGAACAGTTTTAAAACATGTTATGATATTGTAATTATCATATATTTTATCTTGGCCTATTCTATTTTGTGTGGCCTTATAATGTTTATATAATTGGGTTATAGTTGTTTACAAATTAATGTTATAATTGTGCAGTTAAGAAATCACTGGAACAATCATAGATACTGATAGAATGATAAGAACTTTCTATTTGACTTACATAATAATTCCGGAATGATCATAATCAACGATGTGTAATTTAAACTTCTACAGTATCCTAGAAGTTTCCCTTCTACAGTTTTCTAGGAGTTTCCATTCAAAAGTGTTCTAGAAGTTTCCGTGACAACTATATATACAGACACCGAAATTAGACTTATCAGACATAGACATTAATATACTTTGATTCTCAGAAGATCTCTGGAGTTTTTGGATTGACACTTTTATTTACGTTAACTACATCATACTAGAGGGAAAACGGTACTATTACTTTTTCCCAGCATTAGGGTCGGTTGAAAACAAAACTTTACGACAAAAGAGATGATTTCAGCTTCCCAATTGTGAACTTTCCATTTCTATGTAGCAACATTCCAGCAGCGCCTGCATACGGAGTATATATCTCCCAATTGAAACGATATTCCCGGGCTTGTATTTCCTATCATGATTTCCTTGATAGAGGATTGCTGCTCACAAGAAAGCTATTAAACCAAGAGTTCCAAGTGGTGAAGTTGAAATCATCCCTTCGTAAATTTTACGGACGCCATCACGAGTTGGTTGACCGTTATGGAATAACCGTTTCACAGATGATATCGGATATGTTCCTTATGTCGAAACTACAATACCCTTCCCTTTTTACGAATGTGACCTACCGAATTAGAATATTTACCGGATTTGTAATAACATTAGCAACACGACGGGTGCCACATGTGGATCAGGATCTGCTTACCCTTCCGGAGCACCTGAGATCACCCCCAGTTTTTGGTGGGGTTCGTGTTGCTTAGTCTTTAGTTTTCTATGTTGTGTCTTCTGTACTGTTATTTGTCTGTTTGTCTTTTAATTTTTAGTCATGGCGTTGTCAGTTTATTTTCAATCTATGAGTTTGACTGTCCCTCTGGTATCTTTTGTTCCTCTTTTTTGGTCTTTTGTGTACCCAAGGCAGGTGAAGGAAGTCAACTTAGGAGCGCTGTGATTGGATGTAAGGGTACAATATATTTTTTTTATTTATCTATGAATAACTGCAGTGTGTTTATTTACAATATAAATTTTGAAACCCATTGAAATATTTTCTAGAGAATTATTCGAAAAGACTCCCAAAATTTCATAAATTTAATGTAAAATGACGGTGGGCATGGATAACATAAACAAGCTCCGTTGGAAGTTGGTCATGATACTATTGGCTTCAATTTTTAAAACAGAGTAAAACCACACATAACTGTTTTGTCCAGGTTTTTATTATAAAAAGTGGTAAATTTAGAAAATGTTAGTATTGTCGCCTATGGCAGAATAAATAGTACCTTTTTCCCTATACTGAAGATAGCAAAGGGAAATCAAAATCAATCAGACTTCAGTTATATTACACTATTTTGAAGCTTTTGATTAATACATTTGATTTTTATCACCAAGAATAGAAATTTTTCACTGAGACCAATACTGTGTTGAGAAAAGTGCTGAGTCATCATAATAAGTCAAATTGATTGGTACTGATATAAAACTTCATTCTCGGATTTCAATATTAACTATATTGTATAAAATGCACCTAACTCTAGTTCTTTTGTATTTGTTTTCACCTTTCGCAATGATTAATTCAATTGGAAACGCCAGAATTCAAATATTTTTAACTGAAATATTTGCCCTTTTTGCTGTGTAATTCGCTAAATGTATCCCTTGGGTATTTCTCTAGACATAATCTATTAAATTGGGAAATTGTCTGGTAAGTTTGTACTGTTTATGGAGTAAGGCAATATTTGGTCATAATAGAATCATTTTCAGTATAGAAATTGTCCATCTAAGAAAAAAAGAGATCCAATTGAGGCTAAATTTAGGTAGATTTTATATTCTCCAGTGTAAAGAATTGAGCACATTCTTGGCAATTCATGCAGCAAATGTTTGAATAGTGCTTCATTTTGTAGTTTCTATCTTTTATTATATCAAGCATATATAATTTTTCATTTTCTACTGTTTGAAAGGACTTTTGTTGGAAATGAATACTCCCAAGGGACATAATTCAGCTTTTTCATAGACTGATACAGGCAAGAAAGGCAACTTTACAGCTGAGTATTTTGCATATTTAATGTTATAAATGTCTAATATCTTTGTTTTTATCATCCCAAGACAGAATAATGGGTTTTTATAACAAGTTCTGAAATTTTGAACCACAATATGGCATATACTAAAGCATGGAATGGAGATTAGTATGAAAAATCTTGAATTTGTGCTTATGTTGTAAATTTTGAATAAATTGAATACAAATTGAATGGAACTGTCATATTTATCTGTTTATTATTCTTTTTAAATAAGATAAGATATGATTGGATACAGGTAGTTTATGAAGCCTTATCTGAAAGAAGTACAGAAAGAGGTAAACCAGCATATAGGGGTGGGGACACGAAATGATCCATGTTTCTTTAAGTAATGGGGACATACAAGAATTTATTATAGCCAAGGTTGTCACAATAACCCAGCATTGCATTAATGGTGTCATAAGAATTCTTTATATCTTTTTGTCACAGTATAGGAAAAACGGTACTATTACATTTTCCCAGCATTAGGTTGGCCTTTTGTGTACCCAAGGCAGGTATAGGAAGTCAACTTAGGAGCGCTGTGATTGGATGTAAGGGTACAATATATTTTTTTATTTATCTATGAATAACTGCAGTGTGTTTATTTACAATACAAATTTTGAAACCCATTGAAATATTTTCTAGAGAATTATTCGAAAAAACTCCCAAAATTTCATAAATTTAATGTAAAATGACGGTGGGCATGGATAACATAAACAAGCTCCGTTGGAAGTTGGTCATGATACTATTTGGCTTCAATTTTTAAAACAGAGTAATAAAGTACTAACACCACACATAACTGTTTTGTCCAGGTTTTTATTATAAAAAGTGGTAAATTTAGAAAATGTTAGTATTGTCGCCTATGGCAGAATAAATAGTACCGTTTTCCCTAGATTGTGAATTTATTGGACATATTCCGTTACAGTTAAGAGAAGAATTCCGGATAAAGAAAAGACAAAGCGTCGGACATATATTTTAACAGTTAATTTGACATTTCTATTTAGTCTAGTCTGTCTACGCCAAATATGGCATAAATCCAAACAAATTGCAACAGAAACGATTTCAACGGTTTTATAATACAAAAGCATGGCACAATCATATAAGAAAGCCTAGAAAAAGTGTACGATGGAAATCACCATTTTGGCCTAAAAACCTTGATTTTAACCAAAAATCGATGGAAAATTTTAAAAATCTCAAAATTGTGTGGCAGTATGTAAGCCAAGCAAATGTCAAAAACGAATTCAAGTTACTAATACGACTACAAAAAAACATTTCCGATGATAAATTTACCATCCAGAGCTAGGATTTATTGGTAAAATCATCCCTTTTAATAAAAAAAATCACAAAAAATTGCAAAAACAAACCAATATATTTGAGATTCATATCCGTCTGTTTTCAAACGTTTTATTTATGAAGTCTTCTCTAAAGTGCAACATGTAAAACTCAATTATTTACAATTATTTACGGAGTGAAAACAGAAAAAATGCAGTTGTTTTATTGAAAGTCTATTTATTCTTTAACGAAATTAGCAAAAATTTCCCTAAAAAATTAAATAAATTTCAATACAAAATGTACTAATATTTAAGATTTCGGTTTAAAATTCATTGAATTGTATCTGGCCTAATCTGTTGAATAATGTATTACTTGGTTTTTCTAAAGCTTGTTGTTTTCGTAATGATCTAAAAATATTGTGAAGTATATTTAATTTCTGAAAATTTAAAATATTTTTGAAAATATTTGAAAATATTTGATTATGTTTTAATTTAAGTTACAAAGACAATTTTGAAATAAGTCTTCTTAATGAATAGTTAAATGTTTCTACATTGTACATGTATATTGATGGGTTCACATATCGTCAAGTTCATCGGCTTCTGTAACATGTGTAATGTTATTTTTATTTGAACAATTTATTCCCCGACATTCCCCACATGCTAGAGAACAGTAGATTCCGTGTTTACGATATGTACGTTTTGTATTACATTTTCAATTACATTTGATTATCATAAGAAGCTTTTCAGGAGCCTATGGTAGTATTGCTCTAATTGGAAGCAATTTATTTTCCTCAACATACCAACCCCAGTCCTTTAGATCTAATTTATCACTTTTCCCAATCCAAACTTGGGTTTGATGATACACTCTCATGCAATGTAGCTTAGCAGCGTCAGCTATTGGTGGTAGCGTGTGTACTTGTACATATATATTTCCAACGTAAACCTTGGAGGCTAAATTTCTGTAGCGCAGCATATCTAATGTTTCAACTTCTTGTAACCATCCATATAATGCAACAAAGATTTGTTCCCCTGCTTTCTGAATGCTCTCGATACAAGGCTCCTGGTAAAAGACTGCTGCATGATCTTGTTATTTAATGTCTGTGCTAATTTTCTTAAAAATCGTGCCCTTGCCTTCACCAAAAATTCGAGATGTTGTGTCACATCCGCTAAAAGCGTGAATGAATGGCAACATATTGCAAACGAGTGGTCCAAGTTTTCTCCTTGTCTCGGTTATGTCCCAAATCTTTATTTTGTGAATGTTTTGCTCGGGTTCTGATTTGAAGTAAATCTTGTTGATAGTATCTTGTGAATGATAACAGAGCAGTATGAGTAGGTCAGTGTCTTCTCCTATGACGGTAGTAGTATGTTGTTCCGATTTTTCGATTGCTGTAAGCACAATCTTTAGATCAGCATCGTCTTCTCTATGGATAACTTGAACTTGCCTAGACTTTGTTTCCAAGCGTAATGGCTTGCTTCTTTCTCCTAAACGTTTAATCAGCTATATTCTTTCCTACTAATTAATGTATAATACAAGTCCCAACCTTTTTGGCATCATGCACATTCACAGTTTTATCAGCTACTACTCCTGTCTCAATGTTTCGTAGTGAACGGTCTACCTCAATGAATGGATTCCGACTTTTCAAGAATGTGAGAAGGGTCTGAATGTCGTCAGTGTCCTTCTTTTGTCTTGCACGTGTTTCATCTTTGTGTTGTTCACTTGAAAAATATCCTACCACGGACAAATCCTGCATAGCTTGATTGATCTCTGGACATGCTGGCATGGACATAAGCCAAAGGGACCGCTGGCTTTCAGTCATTCCTCGACCTCTCGTCAATCCACTCGCTGTGTTCATACCCCTCATTAGGACTTGTTCAATGAATAAATCTGAAGATATTCCAGCCCAGTATCTATTGCTGCGTCTTATGACATGATTGCCATTGATGAAACTCGCATACACATCAGGATGATCTTCGTCTAAAGATTGCATTGTCATCAAGTAAACGTAGGCTGTTTTCGTGTACAGATTATGTCCAGATGCAGCAAAGAAGGGTAACATTGCTTGGATGCTTTGAAAATGAAGAGGCCAGTTACCGGTTCTCTCTGCTTTAATAAATTGTCTTAAAACCTGAACTATTTCTGAATATTGAAGCCACAACTTTGTTGTACGACTCTGCTTTAAAATTTCTGTTCTTCTCCGGACAGTTGCTTCTAGGTTTTTCAAGATGTCCGATTCACACGCTTCTGAAACTGACAGCTCTCCCGATGTTAGTTGAGAACATAATTGATCAATCTTCCTCATTTCAGTTGAATCAATGGTTGAATGGGGTTCCTGTAGAAGTTTAGATACGTCAATATTGAATATCTCTGAAATCAACAAGCTATATTGTGCTGTATCCACCAACATATGACCTCTAAAGACTCTAGCTACAGCTGTTCCACTAAGGATATCCGTGACGGCATTTGGAACGTATATGACTTCTAGCATCTTTTTAAAACCAGTATTACTCATAAGATTCCCAATTGAGCCGAGGAAGCTCACCTCTGTGTGGAATGGTCCTAATCGTTACACCACAGACTTCAAGGGGCTTTCTGGATTTTCATTTTCAATAATTGAGAAGGCTTTCCAATACAGAGGTTGATCAAAAGTCAAGATTGCTGTTATTTCATAACGTTTTGCTTGGTTTGAGACGAAGTTCAATGTGGAATAAACACAGGTCATGTCCGAAACATTCAAATCTATCATAGGCAGGAATGAAACCGATGATTTGCCTGGGAAATCCCCTGTCTGAACAATCTGCATGAAGCTAGATCACATTGGTGTCGGATACTTAAACGGCCAAACAATAACCGACAGCAGATCAAGACGGAAAGTCTTATCCAGTGTGTTTAAGTTCTTCAACTCAGCGAAACTTAATTTATCCAAAACATCTGTTTGAGGTTTGTAATATTTGATCTCTATCTTTGCTTATGCCTTGATTTCATCACTAGAAAAAGCCATTCTATGAATAGGTTGTGTTCTCTTTGTACCAGGCGTTATTCCAGCTATTATGCCCATTTCATGAAAAGTGTTGAGGCCGTCTATTGTTCTGGTGTTGTGATTAACGTTATCTGCTACCAATTGTACAAAGCTGTTGCTTACGTCGCCTGGAAGGTCAACTCCTTGTACAGCTGCAGCACTTGATTCAAATTTCTAGACTTCATAGTATGCGGAACAAAATCCTAAGCTGTTCAATGTGGACACCAGAAACCGAGAAGCGAAGTTGTGATGCACTTGTACTCGTAGACCGAGTTGAAGCGGTGTTATAAGTGCTCGTTATAAGAGGTCGTGAAGCTTTCATTACCGCTTGTCCTATGGAAGCAATTTTCACTGATAGGTCCTTTTCAGAAAATATAGTACAAAGGAGGCTCTCGGGTAAGTATGATAAATTTGTATCTACTGATACAATGTTGGCTTGGGTTGGATAAATACACTTTGTAGCTTTTACGGATCGGATGTCCCTTTTTATAAATTTGGCAGTTGCTTTGATCAAAGCTCTCTTTTCGTCATCTAGGTTTAAATTACTTGGCCTCTGGTAGTAGTCTTGAAGAATACAAGTCACGGTTTCTCGTAGAGTTACAACATCATTTTTACCCGGTATATCGGTAATAATGATTTCGTCTCGAAAATGTTGCTTCAATCTTTTCTTCATATACATTTGACTAAAAGCATTCCCTCCACACATCTCGTCCATTTTTCCAACAAGATCTAATATCGAAATGTGTTCGTTATAATGATGTTTAAGGTAGTCGACTATTTTGTAGAAGCTGTCTTCTTGCAAAGCTGGCCTTCCTCTTTTGTTTGCGGGCTTTGAGTCCGGTGATAAGTGGGAGAATGGAATACAGGAATATTTTTGCACGTGCGGAAGTTAACACTGCATGCCTGGTGATAAACAGCATCCGGTGCATGGAGGTCGCTCATGCCATCAATTCTTCCGCGAACCTCAGCTGCCCATTCATCATTTCGAAGATCACAATCATCTTGTATACAACTCTCAAAATCATCAGTTCAAACGGGAAATACATTTTTGTCTTTTTTCTTTGAGTTTGTTGCTTCATTGCCACAGAATAAACAGTGGTGTTTGAAATCAAAATGAGCCTTTGATCGTAATTGTGGAGTGTTTGTATTTGATATTTTTATATTTCTTTATATCATTTGGATTGGTATATCTTTTCCTGCATAGTTGATGGACAAAATTACCCTCTACTACGGACAAAAAGTCTCCTCTTTCCTGGCTCGTTCTGATGATTCCAAGACAACCTTTTTGTCGCAATCAGAGTTGTAGCGTTGTCATCTTTTAGGCAGACAATGCATTTCTCCATGGTATAGTTGTAGCTGAAAAGAACTAGTACAAACATTATTTGGTTATGTTTATTTGAATTATTATATGTCATATATCATATCAACTGAACAAAAAATACTATTCGGAACAACTAGGATAAACTAGATCGATTCTAAATGAAAGATATTTACTTGTCCATGCTGCTTTTGTTTGTGTGTCTATACAATATGTAATTTATTTGCCCATTTCTCAATAATTTCGGACTTCTAGCACTCCTGAAGATAATTAATTATTTGAAAAGCGAGAATACCGAAGTGTCAAAAAAGAGGATTAAAAGAAGTGAAAACAATTGGCTAAAATCACGTCCGAGAATATGAAAAGGGACACAAAGACAAACAATATTGGATGTCGCTCCTTTTTCGCATCAAAATCATACCAAAACATGAAAAACATAAGTCACTGTCTATCAAAACCCAAATAGTACTTTTTTCTTTTCCTGTAGACAAAAGGGTTAAAAAACGAATTGAATGGGAGAGATATTCATTTATGATATAACTATTACACAGACAGCCACCACTGGCTTGACAACAGCATCCTGAATTTGGTACGTGCTCATAAAAATGTTGCGGGGTTAAAATCATTAAACCCCTCATTCCACTAACCTGGAACAGTATTGTAACAGCACAATATTAAAACAAACTTCAAAAATCAGCTGAAAAGGTACTTTAATGCCTGACTATTCGGTATTGGTTTTGCTCATTGTTGAAGGCCGTACGGTGACCTTTAGTTGTGAACTTATATATGTCATTTGGTCTCTGGTGGAGAGTTCTCTCATTAGCAATCATACCACATCTTCTTATTTTTATATTGACTCATCAGGCGTTAATGTGAATATTCTGCTGAATGGTATCAACAAGGCTACGATGAACAGATTACAAAAAGTACAAAATACAGCAGCCCGTCTTATCACCAGGACAAGAAAACATGAACATATTACTCCGATACTTGCTGATTTACATTGGTTACCCGTCCAATACCGACCACAATACAAAATACTTACGTATGTGTACTGCGCTTTGAATGGCATTGGCCCTGTTTACATTCGGGAACTAGTCAATTTACAAGTGCCAAACCGATCTCTGCGTTCAAGCTCTACAAAACAACTTACCGTTCCAAAAGTGAGGACGAAGACGTACGGTGAAAGACAATTTGATTGGGCAGCCGCATCTCTATGGAACAATCTCCCGAACAGTTTAAGACAATGCAAGTCCCTAGAGTGTTTTAAATCTCAGCTAAAAACTCATTTTTATCGCATTGCTTGTTAATTAGATTTTTTTCTTTTTCTCTTTTACGGGTTTTACTTGTTTTGTATCAACTTTTAATGCAACTTTTTGTATTCCTTTTAAGAGTTTTTGCTTGTTTTGCATGCTTTTAGCCTATATTGCTAATTTTATAATTTTTTTGTTTTAACATGTATTTGCGTATTGACCTTTTATTTTATGGTAGGCATTTTTGTTGTATTTTTTTTTTTTTTTTTTTTCAGTATTTGAATCTGACACAATGTATGTTTTATGTTTTTATCATTGATTTGTTTTAATTACCATGTTGAATGTACAGCGCCTTAGAGTAATTTTTATTTTTTATAAAGGGGGCTTCATAAATTTTCATTATTATTATTATTATTATTATTATTATTATTATTATTATTATTATTATTATTAATAGATGACCAAGTAATCGTGATTTTTTTCCCCTAAAAAAACCAATTTGAAGGCCCGTAATCAAAATCAAAAGTATATCATCGAGGGGAGCACATATAAAATCCTTATAACAAAAAGTTATGTTCTTCCAATAGAACTAAAAAAAAACAGTATGCCGTTTTATCTGACAAAACAGACATGTAAGCAGGAGAAATTTTTTTCTTTTTTTTTTATAACATTTCATCGTTATTCTAAAACCGCCGCCAATCTAACCTGCTTAGTTGTATTGAAACATGGATTCGTGTCATCTTTTTCTATAAATCCAAACCGCAGAAAGCATAATAACCTGTCGTACAATAACTGTTATTTTAAAGAATGCAGACATTTTTTATTCGTCATAATTGAAGAATTTTATATAAAACCGGTGATTTATTATTTGGTTTTCCAATATAACAAAAGATTTTTAATCTTAAAAATACTACATTGAAAATTAATTATTTAACTTATATTGGCAAAATTGATGATGCATGTATTCTTCAAACACTTTAGTTTACCTTTGTTACAGTCTACATCATATAATTAATCTCCATCTTCCACGTATGTAATAGGGTTTGGATGGAGTTTACAGAATAGAGGATTATGGCTATAAAAAAAATTATAGATAATAATGGCGTGCTAAAAACTGTAAAATGTTAAAAAAAAAATAGATAATAATATACATGTATTTTAAAAGGTAATAAATTAAACATGTCATTGCTCACTTAAAATGAAAGATTTTTCTGTGTTTTAGTGGTAAATTTGCCAGTCTATAACATTCCTATAAAACATAACGAGGGAAATTGATTGCGTGTATGATGTTGCTATGTTGCGATACCAATCACAAATTGTATGTCTGATTAAGTGAAATGATTTGTTTTCTGAAATGCAACAGAAGTGATTATCTGATTGTTAAATGCATTCAGATGCTCAAAAAAGAATTATTCTTTTTTGTTACTTACGTCACTGTATCGAATTAAAAAATATTTCAGTTTATTAAATAAAAAAGCCCCTCAACAACCAACATTATATGTATTGTTTTAATCACTCTCAACTGTAGACATATTTGAAATTGAGCTATTGGAATAACAGAAAATACCGTCTTCAATAAATAATTGTGTCTGATGCTTTACTTATATAATAGAGGTCGAATAGGCAGTTTCCAACATATTATGATTTTGTAAATATATAAAGGTTCACAAATGTATCTATATCTTATCAGATTTTTGTGTGAAAGGAAATATGGGAACCAGTAAAATCAGAAGACACAAACAAGAAAAGATCAATATATGTTTTACAACATACCAAGACGACTGCCGTACAGTGCCCCTAGTTATTTACATACTCGTCTTTTGGTCTCTGGTTGCATGTTAGTTGTCTCGCTGGCAATCACATCATTATTTTTATACCTAGTCTATGAAAATGGAACTTGAAAAACCTTAAAATTTCTTAAACTGCTTTCCCTTGAGAAGACAAAATACCAAAGTTGTAGTTTCAAGCCAACTGACCTCATTAACAGTAGCCCTTAAAGTTCTTACCTGTTTGCTATTCTTAAAATTTAGCATTTGATGTCTTTGGTAAAACTGTTTGAACGGGGATCTAAATCCAGGGTTATAGTACCATCCTAGATATTACTTACTGTCATGTCAGGGTATCGAAGCTCTCAGTTTGAAAAGTGATACTGATTTTGTAAATATCTTTTAAATTCAATTGAAGATGGCCGATGAGGGGAAAACACAGATGAAAGCTAAGTATAGGAATTATATTCCTCCCCAAAACCCCGCTGATATAAATGCACACTATTAAAAACATACACATGTAAGACAATCGCTCATTGGTGATCTTTTTATTATCTGTTCTTTTTCCTTCTTGTTTTCGACAGTATTTACGACTAGTTCACTAATGATAAACTAGTCAGAAAATAGTTAAAAAATTGATGAAATGATAGGAATTAAAAAAAAAAAGGTGGACTTAAAAAAAGGGAATTTTAATGAAAAAAGAAAATAAAAAACAATTTAAGTAAATAGGAAAAGAAGATTTCATTGGTACTATATAATCAACGAAAGTCATACAATTATGGAAAACGTATAATAAAACACAACATGCCATTAAAGCACCAGGCAGCATACATGTATTACGAGATTACTCTGACGTTTGACGGCCATTTTAGAATTTGCTGGGCCGTGCACCCAGTTAGTCCTAAAAAGTCTGTTAGACGCCAGAGCAAACTCGGGCTATAGGCAGGACAACGAGATCACATTGTAATAAACTATTATAAATAAAATTATAAGTATTAATCAGAAAGAATCTACCTTTTTATGTTACAAAGCAAGGAGTCTGTTTAAAACAAAGGTATGCTATGTTTAGAAACTGTAACTTTTGACATGAAAATAAATTGTTCCCTCTAATTATTTAAATCAAATTATTTATGGCGTTTTTGCTAGATTTATGTCACTGGTATATCATTTATTAATGAATATATAAAAAAAGTTAAAAATATAGTTTTGCCTCATAATTTATAGCAATAACAAAAATATATGTGCTAATGACTTTTCAAACCAGATTTTTCAGGAACTCAAATAAAATATTGATTTACTTATGGTAAAAAAAAATCTTGAAGTAATCATACCGTTTTAATAGCATTTGTGAAATTAAATAGAATAGAGAGACAACAACCCGATCAAAAGAACAGAAAACATCTCAAGGCCACCAATGGGTCTTCAACACATCCAGAAAATTTTGCATCCGGAGTCGGGCTTCAGCTGGCCCTTAAATATGTATACTAGGTAAGCGAAATGGAAGCCACACTAAACTCCGAAACATACAAATGAACATATTTTTAAAAAAACACACAAGACTTACAAAGAATAAGGGTTCCTGAATTGGGACAGGCGCAAAAATACGGCGGGGTTAAATATGTTTTGTGAGATCTCAAACCTCCCCTTATACCTCTAGCCAATGTGGAATAAACAAAACACAAATAAAACGCACAGTACAACACAGTACAAAAGATGTCCGAGCACATTAACAGCAGGCATGGAGAAAATTTGCGTATGAATTTTATATTATTCTAAATGACCTACACTATTTGTTTCAGAATTATTCATGTTAGATGAAAATTGCATGAAATCACGAAAAGATATCTTCAATGACACAGACTTCTTAAAAACCAATGTACACATTATTTGTTAAGACTGAGACCAAGTTATTTCTCAATCTGGAAAATGATGCCAATTAAGGGCAATTGTAAACAAGACTGATCTACTGATTGATAGATTGTTGGTGATTTAAACACACTTTCAGTACTCTTGGCTATATCGTGGCAACAAATTTTTACTTGTAGGGGAGGCCGGAGTGTCGGGAGAGAACCACCGACCTCAGGCACCAAAACGGACAATTAAGTCTAAAGTCAAAAGCACCTACCACGAGCGGGATTCGAACTCACAACTACAGTATTGACAGCCCTGTGATTACTGTAGATGAGCAATTTAGACCACTAGATCACCGAGGCACTCATGTCGTCTGAAGTTCATATTTTAATTTAAAAAAAATTACAAAGACAAAAATAACAAATTAAGTGGTTCTGAAATCGAATCGGGTGAACAAAAACCCAATAACACAGGTAAACAAAAAATTCCAGAGTCGAAGAAGAAAATTGTACAAACAGTTTGAACATAAAACATCCCTCACATTGGATACTGTAACACACGTAATTTTTAATCTGCAATATTCCTAGTGTTTGATTCATACAGGCAGTAATTGTATGATCTTTTTGTTACTAATATTGTATGATATGACAAATAACTCATCCTACCATTGATCATACATCTTTATTGACGTCTTGTAAATTTGATAAAATGGCTGTTCGACACTCGATTGATTGATGATCTTAGTTGTGTTGGATTGATGATTAACTTAGTTCTAAACTTTGCCGTATTTTTCCGTTCCATTTCCTAACACAAACATCTCACAAAAGTCGATAGTTTCGTTAATAAAATAGCAAAATACTTCACTGCTGTATACAAACATGCATCAATACATTCATGTTCACTCGAACCTATTTAGAATATTTGAAAACTTAAAACAAACATATATGCATGCAATACTTTTCAACAGCGGGGATTGCCACTGGACGTTAAGGAAGCTTAAAATAGTACAATATTTACAGTTGCGAGATCTGACTCTAAAATCTCAAGTATTACAATCCAAAAAAATCCATATTTTTGTTTGGTTTGTGTGTGAGAGAGAGAGAGAGAGAGAGAGAGAGAGAGAGAGAGAGAGAGAGAGAGAGAGAGAGAGCACTTCATTTTACCTTCAAATAACGTGACACCCAGAGAACGCCAATCCTGGATTAGTGAAGCGGTTTAATTGAATAAAGAGTTGCGGTTCTCGCGAGTGGGAGAGATTGAACACAGTAAGGGCGTGAATTAGTTGGGTCAGTTTTCCTGGCAGAGGTCGGCAGTTCTCTCGGCGTACTCCGACTTCCTCCGCTGGCCGCCTTGATATGTTAAACACCAACAACCAGACAATGATAAACAAATAATTACATTACATGTATGTTTCATTATAATACGTTATTTTGATTGGCTAACAGGAATCTCGCGTCATTCTGAAATTAACCTTCATTTCAAAATGAAATGTAACAGTCATGATGAAGCGAACTTCCACAATAAAGTGCACAGGTAAATAAAAGAAAAACTTGATAGAAATCGTGTTTTCATGATCCTAGCAAAAAATGTAATTATAAGTATTGAATGCTTCTTTTAGTAATTTTATAGGGTTGTAAAAGCGTTGACCGTGCGAATATTTTTAGAATATGCATTCAAGTGTTCTTGTCAAAATATATTTACGTATTAAAGACTTGATTGGCAGGTTATTTTTGTCGAACATAATTTTGTATTTCATTCTTTCGAGAAAATAATGAACATTTTTAAGGATAAAAGACACGTGGGTCCTGTTCAACAAAGAAATTGACTAAACTTGTCAGCTAATCACTTTTCAACTAGCTGAATATAATGATGAACGGAGTCTTGACGCTGAAGTTGAAGACTTGAGGTCAAGATATCTTATTTCCGAAATAGAAGGCATGCGTTCAAGTTTTTGCTGACTTCTTGTTGAGCTTGATTGGTAAGCATTAATACTTTGGGGTAGTTTTGTTCTTCAGCAAATTATTCAGAGAACACGAGTGCCCGCTTTAAAACCTGAAAAAAATAATAGCACAACAGAAGTACGTTTAAATTTTTTTTTTTCGCAAATATTGTTGGTAAATAAGATGCAAAAAAATGGCATGAAATCTTAACACGAACATTAGTAAAAGGATAATTTCCTGATTTTAATTTGACAAAATGTAGTTTACAATTTTTTTTTTTTTTTTTTTTTTTTTTTTTAAATTTTATTACAAAAGAGAGGCGGAAGATTCAAAATCAAGTTTACTATCTAATTCCAATACATTTATTGTATTTATGTGAACAACACAATCAAGTTGCCAATACCAGAGAAAGTTGTTTTCCAACGTATTTGCAGTCAACCTCATTGAAGTCAACTTCTGTTTAATAACACTCAAACTGCAAAAAAAAAAATAAGAAAACAAATTTGGTGGCACTGTTCTGGATTAACCTTCATCCACATGGTATTGGAATTAGATAGTAAACTTGATTTTGAATTGGAAATATTATTTACTTCTTCCTGGAAAAGTTGTTTTCTCCTCTATAGTGAAAACATGTTTATATCATAGCATAAAACAACAATTCAAGTTAAGCGTTTTGTTTTCATTTTTACCTTTGAATTTATTTAATTGACAATATCGTTAGTTGTTTATCTTTAAATTGTTTATTTTAATACTGTATTGTTACAATATCAGTTGATTACATATATTTAATTAATTATTGTTTTGATTTAAAATCCCTAGTATGGCAAAGTAATGTTATGACATTGGTCTGTTGTCATGCATTTTTATACCTATTCCTCAGCGACTTTACATGTAAATATTTCTATAATCGTTCATACGGCTTAAAAGCTTCCTTCCGATGTCCATCTCCTACAAATGTAAAGTAGCAAACATGTTTTCTAGGCATTGATTCATTGGTAGGTACACAATGCAGCGTCATTACGAAATCAGTTTAAATCACAACTTACAATGATTCAGTATATGAAAATGCTTTTCATGCTATGTAGAATGTAGGAGGGGTTAGATGGGGTCCTTCAATTATGTTTTCCTCTATTCTTTAATTATATTTTTAGCCCTTTATTTTGCACTTTTTGCCCATTATTCTCTATTCTGTAAACCCCATCCAGACCCTCATACAGACATTAGACACGTCCGGACTTTCTACAAAACTTCCCCAAGGGTGACTGGGGAAAAGAAATATGGTCACTTAGTTCTTCTGCCGACCGGCAGTAAAACCCTTGCCAAAGTGGGATGTCCGTTTGGCTGTGCGGGATGTACAAATTCGCAGCCACGTCCGGTCAGAATGGAGGCATTAAATCCGATGCCTCGTGTAAAGAGAGTGCCACGCTCTCTGCAAATTAAAAACCCGTGCGACAACTTTTGGATGGGGTTCGTAGGTGGCCTTTTACAAGGTCAAATTTCTGTTCCTATTTAATATACCCTCATTTTCTAGTGGCAGTCAAAATTTCACTGACCTTGATCTCGGACGACCTCTGTTGCAGTACCTACCTGTGTTTATTGTTAATTTGTTCTCGTCCTGAACATGCATGAAATATTTACAACTGGACGTTATAAGCAACCAACAATCAACCAATCAATCGAAATAACTTATACAAACACAGTTCATACTGAAAGTAATAAAGAATCGGCCGTGTAAACGCATTTGTAATGGGTGTTGTAACAAAATCAAATCAAATCAAATTATTTATTGATATAAAATCTAAATTTTGGATTGTTACCACCTACGACATACATGACATACAAATGACAATATTGATTTACAAATATACAAATTTCGAAGCTAAAAAACATTCATAGTATTTTGTTTATGATATATGATTCAATTATATTATCTCCCCTTTACCAGACAAAAATTTTGATGTTTCATATTACAAATACATTATTTATATGAGACAGGTCTGATACTCAAGGGGGCTCGGTGTATGATTGGTCTAAGTTAACGAACTACTGTATCACTAGCCTGTCAACACTGAGGCTGTGAGTTCGAATCCCACACGTGGCAGGTGCACTCGACTCCAATCTTAATTTACCAGGAATGTCAGTTTTCTTACCAAAGCTCGGTGGTTCTCTCCGGGCACTCCGGCATCTTCCACCAATAAAAACTAACCGCCACGAAATAGCACAATAGTGCTGAAAGCAGCGTTAAACGGAAATCGATCAATCAATCGGATACTTAAGTAAAGTATAAGGAACGACGTAAGTCTCTAATAAGTATTGGCTCAAAATCTGTAAACTATGATTGATATCAACTGATTTCATCTCTTAATTAAAATGATATTTATACTTCCGGAAAAAAGAAACTGCATCTTCATTTTAAAAAGCTAGAGTTAAAAGTTATAATGTGTTACAATCTTGTTGCAATAATGACTTTGGAGATTCCCAATGATACTGAACTCCGCACATCGGATGTTGCATAGTTCTTGAGCAATTTTTCGAATATTCGTTCTCACGAAATTGTGCCGGATAAGCGTTTGTAAAATAACGTGTATAAAATTTCTTTAATACCTGATTAATTAGGAACACATTTTTTTAGATGAGAGAACACGTGCTTACAGAGATCCAGAAGTCCAGTTTTGCACAGAGCTTGGCTATCGGACCATGCAGACATAACCAAACAATATGTTTTACTTGTAGGGGTGGTTTCTTTAAATCCGGTAGCACTGGATAAGGATTCACGTTAATTGCGTACTAACTTGACATAATTCCGACATCAGAAAGCGTTTCCGGTGGTATGGTTGGCCATGGTCAACGAATCTGTTCCATAAATTAAAACAGTTAATGGAAAGAATGCAAAATGAAACTGAACTGTTATTCAAGCGGTAGTATGGCGTTAAATGTCAACTGTTGTTTAAGCGGTAGTATGGCGTTAAATGTCAACTGTTATTTAAGCGGCAGTATGGCGTTAAATGTCAACTGTTATTCAAGCGGTAGTATGGCGTTAAATATCAACTGTTATTATATAGATGATGGTGATTTATATGAATTTCCCATTGTGATAAATTCCGATAATCTCACATGTGAAATAACTCGTTTGTTTTCACTCTCCAGACTTTCCGCGCCATTTACCGGAATTACCTTTTCACACACAAAGACACAAGATGCAATGTAAGAAGCACAACTGTGTATAAATAATAAATGTATGATAAAAACAACAACCGTTTCCTTTGTAGTGCTTCACTAGCTTGATTTCGATTAAAATAAATAATATCATTATAGATGTCGATATAAATACGAATAAATAGTGTGCTATTTACATCGTATGGTCCCGTTATGTGGTGTGCTGAATTCGGAGCAAACACATATTAACACGGCTTCTTATGTTGTGAATACACAAAAGATTGTAAACACAACAATTGTTCGGACAATTTAATGAACATTTTCAGTTAAATAATCTTTTCAAATATCTTTTCAACGAAATTATGTCCTCTTTTGGTAAATAACAAGTATTTTACAGTTATGATCGTCTTTTAAAGCGAGAAAAACATCACAAACATGCAATTAACAATTAAAATACGGCATAATAAATGGTATGATAGTTAGCTTCCTTTCACCCTCCTTCTTTTCTATAAAAAAAAATCGTCTGCTTTTACTGAAGATTCCAAAATGTCTGATTATCTTGATTCCTATAATGCTGCCATAGTAGGCCAAATTCTTGAACAAAATGATTTCGAGTTAGAAGCAGTGGAATTACCAGATTTTAATATGATAGCTAGATTTTCACAGAAAAATGTTGAAGGGGCTCAGGTTCAACAGGCAAATATAGAAAATTCAAGATTTCAAGACATAAGTTATGAAGAAATCGACAATTTTCTTGAAGCCACCACAAATGAAAATACAAAAAGAAAAACAGTGTCTGACATGAAACTCTTTAAAAAATATTTAGAGGAGTCTGGTGAAACAGATGACGTAGAAAAAATGTCTGCAGAACATCTAAATCAAAAACTTTGCACCTATCTCTTGGCTGTGAAAAAAAAGGATGGTAACCAATATGAACCATCAACACTGAAAGGCTTCATGTGTAGTGTAGATAGGTATCTTCAACAGAAAAATTCAACCTTAAGTATTACAAAGGGTCCTGAATTTGAAAAATGTAGAAAAGTTCTTCAGGCCAAACAAAAACAGTTAAAAAGTTTGGGGTATAGAAACAAGCCAAATGCTTCAGATGAGATGACTGACTCAGACATTGATCAACTTTATAAACATGATTTATTAGGAACACATGCTCCTTTACCTTAAACTAATTTGTTACATTTAACTCTAACTTGTTCTAGGGATACGTGGTGGTAAAGAGCAGAGGGATCTAAACTTTGGAGATATTTGTATTGGAGTAGACTCCCAAGGAAGGGAATATCTCTGTCTACGCACTGAACGTCAAACCAAAACAAGACAAGGAAATGATCCTAACAACATGAAACAAATCAAAACAAAAGCCTGGGCCCATCCTGGTAAAAACCGCTGTCCTGTTAATGCATTCCGCATTTTCCAAAGTAAAAGACCAAAAATGATGACCAAAGATGACTCACCTTTTTTCTTTCCATTAATCATGTTGTCAATAGGCAATATTATCATGCATGGTTTAAAGAGTCCCCAACGGGAATTAATACTATATGTAGCCTAACTTCAAAAATAGTGAATGCTTGTCCAACAATCCTTGGTGAAAGGAATCATAGTGCCAAAAAACATCTTATTCAAAAACTACAAGACAAAGGTGTTGAAAATGCCCAAATAATGCAAATAAGTGGCCAAAAAAAGTATCAACAGTTACTCCAGGCTAAATGAGGGCCAACAAAGGCAGATTTCAGATGTCCTGAATGATACTACTGGAAAAAACTCAATATAGGCCAGCACTACATACAACAGCTCATGAAAATGCCATTGTTACACCAACTACAAGCACAGTATCACACCCATCTTGCAGTCAAACAATTGCACCAGTGTCCACTCAGATGACCTCGGATAATAGAATGTCCTCTTACTTTCAAGGGAACAACTACATCAATGGTGGAACATTTAACTTTTTTAGTTACTCTGGAAATGAGAAAAGACAACATGAAACTGATTCTCTTCCAAAACAGGCACCACAGAAGAAATTCAAAAGAATTCTTCCCTTAACCTTCAGTGATTCTGACTCTGATTAATAGTTGACATTCTGTTTATGACTATCTTTCTAATCAAAATTTCAATATTTAATAAAAGTTTTACACCACTTCAAACAAAAACAAATTGTACATGTAGAAAATGACAATGTGTAATGTATCATTAGAGTGTATTTTTAATTTTATTTTGATTTGGGTGACTTGGCTCAATGTTAATAAAACACCAATTTTTGGTAAGATAATAATGAAACTCAATGTTCATCTTATTAAATATAAAAACAGCAAATTTTGTTTCGGGTAAATGTCAGTGTCAAGGCAGTATTTAAATCAGAAAACAAAAAAATAAAAAGTAGACATTTAGAGGGCAACATTCATACATGTACATGTTTAGACTTCAACATACAGATGTAAACAAACTACACTGAATTATTATGCCAACCAGGCAATTAGGACAGGCACATGAATAAAATGTTCAATGTTACCCAGGTACACATGTATATCTTTTTTGGTAAACTCTTGGTATGAATAACATAAAAAAACCAGACTATTTGTATTTCATGAATAATAAAGAACTTACCTTAATTCAGCTGAAGAGACCAATGGCAATGCCTTCATGCTTGTCACAGACTCAACTTCATATACTAGTAAATGTGTTACAAAACACTTGTCATACTATAGTGACATACATGTCATAGATATAAGAAGATGTGGTATGAGTGCCAATGAGACAACTCTCCATCCAAGTCAAAATTTATAAATGTAAACCATTATAGGTCAAAGTACGGTCTTCAACACGGAGCCTAGGCTCACACCGAACAGTAAGCTATAAAGGGCCCCAAAAATTACTAGTGTAATACATGTGTTTTCTTATTTTTCCTATTTAATCAACGGCTGACACACAGTTAATTCACGGTCACCAAAGAGACTTTGTCATAGGAATTTCTTGTAATCCAAATCTTTCAATCGTTTCAATATTCACATCACAATAACGAATTTGTCATTTTGACAGTTGTGTGCAATACACATATATTCATACGCCCAAAAAAAAAATGCCAGTGAAATCGACAATGAAATGAATCGAAATATAAACGTCAGGATAAAAAAAATGGATTTGATATTCTGAATCTATATAATAAAAAGTATAACTAATCGCCGTATTTGAATATCAAAAATAAGACAACTTGTGACCGAACGCCGCTATGGATTAAACTCGTGCTGCGCACTCGTTTAGTCAATGCGTCGTTCGGTCACGCGTTGTCTTATTTTTGATAATCAAATACGGCGATTAGTTATACTATAATTATTTAAGCGGTAGTATGACGTTAAATGTCAACTGTTATTTAAGCGGTAGTATGGCGTTAAATGTCAACTGTTATTTAAGCGGTAGTATGGCGTTAAATGTCAACTGTTATTTAAGCGGTAGTATGACGTTAAATGTCAACTGTTATTCAAGAGGGACGAAAGATACCAGAGGGACATTCAAACTCATAGATCGAAAACAAACTGACAACGCCATGGCCAAAAATAAAAAAGACAAACAGACAAATAATAGTACAGATGCACAACATAGAAAACTAAAGACTACAACACGAACCCCACCAAAAACTGGGGTGATCTCAGGTGTAAGCAGATCCTGCTCCACATGTGGCACCCGTCGTGTTGCTTATGTTATTACAAATCCGGTAAATAGTCTAATTCGGTAAGTCACATTCGTGAAAAGGGAAGGGTATTGTAGTTACGACATAAGGAACATATCCGATATCATCTGTGAAACGGTTATTCCATAACGGTCAACCAGCTCGTGATGGCGTCCGTAAAATTTACGAAGGATGATTTCAACTTCACCATTTGGAACTCTTGGTTTAATAGCTTCCTTGTGAGCAGCAATCCTCTATCAAGGAAATCATGATAGGAAACACAAGCCCGGGAATATCGTATCAATTGGGAGATATATATTCCGTATGCAGGCGCTGCTGGAATGTTGCTACATAGAAATGGAAAGTTCACAATTGGGAAGCTGAAATCATCTCTTTTGTCGTAAAGTTTTGTTTTCAACCGACCCTCATTGTCAATTTCTAGATGTAAGTCAAGATATGAGGCAGACTTAATTGTATCTGTAGTATCCTTTATCTCTAGTTCAATGGGATAGATTCGTTCAATATAGTCACCAAATTGTGTATTATTTAGTGAGAGAACATCATCTATATAGCGGAACGTAGAGTTAAAGAATATTGCTAACTTCTTATCTTTCTTCCTAAGAAGTTATTCAAGCGGTAGTATGGCTTTAAATGTCAACTGTTATTTAAGCGGAAGTATGACGTTAAATGTCAACTGTTATTTAAGCGGTAGTATGGCGTTAAATGTCAACTGTTATTTAAGCGGTAGTATGACGTTAAATGTCAACTCAAAAGTATTAACAAAAGAAAACGAGCTCCAAGGTAAATTCAAAATGGGGGAAGTCCATAAAAACTGACAAAATCAAACGTGAAACTATATCAACCAACGGAACAAATGGAAAACAACTGTCATATTCCGGATTTTGTACAGGCATTTCCCAAAGAAAATGATGGGTTAAACTTGGTTTTATAGCCAGCTAAACCTTCCACTTGTATGACCGTTGTTCTGTTATATTATATTAACAAAATTTGGTGAGCAACATAAACAGACATAATTGGTTAATGTGACAATAATTGGGATTCATTATCCAAAACTTTGTAAACATACAAACATCACAGACATACAACACAACTGGCTAAAAAATTCAAACAAACATACAAATAAATGTGTCCAAGACGTCAAGAAACCGTTATTGTTGTTGATAGTAAATCAAAGGAACTTGACGTAGAGATTCTGTGGGATTCTGACGTTACCGACGTTATATCTGCCACAGTGTAATTTTGGCAAACCCTTTTTTCCTGACACTAAAAATAAATAACTTTTCCTCCAAACCACCCCATAAAAAATTGTATATAGCGAAAACCAAAATTCTGCAGAGAAATCCTCTACTATAGTTTTACGACAAAAGAGCACACTTAGTCCGATTTTGATGATCCATTGTTATGTTTGAATTTGCGGTCGTATTCTAACAAACACATCGCACTTAAGGTAGCTAGGGTGTCTTCCTCCATCTTGGATTTTGAAGTAGTAGTTAACAATCGGTCTAGATCTTTAAATGAAATGTGCAAATTTCGAGAGTAGTATGTAATTCATGTGTAAGACTTTTCATGTTAATATAGAAAATTATGAGTTTTATCATATTTTCGGCTGTATTTTACAAAAAACAGAATATTTTTGTTTGATTCATTTTTTTCAACTTTGCCATATAAAAGTTACTTTTATAAAAGAATGTGTTGTGAATTTACCTATTTTATTATTTTATTATGTAGCAAGAAAACGAGTCCGGTGACCCCATTTTTTTCTTTTTCTCATCTGAAAGCATATTATTAGAGCTATCTTCTCATAATTTATCTTAAAATTGTATGGTGTAGTTTTTCTTTTTATCACACAAAATTGGGTTTTCTATGCATAATCTATACAAAATCTGACAATTTTGTACAACCTGTAACGTGAAAAAAAGCCCGGTGACCCATACTTTTTATTATATCTTTGAAAAAAGCATGATGTAAACTACATTTTGACACATTATTAAAAAATTCTATGGATTTTAATTGAGACCCACCGTCTACCGTAAAACCATTTTGCTATTTTCTAATCTAAATTGAGAAAACATAGAATATTAAGTACCCCTAATTCAGCAGAAATCTAAAAATGAGAAAACATAAGATATTAAATAGTGTATACCCTAATTCGTTTAAGATAGGTATACAATCAAAATAATGGTGTTAAGCAGCAAATAAATGCATTCATTTCAGATTTTTTGAAAAATCTAGGCGTTTGTGGAAAATTTCGCAGTTTATACCAGTCCCATTTAATTCTACAGATAAAAATAATTAAAGTTAGGACTGCCGTTTACAAAGATGGTCAAAGATTATTCTTATACAAAAAGCGCTTCCCATTTAAGATTGGTATCACAAAAAAGTAGTAGTTTAAGTCGTCTATTTCTACCTTAAAAAAAACGAAAAAAAAACTAGCATTGATCATGTCAATTTCGAGTATTTCTGGAAAGCATGATGCTAACATGGACAATAAGTATTATTTGATGTGAATTTTAAAAGATCAGCATTGGCTTAATATAACATGCTTTGAATGCATTTGCATTTAGTTTTTTTTTTTTTTTAAAACATGTTTCGCCCAAAACATGTTACGCATATATACATACGTTTGTGTAAACTCCATACAGCGTTATCGTTCGGGTCATACTTTCCTTTCTCCACAAAAATTAAGCGCAACCACAAGAATCTAGTGATTTTGAAAAGGGGTGATTGCAGTGGTTTAAAGAAGCGTAGCATTATGTCACCACTGTTTCGGAGTTTGACGTTTGTGATCACCCCACTATAAAGTGAAGAAAAACTGTTGAGAAATAGTAATATCGGCATTGTTACTGTGTTTTTTTCATATGATCAACAAAGATGGTGCATCCATATGATACGCTATTTTTTTTTTTTTTTTTTTTTCATCAACTTTCTTTAAAAGCAAGGAACATTGAAAACTATAAGACAAATATAACGGTGTAATATTATACACTCATTGACTGGTTATGAGGGTAATATAACAAGTTTGTTGTCCCTGGGATATCAACCATTGCTCGAGACCGGGGTATTTGGATATCTTTAAAAATTCTGTTTTTCGGTATAGTAAACACTTTATGACTGGTTATGGGGATAATGGCAGTATATAATAAACTGTTTGCTGTGAAAGATCAGAGAATTAATATATAAAAATGTATGACTTAACCTCATTTTTCATATAAAATGTAGAATACAGAAAAAAAATCTTAATGTGGGGCATGATCTTTTATATCTTAAATATATTTCTTTCTCATGAAGATTGTTTAATTTTTTGACAAGCTCATATATCTTAGAATTGCCTCAGTTAAATGTATCGAACGACAACCGATATTCACAAGGGAGCTCTATACAATATAACAGACTTATTAGTCTGAGACTGATTACTTAAATAATAAACTAACAAATGATTACGTTTAAAAAATATACTGAAGAGACAGCAACCAACCGACACAAATAACTAGACGACATCTAGAGTACAACATTGCAATATGTGAAGCTCTACATCGTACCGAAGCAAACAACGTGAAACTAATAGCAGGAAATTTCAACTAAAGCGGAAATAATTGTTTACATTTTTTCTTTTCTGTTTTTTTTTTTTTTTTTTTCATACAATGTACTTACAACAAATGTAGGAAATACTTAAACTTTGACAGTTGTTTGATAACAACAAAGAAAACCACATACAGGAAAACCAATCGAAATCACGAGATAGTACCTACAGACGGAAATGTTAAATGACACGAGATAGTACCTACAGACGGAAATGTTAAATGACACAAGATAGTACCTACAGACGGAAATGTTAAATGAATGACAAACATAGCACCTACAGACGGAAATGTTAAATGAATGACAAACATAGCACCTACAGACGAAATGTTAAATGAATGACAAACATAGCACCTACAGACGGAAATGTTAAATGAATGACAAACGAGATAGTACCTACAGACGGAAATGTTAAATGACACGAGATAGTACCTACAGACGGAAATGTTAAATGACACATAGATAGTACCTACAGACGGAAATGTTAAATGAATGACACAACATAGCACCTACAGACGGAAATGTTAAATGAATGACAAACATAGCACCTACAGACGGAAATGTTAAATGAATGACAAACATAGCACCTACAGACGGAAATGTTAAATGAATGACAAACATAGCACCTACAGACGGAAATGTTAAATGAATGACAAACGATAGCACCTACAGACGGAAATGTTAAATGACACGAGATAGTACCTACAGACGGAAATGTTAAATGAATGACAAACATAGCACCTAGCACCTACAGACGGAAATGTTAAATGAATGACAAACATAGCACCTACAGACGGAAATGTTAAATGAATGACAAACATAGCACCTACAGACGGAAATGTTAAATGAATGACAAACATAGCACCTACAGACGGAAATGTTAAATGACACGAGATAGTACCTACAGACGGAAATGTTAAATGACACGAGATAGTACCTACAGACGGAAATGTTAAATGAATCACAAACATAGCACCTACAGACGGAAATGTTAAATGACACGAGATAGTACCTACAGACGGAAATGTTAAATGAATGACAAACATAGCACCTACAGACGGAAATGTTAAATGACACGAGATAGTACCTACAGACGGAAATGTTAAATGACACGAGATAGTACCTACAGACGGAAATGTTAAATGAATGACAAACATAGCACCTACAGACGGAAATGTTAAATGAATGACAAACATAGCACCTACAGACGGAAATGTTAAATGACACGAGATAGTACCTACAGACGGAAATGTTAAATGAATGACAAACATAGCACCTACAGACGGAAATGTTAAATGAATGACAAACATAGCACCTACAGACGGAAATGTTAAATGAATGACAAACATAGCACCTACAGACGGAAATGTTAAATGAATGACAAACATAGCACCTACAGACGGAAATGTTAAATGACACGAGATAGTACCTACAGACGGAAATGTTAAATGACACGAGATAGTACCTACAGACGGAAATGTTAAATGACACGAGATAGTACCTACAGACGGAAATGTCAAATGACACGAGATAGTACCTACAGACGGAAATGTTAAATGACACGAGATAGTACCTACAGACGGAAATGTTAAATGATTGACAAACATAGCACCTACAGACGGAAATGTTAAATGAATGACAAACATAGCACCTACAGACGGAAATGTTAAATGAATGACAAACATAGCACCTACAGACGGAAATGTTAAATGAATGACAAACATAGCACCTACAGACGGAAATGTTAAATGAATGACAAACATAGCACCTACAGACAGAAATGTTAAATGAATGACAGACATAGTACCTACAGACGGAAATGTTAAATGAATGACAAACATAGCACCTACAGACGGAAATGTTAAATGAATGACAAACATAGCACCTACAGACGGAAATGTTAAATGACGAGATAGCACCTACAGACGGAAATGTTAAATGAATGACAAACATAGTACCTACAGACGGAAATGTTAAATGAATGACAAACATAGCACCTACAGACGGAAATGTTAAATGAATGACAAACATAGCACCTACAGACGGAAATGTTAAATGACGAGATAGCACCTACAGACGGAAATGTTAAATGACACGAGATAGTACCTACAGACGGAAATGTTAAATGAATGACAAACATAGCACCTACAGACGGAAATGTTAAATGAATGACAAACATAGCACCTACAGACGGAAATGTTAAATGAATGACAAACATAGCACCTACAGACGGAAATGTTAAATGAATGACAAACATAGCACCTACAGACGGAAATGTTAAATGACACGAGATAGTACCTACAGACGGAAATGTTAAATGAATGACAAACATAGCACCTACAGACGGAAATGTTAAATGAATGACAAACATAGCACCTACAGACGGAAATGTTAAATGAATGACAAACATAGCACCTACAGACGGAAATGTTAAATGAATGACAAACATAGCACCTACAGACGGAAATGTTAAATGAATGACAAACATAGTACCTACAGACGGAAATGTTAAATGAATGACAAACATAGCACCTACAGACGGAAATGTTAAATGAATGACAAACATAGCACCTACAGACGGAAATGTTAAATGAATGACAAACATAGATACTGATGATACATTCTTTTTAAATATTTACAAAAAAGTTACTTTTTTGTTTATTTTTGAGAAGTTGCATACCAGATAAATTCGGAATACAATATGGTGAGTTTCCTTAGTTACGGACTGGTAGAAGGTGGAATCTAACCCTTCAAAATATTTGTCAACGTCCAATGAAAATTATCGTTCTAGTTAAACGAATTGCATTAGAATATACATTTTTATTTATGTACTTGGTTAGCGTCTGGCGTACAAATTTAATGCCTGGATCTATTTGTGTGTATTAAACATATATATGCCTAATATATGTGTTAATCTGCAGAGAAAATTGTAAAGGTGCTAATCCAGTTCTTGCATTTTACATGCTGTATACATTAGTAGTTTTTAATTGGGTGCTGCATGTACATGGGAGAAAATAACCCTTATATTAAATAATATGGGGCTTTTTCTGAACACCATAATATCTTGAATGTAAATTTAAATACTATTTATTCAAAGGGAAACCATCCTTACAATATAAATTGATTGTCTCCTTTATCAACATTTCTCTCTCGTGTAAATGCATTGACTATTCGTTGTTCTATAATGTTGTATTTATTTGTTTTGTTGTCTTAAAACAAATCATTGCAATCATTGTATGAAATTTAAAACCACAAACACGCAAGGGTCCATGATTAGTCAAATAAAGAATTTCTATTTCTATGAGGAGTTTAATTAGATACATCAGTAAAGTACTAGATTGTCGAAATCCTGTACTTTTAAAATAAAGCTGGACTCACTTCTTTCTGAACTAGCGATCATATATATATATTCTAACTATGAATAAAGGAGTCATAAGTGTAATAAAGGTGAAAATGACAATTGCTGAGCCGAGCAAGTTTTAGATTTTAACTGTGACTGTGTATATACCGGCATTGAATATATATAATAAAGTGTAGTGGCGTTGCATTTGTGTATATAAGTGTATAAAGAAGAATTCTATATTAAATGGAAGTGCCAAAAATTCAAAATATAAGGGATTCTACACTTCAAGAAGATTGCCTGACTGAAGTGGTTCATCTGATAAAGGTGGAATGTACAAAATAGGTTACAGGTAACAGGTAGGTACCACATTGGAACAGCTGTAGAAATTTTAATAGGATTTTTGTCTAGAATTCAAATTGAAGCTGTTAAAGACATATGTTTATTCGCAGCAACAGATCATGAGCTTCAACTTTCGCTACCTGAAGCAGTGAAGAAGCTTGTATTAAAAACTGGTGGTCAGTGGTTTCTTTCATGTGAATGCAAAGGGGGTGCAGCACTTTTTAATGTAAAAACAAGAAATTATTTGAATCTGGAATAATTGTGAATTCTGAAAATTGATAAGAAATGTACTGTAAAATAATAATCTGTATAAGCACTTTTTGGACGAATTACAATTTCTACAAAGTTGAAATACAAATTATAATTTGTGCAAAATGATAACTTGTACACAACACATATATGTTGATATAAAAATAAGAAGATGTGGTATGATTGCCAATGAAAAAACTCTCGATCAGAGATCAAATGACGTAGAAGCTAGCAACTGTATGTCACCGTACGGTTTTCAACCATGAGCAAAACCTATACCGCATAGCAAGCTATTAAGGCCCCGAAATGACAAATGTAAAACACTCCACACGAGAAAGATAACGGGAATGATTTATGTACAAAACAATAAACGAAAATTATCCATTATCACCATTTAATAAAAATGTAAATTTAAGGTTTTTGTCGTAGTTTGTTTTATATGATGGCTTAAATTGCAAAGTAAAACAGTACTTTTTAATACTTTTGACTCGACATAGCTAAAAGCGCTGAGCAACAAAACTGCCCTAAAAATCGATATCCATCTGTTTTTTTTTTTTTAAATGCAGTTTTATAGATACACCATAATGAATATACTTTTCTGCCTGTTAAACCAAAACTAATACCTCAATTTTATATATACACTTCCGCCTATTAACGCAAAACTAGCACCTCAATTTTATATATACACTTCCGCCTGTTAACACAAAACTAGCACCACAACTTTATATATACATTTCCGCATCTTAACGCAAAACTAGCACCACAACTTTATATATATACATTTCCGCATCTTAACGCAAAACTAGCACCACAACTTTATATATATACATTTCCGCATCTTAACGCAAAACTAGCACCACAACTTCATTTATAAATGTTCTAACAGCTTAACAAAAACAATATAGGTTTCATGCAGCGTAATATTCAAAATATATGATTATCTAACATTCCTGAAGCATATAGCAGTTTAAATGTTTTGGTTAAACTCTGCATAGTCATCATAGCTATGTTACGTAACGTAAAGTTCTAATTGGTTGGCTATGTCTACAATAGAATCATCAAACATTGTTATATTAAATATTTTGGGTGTATCATTTCCCCAGTTTTGTAACCGAGCTCCCCAGTAATGGTTCATTCTTATTTCATTCACATCAGCGTCCATACTTTTCCCCTCCTTCAGTTTATTATGATGAACGGCAACAGATTTTACACTTTTTGTACGACAAATTGGTTTGTCTAATGTATTTGCAGGTTTTAGAGTTCGACGCAAATATCTCTTTAAGATATGTCTTTCGTTTTTAGGTTTTCCTAAGAAGAGAAAATTTTTCACAGACCATTCGTTTACATCTGGGTGATTTTGCGAATTTCTGTGGAGAAAACGAATAAGAAATTCTCGTTTTTTGTCATTTGGCATAAACGGATACTCATCCATATCAAATTGTATTTGCCATGTTGAAATATTGCCATACGTCACCACTGCATGTTAATAGGCTGTCATCTGTGTTTCTTTAACTGAATAAGGAAAATGATCATGCCAGTCGTGATAACCGACAACATAAGGAAAATTTTCAAAACTCCAATGCCTTAAAGATTCATTCTTAACTTTAAAATGATCATATAGATATATTCGCTCAACTCCCGCGTAAAGCATATAATTAATCCACTGCCTCAATTCTTCTTTGGTCCACTTTGCTTTGTCATTTTCATATATTCTTACGAGATTCACTGCAGCTAAATAAAAGTGAGGTTTACTGCCGTTTAAATTTCGAACGCTACCACTTCCTTTATGATTTTGTACTATGTCTGTTAACCTAACGTGAATATAATCTTGTTTATTATACAATAGCAATCCTGATAAGGTAGAATATACATATACAAGAATATACAAACATCCAATGAAGGCTAATCAAAGTTTCAAACACTTACACCATCGAATCATTTTTTTTCTTTTTTCAAAACTGTAATATATACACCAATCGTCAGTGGGAAAGTATTATATGTTGAATGCATATATGTTGTAATTTTCATAGACAAATCAAAACTTAGCATATTATATTTGATTACATTCCATCGCCACTCGTGCCAGATAAAATATACGACACACTACAATCATATGCTAGACACAAGTGCCACTCTATATAGGCTTATTAAAGACTTTAAAAACATTAGTATATACAGATACAAGTCGTTACCGTGTGTATAAAACATTTTATCTTACCAATAAGGAAGTATTGCCAAGATTTTTGTTGATATGACAACATCTGTGCACCAATATAACGATTCATTAAACATATCACATATGAAATCAAATAACATTTCTACTATTAATTATTGCAAATATAACAAAGTTATATACAGTTGATACCCCATACAAATATAGTCCCACTTGAGACCTTTGCATCGTAAACAATGAAAAAAGTTAGAGAGTTGTTAGCCAAAGACACGAAATATCGAATTCCTCAGCCCATCAACTTGTAGTAGAACTTCAGGCTACTAATGGATGTAGTTGAGGACTATGTCAGGAAATGGGTAAAGCGCGAGTCAGATGAATCAAAACTAAACATTTTACCTGGTTGGTTCAAGGCAGTTCGGTCATGCATTCAAAAGCGCATTCACAATCTACATGTATGATGTTCAATGATCAGACGTTTTTCTGACCCTTTCAAGAAGCCCAGGGTTGTGGATGTTTTATCCTTTCTTCATGACATATTTGTTGTTCCAGCTGACAAAGCAATTGTTTTGTTTTGATATTCAAAAATCAATAAGAGAGCTTGAAATTCACAGCAAAACTGGGAATTTCACATGTACCCTTCATCATTCACGAAAGAGAATGTTTTAGAAAATCACAAATCCGTCCTTCTTGTCTTTGGTATAAACATCAGTTAGGAAGATAAAAGTCTCTTATCTGTATACTGGATACCAAAACATGAAAACGATATATAGCCAGGTCGTCAGGATGTTCAACTAAACATATTTCGTAAGTGTTTACCAACATTGTTTTTACAGTAACAGATTGTATTCAGAAATATTGTGATGAGGTATATTTAACCAACGGTGTCAATCAGATGTGGATCTACTCCAAAGTATTCAATCACAATCTTTACAATTTTTCAGTACTACCAAAACTTTTGGGGTTTTTTCTACGCTTTACACTATCATTCCCCATGCGCAACTGAAAAAGTCAACTACCTCGTCTCATTAAACAGAGTTTTTCTACAAAAATGGGAAAAGTAGACACAAATTCTTTGATTTTGGTCTTCAAAAATCTTACTTTGTAAAGTACCACATAGATTCCTTCAAAAAATACACCGACGATGATATCATCAAATTGTTGGACTTTTTTATCGACCACACGCCTGTCGAGTTTGGTGGATTGATAATTCAGCAAACAGTAGCTATTCCGATTGGTACTAATTCTGCACCACTACTTGTTGATTTATTTTAAAACTCATATGAAGCAGAATTCACACAAAACCTTCTCAGAGATGAACAGAAGAAGCATCTTCCAAAGTTCTTTATTTTCATTTTCAGATGATGATGTCCTGTTACCCAATAACCAACATTTCAACAAGGGCATATATCGCAGTGAATTTGATATTAAGGATGCTACAGACAGTAAAAAGGTCTGTTCATATGTTGATCTTTTCCACGATATTGACACAGACGACGAATTCAAACTGCTTCAACAGAGTTATGAGGAAGAATGACTGAAATCGACACTACATAAGTTTAACGTCACTATCACGAATCGTTTGACCGATACGATTTGTCGGTGTCTCAACTCACTAGCGACATGTTTTTGCGGTCTTAGATCTTTAGATACCAGTATAATTGTCTAATCTGTTATTTTACAGATCATTTCCTATTCCCGACTGAGTGTGAATTCGCATGGCATATTATGGATATATCCTTGCTTATACATAATCAGACCTACTATCTAAGTCTTAGATCTAATACAGAAATTTGGCCAATAATAAGAAATTGTTGTTATGTGTACATCAAGCATGTTTCGTTTGTTTTGATTGCTAAACATGATAACATTTTGATATGTTTCTGTAAGTGACGGCTATTTTCTCCGATATCAGATCAACACGAAAGTCACTGTAAAAATACAATCGTTGAATTAAGTCCTCAACCAAATTACAACTTTATAACGGACAATCGTAGTATATTTTAAGCCTAATTTCACGCAGGTTTTATCATCGCATTTTCAAACAAAAACTGACTACGATTATTTTTTATTATGTTTATCTGTATAAATAATTAGATAATTATATTATCTAATTGATACTTTATAACCATCATATAACTTTAGCTAGTTTGAAATGTTGTGATTAAATTTTATGTTGTCTCTAATTCAAGTGTTTTGGCTTCAGATGTGTTGAACTCAATTACAAATCAGAAGAACAACACTTAAAATAAGCAAGAGCACCACGAACCCCTTTTAAACAAATCTAGAAGTGATCTCAGGTGCCTCGGAAGGGTAATCAGATCCTGTTCTATATGTGGCACCCGCCGTGTTGCTAATGTAAATACAAATTTGGTGATAAATCTTATTCGGTAGGTCACATTAGAGGAAAAGAGCGTTACTACAATCGAAACGTATTCGTCATCATCTGTGAAACTGATATTCCAAAACGGCTGAACCAACTCGTGATGGTGTTCGTAAGATTTTCGAAGGAATGATGTCAACTTCACCACTTTGAACTCTAAGTTTAATAGCTTCCTTGAAAGTACCAACCCGCTATCAAGAAAATCAGCATAGGAAATGCAAACTCTGGAATATCGTAGGAACTGTGAGATATATAATAGTATTCCATATGCAGGAGCTGCTGGAATGTTGCTACATACAGATGGTAAGTTCCTTTTATTTATTGTGATTTCAGTTTACATTATTTCACTAATCATAGAATTTTAATGAATCGTTTCTTGGTTTTATGTGTATTGCGGTATTTTAAATGGTGTTAAAACGCAGACCTTGCAGAAGACACCGATTGATTTAAGATTTTATATTGATAAATAGTAGAACCATATTGGATATTTACAGCAAAAAGTTATTTTATTGGCACAATCTATAAATTAACCAAACAACTTCATCGAACGCGGTCTCATTTCAGGAATATTATTGACGGCTAGCCTCATAAATAGTAAAGCCGGCTGACTTGACACTAGTCTCTCCTCCACAAAAGACCAGAAATTAACAACTATAGGTCACCTAAAAGGTGACAAAATCAAACGTGTGACTATATCAACTAACAGAATGAATAAAAACACAAACGTCATATTCCTGACTTGGTGCAGGCATTTACCAAAGAAAATGGTGGGTTAAAATTGGTTTTATAGCTAGCTAAACATCCCACTTGTATGACAGTTCTTCCGTTATATTGACAAAATTGGGTGCGCAACATAAACAGAAACAATTGGTTAATGTGACAATAATATAAAATACCCTAATTTATTTAAGATATGGTGTTAAGCAGCAAATAAACGCATTCAATTCAGATTTATTGAAAAATCTAGGCTTTTGTGGAAAATTTCGCAGTTTATACCAGTCCCATTCAATTCCTGAGATAACAACTATTGCTCGATGACGGGGTATTTGGATTTCTTTGAAAACATTTTTTTGCTTGGTATAGTAAACACTTTATATAAAAAAGAGGAGATGAGGTATGATTGCCAATGAGACAACTATCTACAAAAGTTCAAATAAAGTGGATGTAAGCAATTATAGGCAACTGTACGGCCTTCAACTTTATGACTGGTTATGGGGATAATGGCAGTAAATTATAAACTGTTTGATGTGAAAGATCAGAGAAATAATATATAAAAATGCATGACTTAACCTCATTTTTATATAAGATGTAGAATACGAACAAACCTTATTAATGTGGGGCATGATCTTGTACAGATTTAAAATACTTTATTATGAAGACGGTTTAGTTTTTGACAGGCTCATATATCTTAGAATTGCCTGAAATGTACCGAACAACAACCGATATTCACATGGGAGCTCTATACAATATAACAGACTTCTAAGTCAAATTCAAAACGGTGGTTTTTCTAGACGAGACTGTTTATTTTGTAGATGTATCCTTAGTTTTACCAATCTAATTTCAAGTTGATCAACATATGAATCATAAAAAATAGGTTTGAACCGACCTCCAAACGATCCATGATTCTGTAATGAGGAGTACCCAAATTGCATCCATGCTTGAATTCACATCCGCAAAAATGAAATAACTGATATTTTGATTTATTTCTCCAAATATTCAGTACAATTTAACAAATGTCCATGCTTACTATTCATTTTTAAAGAAATGAATGTCTGTAACATATTTCAATTGCTCAATTTTGAAAGTTGCATAGCGACGTTTCCGTAGATCTTACTTTTTCATGCGTATACTGCATCTGTTGATATATACTTTGAACGTTTTGTGTATATTTTAATATATTTATCTATGTTGGAAGAAGAGCATAATGTCATATCATAGAAATACAAATTGATTAGTCTCTAAGAAAATTGGTAAGATATCCGCAGCTATTTTTGCAAAATGGGTGCAATTTGGGTACTTGGTGCAATTTGGGTACTGTGACGTTAAACGAATTGCATTAGAATATACATTTTTATTTATATACTTGGTTAGCGTCTGGCGTACAAAATTTTAAGCCTGGATCTATTTGTATGTATTATACATGTATATGCTTAATATATGTGTTAATCCGCAGAGAAAATTGTAAAGGTGCTAATCCAGTTCTTGCATTTTACATGTGGTATGCATAAATATTTTTTAATTGGTTGCTGCATGTACAAAGGAGCAAATTACACTTATATTAAATAAGTTAGGGCTTTTTTCCAACTCTGAACAGCATAATATATATTTAAAGTAAATTTTGATTCTATTCAAAAGGAAACAATCCTTACAATATACATTGATTGTCTCCTCTGTCAAAATGTTCCATGTGCATTGTTACGGCCAGAATTTACCTTTAAATTGTAGCCAACAAAAGACAAAAATCAATAATAAATTTAACAAGATTTATTATACAATTTTACAAGAAATATTATACAAACAGAAATGTAAACTTGACTGTTAAAGGGACATTATAGCTACAAGGTATTGAAAAAATAAAATATGATTTTGTTTTGTTCAACTATTAATGAAAGTGAAATAGTGAAATAATAATTTGCTTTTAGCAGCCAATTTGGTTATTTTTTTTAAAATAAGCTAATAAACATCGCTGATGAACTATTGACTTGCAAGTGAATAACTCGACCTAATTGATTCCGTATTCATGTGACCTTCAATCTAACATCTTAGCTGGTCATGGGTTACTTATGTATTCAGCTATTAAAAGGAAAAGAATTCAGCATTGAAAGTGAAACAAGGATGAACCATTTGGTTGATTTATTCGATCCACAACAATTCATTCTTACACAGGTAAAAACGATGATCAACATATTTTTCAACCTACAATTTGAAATCAAACAGACTTAGAAAAATCCAATTGCACGTGGTCACTATCTGTATATATATATATATATATTTATGTTTACATCGGGTTAAATGACCTTCGGCAGTCTTCGGAGGTCATCTCGATGGTTAATTAGATGGCGTCTAGACACAAAAAAAACACGAAATGTTGATACATATTACCGAGTCCATGCATTGTTAATTGTTTATTTTAGACCTTTTGTAATTTGGATATACGTTTTAGTATGTTATAAATAAAATATGAGAATTTGAGTCAAATCGATGAACATGAATTTGAAAGCTAATGCCCCTTTAAGATATATGTCCGATCCGTTGTCTTTTCTTTATCCGGAATTCTTTTTTTAACTGCAACGGAATCCAACGGAATATTTATATGTCGAATAGTTCACAAACTAGTATGATGTTGTTAACGTAATTAAAAGTGTCAATCCAACAACTCAAAAGATCTTCTACGTATACGTATATCTGTCTGTTACGTTAGTCCAATTCACCGTCTATATATAGAGTTACCACAGAAGTTTCAGAACACTGTAGAACGGACACTTCTAGAAAACTGTAAAAAGGGAAACTTCTTACACACCGTAGAAGTTAAATTACGCATCGTAGATTATGATAATTCTGGAGTTATTATGTAAGTCAAGTAGAAAGTTCAAATCATTCCATCAGTATCTACGATTGTTCCAGTGATTTCTTAACTACATCATAACATTATTTTGTAAACACTATAAACAGGTCATGTAAATATCTTATAAAGCCACAGAAAACAAATTAGGCCAAGATAAATAATCATAACAATTACAAACTCATAAACCTCCCCCGCCCCTTAAAAAAGGTTTGAGCGTAACTTTCGATGACCAATATATACAAAAAGTGTTCTAGAAGTTTCCGTGGTAATAATATATATAGACGGCGAATGGGACTAACGTAACAGACAAATATACGTATTCTTAGAAGATCTCTGAAATTGTATATATATAAGATCAAACGAACCACACGTTGATTAAATTTTTTATACAATGGGTGCAGAAAGGGATAAACTCACGAAGAATTAGAGAAATATAAATATATAGATACGTCTAAACATGTGACAACTTTATGACAGACATTCTCCATCGGATAACACGTGGTTATACAGGGTAAAAACCTAATACATATATATATATATAACTCGTCTAAAATTTGAGACGAGTTATATATATGTAGTACTCTAAAGTACGATGGTACTCTAAAGTGCGATGGTCACGCTAAAGTGCGATGGTCTACGCTAAAGTACGATGGTGTCTCACGCTAAAGTGTGATGGCTGTTTGTTTGCTAAAGTGCGATGGACCAATAGGGTAAGGTTCAAGAGCTTAAAACGTTAAAGTACATGGATGTTAAAAAAAAGTCTTTTTTTTCAAAAGCTAGTATGCTAAGGTTTAACATATATGACAGGCTTTATAATTTACCGGTAGGCATAAGTGATTGTTTCTAAACATAGAAGACTGACCACGTAATAATTGTTAAAAAGGTAATTTAGGTGTCACAAAATACTATATGTCCTGTAAATGAATTTTTTAACAATTCGGGCGTATTAAATATTTGGTGTAGCTTGCCGTTCACACAGTCTATCAATAATCTGAACACCTCCCCTTACAGTCGTCATTGTAGATTATAAATACAAAATTCGTTCATTGTCGGAATAAGTAACATTTATTTGTACAAGCTTTAATTTAAATGCGAGAGAAAGGCGATGTTCGCCAAGATTTCTCCTTTTTCGTAGGAGTACAAATACATGTTATGTTTTCCCACAATGTACAAACTATGTTTTAGCCGACAATTTATAATTTGTACCTTTATTTAACCAAAGTTACTTTTCAATAAAATCGACAATATTTTAACGGGGACCGCAAAGTAAACTGCAACGTCAACAATGATTTAAATGTACCCGTTCGCTTCCAATAGAAGCAGGATACAGGATACCTATGTGTATACTATTTTGTATCTATATAGTAAAATGGTCGACTGCAGGACACAAGTCCTTCTTCTAGCACCCCCCCCCCAAAAAACACATTTGCTTCGCCGACAAAGCACGATTAGGTTTGAAATTAAGTCATTGACATTTGGTTTAAAAGTTGTTAATCAAATATTCTTAATCTATCTTCTGGCATGTCCATTTTTGGTTTGTTTAAACGACTGTTAACGTCATAATCCAACTACGTTTCTTACGTCTATACTTTCGCGGACCATCGGACTTTAGCGTATGGAGGCATCGCACTTTAGCGCAGACCATCGCACTTTAGCGTGATCATGGTACTTTAGCGTCCCCATCGCACTTTAGAGTCCTACATATATATATATAATTTTTCACTTTTTTGGTCTTTTGGAAAATGTTGTTTGTGCTGTATTTAACCCTCTAACAAGAAATTTGTTTTGCATGCACACGTATAAATATTGCGGTTTTATCCAACGCAATCATAGGTTTGAACGTTGTTTTCAATTTAGACTTGTTTATATTTTTCGTTTGGGCTTGTATTATATTTGCACAAAGATGGAAAATTTTGACTGAACAGATGATATAAATTGACAATAATTGCAAATATTTCGGCTCAACAAATGGCCTTCCTCAGTGTTAAAGTTTTAACAATACTGATATATAATGTATAAAGTGTAAACATAGATCAGTAATAATACAGGTGAGTTTTGGTTGATTGATTTTAATCCAAAATCCCGAAAGTTTATTGTTTTCTGTTTGGTATTTAATTTATAGTTCAGATCCATTTATTACACCTTGTGATCCGTTTATTTGGCAATCGCCAATGGCAGTCAGCAGGATTTAAGAACATTTGTTGTTCGACCTGTTAATCAAATGCGTTTTGTTAAAATATAATTTTTCACTTTTTTGGTCTTTTGGAAAATGTTGTTTATGCTGTATTTAGACCCTCTCTAACAAGAAATTTGTTTTGCATGCACGAGTTGTATAAAAATTGCGGTTTTATCCAACGCAATCATAGGTTTGAACGTTGTTTTCAATTTAGACTTGTTTATATATATATATATATATACAGTGTAATCAATAAGATATAGATAAAGCATCTGCTATTACATTATCTTTACCTTTAATGTGTTTTATAATAACATCATATTCCTGTAACAATTAAACTCGACCTAGTCAACCTTGGGTTCCGCAACATTATCATCTGTCTCTTGATATAAAACGGCTCCAACTCCTACATCACTTGCGTCAACGGTAAGTTTGAATTGTTTATTAAAGTCTGGAGTGATCAGAACTGGACTTTTAACTAAAAGTGATTTGCTATTTTCAAAAGCGTTTTGACAATTATCTCTCCAGATAAATTTTGAATTTTTTCCTTTAAAGATGAGTCAGTGGTTGAAGAATAGTTGCAAAATTTGAACAGAATTTCCTGTAAAATCCAATCATGCCTAAATATCTCATAAACTGTTTTTTATATGTAGGAGGCGGAAATTTGTTAATTGGCCAACTGTATGCCCTCGATAATCAACAGTTGCCTAATAAAATTCACTTTTACCAAGATTAACAGTTACATTTGATTGTGCCCATCTACCAAAAGTATCATATAAATGTGTTAAATGCTCTTCCTCGCTATCACTACATATAATAAGATCATCAATATAAGCAAAACAACAGTCTAAATCTTTGATAACATTAGATCAACAGTTACATTTGATTGTGACCATCTACCAAAAGTATCATATAAATGTGTTAAATGCTCTTCCTAGCTATCACTACATATAATAAGATCATCAATATAACCAAACAACAGTCTAAATCTTTTATAACATTATTGATCCTTTTTTGAAATATAGCTGGAGCACTTTTCATACCAAATGGCATGACAGCATACTGAAATAAGCCGTCTGGTGTGACAAAAGTTGATATTTCAAGAGCTCTCTGTGTCAAGGTCACCTCCCAGTAACCTTTCAATAAATCATATTTGCTCACAAATTTTGCTTGCTAAATGTTATCAATGCAGTCGTCTATCTTTGGAATTGGATAAAAATCAGATTTTGAAACTGAATTAACTTTTCTGAAATCAGCTACGAAACGAAAGGTTTTATCTGGTTTGGGCAAGGAGAGCTCCATTCACTGTTACTCGGCTCAATAATAGCATTGTCAAGCATATGTCTAATTTCTTGTCTCAAGAATTAAATTTTTCTGGATTGAGCCGTTAAGGATGTTGCTCACCTTCATAAGCACGTTCAAAATATGGTTTCAACATAATAATGTGACGCACTCCATTTTGTTAACGCCGACCTGGAGTTTTTACAATATAATTCAAATCATTGACTTCACTCTCTGTTTCATAAGGACCACAATATTTAGCCTGTAAAGGATGCCCAGAATCTGGCAAAAATACAAGTACTTTATCACCAGTCTCAAAAACTCTGTCCCTGGCATCTTTGGCACATATTTTCATCTTATTGTGAACATTTTTTTTTAATTTTTCTGAGCAATTTGACAAGCAGAATACAAATTTTCTTTAAATCTAGATACATAGACTAGAAGATTCAAGTCAGTGTGTTCAGTAAGCCATTTTTCCTTAACCAATTTCAAAGGTCCCCTTACAGTATGACCAAACACCAATTCAAAGGGCTAAAACCAAGGGATTCTTGAACAGCCTGTCGGACCGAACAAAGTAGAAGTGAACACCATCATCCCAGTCCCTGTCAAATTGAAGACAAAAATTTCTAATCATGTTCTTCAGTGTTTGATGAAAACGTTCTAAGACACCTTGAGATTCTGGATGATAAGCACTTGACCTATACTGAGCAATCTGTAATTGGAAAATGACAGGCTGTGTCAATCCAACAACTCAAAACCTGTCATGACATTTGAACCCTGGTCGGACTTTATAGACATAGGAAGTCCTACTTACGATAAAAATTTAAGCTTTGATAAGAGCTGGTGTCTTAATATTCCTTAACGGAATAGCCCCAAGAAAGCGAGTTGAAGTAAACATGATCGTCAATAAATATGCATTTCCAGTCTTGGTATTTGGTAAAGGTCCAACGCAATCAATTAGTACTATGTAGTTTTATTCTGGCCTTTTCTGAGCTACAGGAACCTTCAATTACGGCAGGGAAAGTCTCAGGAAGGTTCATATAACTATATTGGTCTTCTTGTAAATCCTCATTTAGTTGTCTTTTTACCATCACCCTAGTAACAACACATGCTGGATACAGTTCAGCATCAGCTTCAGCTGATTTAACATCCACCACCGGTTCACTTGTATCATTTGGTTCAGCAACCACTTTGTGAAACACCCTCAATAGAGAGATTAGGACGAACACCCACAACAACTGCTCCAGTAATTAAATTTGACTTTAAATAAATACTATGGAGGGAACATTTATACAACCTAACTCCACACCCTGTAACAAAACGGAGGCACCAACAGAAGTCTCCTCGGACAAATGCAGCACACCTTCCAACAACAAAGTTTGAGAAGCTCCTGTGTGCCATAAAATCCTAATGGACTGAGGAGTAGTATTATTAACGATAGAAACAAACCCATTAGACATAAAGGGTTTATAAACCTCCATGTAATCACAAAAACTGGACTTAAAATCCTGACTCGCAGGACATTCTAAATTGTTAGTTACAAGGGGTGTCGTACAAGCACTGGACTTTAGTTTAATAACTCTTTCATTCTTTTACTGGAGTCTAAAGCAATCAGCCACCACATGACCATTTTTCTTACAATGTGCACAAGTCAGTGACTGTTTCTCAAAAGGATCAGATTTTGGACTAGACATAGTGTAGCTAGACTGAGTCTTATTCCGTGCAACATACTTACTTTCAACAAGCTCAGTACTTTGATTTTTGTAATTTTCACTCGAAGTACTAAACATTTGACATTTGAAACTTCTTATATGTGAAAAGATATAATTATCGAAAACAACAGCTGCATCTTGCAAAGTCTCAACAGTTTTGTCATCTAAAATTGTGTTTAAGTCTAAATGAACACACTACTTGAACTCTTCTAACAACATTAACTGTCTTATTTTATCAAAATTGTTATCTTTTTCTTTGACGTAAGCCATTTATCAAATAGATCTTCTTTTTCACTAGCAAATTCAACATAGGTTTGTGATTGAAACTTTTTATAAGACCTAAATGTTTGTCTATATGCTTCTGACACTGGCTCATAAGCTTTCAGAATATATGTTTGCTGCATCAAAATGTTCTCTTCTTTAGTGTTGCTTTCTACTTTTACCATTTCAATTTTTATTTTCTCCATCTATAACCTCCTTATTTCAAGTTCTGCCTGTTTTAATTTAAATTCTACTTTTTTTCTTTTTTTTTCTCCATCTCTAACCTTTTCTTGATTTCAAGTTCTGCCTGTCTTTCTTCCTTTTTACAATTGTTTTAATTTAAATTCATGTTCTAATTCAAGCTTTTTTAATATGATAGCATCAACATTTTCGACCTTAATTTCAAGAGCCTCTTCATCAAATATTTTGGAGTCAACTATTTGTCTATTACCAAATATTTTATAATTTGTTTTCTCAAAGATATTCTAAAATCTATCTTCAGAGTTTAGCAAGCATTGCTCACTAATCCCTCTTTCTTTAATTTATCCAACCCCTGGGATCTGTTGTTTTTAAAAATTTACTTGCTTCAAATGCCATTTTGTTGGCTAATTCTAATTCAATAAAATAATGAAAATCTATCTATTCTAAAAAATCTTAATCTTATTTTTACGGACGACAATTTCTAAACACTTTTAAATCAGTGTAGCCAACAAAAGACAAAAATCAATAATAAGATTTATTATACAACTTTACAAGAAATATTATATAAATGGCAGTGTCAACTTAACTGTTAAAATATATGTCCGATCCTTTGTCTTTTCTTTATCCGGAATTCTTCTCTTAACTGCAACGGAATCCAACGGAATATGTATATGTCCAATACTTCCCAAACTAGTATGATATTGATAAAGTAAAATAAAAGTGTCAATCCAACAACTCCAAAGATCTTCTAAGAATACGTATATCTGTCTGTTACGTTAGTCCAATTCACCATCTATATATGTAGTTACCAGGGAAACTTCTGGAACACTGTCACTACAAACTGCTCAGAGTCTGAAAAGACCATATAGTGTGCTCGAACAGTAAGGTCGAGCACAGAGTTTACTTGACAAGACTCGACATAATCTCGACAGTACTTAACTGTACTTAACTGTACTCGACTTTGGTCTCGACTTTACTTAATAAGTCTGATAGAGTACTTGATAATCTTGGTATAGTCTGAATATGGTCTCGACAAATGCTCGACCAGTCTCGACCAGTCTCAACAAGTCTCCACCAGTCTCGACCAGTCTCAACCAGTCTCCACCAGTCTCGACTCAGTCTTGACCAGTCTTGACCTGTCTCGACTCAATCGTGACCTTTAGATTTAGTCTTGACTGGTCTGAAGCAGCCCATCTAACTCAATTATATATTGATCTTAAAAAATTCCAGGTTATTTGGTAGTTGGTTCATTGCTGTCAAATTAAAGGATTTAATTAATAGGTAAAAAGCAAGAATTTTCAGTTCTGATTAAATTCAGAGAGTCACCTTGAGATAGCTGTACAGTTTAATGAAAATCCAAGTTGATTTGGAAAAGTTATAAAAATATTTAAAAGGTGACTATCTGAATTTAGTCCGAACTGAAAAAACCTGCTTTTTTTACCTACAAATTAAATCATAGAATTTGACAGAAATAAACCAAACTACCAAATAACCTGGTATTTTGTAAGATCAATATAAAATTGAGATGGCTATTTAGTTTTATAAAAATCCGAGTTCATTTGAAAAAATTTAAAGGTGACTATCTGATTTTAGTCCAAACTGAAAAGTCTAGCTTTTTTTACCTATTAATTAAATCCTTAAATTTGACAGCAATACACCAAACTACCAAACAACCTGGCATTCTGTAAGATCAATATATAATTGAGATAGCTGCAAAGTTTTATGAAAATCCAAATTGATTTGAAAAAGTTATAGAAATAATTAAAGGTGACTATCTGAATTTAATCAGAACTGAAAATTCTAGCTTTTTTACATATTAATTAAATCCTTTTATTTGACAGCAATGAACCAACTACCAAATAACCTGGAATTGTATAAGATCAATATATAATTGAGTTAGATGGGCTGATTCAGACCAGTCTAGACTAAACTTAAAGGTCAAGACTGAGTCGAGACAGGTCAAGACAGGTCGAGACAGGTCGAGACAGGTCGAGACTTGTCAAGACTAAGTCGAGACCGGTCGAGACTGGTCGAGCATTTGTCGAGACCATATTCAGACTATACCAAGATTATCAAGTATCAATCAGACTTATTAAGTAAAGTCGATACCAAAGTCGAGTACAGTTAAGTACTGTCGAGATTATGTCGAGTCTTGTCAAGTAAACTCTGTGCTCGACCTTACTGGTCGAGCACAAAATATGGTCTTTCAGGTTGCATTTCTGTAAATATCAACAATGCAATTTCCCATAGGAACTTCTTTCACGGCTAAAACTGTACCACTTTTACTATGAAGTTTTGAAAAAAATATATCCTAGAACGGAAAGTTCATATGCACTACTCTTTTTTTCAAAGGTCAAAATATAGGGCTGTGCGGCATATTTTCAACGTTTATATGCCCCGAACTTCTAAGAGTTTAAACTTACATTAAATTTCTATACTACCCCAACCTTGACATAAGGATTTCCACAGACTTCAACTTGATCACTATGAATATGTATATTTACTGGTAACATTCCCAAGTTATTTCTCTATGAGATGAAACATAGAGATCATATCCGGGAACCAGTACGTAAACAAAATTAATTGTCTATGAATATTATATATCTCCCCAAAAGAGGCGTGGTTTGAAAAACAGCTGTATTTACAAAGTGCAACCTTCAGACTCTGAGCAGGCAGTTTGTAGTGACAGTGTTCCAGAAGTTCCCGTGGTAACTATATATATAGACTGTGAATTTGACTAACGTAACAGACAGATATACGTTATACTTAGAAGATCTCTGGAGTTGTTGGATTGACACTTTTATTTGACTTTACCAATATCATACTAGTTTGGGAAGTATTGGACATATACATATTCCGTTCTATTCCGTTGCAGTTAAGAGAAGAATTCCGGATAAAGAAAAGACAAAGGATCGGATATATATTTTAATAGTTAAGTTGACACAGCTATTTTTATAATACTTTTGTAAAATTGTGTAATAAATCTTGTTAAATTTATTATTGATTTTTTTCTTTTGTTGGCTACACTGATTTAAAAGTGATTAGAAATTGTCGTCCGTAAAAATAAGATTAAAATTTTTCAGAATAGATAGATTTTCATTATTTTATTGAATTAGAATTAACCAACCAAATTCAACAATTTGAAAATGGTCAAGATTATGTCAAGTCTTGTTAAGTTAAATCTGTGCTCGACCTTACTGGTCGAGCACAAAATATGGTCTTTTCAGACTCTGAGCAATTTGTAGTGTGTAGAAGTGACACTTCTAGAAAACTGTAGAAGGGAAATTACGCATCGTAGATTATGATTACTCTTGAATTATCATGTAAGTCAAGTAGAAAGTTCTAATCATTCCATCAGTATCGACGGTTGTTCCAGTGATTTCTAAACTAGACAATAAAATCATTTTGTAAAAAATATATACAAGCCATGTAAACATCTGATAAGGCTACACAAAACAATTTGGCCAAGATAAATAATCATAAATTCTCATAACAGCATGCACTGACTATTCGTTGTTCTATAATGTTGTATTTAGTTGTTTTGTTCATAAAACAAATCATTGCAATCATTGCATGAAATTTAAAACCCGCAAGTGTCCGTGGTTGGTCAAATAAAGAATTTTCATTTTTATTTCTATGAGGAGTTTAATTAGATGCATTTTTTAAAAATAGCTTGACTCACTTTTTTCTGAACTAGCGATCCATATTATATACCTGTTGATATAAAAAAAAAACGAAGGTGTGGTATGATTGCCAATGAGACAACTCTCCATCAGAGAACAAATGACGTAGAAGTTAGAAACTGTAGGTCACCGTACGGTCTTCAACCATGAGCAAAACCCATACCGCATAGCAAGCTATAAAGGCCCCAAATGACAAATGTTAATAATTTCAAACGAGAAAACTAACGGAATGATTTATGTACAAAACAAAAAACGAAAACTATCCATTATCAGCATTTCAATAAAAATGTAAATTTAAGGTTTTTGCCGAAGTGTATTTGATATGATGGCTTGAATTGCAAAGTAAAACAGTACTTTATAAATACTTTTGACTTTACATCACTAAAAGTGCTTAGTCACAAAACTGTCCTAAATATCATTATCCGTCTGATAAACGGAAACCACAACTTTATATAAACATTTCCGCCTATTAACACAAAACTAGCATCAGAACTTTATATATACATTTCCGTGTTCAAAATTTATATTATCATCTTACATTCATGAAAAATGTAACAGTTAAATCGCTTTGGTTATATTCTGCATATTCAGCATAGCTACGGAATTTAATTGGTAACATAAGGTTCTAATTGGTTGGCTATGTCTACAATAGAAACATCAAACATTGTTATAACCGTGACGTTCTAATTGGTTAGCTATGTCTACAATAGAATCATCAAACATTGTTATATTGAATATTTTTGGTGTATCATCTCCCCAGTTTTGTAACCGAGCTCCCCAGTAATGGTTCATTCTTATTTCATTCACATCAGCGTCCATACTTTCCCCCTCCTTCAGTTCATTATGATGAATGCCAACAGATTTTACACTTTTTGTACGACAAATTGGTTTATCTAGATCATTTGCAGGTTTTGGAGTACGACGCAAATATCTCTTTAAGATATGCTTTTCGTTTTTAGGTTTTCCTAAAAAGAGAAAGTTTTTCACAGACCATTCGTTAACATCCGGGTGTTTTTGAGAGTTTTTTTGGAGAAAACGAATAAGAAATCCTTGTTTTTTGTCATTTGGCATAAACGGATACTCATCCATATCAAACTGTATTTGCCATGTTGAACTATTACCATACGTCAATATTGCATGTTGATAAGCGGTCATCTGTGTTTCTATTACCGAATAAGGAAAATGATCATGCCAGTCGTGATATCCGACAACATAAGGAAAATTTGCAAAGCACCAATCCCTTAAAGATTCACTTTTAACTTTAAAATGATCATATAAATATATTCGCTCAACTCCCGCGTAAAGCATATAATCGATCCATTGCCTCAATTCTACTTTGGTCCATTTTGCTTTGTCCGTGTCATATATTCTAACAAGAATCACTGCAGCTAAGTAAAAATGAGGTTTACTGCCGTGCAAATCTCGAACACTGTCACTTCCTTTGTGGTTTTGTACTATGTCTGCTAAGCTCATGTGAATACAGTTTTGTTTATTATAAAATAACAATCCAGATAAAGATAAATATGTATACACGAGAATATACATACATCCAATGGAGATTAATAAAGGTTTAAAACACTTACACCATCGAATCATTTTTTTCCTTTTTTCCAAATTGTAAAGTAACATATGCACCGATCGTTAGTGGGAAAGTATCATATGTTGAATGCATGCATATTTATTCTAATTTTCACAGACAAATCAAAACTTATTATATAATACGAGATTAAGTTCTCACCACTCGTGACAGATAAAATATACAACACAATACAATCATAACATAGGTTATCAAAGACTTTAAAACATTGTTACATGCAGATACAATTCGCTATCATGAGTATAAAACATTTTATGATAACAATAAGGAACAATGTTCAAGATTTTGTTGATATGACCACATATGTGCATCAATATTACGATTCATTAAATATATGACATATAAAATCAAATAATATTACCACTACTATTTTTTTGCAAATATACTAAAGTTATATACAGTATCATGTAAATACCCCCAAAGGTGTTGATGTGTATAAACAGTTGTATTACATTTTTATTTTTTATTTAAGCAATGGTTGCTCCGATCAAAAGATTTATGTCTTTAACGCAGTCATTGTTTTGTTGATGCTATGCTTTTAACTTTGAATTCCTTTGCCAATAAACTGAGAACTGTACATATCATCTTTAATAAGCCTCAATGTCCAAACAAAATGAATTAGTTGATGACAAAAGAATGGATATAAATTAATCACCAATGTACTAGCATTATCACCAAATTCAACTGTAGATATAAAGATATTCAGAATACTCCACAAGGTCTTCAAGGATGATATCATCAAGTTGTTGGACGTCTTGATCGACAACACACCTGCGGAGTTTGGTGGATTGATATTTCAGCAGACAGTCGGTATTCCGATTGGTACTAATTATGCACCACTTCTGGTCGATTTGTTTTTGTACGCATATGAAGCAGAATTCATACAGAACCTTTTCAAAGACAATAAGAAGAAGCATCGTGCAAATTTCTTTAATTTCACTTTGAGATATATTGATGATGTCCTGTAACAAACATTTCAATAAGGGCTTACATTTCATATATCCTAGTGAGCTTGATGTTAAGGATTATACCAACAGTAAAAGTTCTGTTCCTATCTTGATCTTTTCCATGGTATTGATACAGACGACGACTTCAAATTGCTTCAACAGCTATGAGGAGGAATGACTGAAATCGACTCTACATAAGTTTTACGCCACATTCACAAATCGTTTGACCGATACGATTTGTCGGTGTCTTAACTCACTAGCGACATGTTTTTTCGGTCTTAAATCTTTATAATTTTCTAATCTGTTATTTTACCGATCATGTTCTATTCCCGATCGTGACATTTTGACTGAGTGTGAATTCGCATGACGGGTGGTGTATGCATTGCAGGAAAGTTAGATTTTTAAGATCTGAAGATACTAGATTATCGATCGTGTCCTATTCCCTATTTGTCTGAGTGTGTATTGTCGTGTCGGTGATGCCTTCAATGCAAGAGACGTCGATCATTCCTGTCGAACCATCCGATCTCGCTCTGTTTATATCTCCTACACCTTCATGTGATTTTTTTTTTTTTTTTGTATATTCTAATTTTAAGCTTCTGTCATACAAGTAAGAGGTTTAGCAAGATATAAAACCAGGTTTAATCCACCATTTTCTACAATGAGGAAATGCCTGTACCACGTCAGGAATATGACAGTTGTTTTCCATTCGTTTGATGTGTTTGAGCTTTTGATTTTGCTATTTGATAAGGGACTTTCCGATTTGAATTTTCCTCGGAGTTCGGTATTTATGTTATTTTACTTTTTTCTAATAACATTGGTAAACTACAGTTACTTCGAATTGCATCTCCCTCAGGTAAATTTGACAACATTTGGTTTTGGTTCATCAGTTTAGACTATGCTGCTGGTGAACTGTTGCTGTGTTATGGACGCATTTACGACGTATGCTTTTATTGATCAAGAGTAAATGTGTGGCTGACGTGAAACATTTTGACTAAATGTCTAAAGGATCAGTGATAAATGGCGAGAGAAGCCAAGAAAGACTGGAAAATTAATCTGGAATGTGTGCGGAACAACTTAAAACATTTGAGCAATAAGAAAAAAAGAGATAGCTAGAAACAACTCAAAACTGTGACAGCTTGGGGCAAACTGGACATACAATTTGAAGTCATCAATGAGCAGATAATATAACATCTATATCACGGTAACGAATTTTAGCATGCGGAAAAAAGTGCGCTAAGGAACAACGCTTGGATTGAAAACCAAATAATATAGGATAGAACGATTTAACTAGAATAACATTCATGTGTGCATGAAAAACATTCATCGGGTAAGCATTTGGGAAGTATATAAACAATAAAGGAAACAACAATTTGTCTGAAATATATTATTATGGCTATATTCTTGCTGATACATAATCAGACCTACTAACAAAAATCTAACGTTAATAAGAAAATGTTGTCGAACATGTCTCGTGTGTTTTGATTGTTAAACATAATAATATTATGATGTGTTTCTGTAAGTGACGGCTATTTTCTCAGATTTCAGATCAACACGAAAGTCACTGTAAAAAATACAATAGTTGAATTTAGTCCTGCACCAAATTACAACTTTATAACGGACAATCGTAGTATATTTCAAGCCTAATTTCACGCAGGTTTTATCATCGCACTTTCAAACAAGAAACTGACTACGATTATTTTTATTATGTTTATCTGTACAAATAATTATATTATTTAATTCATACTTAATAAACATTATATAAGTTTAGCTAGTTTTAGATGTTGTAACTAAATTTTATGTTGTCTCTAATTTAAGTGTTTGGCTTTAGATGTGTTCGAGGAGCTCCATTTAGCTTTTGAGTGTCAGTGAACTCAATTAAAAATCACAAAGAACAACACTTAAAACTAAAGCAAGAGCATCACGCTTTAAAACAAAACTAGGGGTGATCTCAGGTGCCCCGGAAGGGTAATCAGATCCTGCTCCACATGTGGTACCCGTCGTGTTGCTTCTGTAAATACAAATTTGGTGATAAGTCTTATTCGGTAGGTCACATTTGAGGAAAAGGGGACGGATTGGGGTTACGATAATTGGAACGTATTCGTCGTCATCTGTGATATTCTATAAATAGTACGGTGACTAGTAAGGTAAATTTAAACATTTATTGGACCGAAATACCTCACGGCTAATTTTGGTCTTATTTTGAAGATAAATATAATACCCTTCGATTAAGGCATGTCGTAGAGTGCCAAAGTGGTGCAGATTTTTGAAAACTGTGGTCAAAGGTCAAAAGGGAGGATTTTAAAAAAATCGTAATTTTTGGACGGTTTGGACAATATCTCGGTACCCTCATGATAACTGAGAACAATTTCTATTGAATCATGCTCTGGGAATGCTCCACGAATTCAGCTAGTAATATTTATGCCTGATTGCTAGAGATTAGTGATGTATAACCCCGCTTCCAACATGTAAGAAAATGAAAAAAAGTATATTTATCTACGGAAATTATCGACAAAAATATTCATATCTAATATTTAGCAATGCAATAATATATGACAATACATAAAGATATTTTTGGGAAAGTTTTGTTAAAATACCATAAAGAACAAAGGAGAAATAAGTACTGTACAGTTAACACCCGGTCCATGATTTAATGAAAAAATGATCAAATTCATTATACAGATTATTTAAACCCAAAAGAATGTTGGAACTATAAAAACTATTCTTGATGCATAAATGTCAGCATGAACACGATAGTATATGAAGTTTTTTTTTATGTTAATAGGTCAATCAGTACTAGAGCAATAGCACATTGAGAACTTGTGTCCCCCCTTTTTTTTTATATAAAACAAGACAAACAATGGCATATATAGCAGATTTTCCTAACCCTGATTTGAAAGCCTAATATATATGTGAATTACAAACAAACACGAATCACAGAGATATTTCACTACAAAGGAAGCTGTCTGGGTATATAATACACTAACACTAGACATCAATATGCACGTCCATTTGAAAAGGTAACGGAATACTAAGAAAAAAATATGTGGATTTCATGGTATGTCATACTTCTGATTTTCGATACAGAAATATCTCCAGTTGGTTTGAAAGCGCACCAACCGCGTCAAGGTCCGAGACCACTGGCAGCTTTGTTTGTTTGGTTTTGGTTTGTTTTGGGGTTTTGAGAGAGAGAGAGAGAGAGAGAGAGCTCCCAAACCACATTAAGTCGGAGGCCACTAACAGCAGAAAACTTGAAATAGTGGGCATTGAGATTAATAGTTATCAATCATCATCCTTATCGTAGAAATCTTCTGAAACAATCTGATGAGTAAGCTGGTTTCTACACTGCAATGACAACAACAAATGCTGGTGCACGACAAATTCGGTTCGTAGCATACGCAAGATTTGCTACAAATAGTTTTGCCTTTACATGTACAAACAAGGTCTTGTAAAAAGTCAGAGGACATTGGATTCAAAATACAAGTATACTGAAACTATGGAGCTATTCCCAATATCCATATTCCATAGGTGACCTAGGTGGTGGTTTGGCGATATAAGCATTCATCCAGACGTACACTTAGAGTGAAACTCGAAGAATGTGCTGTTTGAATGATGCATCTGAATGAGGTAGTCGCACAAAGTAAGCACCCTTAGAAAGCGCCGACTTCACTCTTGAGTTTATTCAGATCACCATGTACTGATTGAGCATTGCTTCTTGGGTTATATTCATCCGCGATGAAATGACTTTTCACTGCAACAGATGTGTCAATATTAGAACCAGCTAGATTGATAACTTTGATACATGCATGGGTTTTGTTTCGACGCCTCGTAATGGTCTTTTTTGCCAATTCCGATTAAAGAAGACGTGTCGCATCCTGTAAGAGCGTGAGCAGCGGGTAGTGTGCAAGACATCAGTGGTCCAATTACTAAAACTAAGTTGCATATGTCGTGAACAGGTAAAAACCGTCTTGCGTCTTTGGTTGAAGAAACGCTTCCAGTCTGAAACCACAATTCATCATGTTTGACACCTTATTAGAAATAAAACATAAACTACTTGTGTCTGATGATTTTAATATAATGCGACCCCCTGGAATAATTTTTACCATCTGTGCATTAGCAAACACAGACGGCAGAATAATTCTTATATCTGCCTCTTCAGTCACTTACAGATCCGGCACAAAATTGCTTCACAGTCAATAGATTTTGAAAAGATCCCGCTAGGAATATTTCGTCATGGTCTTGCAAATCAAAATAATTGTAGTGCTGGAGTGCATAGTCACCTACAAATCTTATCAACCCCTGTTTATTTTCAGGTGCACAAAGAAATTTCTTACAATCTCTGATTGATCTGCATTCAATGACTTGAAGAACCTTAGATCTACCACCATTTGAAATAGATCTTGTTAATTTGTCTCTTTGACGCATTCTCCGTTTCCATTCTCAGTTTTACTCCTTATTCTTTCTGCTGATTTTGTAGAATGTTCCACATCATATCAATCAAACACGTCCACGACACACCCGAAGTTTTCAAAATAAGCTATTAGGGTTTTAAAGGCGTCCAAGGCCAAATCTCCAAAACTGTTGTACTTTTTTACATAAAACTATGCACATTACCCATACCATTTCTGATCAGGGATGTACTGGTTTTCAATGCAGGGATATTACACACTCGGCTAAAGGTATACATTTCCGTACAGTATCACATGAGAGTGCATTGTAATCATTATCCATATGAAAATAATTGTTATCACGGTCATTTTCAAATTCCGTCAATATTCTTGTACGGCTGACCTGTGAGGAAAATACGGCTTTATCATTATTTGAATTTTGGTGTCCTGCATAGTGCAACGTAAGTTCTATTACTTGCAGAAGAAAAATAAGGAATAGGTACATGGATTTTCTTGGAAATCGTGCTCAAAGCTCTAAAATTACCCCAAACTACATGTCCCCACTCCAAAAATACCGAATATCGTATCAAAATAGACATCTTTATAATTACACAAATCTTACAATTTTCTGTTTTAAGATAGAAAATAGAATGTAGAATGATATTATAAAGGCTTTAAATAGTAGCTGGCTATGGTTTCAGATTTATTTTAATTTTTATAGTGTCCTTGATATTTTGTCAACTACATGACGAAAACGTTTTTGCTTGCTATAATATAACTTCTGACACCCCTTTTTAACTAGAAAGTGCCTCAGCACTAACTCTACATATCATTATAATAATGGAAGCATAAAAAGATAACTCTGTAAAAGGTTTCAACAATTATTGGCATTTAAGTAAGTAGAGGTAGCCCCGTAATTTTTAACTTGTCCACTTGGTAACGGGATTTTTTTTCAAGATTACAATGGAACATCTATATCATTATAATCAATTGTCTGTGTTTTATAGAAAAAGCACAGTGTATATGCTGTCGAAGTATCAGTGGTATCAAAAATGCCCCAAAGTGTGAATATGTCCACTACATAACGGCCAACTACATAACAATTGACCTAATTTTGTTATGTAGTGGACATTTTTGTTGTGTAGTTGACTATATCGTTATGTAGGTGACAAATATAGCAAAAGTCAAAATTGGTCGTTGAACACTGTAATAACCGAAGTAATAAGGAAAAAGTAATATTCAATATTTAAGCAAAAGGTCATCATTTATTAGTATCAAACATTAAGATATCAACATAATTGCTATCGGTATGTAGTTGACAAATTCCGTAATTTCTGTAATCTCATTTTGCTTTCAAAATGATCTTCCCAGTTTCATTAAGACTGCATATTTAAGATTTTGTTCATAAAAATAATGCAGAGTTCATTAGATTAATTTAATTAAATTGATAAAAATATTTTCTAAATTTCTATCTAAAATATGGACGGATTTTGAAAACGACCCATCTACTAACAAGGCAAACATATTTATCAGAGAGGTAGGAATAAATTGTAAAGCTGTTGGAATACTAAATTTTGACGGACATAGATAATAATAATTTGAAATTTCGAACGATCGTAAACTGCTTTTCACAATTTTTTCCGCATCATGACTTGAAGGATCTGGAAGAAAGGTACAATATGTACAGTATCTGAGCAAACTATACGACAACAAAAATGCTTTTTTTCACAAACAGATCATCATGTAGATGTTAGTTTTTGGAAAGCAGCATCATGCTCCGACTGATTTGAAGCATCAGGAGCAAGTTATTTTTTTTTCATTTCAGCAGTTAACAATGATGCTGAATGACGCAGCGCCTTATCCTTGAAGTAATCTATGGAGAGTAAACTTACCACTGGATAGTCTGTCTAGTAATTTGAGTCATTTAAAACATAATTGGCACGCTCAAATGACTCGATATGCCTCAATTGCTTATCTCGTTTTATGACTTTTGTCTGCAGAACAAACTTTTGAACCAGCCTAATTATAATGCCATGGAGCGTGTTTTAACGCAAGTTGATTCATCATCACACGCATTGGTTTTACCCTTATTCAAATGTATAAAATTTATTCTTCTTGTACATGTATAGGCTTATAACACGACCTAAGCTACTTTACTTGTTCTTATTTAATGGAATTAGCACTGCCCATAATTTTCCGGATCAATTCGGATGTGTTCCAATGTGGTTTAAAATTAGTCTATTCGGAAAAACTCAACAAGAATAAAAACACCTCAAAAGTTATTAAACCTTAACATCTGTACTTATTCAAACATCTAGACACAAACATTGATACAAATCTATATTCTTATTTACAAAAAATAAGAAAATGCATATTTAATTTATTGTGAAAAACACATCAATTCAAAAGCCAGGGAAAATATGAAAAGGGAGCGTAACATGACCTATTGAGGTGAGTATTGAATAGTAAAACTACTACATGATGAATATTATAAAAAGGCATGTAAAAGTTGATTTGTATGTTCTATCTTCTTAAGTATTGGTTGTTCCACTATCTTTTGTCAAAATCGACTACAGTTGATGTATGTAAGAAATTTAATATACTTTGACAGACGGTAAGATTGAAAAACATGTCACATGCAATTGAAATTCTTCAAATTTACTCTATGTGTATTTTAATATGATATTTAATTTTGATATTAAATGAAAGCTGATACATTACTCTTTCATTTCATAGCAAATATTTGCTGATATCTTCATTCAGGAATTAATTATAAGCGTTCCCGTGTTCGCGAAAAATCGGAAAACCACGCTTTAGCGCGATTTTACAAAAAAACTGCACCGTGGGAAAACTCTACGACAGGGCTAAAATGATAGTATAATGTTTACTCTATCATCATGTGGATTTTCAGCTGTGAGGTATGTCGGTCCATTTAACTCTTAAAATAAGCGACTTTTCTTGATTTGTCACTCCACTAAAAGGTCGAACCAGCTCGTAATGGCGTCCGTAAAAGGTAAAATAACAAAAATACCGAACTCCAAGGAAAATTCAAAACGGAAAGTCCCTTATCAAATGGAAAAATCAAAAGCTCAAACACATCAAACGAATGGAAAACAACTGGCATATTCCTGACTTGGATAGGCATTTTCGAAGGAATGATGTCAACTTCACCACTTGGAACTCTTAATTTAATAAATTCCTTGTAAGTAGCAACCCGCTATCAAGGAAATCATCATAGGAAATGCAAGCTCTGGAATATCGTATCAACTGGGAGATATATACTAGTACTCCATATGCAGGCGCTGCTGAAATGTTGCTACATAGAGATGGAAAGTTCACAATTGGGAAACTGAAATCATCCCTTTTGTCGTAAAGTTTTGTTCTCAACCAACACTCATTGTTATCTCTAGATGTAAATCAAGATATGAAGCAGACTTAGTAAATGTATCTGTTGTATCCTTTATTTCAAGTTCGATGGGATAGATGCGTTCAACATAATCATTACACTTTGATTTATTTAGTGATAGGACATCAGATAGCTATATAGCGGAACTGTTTGTCTGTTTGTCTTTTTCTTTTTAGCCATGGCTTTCTCAGTTTATTTTCGACTTGTGAGTTTGAATGTCCCTTTGGTATCTTTCGCCTCTCTTCTAGTACAACACATTGGTTTATCTAATTTATTTGCTTCTTTTAAATATGCTTTTCTTTTTTAAGGTCTTTATTTTCCTAAAACGAGAAAGTTTTTCACAGAACATTCATTTACATCCGGGCGTTTTTGTGAGTTTCTTTGGAGAAATCGAACCATAAATCCTAGCTTTTTGTTCTTTGGTAAAAGCGGGTAATAATCCCTATCAAATTGTATTTGCCAAGTTGAAATATTGACATATGCTATTGTTATTATTGCATGTTGATAAGCCGCCATCTGTTTTTAACTAAAAAAGGAAAATACTTATTACAGAGGGTGGACAGGGGGGTACCTTTCTCCCTTCTCCCGCCCTTCTCTCCTTTCTCCCGCCCCTCTTCTCCTTTCTCCCGCCCCATTTCTCTTGACTCCCGCCCTAAAACATGCAAAACTAATGTATAGGAAGCTCATTTTAAAAGAAATCGATCAAATGCCTTGTTTTTTTATGGCTCGTCCCTGTCTTATCCTTTCACAAGATAGAAGTGTTGTTTCTTCTACTTCAAGAACCTCAATAACTTTTTCACTGACTTATATAATTTTAAGGAAAAGAATATGGGATATGATTTGGCTAAAATGCATAGTACAAGCAGCCGCGGAAAATCAGGCAGAAAATGGTTTGTTGGAGTGGAATTAACAAAGAAGAATAATTAAATTGTCTTTGAACTTGGTTATTTTGCCGCACAACTTTCCCTATGTTCCAAGTGTAACCAGTTTCTGAATATTATAGGACTGTACAGAAAATATGGTTGCGGAAGCTTGTAAAAAATAAATTGCCAACACTGTAATCGTATAAGCGCAGTTTACACGGGACAGCAACATCGGAATTAGGAAAAAGTTAACAAAGGCTTCACATTTTGGGATGTCAACACTTAAAGGGGCACTAGCTGTCAAATTCATGTTCACCGATTTGACTCAAATTCTCATATTTGTTTTATAACAATGTAAAACATTTATCCAAATTAAAAAAAGTCTAAAATAAACAGTGTACATGGCATGGGCATCATAATATGTAGCTTCGTTTCGTGTGTATTTTAGTTTAGACGTCATCTAATTAACTATCGAGTTGACCTCCCGAATACCACCGATGCCCATATTAGCGATATAAACATAAATATAGATAGATATAAATAGATAGCGGAACTCGTGGAATTGGATTCTTCTAGGTCTATTTAATTTCATTTATAGATTAAAAATATATGTTAATCGTCATTTTTTCCTGTATAAGAATGATTTTTTTAAGGATCGAATCAGTCAATCAAATGATTTACCTTTGTTTCACTTTCAATGTTGACATTCTTTTCCTTTAAATAATCAAACACGCACACACTTCATGCGTTATCCATCTCTAAATAAGGGGTTAAATTGAAGTTTACATGAATAAGGATTCAATGAGGTCGAATTATTCACTTGCAAGTGAATAATTCATCATCAATGTTTCTTAGCTTATTTTGACAAAATTCGACCATACTGGCTACTAAAAGCGAATTATTATTTCACTATTTCCTTTTCATTAATGTTTGAACAAAAAAAATCATATTTTATATTTTTTATGTATCTCGTAGCTAGTGCCCCTTTAAAACGACAGAAACAAACTGAAACTAGACAAAGTGATGCCCCCGCACTCCACTCTGAAGTAACTGTATTATAACAAAGTCAATGTAGGACTTTCTTTGAGATATTATTGTGTCTGGGAGTCACAATTGATGCCCCCGCAGATGCAAAGTGTTATTTTAAAATAACTATAACATTTAACCGCTTATACCCCAAAAATGACAAAGTTCAACTATCTCCTAAAAGAGCAAATATTAATAAAAATCAAAACCCTGACCACATGCACACCTTCAATATATGTACAAACAGCCAGCAAAGTGAAAACTTCCTAGCATTCAAACTGTAGGAGGAGTTATCTGAAAACGCTTCTCTTATGCAAGTAAATACTCAAAAAATGACAAAGTTCAACTATCTCCCAAAAGAGCAAATATTAATAAAAATCAAAACCCTGACCACATGCACACATTCAATATATGTACAAACAGCCAGCAAAGTGAAAACTTCCTAGCATTTAAACTGTATGAGGAGTTATCTGGAAACGCTCCTCTTATGCAAGTAAATACTCCAAAAAATGACAAAGTTCACCTATCTCCCAAAAGAGCAAATATTAATAAAAATCAAAACCCTGACCACATGCACACCTTCAATATATGTACAAACAGACAGCAAAGTGAAAACTTCCTAGGATTCAAACAGTAGGAGGAGTTATGCGGAATAACTATATAATGGGACGGACGGACGGAAGGACGGACAGACGGACGGACGGACAGGGGTAAAACAATATGCCCCCAATTTTAAGTCACGGGGGCATAAAAACTGACATTTTAACATCATTTTGATTTAGATTCATGTTAATTTACACTTGGGTGTACAGGGATGGGTGTGTTTTGTTGTTTGAATTGGACATGATGTACAATTGAGATTTCCCAATTACATTCCACTATGAACTGCTTATTAAAAAATATATTTTGTCACCAAATGCCTTGTAAAATAGTCAGAACATAATCATATACGCTTAATATATATTTTGATCCCTCGGCAAAATGCGGGGAGCATACTGTTGTACCCGTGTAAATTTGACCGCCCGTCCCTCACTTGGTATATAGCTAAGGGTTTATACAATTTATTTCTTAGTGCTATATTTTTTTTAGCTTCAACTTTGCATTATATACCTGGTGTTAGTATATATATATACCAAAAGTGTGCATATTGTCAGGATTTTTTTTTAAATGACAGGTTGCTAAATTTGGCATTTTGAAAATATATAAAGGCACGCAGAGCACATAGTCCGACATACTCCTACAGTGTACAATTTCAAGGTGAAACTTTTATAATGCGCCGATTGTTTTACTTATAGAGGATGCATATATATATTCTCAGGATTTTTTTATTGTATAATTTTTCTCGAATGACAGAATGTTGAACTTTGTCTTTTCAAATGTATTTTTGAAATACAGTTGGCAAGGTTTGTCCGCACACAACCCACACGTTTACATCATACAGAGTATATACTATATTAAAAATATGTATTATTTTATATATCACTTTTACAACTGACGGAATGTTTTTATTAGTAACCTTTTTGATGGCTGCATTAAAAATGTGTCTTTTAGACACACCTATTTCAAATTGTATTGTATCGTCCTGAACATGCCTGAAATATTTGCCACCGGACATTTTGCAACCTCAAATCAATCAATTCAAATTGTACTTGAAAATCACTGTTTACTGAATCAAATTTTTGAAGCACTTTATCCATGCATGGAAGTAGCGGTGGCATTATCTTTGTCTAGTTTGGTAGGGTTAAGTTGAAGATATTTTTTTTCTAAGCTGAATGTGCACCCAGTTAGTTCGAAATAAAGTTAAATCAGTAGAATTAACAGGAAATTTACGAAACCAGACAGGGGAGTGAAAACAAAATAACAAACACGATTCAGATCCCGTTACATATTTTTTCAATACCTCTGAGTAAAAATAACTTTACTCTATATTCACTGAGACTACTATAACACATATAGTCTCAGATATTCAGTAAAGTCATCCTTTATCTGCCAAATTCTATGCATATCGGTCAACTTTGAAGCAATTTATCTACAAAAACAAGGATGGTGACATGTGTCTCTATACTTGCACAGACTCAATATAAAATCCTGGAAATTGTTAGTTTTTAGTCTTTCTCCGTATATGAGAGATCGTAATGAATTAGTGACGACGCTCGGAGTATTTATGATGTCGCTTTCGTTACTATGACATTTTATGAAATTTTATGCGACTGTCATACCAGTGAGAGGTTTGGCTAGCTATAAATCCAGGTTTAATCCACCATTTTCTACAAAAGAAAATATCTGTACCAAGTCAGGAATATGACAGTTGTTATCCATTCGTTTGATGTGTTTGAGCTTTTGATTTTGTCATTTGATTACGGATGTTCCGTTTTAATTTTTCTCGGAGTTCGGTATTTTTGTTATTTTACTTTTATTAGCTCTTTCTTGAAACTTTTTATTAACTAATTTAATAAGATAATTGTTTTCCAGCTAAATTTTAATAATTTTCATATACATTTTTGTCTCCTTTTCTACCCCTTTCTCCTTTCTCCTGCCCCTTCTCTCCTTTCTCCCACCCCCTCTCTCCTTTCTCCCGCCCCTATCTCCTTTCTCCCACCCCCTCTCTCCATGTCTCCCTTTACCCTGTCCGCCCCTCATTACAGTCGTGTTAATTTGGTCGGTATATAACTACATCGTCTCTAACTCAAAATAAAGAAAACATTAACAGCTTCAGACGTACTCATTTTAACCTTTTCAACTGAACCAAATACAGTGGCGGATCGGGGGTCCGGGGTTGGAACCCCCTTTTTGACGATCAATGCATTTGAATGGGGACATATAGTTGGAACCCCCTTTATCCAGGGTTAGGAACCCCCTCCCCTTTTATAAATGGCTGGATCCGCGCTTGAAATAACTACTTTGCCTTTATAATTATAATAACCCAATTATTTGTAAATCGGAATTTCATCTCCTACTTTCTATTTTATGCAAAAAAAATATGAAAAAATAAATTGGAAAGGTGTATAAAAAAATGCGATTAATACACTGTCCACTTAAGGGACTTAATACAAGGGTGGTAAATGTGTTATCAGGCATTCTGATATTTTTTTGTAAAAAAAAGCAAAACATGCGTAAAAATCGTCAATTGTTCTTGAAATTTTACAAGTTTTTCAAGTGACATTTTACACGAAGGTGAACTAAATTATGAATTAAAAAGTCATCAAAAACATCAAGAAACTTAATTTTGAAAATTAATTACATCAAAAAGTAAAGTTGTCTTTTTCATACCTTGGACACAGGGGTCTTAAAGTACAGACGTCCCCTTTTCATATATTGATTTATGCGAAATCCATACCCATTCATATATTTCACAGAAAATCACAACCCGTTTATATGTGTTTCACAGCTGTCGTGACATCTTATTTAGACATAAACCACATGGGATCATTCATATTATTAGGAAAATAGATCACAGTTTTAACAGCCATGTTAACAGAAGATGAAAATGTATGACCCATTGACACATAAATTTCTACCCATTGATATATTACCTCCGTGAAATTGCATCCCATTGATATACATTTGTATTTCACATTCCAAAAAAGTGACCCATACTGGTAGCATGTCTATATAAGAACACTTATAGGAAGAACCCTCCCGTGACCTTGAAGCTAAACATTTTTCAGAAAGCTTACTCGCTCTCGTAGATTTTCACTGTTGGAAACAAAAAAGATTTGTGAATTAATCTACCTACTATACAAATCCTTGGGGGAAAATAGAAACTTTTTTCAAAATGGAAATAGTCAACTTTGAAATAAATTTTGACGCGACAAAATTTATCCATATCTAAAATTAAAAACATCAATAAAAACATGATTTCTGTGTAGTAAGAAAAAAACTCATGAAATATACCAGGCTTATAATTGTGTACGCTAGACGCGTGTTTCGTTTACAGAAGACTCATCAGTGACGCTCGAATAAAAAAAAAATGAAAGGCCAAATCATTGAAAGTACGAAGTTGAATAGCAGTATATTTAGAATTAGGTACTGTTTGAACCTGCTCGAATACGTGGTTGTCTAGTTGAAGTGTGTTGATTTGTTTTAAGCTCATTATGATAGATTTTAGCTAGCTATAAAACCAGGTTTAATCCACCATTTTCTACACATGAGGAAATGCCTGTACCAAGTCAGGAATATGACAGTTAATTGTTTTCCATTCTAAGTCTTTTGATGTGTACGTTTGAGCTTTTGATTTTGCCATTTGATAAAGGACTTTCCGTTTTGAATTTTCCTTGGAGTTCGGTATTTTTGTTATTTTACTTTTTATGTATCATTTATTAACGTTAAATTTCATTCCTCAATTTGATGCCCATACTTCAAGAGCTTTCAGATCTTCTTCAAGTGGATAATTTGGTGGTCTTTCATGTGTTGATTTCTCGTTATGATGAAAATAAAAACTACGAAAGAGAAGCAACAGTAAAAAAAACATAACACGGACAGCAAACCATGTTACCTGCATGCAACAAAGTAATTTTTTACTTAACTATTGTGTTTGTAAAACACCCGCGGTTTTTTTTTTTTTTTTACTTTGCTAGTTGGAACACCTCTGATTTTAACATAGGAAGATACAAAAAGTCTAGAAATTATTATCAGCCAATCGTAGACGGGGTTACAAACGACTTTGGTCGGATAAATGTCACAAATATTTCACAGGTGAAAACCGCGTCATTTTACTTTAGACAAGTATTCAAACAGGTAAATAAGTAAATTAACACAGATATGCATATGCCAACTATTGTTTCTTTTGCACTTTAAGTAGATTTGAATGAAATAAATGTTGAAATTATGATTAAATTCTTGAAAATATGACACACCGGCGACAGGTAAGGCAAAATTGGAAAATGGCTGTTAAATGTAAACATAATAACCCGGAAGTGCCCGATTGAACACATGTTTTGCTTTCAAAAAGGATAAATTGACTGAAAAACAGGACATGACAATAAACTTCATCCTAACTTTTTGAATTTGTACATATCCACCTGGTAATTTGGCGAACGATATCCGTTTTTATTCTGTGTTTGTCCTAGATTTATTTACCATATTTGTTTAAGGGGGGTTCCTTTTCTATTTGTTTCATGCAACATTGATTGTATGATTTTGGTTCAAGTACAACTTTCTGTTCTTGTTCATCTCATATGTGCACGCAATATTATAAAAATCTGTTTCACTTTTAGTTTTAACTGACACTTTTGTTGAACAAATTAGGGTTGGCAAAGTATGCAGTCTTCACGTTTAGCTCAGGCCCGTCTGCCCAGGCTTGTAAATTTATTATCAGGTCTGTAATATTTCTACTACAGGCCAATAGAATCTTGATAGAGTTTATCACGAAAATTGGTGTATGGTTTTTGACAGGTTGGGCACTACCTTTAGAAATGGGTACTACTTGGCAATATAATTTTGTAAGCTTATTATTAAACAAAGTAGTTTAGACACACTTTGGTAATAGAGTATTATTTCTAAATCAGCATATGAATACAGATAAACAACATGAAAATTGAGAGAAATTTTCAGTGGATCAAAATCTTAAGTCGTGACAGTTCACCATTCAATTTCTTCATAATTTTACCTACATGTACCTACACTAGTTTCTTTAGGTATTAGACAGAAAACAAGTATATTTGTAAGTTTAAACCAAATTCAAGGGTCGAAAAATTTAAAGAAAACCTTTTAAGTTTGATCTACATGTAGCTGTTCATTGACAAATCCGGGTTTGTTAGCCCAAAAACATGTTCGCACCCTATTTGTTGGTTTTGTGTTAATGATTTTTCAATCGTTTTTTGGTTAGTGTATTGCTATAAATATTTTTTTCTTCATTGTTTGAAATGAAGGGATTTTCTAAAATCGATTTTTGTGTTTTTAAAATATTTTTTAATCGTGTTTTGGTTATTGTATTGCTATAAATAAGGTTTTTTTCATTGTTTGAAATAAAGTGATGTTTTTTGTGTTGAATATTTTTTTAATCATGTTTTGGTGTATTGCTGTAAATAAGTTTTTTTTCCATTGTTTCAAAATAAAGTGACTTTTTTTGTGTTGAATATTTTTTTAATCGTATTTTGGTTAGTGTATTGCTATAAATTTTTTTTTTTTTCATTGTTTCAAAATAAGGTGACTTTCTAAAAAGTTTTTTTTGTGATGAATATTGTTTTAATGTTAAGATACCAAACCGCTATTAAACTCAACAACAATAACATTTTGAATCTTCATTGTTTTTACTCATACCAAGCTAAATACATGCTAACTACATGCAGAATTCACATCAAAGCTAGTTAAAACAACAATTACCATTTTCAAACACATTACAATAACACCAAGTTTAGCTGCGTAAACACCATATTAACAGTAATCATACATAATTATATAACAATTAATCATCAAATCAATTAAAAAAAATTCCCAAAATTTTATTTATGAAAAATATTTTGATATAAACATCTAAAAAGCATCTAACAATTCATCAGGTTTTTGAATTAAAAAAAAGGGCGCGAACGGACCCGATACCTTCATTAACCCACCTTGTTTTCAATATTGCATTTCCTGTCAAAGAATTATACATGAACACATCATAGGTTCTTAAATGGTCATAGATATAGGAAGATGTGGTGTGAGTGCCAATGAGACAACTCTCCATCCAAATAACAATTTATGTAAAAGTAAACCATAATAGGTCTATGTACGGCCTTCAACACGGGGCCTTGGCTCACACCAAACAACAAGCTATAAAGGGCCCCAAAATTACTAGTGTAAAACCATTCAAACAGGAAAACCAACAGTCTAGTCTATATAAAAACGAGAAACGAAACACATATAAATTACGTAAACAAACAACTACTGTACATCAGATTCCTGACTTGGGACAGGTGCAAACATTTGCAGCGGGATTAAACGTTTTAATAGTACCAAACCTTCTCCCTTTTTCTGAAACAATAGTATAACATCACAACATAGAAAAACACACGATAAAATATCAATTGGAAGGCTTAACTCAATCAAAAAACGTTTTCAAACTAAATTAAAATTTGTTCCAAAATTTCATTCTGATTTAACTGCGAGGTATCAAATGTGGATTTGGGGCCTCGGTGGCCGAGTGGTTTAAGTAGTTACTACTGTAATCACTAGCCAGTCAACACTGAGATTGTGAGTTCGAACCCCGCTCGTGCGGGTGCACTCGACTCCAATCTTAATTGACTAGGATTGTCAGTTTTCCTATCGAAGGTCGGTGGTTTTCTCCGGGCACTCCGGCTTCCACCACCAACAAAAACTGGCCGCCAAGAAATAGCCCAAAAGCGGTGCTTAAAAGTGGCGTTAAAACACCAAAAATCAAATCAAATCAAATGTGGATTTACAACTTTCACAAAATTAAGAGAAAAAATCTGAAGTTTAACAATGTTTAAGCGATCTACATGTATTTGAATATACAAGTTACTTTTTCTCCAGCACATGCACACTTTTTTCAGTCATAACAATGAATGAGGAGTAAATACCAGGCCTCTACAATAACTTTTTTTTCAACTTGCCCTATAGGACAAGTACATACCAAAACTTACTTGTCCGAATGGAATTGTAACTTGTCTAAAAAAAACCTTTGTATTAACCTTTTTTGCATTTTTTTCAAAAATATGAGTCGAGAACAACTGACTCTAGTCATGTCTAGTCAAAGGACTTAGGTTTTAGTTTTCATCAATGCCAAAGTCTCATCAGACTCTGCACATCAGGCACAGTCTGGTAGGCCTGTCAGTCTACACTCATTTGGTTTGTATTCTGATCTTTTATGTTGATAACATATTGATTATTATTAGAATCAACTTTGTTTATAATATATTAAAATGTTTATTCAAACACAATAAAATATTGTTTGTCTAAATATGATCAAATAAGATTTTCTGAATTTAATGGTCAATTATTTCTTCATTTTTATTTTTTAAATATTTTTGCTAAATAAAATTTATCATATATTTATTATAAAGCAACAGAATAATGTAAGGAAACATGTACTGGTTGGTCTTGGTCCCGAAATGTCTCCAACAGTGCCGAGCTGTCTATTAAACATGGAGCCGAGTTTCCTTGCTGGTGCCTAACTGTCTTGTTATCTTATATACAAAGCGCACAGCAGATTCCGATTGGTAAGACTGGTTTCCGAGAATAGTATTCCTTTTATCAGTCTGTTATAAAGTATCTGACAAAGAACCAGTTTTAAATTATCGATCGCAAGTAATGTCAAATTAAAATTTGTTTTTATCTTCTTTTTTTGTTTTTTGATCATCAAAGTTGGATGTTATTTATTTTCTACAGAATAATTTTACTTGTCCCATCGGACAAGCTTGGTATGGCTTTTACTTGTCTGACCTTTTTTCCTCTGGTACCGGACAATCGGACAAGTGTTATTGTGGAGCCCTGAATACTGTACAATAAAATACTAATTATATACCCCTCACCTAAATAGTTATTATCATGATCAAGAGGAATTTATAGATGACAGCAGAGATCTAAATAGTTATCATCATGATCAAGAGGAATTTATAGATGACAGCAGAGATCTAAATAGTTATCATATGATCAAGAGGAATTTATAGATGACAGCAGAGATCTAAATAGTTATCACCATGATCAAGAGGAATTTATAGATGACAGCAGAGATCTAAATAGTTATTATCATGATCAAGAGGAATTTATAGATGACAGCAGAGATCTAAATAGTTATTATTATCATCATGATCAAGAGGAATTTATGGATGACAGCAGAGATTTGATTTACCTGTTTTTTTTTTCATAAATGTTTGACATTTTCAGAAATAATCTTATCATGTGAACATGGTGAAGACATGCAATTTCTATTTGGCCACAAAAAAGTGCATGTGTTTGGGGTTTCCCTACAGACCCTAATATTTTATGAGGACTTCTTCAAAAACTTTTCATCAACCTATCAGTTATTGTAACTCTGCATCTTATTGTGACAAAATGACAAACTTCAAATGCATGGCAGAGTTCCAGTCAAAGCATTACAATATATTGGCTCAGTTAATACAGCATTGTACACACTGAAGCATCTTTGGACTTATCAGTTAAGAAAATGACGAGTCCAGGACTTGAGGGCTGTCCTTAGTGAAAACGCTGGTTTTAATTTTTATGTCTATTTATTCTTTAATAATTTCAGTTTTGTACTTTCAGATGTGAATTAAAAGTATAACAATGCCAGCTGCAACGACTGACAGTCAAGAGACTGCACTTGGTAATGTTCCTTGTCTGATACTGTTAACTTGTTTTCATGGAACCAAACAATTTTTAGCATTTAGAAATAGTAGTCATTTCTTGTCGATTTGGCAATGATATATTTTTGCATTTTTCTAGCATTGTTGTTATGGTTTTAACTTGTACAGATAAAATATCTAAATTTGACATATTCCAGTGATTTGTGTTCATGTAATGATTTTATATACATTGTATAATACCAATTATAGTGTCGCATAGACTAGTTGAATTCAGATACATTTTTCTCTCGAAGTTAAGCACCAGCATGACATTGACCAGAGTACATATAAGAAATAAATTTTTATGAAGTTTTATCACACTGTTTGGTTTACACTGAAGCTGTGAAATCAGATAAGACAAGTTCAAACCTAATTCAGTGTAAAAGTTACACTGATGGTGTGAATTGGGATTAGCATCTTGTTGATGAAATTCACACCTTATGTGTGAACTTTACACTGTAGGTGTCAACTTCATCAAGAACAGAACATTCCCTGTTTGGTATTTTGCAATTTGAAATTTTTGGAAAACACATTAAAAACATGTTTTGCACAATATTGCTGTGGTAAAATGACGGAGTGTGATTTATCTAGATAAGAAATACAGAAGTAAACATGTAAAAGTAGATTCAGATTCAATATCTTATTAGATTCTCACCACATACAAACATTTGATAAGATTCACAGGATACCAAAAATTATAAAACAATTAAAACATTTGCAATGTATGCACCAATTGTAAAAAGATTTGATAGAGACTTTAAAGACACACTTTATATATATATATATATACATTTGTACACATCTCATTTAAAATTTACAGTGTTAATTTATAATACATGTACATACATTTTTGTATGTGTAAAACACTGTTATAAAAATAAAGTAGATGTGGTATGATTGCCAATGAGACAACTTTCCACCAAAGTTCAAATGAAGTGGATGTAAGCAATTAAAGGCAACCGTACAGCCTTCAACAATGAGAAAAAACCTTACCGTATAGTTGGTTATAAAATGCTGTGTTTCTTTCAAAACTTGTGAAATAAAATGCTGTTTCTCCTCAATAAATGTTGCAGGTTTTGGCAACTACAGTAGCAACTTTTTCATTATTAAATAAAAATATTAAAAAAACATTTGATTACTTTCAAAAATCTAACAATGATGATAGTAAATTTTTTCATTGTTTCAGTGGATTTATTTCACTTTATTTTACCAATGTGTATGTTCCAGATTGTCTCCACGACCTTCGATCACAGCTTGATGACATTGGTGATAGAACAGGTGCACGTGATGCTGACCTTGACTTTCTGAAAAGCTTTTTAACAGATCCAGTTGTTCAAAAAATTGCACAGGTAAAAAGTCTCTCTACGTCAATAGATGGTTCTCTATTGAAAAAATTATTTTGAATGAAAAATAAAATTTCATAAATGCCGTGAATATGTATTAATTTCTGTTTGGCTCATGAACTAAGCATCTAAAATAAAACAACAAATTAGATTTTCAGATTTACAGTTGCAAATTTTTATCTTCCCCTCAGCAGGATTTGAACCTATGCTTGTATAACATTGTGGCAACACCGACTTTTGAGTTCACCTGGTCCATAGGGCCAAGTGAACTATTGTCATCGCTTTGCGTCTGGGTCCATAGGGCCATGTGAACTATTGTCCTCGCTTTACATCAGTCATTGGACAGTTCATCATCTCATCTGAAACCACTAGGTCAAATTGTACCAGATTCTGTAACAATAATGTTTGGAATGGTGTCCTTGAAAAGTCCTCATTTAGTTTCAATCAGATGACAAGCATGAAGAGATGAGAAAAATTCTTGATTCTGATTGGTCAAATTGTTGTATTTCTTCTCAAAATTTATAGGAATTAATGATTGGGAGACCCTCTGCCCTCTACAAAAATCCTAATTTACTGCTGATCAGGTGGCTACAGTAGCGCATAGGTTTCCATTGAAGCCCATGGGAAATCCCATTTCCTTCATCCCCTCTGAAACAACTGGGCAAAATTGAACCAAACTTGGCAGGAATAATTTTTGGAAAGGTGTCTATCAAAGTTACTCATTTCTTTTGATCAGTTTATTAAAAAAACATGGCCACCAGAGGCAATTTTTGATTCTGATTGTTCAGGTCTTTAAATTTCTTCTCTGAAACTACAGTGCAAAATTTTTCAATCTTTTAAAATTGCTGATCGGGAGACTATCTACAAAAAAATCATCATTTCATGTTGATTGTGTGGCACACATGGTGGCAAATTATACTGATCTCCAGGTGAACAATTCAGACTCCTTTGAGCCTCTAGTTTTTTTATTCTTTTACACAAATATTTATAAAAGACTAAAATATATTTTTTGTGTTCTAGGCTGATGATGAGTTGAAGCTTCCGTTATCCAATCCTCCCAGTGATGTTAGAGGAGAGAAGTTATTAGCAGATGTTGCCAATGTCATACAGAAAGTTGTAGGAACCGCCAATGGAAGAGACTTGGACGAAATATTGTCAGATCCTCATATTGGGGTAGGTTTATAACAAAAAGATGTTGAGGAAATATTACCATCCTGCTCCAACAATGGACTTGTCTTCAACATTTTCTTACAAAACCAGAGCTCAAAAGCAACGATCACAATTCAATTAAAATGCCTTTAACCATCACTGTGGATTCATCATCAATAGTAGGGTACCAATTTTTGTGGTACTGGTAAATCACAAATTTAGATGTTCAAAACAAAGAATCAATTTTCTTAGGCTTGTATTCAGACTTTGGCAAATCCACAGAAAATAAATATCCACGAAAACATAACTTTTCCTCAATCCACAAAATATGGTACTCACTTAAATACATGAATCCACAGTAGATATTTTCAAGGTAATGCAGAATTTTGACAATTTAATGACAATCGAAATAAAAATTAAGTGTGTTCTGTAATGCATAGCCTATTGCAAAAAAAATTATCACAATCACACAAAAAGAGTGTTTTAACTTTGATAAAGGTTAATTGTTAAAATGTGAAGACATCAAAAATAAAGACTGAAAATATTCTTTGTTTTCATTTAGGCTTTGATGAAAGCCTATGATGATGTAGCAGACAAAAATTATGAAGAAGAATTATACGAAACTAACAAGCTAGCTCAGCCTCCACCACCAGTTTTCAGTGCTGTAGCAGACCATGTTAGACTTGTCAGTATCAAGAAGGATAAAACAACATCTTTGGTGAGTTATTTCCATTGAAATTATCTTCGGTGAGTTATTTCCCTTGAAATTATTTTTAGTGAGATATCACCCTTGAAAACATCTTTTGTGAGATATTTCCATTGAAATCATCTTTGGTGAGTTATTTATCTTAAAAATATCTTTTTGTGAGTTATTTCCCTGGAAATTATCTTTGGTGAGTTATTTCCCTGGAAATCATCTTTGGTGAGTTACTTCCCTTGAAATTAGTGATAGTTTTGTATATATAATTTTCATGTTCTTGTTTGTTATTTTCCATTATGATATTGATGCTATCCATTTTTGACTGAAATATTTGATTTAAGAAAAGTATACTATGGACAGGGCAATATATTAAAAAACAGATAAAAATTGATCAAAAATGGCTTATGTTTTAAATTCTTACATATATAACAGGATTATGCAATTAGCAGGCATGTTATTAAGTTTTACACGGTCATGTATAGTGTAAAGAAAATAACGAATATAAATTTGAATTAAAAGGATATTTGGATTAATGTCAATGAAAAAGGTACACAAAACAGAAAAACTAACGAAAAGCAAACAGTGACACAAATAACCATATTGTGTAGATTGCAAATTAAAAAAAGAAACATCCAAAGTGTTATAAAATAAGTTAACATTATTGGTGTCGTCAGAGAGGTTTTTAAAAATTGATTGTATCGAACACAGTTCCCTTATTGCATAGGCATTTTTAGAAACACACACAAAAAAATGAGTACAGGGAAAGCATCTCATACAGTGTTTAATTACTTAACTTTGTGTTTTGTTTAGTTCTTGTAGGGATTTTGTGTCGTGATCAATTATTAAGACACTATATCTTTTCTCTTCCATTTCATATCATCATTTATTTTACATTAAACACAACATAGAGGATCTTAAAACAAAACCATTATTGTAGAATTCTTTATTATTTTACAGGGTATAACAGTGAAAATAGATGAGAATTTTAATTTGAGAATCGCCAGAGTATTAGCTGGTAGTGTCATTGATAAACAAGGTTAGTAGGAATACCCTTTATATGGACGTTTTTGTGTGTTTTTAATATTCAAAAGGAAAAAAATATGTTAGTTCACTGTATGCATAATACAACTATGAATACTGTTTGCTATTAGTTCACTCAATTGCATTGTGCAAGGTAGTGAATTGTGTCCAATGAACATGTGCAAAAAATTTTGACTTTCAGTACTTAACTAATTTGATATTATATTTGAAAGTCTCACCTGCTTCAATATGTTTTATACAGGTATGTTACATGTTAACGACATCATAAAAGAAGTGAATGGGATACCTGTAGCCACGCCAGAACAGTTGATGGATATTATCAGAGTGGCGGAGAGTGAAATCACATTTAAAATTGTACCAACAATGCAGGATATTAATTTTAAGACACAGGTAGTAATAATTTAACTTAATGTAAATAGCCATTTGTGACATGATATTAGCATAAATCCATATATAGGGCTTAAAAGGTTTTATTTTAGAATAATGAATATATTTGCATACATTTTTGAACAACCCTCTTGATTTTCTCAGGTAAATGTTTCTTTTATCATGCCTTGTCTCAGGTAAAAGTTGCACTTGTCTTTCTTTGTCTCAGATTAATGTTGTCTTTGACTGGTCGTGTCTCTGGTAAATGTTGAATTTGTCTTGCCTTGTCTGTGGTTAATATTGCATTTGTCTTGCCTTGTCTCTGGTAGATGTTGCATTTGTCTTTCTTGTCTCGTGTAAACCTTGTATTTGTCTTGTCTTGTCTCAGGTAAATGTTGCATTTGTCATGTTTGTCTCATGTAAACATTGCATTTGTCTTGTCTTGCCTTAGGTTAAATGTTGCATATTTTGGGTCTTGCCTCAATTAAATTTTGCATTTGTCTTTTCTTGTCTCAGGTAAATGTTGCATTTGTTTTGTCTAGTTTTGTTTTGTATAAAAACTGCATTTATCATGTGTAGTCTCAGAAAATATTGCATTTGTCATGTCTTGTTTTAGGTAAATGTTTCATTTGAATTTTCTTGTCTCAGGTCAATGTTGCATTTATCTTGTCATGTCTTGTCTCAGATACATGTTGTCTGTTGTTGTCTGTTCTGTGGTCGGGTTGTTGTCTCTTTGACACATTCCCCATTTCCATTCTCAATTTTATCAGATAAATGTTGTCCTCTGTTGTCTCAGGTAAATGTGGCTTTTGTCTTGTCTGGCTTTAGGTAAATGTTGCATTTGTCTTGTCTGGCCTCAAGTAAATGTTGCATTTCTTTTGTATTTCTGGACACACTTTTTGTTCTTTTTTTTTGTCAAAGTAGGGACAAAGTTAGTGACACAAACATTTTCTTCAGTTGGTAATTTGCTGCCTTTTAATTTTTTCTCACCTAACACGACCTTCAATCATCCTGCTACAGTTTTTATTAATTTGATGCTAGATCTAACCCAATTATTCCTCAATCTGCAAAAATGTTACCCAAAAAACAAATGAATCAATAGTTTTGAGAATACTACAGAACTTGATTAAATATATAGATTTCCATGACATTTGTATTCCTGAATATGCATGACATAATGGCCTCTGGATGTTAACCAAGCAAAAAATGGATTGTCCATGACATTTGTCATACTTACATTAGTTAGTCTATAGACTGAAGTTTTGACCAATTCTTTACAGCTAGAACTAAGCTATACATCTCAGGTTTGTAGGATACATGTTATGTTAACGTTACTCTGTTGTTTGGTGAATCACAGTTGTTCTCAAGTCATAATTTATTTTTACGATTTTCTATCTCTCCTAGAGTATTTAAGGGGATGCAGAACACCTAAGGGAGTTAACTCTTTAAAAATCAGCTGAATACTTTAATCATATACTTTTAGTAAGGAGGAATCAAGCTTCTCAATGATCAAAATAAGTGTTTGTCAAACTGCTATATATCCAATGAAATTATTCCTGTTAAATGTGTGGTACAAATTTCTTGAAATTTTTATATTTTTGTCAACAGGTGAAGGTAAATATTTTGTGATAATTTTATTAATTTAGATAGGCCAAAGTATTGGGTATCCGTTTAATTGAGGGAAGATTCATGTTTGACATAATTATTGGCATGGATTTGTATATTCCCAATATATTTCCACTCTCGAAAATAAATCGTTTAAAAAATTAGTTGGTTAAGGTTTCTGGAAACATAAGAACAATTGATGCTCATATACTGCAATTACATATTCACAATATTCATGTATTTTGTTTTCTTTCACAGTATGCATCCTGGTGTATGTTGTTGTAGTCAAAGTTTGGTTTCGTTTTTTTTGTAGACTTTCATATTTTCAGGTTGTCATATGTTCCTTAATTAAGGTGGTACATAACACTACAGGGAGATAACTCTGTAAAAATCAGCTGAACGTTTTAATCACATTCTATTGTTAAGGAAGTATTAAGCTTCTCAATGATCAAAATTAGTGTTTGTCAAACTGCTATATATCCAATGAAATTTTTCCGATAAAGTGTGTGGTTCAAGTTTTTTGAAATTTTTGTCAAAGGATCAGAGTAAATATTTAGTCAAAATTTTATGAAAATTAAACGAGCCAAATTAATTTTAGTCAAGGTGTTTGGTACCACCTTAAACCTCCACCCTACAAGGTCATGCATATAGAAATCTTATTTTTATACGCCCGTCAAAATTTTGACGGGGCGTATTATGGTATACAAAATGTCGTCTGTTTGTCCGGCGTAAACATGTCGCACCGTAACTTGAGAACGACTTATCCAAATTTCATGAAACTTAACATAGTTGTTTCTTATGTTATATAAATCTAAAGATCTGTATACTTTTTGGTTTTGATTCAAAATTTTATTTAAGAGATATTGAGTTTTTTCTAAAAAAAAAAGGGGGGGTTTTCGCATGTTGCGCCGTATGTCAGAAACTATTTATGATTATTGCATAAAAATTCACACACAAGACGACGGGCGTATCATGAGCTCATGGCGCAGCTGTTTATTTCTAATTGTCTACATGTAAACCATAATCTTTTTTATCAACCACACATTGAGTCATTGTTTAAATTGTTGTCTTGTTATTTTTCCCAATTCAATTTGAAATACTATACCAGTACATGTACTTGAAATTTTTATTTTTCATTTATTAGTTAGAGATATGTTTGAAAAACAGGTTTATTTTTGAAGTACAGATTTTGACCTTCACATATTTATTTTTTTGTCTTGTTTGCTTGCTTTTACATTAATGTACACACAACATTTCCTTTTATTCAGAAACATTAAAGATTATAAAAAATAATAGAATCTTAAAGTACAAAAACCTGTTTGGGAAATGGGGTATTCTCCAAATGATAATTTAATGATGTGTTGATCTTCATTGGTGGAACTATAGTATAGCATAAGCTTGTTGTTACAGAAAAGTAAGACCCCCACCCCCTTTTCCCACTTATACACCCTCTTTTTCCATTGGCAGTCAAAGTTTTTTGTTCATTATTTCATTTTTCATCTTCTTTTAACCTCAAAATTTATTGTTAGATTTTTTTACTTCAGTTACAAATGTATATTTATCTTAACTGTTGGCCTTTGACCCTTTTCATTTCAGATGTTTATGAAGGCCCACTTTAACTATGACCCTTTGAAGGACAGATTGATTCCCAGTAAAGATGCAGGCCTGACTTTCAGTGATGGGGATATTCTACATATCCTTACTTCTGAAGACCCAAACTGGTGGCAGGTAAGTTAAACTCTCAGTACATTTACCAATTAAATATTTCTTTTACATCAACAATAAGAGAACTACATGTAGGTTTAGGCATTCCAAGAAGATAAAAAAAGATATTTAATAGCAAAATACTATTTTCTTAAATTTTTCTTTAATCTTTTTCTTTGATAATTTTCCATCTCAAGCTACTCCACTGAGAATGGTTTTACTCAGTGGAGTCAAGTGAGAATACAGTGACTTCACAGTGTTCTCCTCAGAAATTTCTTTTATCATCCTGGTAAACATGAATTTATGAAATACCTTCTTGTTTCTAGAAATTATAGCATCACATCCATAACACAATCTACAAGAAAATCATTTCAGATAGCATCACATTCTAGCAATATAGCATCACATTACCACGATGCTAAAGGGCCCTGGGGGGAACACTGCTTCATAAGCCTAAGTCATTGAGGTTCCCTAGGAAAACAGCAATAGACAGATTATCTATGGTCTTTCAACTTGCCCTTTGATGTGATTGTAGCTGAGAAACTTCATCTTGTTTTCAGAACCATTGATAATCTATAAATAACATCTCTTTATATTTAATTTAAATTTTGATAAAAACTTACCAAAGGCTGGTTTATCAATGAATTAAAAAATGAATGACTTGAGTTAATATCAAAAGATAATCACATTTCACGTGGGATGAAACCTACAAAAGAGAGGCCGGAGGTACCCAGGGCTATTCTAACTCACAAGTCCATGAAATACTGACAACGCCATGGCAAATATCATTCATTGAATGTTTTATAAACCTCATCATTTTCACTAAAGAGATGAAAAAAATTGTTTATTGACAATCCCAAACAAGCATTTTCAAATGACTGCATCTGCCGTTCAAGATGAACAAAATATTTAAGTATCCGTTGAGATTATTCAGAATTTAGATTTTAATGGCATAAAGTTAACTCATGGGCATTAAATATGACCAAACAAATCTTTGAGACTGAATTTTAAAATCAAAAGTTATTATAAATGTTTGATGATGATTTTCAGGCCAGAAGGGTAGTGAAGGATGGAGAAGGACCAACAGGACTGATTCCATCACAGCAATTAGAGGAGAAAAGAAAGGCATTTGTTCAACCAGACTATGATTACTCTAAAAGCAGTTTATGTAAGTTATACTAATCATCTTAAAGTGAGGGAATATAACGGCTGTCAAAAATTTTTGTTTATGTCTTTAAACGAAAAGTTAACTTTGAATTTGTCTATAAAAGGTACATCCCAAAATAAGTTTTCATTCTCTAACTTTAGTTTCCCTAATCCAAATGTAATGAAACATATACACAATGCTTATTACCACCAAACACAGATCAAGTTTGAGCATGGATGGCATCACCTTTGCTGTTCTGGAGTTATGTCCCTTTATAAATGGAAAACTTTGCAAATTTGCAGTTTCCCCACTTTAAATTTACATTGTCACAACCAAATGTTCTGAAACATATACACAATGCTTATTACCACCAATCACAGATCAAATTCAAATTTGGGTGGCATCACTGTCACTGTTCTTGTGTTATGCCCCTTTATAAATGAAAAATTGCCAAATTTGCTGTTTGACGCAATCAATATACAGAAATAAATGTCATTAAGTTTCATAGAAAACAAACTGTCAGTAGGTTTTGAATTAAAACATTGACTCTTGCATATATTTACAAGCAGGAGGATCTGTGTCCTATGGACACATTCTTCTTTGCTTTTACTATTTTATTTATTTTGTTTATGGAAAATTGAATTTTGATTTCAGTGTGTGGTCTGAAAAGGAGAAAGAAGAAGAAAATAAATTACACAAGCAGTAAACATAAAGGTAAATTACAGTACAGGTAGAGTCATATTTCTATAAATTTTGTACAGACATATCTTTATAGTTGAGACCATATCTTGACCTCTAGTTGTCTTTTGGTTTTTATGCTCCACAGCAACAGACAAAGCATTGAGTGATACCCTGTCCGTCTGTACATCCGTCCCGAAATTGGTTTCCATTCTCTAACTTTAGTTTGCCTCAACCAAATGTTATGAAACTTGTTCACATTGCTTATTACCACAAAACACAGATCAAGTTTGAAATTGAGCGACATTATTTGTTCTGTTTTAGAGTTATGCACCATTACAAATGGAAAAATTGCTGATTTTTTTGTTTCTGTTCTCTAACTGAAGTTTGCCTCAACCAAATGTTATGAAACTTATACACAATGCTTACAAAACTCAGATCTTGTTCAAATTTGGGTGGCGTCACCTTAAACGTTCTTAAGGTATGTCCCTTCATTTAATTATATGCAAGCAGGGGCATCGTCTGTGTTCCATGGACACATTATCCATTTATTTGTATTGTCATGTTACAGTCTAGATTGATTTATTTTTCATATTTACTATAATTTCACATTCATATTTCTCTTTAGAGTTTGATAAATGTGAAATAACCATTTATGAAGAGGTGACCAAAATGCCGCCATTCCAGAGAAAGACATTAGTCTTGGTAGGGGCAAGTGGAGTAGGCAGGAGAGCACTCAAACAAAAACTACTGAAAGATGATCCAAGGAGATTTGGAGCTGTTATGCCACGTAATTATTACTCTTTTAGCTCTAAATGCAGATATGGTATATGATGTACTGCTGAGTGGATAAGGGTCAAATATTTCTAAAAACATTTGTTTCCAAGAATAACTCTTGCAAAGAAAGGATGTATTAAATGTTTAAAATTTGTACATTATAGCAGACTTTAGTTTAGTTTCTATATAAGTCCTTTCTTATACTGCTTATCTAAGAAGTGATATAAAGTGAACTTTGTGGTGGTTAAAACACAGTTCTCATTTGCGATTTTTAATGAAAGCAAAATGTTTGTTTCTATTTAGTTAAAAGGTTTCTTGTATAACATAAATTTACACCCATTAAACTATATAGAATGTTGTCATATTTTCACATTTTTAAAACAAATTGTAGATATTGATATTATGTAATTTTATGAAGAGGTGACCAAAATGCCGCCATTCTAGAGAAAGACATTAGTCTTGGTAGGGGCTAGTGGAGTAGGCAGGAGAGCACTCAAACAAAAATTACTGAAGATACTGCTTCTTATAAAATTCTGAAATCCTTCAGTTGTCTCCCTTTGACCAGTGAGAAATCTACAAGAGATTGTTTTGGTGCAATTAAAGAAACAGCAGTGTGCTAAAATCATGAGTATTTTGATCAATTACAGATACATCAAGAGCACCAAGAGAAGGAGAAGTCCATGGCAAGGGATACTATTTTACAGATAGAGAAGGCATGGATGAAGAAATTAGGGAAGGAAAATACATTGAATGGGGAGAATTTAATGGTAATCTGTATGGAACTAAACTGGACTCCATACATAATGTTACCATGGATGGAAAAATGTGTGTACTGGATGTTAGTCCCACTGTAAGTTGCATAGAAATGCGCAGTATTTACATAATGTTCAAGAGAAATGCACTGTTACATTAATTTTTATTTTAAGTCAGTTGTTTAATATTAAGCATGTTTTTGCCATATAGCAATTTATAACCAGATATATATGTAAGATATTTTGATATACATGCCTTGTAAGGTTGGGTAGGTAGGTAGATATTTTTGTGGGTTTTTTTTTTGGCCAACAACACAAGTTGCATGTTTTAGACAAGAAAACAAAAAAATCGAACAAAAAAAAAATTGAAACGATTAGTGTCATAAAATTTTTCGGGTAGGCTGCTTTTTAGGTAGGAAGGTAGACAGCATTGAACAATTAAAATTTTATTTTTGACCCAATTGATAAAAAGAACAATTTGATCTCAAGTTGTACTGTCTTCATTTGCACTTATATCATATTTGCATACTGGTACTTGAAGTGCCCTTTCAACTGACCAAAACACTTGTGCTTTATTTGCTTCTACTGCAACAGGGAGAAGTAGACATAGAATACTGGGGGTTCATCTGTCACCTGTGCAGGTGCTCTAATGCCTACATTTCATGTCAGATTGGTATGAAATTTATATCAAAGATTTATACCAGTAATGTCTTGGATGAGTTTGAACATCAGCAACAATTAACTATTTTTACTAAAGTTATGCCCCTGGGAAATGTAAAGTATGTTAAAAATATCAAGGTAAAGCCCTCTCAACAATGTCTTGGAATAATTTCTTAAACCATCACAGATCATCTAGGCCTATTTGAAATGTAAAGTATATCTCAATCCGACATATTTCATGTCAAATATTTATGAAAATTATATAAAGGTTTTATATGAGCAATGTCTTTTTATAACCTGAATATTCTTTGTGCTTGAAATAGAAAATAATTGGAGTTATTGCCCATAAACAGATAGAATATGAAATAGATCACTAGAGTGTTGTTCTTTTATTTAAATCTGGGGGATACATTAGTCAACATTAATAATAGACTTATTCAAACTACAGCATAATTGTTAACTGTTGCCGTGATGCATGACGTAGTAACATTTTAGCGTGATATTCCAAAGGCATGGTATCTCAAAAATGCACTAAATGCACCATTATCCAACTTGTTATACACCTTTTCGCTATTTAGTCCCAACCGGAAAAAAAACAGTCACTTAGACAACTTCCTGTTTGGGTCAAGTGACACAAGAACAAAGGTCATCAGTAATGAGCTGAGGGCGGAAAACGTGTAGAAAGTGAACATTTTGAAATTTGTATAGTTTATGATAAATTTTTTAAACATAAATTAAATTTAGAAAAATGCTTTGTTTGAAGTGTTTACAATGGTTTAAACATAACTCTTTGAAAAGAGATTTATGCACAGTACATTGTTTAAACAGGGCTCCAGATAGCTTCAACTGGTTTGAAAGAGTTATGTAATTTTAGAAATTTTCCAGATTGGAATCAATAGCGATAAGGTGCATTAGGCAATAAGTTACATATGACATTTTTTGTTGAAAGATTATCTTTTTTACTCTTATTCCCATTTATTCTTTTTTTTCAGTCTTTAAAAGTTTTGAAGACAGCTGAATATATGCCCTTTGTTGTATTTATTGCTGCACCTGGTATTGAGGCATTAAAAAGAATGTATGAGGAAGGCAGGCGGAGAGGTTTGGTAGGACGTAAGGGGGTGAGTACAGCTGCATTAATGAGGGTTGTAAAGTGGGTGTATTTACAAAAAAAGGAATTAAAATGTCTATTTCACAATGAAGGAAAAACTTGTACTTTTACCAATTTGCAAGAAACATGTGAATAATTAACTTCAAGAACGTAAAACCTGAAATAAAAATACAAACAGTAAACCTTTACTTCCGCATAGTTACAAGAATAAAGATAAGTTAGATGAAGAGATGAATAAGAAAACAAATTTGCACAACTTTTAAAACTTTTTCACATGTTTAAGACATATGAAGTGATTTATATTGCAACTTTACTATTGGTGTAGTTATAATTGTATTCCCATGATGCACATTTGTGATTAATAGTCACTGACTTCCTAAAACCTTGCTTTATATAGAAATGTTAATGTTTTCATAGCATTTTCTTTCTGACGTTATGTATGAACAGTTTCATTGAGCTTATTTATAGATATTTCACTGTTGGTTGATTTTAGCTTTCAACAATCGGATTGAAATTCAGATCCTGTGTCCAAGCTTTGCTTACAGGGATCTGAAAATGCTCCATTCTACAAGACCTTTCAGGAACCTCTGGTTTTGTCAGATCAATACACACCTTCAAAAGTCTCCAGGCTGAAATTTCATTGGCTGATGTAATAATTACCAGATCAGAAATTAAAGCGGAGAGTTGTCAAATCCTTGTAATCAAAGCTGAGATACAGGATCTGTATTTCAATCTGATTGAGCTTTCAACAGCATTTATCGTGGGAAAAAATTATATCAATTTGAGGTTTTCTCCAGATTTACTGGTTGTCTTTGGTTTGTTATAGCATTGAATTTTATGTTATATTGTAGTTTATTTCCTTAAATTCTTGATACTTGGGATTATTTGATTATATTTGTTTTGAGTACCAAATAAATATTTTTTAAAGTTTATCAAGGTACTGTAATTATGTATCAGAAATAAATGAGTGGTTAATAAAAATGTGTAGAAAATTTGTTGACACTTGAAATATAGATGTGTAGGTACTTCTATTAAACAGACAAGAAATTATGTCTTAAAATAGGCCATCTTCAGATCCCTCAATAATTTATAAGAGATAAATCGGCACTGTCATAATAGTGGGCTTCAGTTTTTATATTCCTATTTTGATTGGGCATTTGTTGGTGAGTTTCTAATGATTTATACATTTCATCAGTTTAATTAATTAGTATTTTATTATATATGTTATATATTCTTAAACTGCTGTATAATCATTTATGTATGTCTTTTATTTTAGGCAAGTGGTCACGGCACTATTGAAGTTAAAACTGTGAGTATTATTTATTGGACAAAAATCACTTTGTTTGATAATAAGAATTAAAGATTATCAATGGTTTTTTAAACAAGAGCGTGTTTCTCAGCTACAATCTCATCATAGGGTGACAACCCTGAGATGAGATGTGGCCGAGAAACATCCTCGAGTTTGAAAAGCTATTGATAATCTGTTTATCACTATTTTGCCTATGACAGCGTTAATGTTTACATTGACAAGTGCGCCCTCAGTTTCTGCGATAATTTTCTATCTCAAGCGTGTAGCATGATATGAAAAATTATCACCAAAAAATCAAAGGAAAAATATTCAAAATAGCGATAACATGAATTTCTGTTATCCAATTAGTTTGACTTACATTGATATGAATAAATTTGGTAGTCAATGAGGCAAGGACTAGCAAAGTGTCTTTCTATGCACAGTAAAATTATCAACTTGAAGATATATTTTCTTAATATAAGACAATGGTGTATACTGCTGACATAGTATTTAAGAACTGGCAATTATGAAATAGTTACCATATTTAAAAAACAAAACATATTATTCCTTTGATAAATAGTATGTTTTTATGTATTTGCCACTGGACATTAAACAACCAACAATCAACCGATCATGTTTGACTCACCAAAATTATAATGTATGTAAAACGGGGGAATAAGTTTGGAAAAATTCTTATTTTGGTTTTGTGGACACATTGAAACTCAAAAACATACCTGAACTTCAACACATAGTCTTCAAAAATAAACAAGTGTCATCAAACTATTTCAAGGTCTCTTTTGCAATATTTATGTTATTGGTTTAAAAAATTACACAAGTTTTTTATTCACTGGCTTTTTTTCGTCTGTCTATCTGTCCTTCCAATGAAATTTCCCACACATATATCTCAGAAACTAAAATCAGAACTTCCTGATATTTTGTGAACATGCTATACTGTGGAATGTGTTTTTAGGCCACACTTGTGTTCAGTCTTAATATTTAAATATATGTTGTATTTAATGTTAATACATAACACATGTAAATGTTGAGACTGTCAACACGAATGCGTCCACTTCCATTTTAGACAAAACCATCTGAAAAGTGACGTTTCATGCCATATTTGATAGATTTTTCATTTTTAAGCTTGAATTTGAGCGTCTTTATTGACCAAATCAGTTTCATATTTTCAACATAAACTAATTGAATAGACTGAAGTAGACACTTAAGTGTTTAAAAAATGTCAAAAATCTTTCATCAGATGTACTTTGAGTTTTAGGCCGAAATTAGCCCTTACTGGACCTTCTCCTTTTGTATCAGGCTTTATGTGAGCATGCTACACTGTGGCATGTGTTTTCAGATTCATCACTTATCCATTTCCTGTTAACAGAATACTTATATATATATATTCTAACAGTAACACACAATTCAACCTTTTTTCAGGAACATGATTTTTATGAGACCATACAGGAAAGTCAGAACATAGAAAGAGTATACAAAGGGATGTTTGATTTTACAATCGTCAATGATAATTTTGATGAAACGTATAGAACTTTGAGACGAGAATTAGACAATTTAAGTTCTGAGCAGCAATGGGTGCCCATTAATTGGGTGTATTAACCTGTATATTTGTACATTCTTTATATCATATCATATCAAGGGGTTGGTTATGCATCAGTAGAGTGCTTAAAGATTCGTATATTGTCAAGTAGCTTGGATTAGAGGACATTCAAGGTACTGTAAATATAGAAATTATCGTGAGGTTTTTATTAATGCGAATAATGCGACTGAATGAGTATCGCAATAATAAGAACTTGCATTATTATATGTGATACATATAACTGCATGCAGATTTCCCTGAAATTGCAATAATTAATCTCGCATTTTAGTCCATTCTACAAAATTCGCAATAATAAATGCATGCAATAGTTTCTGAATTTACAGTATTACATGCTTTGTAAATACAAAAGTATATTGAATTCTGTATATTGTACTGAATCTGTTGGAAGTAAAGTTTACTTTGAATAACCTTATTTGAAGATTTTCCACATTGTTATTACTATGTCCGCCATACTTATGTTTATCTATGAAAAAAAAAAGATAAAACAGTAAGAACATGGAAGTGATTTTAACTCTTTATTTATAGATTATTGATTCTTTTTCAAATGAGAGGGTGTTTTTTTCGGCTGCAATCTCATCGAAGGTTGAATGCCGTGAGATGAGATGTAGCCAACAAGCATCTTTCAGATTGAAAGATCATTGATAATCTGTTTGTCACTGTTTTCCTAGGCAATGTCAATGACGTAGGCTTATGACGTCATCATGTATTTTCTCAGTCCAGTAGTATAATATGAAAAATTATCACACAAAAAAAGATAAAAGCAAAATTTAAGTGAATGGCAATAATTCCTTTTACACATATGACAGAAAATCAATGGGTTCAATGTATATTGTTCATTTTATCATCAAAAGACACTAGGTGTACATAAATTTTATAAAAAAATGACTGGAATGGATTATCACTAAAAACATTGTACGTGTCATGAAGTTATATGGGGTTTAAAATTTACGGTTAGTGTACATCATGGGTATTGGAATGTTTTACTTTATCCTGTCTTCTTGTGCAGTGTAATTTTTCTGAATGATTTAGATGTAAGTATCATGTTTATAGCAGCATTCTTAATTTGAACAATTTTAATACTGTAAACCAACTTATTTTCGCAGATACTTTATTTGGCATTTAGTCCTTTCGAACCAACTTCGATGCAATTTATTTTCTCAATTTTCTCATTTTCATGATGTATTTATATAGGGAAAGGTCCAATTGATACGTATTGCAACAATTTTTTCCACTTAATTTTTCTACACGCGAAAATAAATCGCTTGCGAAGATTAGTTGGTTTACAGTATTTTGATTATTTAATAGAATAAATCAAGGCTGTGCATTAGAACTTGTTGAAATTTAGATTTTAAAATTAAAAAATTATTTGTAAATGTATTGGTGAAATTCAATATACAACAGAAAAACACAGAATACATCTGCAAATATTCAAATATATATTGATAATTGTTTATATCATAAATCAAAACCAGTATCAAGTGTCAAACATTACCATTTTATGTTTTATTTTTTAGATGTAAGTATTTTATGAACAAGATATATACAAATTCTAAGTAAAACTTAAAGATTAAGTTTACATTCTCAGTCAGTCCATTGTCCATGCACTGATTTTGACAAATATCTGTTAACTTTTTTTTTCTTATTCTGCTTTAATCATTTCATTGTATAGGCCACAGTAAATAAATATTGTGTTTTAATCTGCATGTTTGTAAAAAAGTAATGGAGAGTTGGAAAATAAACTTAATGTGAGAAAAGACAGCAAGATTGTGGTAGCCACCAAGAGATACTGAGACCTAAAGATTGTAACCAAAGAAAACCACTTGGGTAGGAGCAGACCTATAATTTGTTTCTGGTTAAGGCAATTTCAAAATATCTTAAAACTGAGTGTTTTATGGAAAAATTTAATTCACATACACTTAATTATATATGCTTAAAGAAAAGCTATTCACATGCAAATTGATAATGTAAGTATTTCATTTGTATGTGTTTTACTGCTTAGTTGTGTATTAGAAAGTCTTTTAACCAAGAATATATCTATTTTGGCCTTGATCGTAAATACAATATGCATAAATATCACATCTGGATGTTGTTAGTCAGTGTTTCACATTCTATATATAGATTTACTTGATAGTGGAAAGATTTGTGTTTATTCAGCAAAGTCTACATCAAATTGATTTTTCATGATTTGGATTTCCCATAATAAGTTTTTGTATAAAAAGTTTATTGTTCTGCATTCTGCAAAAATACCCAATTTATTATGCATATTTTATGATATGAGCTGCTTGGGATAGAAAACGACCTTATGCAAATGAATATCAATACATCTGTTAACCTATTTCAGGATAAGAACCTAACAAAACAGATCAAATTTCATCTTTTGTTTCATATTTGAATGTTCCAAAATCAGTCATAGTCTTATACATGTATACGTGCACTTGCATAAGGCTGATTCCTATCCGACGCGGCTCATATTATAGAAAAATGAAATAAGAAAACAATAGCCAACTATAACATAAGTTTGTTGAAGTTAAAATTGCAGTTAATCAGTTAGGTTAAAGATTACTTCAAAATACTGATTGTTTTATGACCTGTTGATTTTAAAATGTTTATCAGGATTATTTTTTTTTTACCGATTTCTGGGCCTCTAATCTTTTTTTCAAGGAAAAATAATTTGATGTGTCTTAATTGTAATCTTTAGGCAGCATATATATATATATTAAGTGTCTTACTTATTGGTGTTTATGAATGTAAATAAGATGATAAGAGATCCTCCGTTTCTTTATTATTTTTTTTCTTAATAAGAGAAATGTTCTATACATTATTTTACAATGTTTAAAGTTCTTAGATATTATATTCACATCAAAATAAAGAAGGCAGAACACTAAAACCATTAACTTTGCAATCAGAAGCAGATCTAGATGGGAGGAGGGCCCCCCTTTATGGAGCTACATATATGATAAATGCATATACTTTTTACAAGCATCAGTCCAAACATTGGCTAACTTGGGGCCTCCCTTTTTTCAAAATCCTGGATCCGCACCTGGCAATGTTATGTCCGGGAATGTCAACTGTATTGGCAGAATATACTTTCAACATTATTTAACCTCAAGATGAATTATGCAGACGGTTCACCAACACGATTTCTATTGTTATTTTACACAAGACTTATACTGTATTTGTTCTTCTCACTGTTGAAGGCTGTATTGTAACTTATGATTAATTATATTCACTTACATGTATTTGAACTCTGGTGTGGTGGATAGTTGTCGCATTGGCAATCATACCACATCTCCTTAATTTTACATTACAAGAATTTTTATATTTCTCTTTGCATTGTTATGTCTTAGAATGTCAACTGTGACAGAGTACACTTTTAACATTATTTAACTTCAAGACCTCAAGATTACGTATGCACGATTTCTACTGTCATTTTACACAAGACTTACATGAATTTTTATAATTCTCTATTTTGCTTGATTGATCATATTTTATAATAACAACATAATAAAAGGACAATCTTTTATACCAAGGACATTCTTTTTTTAAAAGATAATTCTATTTATAAAAAGGTAATTCTATTTATAAAAAGGTAGTTCTATTAATAAAAAAGGTAATTCTATGTATAGAACGGAATTTTGATAAATTGTATTAATTGATCAATAATCTGTCTGAAGTATACAGCATATTTGGTTAAATAGATAATTAAGATGTTTTTCTTATTTCTTATTTCGTATTTCGAATTACATTGCACAAACAAGAGTCTTTTCATTATTTAGTAATAGGGCAACACATATTTAGCCAATCACAAACAAGTTCCATTAGAATTTGTTTCATTGCATATGCATCTGTCTTTTATCTTATTTGAATAAGTAAACCATTTTATGTAAATTATGCAGATATTCATCACCAGATGTCATGTTATAATGGGTTGTTACTACTTTTGTACTTATCTTGTTTTATGATAGGTTGTAAAGAAAAGAAAAACATCTTAAGATACACCTTATCTCTATACGTCTGTCTTTATTTGGTTACCACACATATTTTCATAAAATTTCGATGACACAAGAGTAAAGGTCTGACTGCAAAGAGCAAAATGATTGCATATGATGTCAATAGGTCAAGTGTCAGGGTATCCAAAACAGCAATAAGGTCTACTATTATATATCCTAAGTAAAAAATTGTAGTGTAAAATCTTAATTTTGTAACATATCATAGGTCATGGGTTGTATATAAGATTTTTGTATATTGAGAAAAATATTCTGGTGACCTTGATCAAAAATAATGTTATATTAAGTAAAAAAACATAGCATTTTATCGGAACTTTTCAATTATTTCCAGCATTTCCCTCTAAGTTACTGGATTTTACTGTGAAATCATTAGTTATATACATATACTGCGTGATTTTGAGATTTTTTCATATATTTTTTTTTTCAGATATTTTAGTATACATATTTTTTTTAATATTTAAAATTTTGTCTTATATGTATATTATACTTTGTTTACCATTTTCTGCAGAGCAGTCTGGTTGTGAAAGTACAAAAATATCCCCAAGAACAAATGCGAGTAATATATTATTAATTGAGGAGAGCAATTCCAGAAACAACATTAAGTTTATATTTTTTTTTTGATATTTTGAGAAATTATTTTGTTGAATTGATGGTAAATTAAATTAGCAATATATCAACATTTTTTATATAAGCTGATTGATAGAACATAAATATAAGTTGTGACATTTGAGTAGACTCTTGTATTGTAAAACACTTACATGATAATTTGATGTGGACTATGAGGGTCTGGAAGGGGTTTACAGAAAAGAGAATACTGGGGGGGGGGGGGATAAAGGATAGAGAATATTTGGGAAAATGAATTAAGAATAGAGAAAAATGGCCTAAAATTCATAGAACAAAACAATAAAGACCCCCCATCTAAACCCTCAACTATTATAAACATTGTAGTAATACTTACTAATCCCTCCATTGATTGTTTTGTGATATATTTTTCTCGTATGCAAAATAAGCTTTCAGAGATGTAAAATAGATGTAAATTATTCAAATTATATTTTTTTGATTATGCAAACCCTATTACAATAAAAATAATGATGGTAAACTTTTTTTGTGTTTTATTCTTAATTTCTGTAATCTGTCTTGAATTCATTCATATCTTATGTAGACGAGGCAATATAGGGCTATACCTATTTCCTGGAACTGGTCTATGATGAAGTCCATGTGTCGATCTTATTTACAGTGTTATATCTTGTGTAGACTTGGGGCTGTATAGGGCTATACCTATTGCCTGGAACTGGTCTATGATGAAGTCCATGTGTTGATCTTGTTTACTGTGTTATATCTTGTGTAGACTTGGGGCTGAATAGGGCTATATCTTTTGCCTGGAACTGGTCTATGATGAAGTCCATGTGTTGATCTTGTTTACTGTGTTATATCTTGTGTAGACTTGAGGCGATATAGGGCTATACCTATTGCCTGGAACTGGTCTATGATAAAGTCCATGTGTTGATCTTGTTTACTGTGTTATATCTTGTGTAGACTTGAGGCGATATAGGGCTATACCTATTGCCTGGAACTGGTCTATGATAAAGTCCATGTGTTGATCTTGTTTACTGTGTTATATCTTGTGTAGACTTGAGGCGATATAGGGCTATACCTATTGCCTGGAACTGGTCTATGATAAAGTCCATGTGTCGATCTTGTTTACTGTGTTATATCTTGTGTAGACTTGGGGCAATATAGGGCTATACCTATTGCCTGGAACTGGACTATGATGAAGTCCATGTGTTGATCTTGTTTACTGTGTTATTGTGTTGCTGTCTCATTGTCATATACTCCACACATAGAGTGCATTTTGGTCCTGAGGTGCGTTTCAGACGCAAGAAGTTTTTACAGTGTTGATTCCATTTTGTTTACCCTTGTATTTATATTTTACTTAATTTGTACTTTATCGAGAAAGTGTATACTATATACGGTATGTACTATCAACTACGACAACTTTTTTGTTGGCGTCTTTGTTAGATTAATTTGTATGTTTGTTTGAATTTTTAAGTCAGTTGTGTTATATGTCGGTGATATATATGATTACACAGTTTTGGCTGCTGGATCCCAATTATTGTCACATTAACCTTTTATGACTGTTTGGGCTGCTCACCCAATTTTGTCAATATAACGGAACTATAAATAACTGTCATACAAATTCAAGGTGTAGCTAGCTATAAAACCAAGTTTTAAGCCACCAATTTGTTTTTGGAAAATGTCTGTATTAAATCAGGAATATGACAATTGTATTTCACAAATTTACTTGACAAGGAATGGGAAGACTTATCACTTGAGAAATGGTAAAAATAGGCTCCTCAATTATGTGAAATAGTGAAAGAAGTACGTATTCAGGAGCTGAAAAAAGAAGCCCAAAATTACTGGTTCTCAAGGAACATGTCTCAGAAATGACAAAAATATGGTTAAAAGTAACGTATATTTGTATATCTTAAATAAAACGTAAGCCCACTTGTATTTACATAACACAAACATTCATCTATTAAATGAAAAATACACATTTACTGAGGAAATTCATAAAGAACAAATTTTAACAATATAAAAAGTGCTTCCAGTGTTAATTGAGTGGAACTGCCACAGCCAAAAATAATGAAGTTGGTTCCATTTTCAAGATAAGTCGATCTGAAATCTTATATGTACCATACTTCTTTCCTGTGAAAACTTCTGTCAACTTATATCCCTTTTGATTTGTAAGGCCAAAATCGCTCAGTGTCTTATTTACGTATTGTAACCATCCAAATGTGTTGGAATTCAATATTCCTACAGCATACTTTCCTGTTGGAGACAGTGGTCTTAACCAACCTTCCACGTCACCTTGCTGAAAAAATTTAAAACTGCATTCATAGTCAGAAAACATATATGCATTCACGATTTGCTTGCTTTTGCTAAAGTTTTTCCTTTTCAATGTACTTTTCTGAGGACCAAAGTCATATTTTTTGTCACTTTGATGTTGTTTTTTCTTCGACTTACAATTTTTAATTGGCCTTTGGTATATCTTCCAAGACATAGAGATCCTACATTCCGTTGTTAACGGTGTCGGCATCATTTAAGGCCTGTCTGTGATCAAAGTGTTTGAGACATCAATAACTTGGGCTCTCGGTCATAAAACTTTACTCAGTACTCAGAGTACAAAATTTTTGCTCGAAACACCAAATCCAGGATTTTGATTGGTTGATTTCTGAGTCTGAGTACGAAATTCATGCTCGAAAGTTTTATGACCGCAAGGCTTGGTCAAACCTTCATGGAGTATTTCTAAACTTATACAGAAGCTTTCTTATCATCAAAGGAAATTATCAAGAGCAAAATTTTGAAAATTAATTTTTTTCTCATTTCCTGTATTTTACTGATAAAAGGATTTTTGTTTTTTTGTAGTTAGGGTTAAGATATAGTCTAATGTTAGGTTTTTGTCGAGCCTGCCACATTTATGTCGCGAAAGCGAGACATAGCGATCCTAGATTCCGTCGTCCGCGTCGGCGGCGTCAACATTTAGGTTCAGTCTGTGGTTAAAAGTTTTTTTTAGACATCAATAACTTTGTCAAACCTTCATGGAATTTTATGAAATTTGGATAGAAATTTGTTTATGACAAAAATATAGTATCCAGAGCAAAATTTTGAAAATATCTTATTTTCATTTTTCCATATTTTAATTATAAATGGACTTTTTTATTTTACAGTTAACAAGTAGATATAGTCTGGGGTTAAAGTTTTTTACACATCAAATACTTTGTGAAACCTTCATAGAATTTTATGAAACTTTGGCAGAAGCTTTTTTTGATTAAGAGATAATGTCTGAAGCAAACCTTTGAAAATGCATTTTCATTTTCAGTATTTTTCTGATAGATGGACTTAGTTTATTACGGTTAACATTTACAGACAGTCTGGGGTTGAATTATTTTGACATGATAAGTTTGTAAACTTTCATGGATTGCTATGAAACTTGGACAGAAGCTTATCTTCAAGACCAAGAAATAGCATCTAAAGAAAAAGTAGCAATCGTAGGCTAGACACAGGGTTCCGCAGAACCCCTTACGATTTTTTTTTGTAGTTAAGATACAGTCTAAGGGACTGTGCAATATTTATCTGAGGGTGGGGCCGGTGCAAACATGGACGGGGCACATACTATTTCATGCAAATAATGAGCGGGGCGAAAAGTTTTTTTTAACAAACATTTGGCTTGGCACACACTTTTTAAAACCCCTTCGTGTGTGTATAAAAAAAAAATTAAATCAGAATCTAAAAGATTAAAACTATTTATTAAAATCAAATTGAATAACAGCACCTTTAACATATCAATGGCTTGAGATGATGTTAGTTCATATACTTATATATTATCTGAATGCAACATGTTTAAAGGTCTAAATGTTCTTATCAATACATATATTTGTGATTTCTGTGGGAAAACATAACTTAAAAGAAAAAACACAATTGAATCTAAAACAAAATAACCTAATACAGTGCTTCAATATATTTTTGTGTTTATGCTTTTAATAATCATTTAAAAATGAAATACTGACCAACATAATATATAATATGTACATGTACAATATATATATATATATACAACCTATTTGTACACATGTATATTGTACTCACATTTTATTTATAAAAGTAAAGGAGCATCAAAGCATTAAACTCAAATGTATAAAAAAAAAACAAAGAATGTTGAAGTTAAAATAAGAAAATAAATGTTTGGCACTTTAAAAAATATTAAATTGCTTATAGTACATTATTATTAAGCATTGTCTGTATAAATAAAATATCTGAAAACTATAAACAATGTTTTGTACATTAAACATAACATAACATATGGTAAATAAATGCTTAAACATAAAACAACTTCAATTGTATTGTAAATAAATCTTTAACATAAAAAATTTAATTCTTAAACATTAAAAGAATTACAACTTAATCTATGAAAAAGCTGAATTATGTCCCTTGGGAGTATTAATTTTCAACAAAAGTTCTTGCAAACAGTAGAAAATGAAAAATTATATATGCCTGATATAATAAAAGATAGAAACTACAAAATGAAGCACTATTAAAATATTTGCTGCATGAATTGCCAAGAATGTGAACAATTCTTTACACAGGAGAATATAAATTCTATCTAAATTTAGCCTCAAGTGGGCCTCTTTTTTTCTTAGATGGACAATTTTAACACTGAAAATGCTTCTAGTATGACTAAATATTGCCTTACTCCATAAACAGTACAAACTTAACCAGAACATTTCCGTTTTAATAGATAATGGCTAGAGAAATACCCCAGTGATAAATTTAAGGAATTACACAGCAAAGAAGGCAAATATCTCAGTTAAAAATATTTGTCGCGACTTAAATTCTGGTGTTTCCAATTGAATTAATCATTGCGAAAGGTGAAAACAAATACAAAAGAACTATAGTTTGGTGCATTTTATACAATAGAGTTAATATTGAAATCCTAGAATAAAGATTTATGTCAGTACCCATCAATTTGACTTATTATGATGAATCAGCACTTTTCTCAACACAGCATTGTTCTCAGTGAAAATTTCTATTCTTTGTGATAAAATCAAATGTACTAATCAAAAGCTTCAAAAAGTATAACATAACTGAAGTCTGATTTATTTTGATTTCCTTGCTATCTTCAGTATAGGGAAAACGGTACTATTTATTCTTCCATATGCGGCAATACTAACATATTCTAAATTTACCACTTTTGTATAATAAAACCTGGATAAAATAGTTATGTGTGGTGTTAGTACTTTATTATTCTGTTTTAAAATTGAAGCCAAATAGTATCATGACCAACTTCCAACGGAGCTTGTTTATGTTATCCATGCCCACCGTCATTTTACACCAAATTATGAAATTTTGGAAATCTTTTCGAATAATTCTCTAGAAAATATTTCAATAGGTTTCAAAATTTATATTGTAAATATACACACTGCAGTTATTCATAGATAAATAAAAAAATATATATTGTACCCATACATCCAATCACAGCGATCCTAAGTTGACTTTCTTCACAAAAATAAAATCTTTATAATATTGAAATATATGCATTTGAGTTTAAATATCATCTCTGATAAACATGTACACATATCTGATACAAAAATTTAATAATACTTTTAGATATTTGGATGATATATTGGCTCTCAATAATGACGACTTCAGTATGTATACTAAAGAAATTTATCCTGTTGAACTTACTTTAAATAAAGCTATACTAACAATGACCACTGCCCTTTCCTCGATCTTGATATCTATATCATTAACGGAAAGCTTAATACAAAAAATTTATGATAAAAGAGATGATTTTTCATTTCCTATCGTTAATTATTCATTTTTAGATGGTGACGTTCCCTTGTCACCATCTTACGGTGTTTATATATCTCAACTTGTACGATTCGCTCGTGTATGTAACAACGTTTCAGATTTTAACGAAAGAAATTTATGTATTACTGAAAAATTATTACACCAGGGTTTTCGATATCACACACCAGTAAAAACATTTACTAAATTTTATCATCGGTACAAGGACATCATTCGTAAATATAGCTCAACATGCAGACTTCTTATACGTTCAGGTATTTCACATCCAATCTTTTATGGTAATATTCTTTATAAAGCACAAAAATGTCAGTATTCACCTCAGAAGCTAACAAAACCTTTAAATAGACTTATTAAGAAGGGATATAGTTACGATACTGTTGTCAGGTCATTAAAGATTGCATATTTTGGCTTTAATATTGATTCACTTATAGGGTCTTTGCATCGGAACTAAACACATTTATTTAAAAACCAGTTGTTGGCATGACACGGGTTATGCTCTTCTCATATATTTTATGATGGTATGATACTAAAACCCTAACGGGAGGGATTGTGCTTGATATTCAAATGATGAAGACATAATCTTTCAATCAGTTTAATTGAGGTCTGGAGCTGGCATGTCAGTTAACTGCTAGTAGTCTGTTGTTATTTATGTATTATTGTCATTTTGTTTATTTTCTTTTGTTACATCTTCTGACATCGGACTCGGACTTCTCTTTAACTGACTTTTAATGTGCGTATTGTTATGCGTTTACTTTTCTACATTGGCTAGAGGTATAGGGGGAGGGTTGAGATCTCATAAACATGTTTAATCCCGCCGCATTTTTGCGCCTGTCCCAAGTCAGGAGCCTCTGGCCTTTGTTAGTCTTGTATTATTTTTGCTTTTAGTTTCTTGTGTATAATTTGGAGTTTAGTATGACGTCCATTATCACTGAACTAGTATGTATATTTGTTTAGGGGCCAGCTTAAGGACGCCTCCGGGTGCGGGAATTTCTCGCTGCATTGAAGACCTATTGGTGACCTTCTGTTGTTGTCTGTTCTGTGGTCGGGTTGTTGTCTCTTTGACACATTCCCCATTTCCATTCTCAATTTTATTATTGAATGATGTGCATTTTAGTTAAAAATAATATCATGTTTCCATATGTGTGTTTTATTTTTTTCCAGCGGGGCAAGGACTTTTTTTTCATTAATTGAAGCGGGGCAAGAACTTTTTTTATAATAAATATTGGCGGGGCATAAAGTTTTTTTTTAATATTTGCTGTACACCGGCCCCACCCTCAGATAAATATTGCACAGTCCCTAAGGTTAAAGTTTTTCAAACAAAATAACGTCGTCAACCTTTCATGGAATTTTAAGAAATTTGGACAGAAGCTTTTTTATGACAAAAAACAGTATCCAGAAAGAGAAATTGAATTTTTTTTCCCTCTTTTTTCATATTACGTTTATTACTGATAAAAGGACTTAGTTATTTTTGCAGTTTACATTAAAATACATTCTGTAGTTTAAGTTTTTTTCTTGTCTCTTTAAAGTAGTTGGCTGTGCCTCTTCAACCATGATCTTTTCCTTTTGAAACTTTTGCTTTGTTTAAATGTTAAAGATTGTGATTAGGTCAGTTTAATGGGAACCGTTAATGGTAAGTCAGTGATATTTGGTAAGCAGATGTATCAACATTATATCTAATATACATGGAAATTATTTCCCACCATGGCATGTCACTGATATTTGGTATGCAGTTGTATTAACATTTGCACATCTCATTTCCATGGAGATTATATGGCCCCGCAATGTCTATTATGGTTAATTGACCTTTTGGACTTTTGCATGCTAGTAGTTTAAATGTTAAAGTGATTATGTCAGTTTAAGGGACACCACTTAGGAAATACCACTTAAAGGTAACATTGAAGACCAAAAAATTCCGTAATGTTTTACAAAAATTAATGTTTATAAGAAAGCAATCATTTGATTTAAATGTGGGGACAGCATGGAATCTTATCAATCAAAATTCAAGTTTAGATAAAATGCTCCGCTGGGCGCAGCTTGATACGACCGCAGAGGTCGAACCCTGAACAGTTGGGGCAAGTATGGACACAACATTCAAGCTTGATACAGCACTGAATTTGGATTGTGATTAAATATTTGACACAGCATAGGTTTCTGAAACAGAATGAATGTGGTCTAAGAACTTAAAAATTTTTAATTTACCTATTCAAACCATATCATTATTATTTGCTTTTATATATAAATCAGAAATAACCAATTTAAAATAGAAAATTTTAAAGAAAAAAAATGAAAAAATTTTTTTGAACCCCCTTATGATTCATCACCCCCAAACTCAATCCCAGCCTTCCCTTTGTGGTATGGTACCTTGCAGTACAATTTCAGAGAGATCCGTACACTTGAACACAAGTTATTGTCTGGAAACTAGAAAAATGCTTGTTTTTTTGGCCCCTTTTTGGCCCCAAATTCCTAAACGTTTAAGGCAATTACCCCCAAACTCAAACCCAGCTTTCCCTTTGTGATATGGAACCTTGTAGTACAATTTCATAAAGATCCATACACTTACACACAAGTTATTGTCCTGAAACTAGAAAAATGCTTGGTTTTTTTGCCCCTTTTTGGCCCCTAATACCTAAAATTTTGAGGCAATTGCCCCAAAATCAATCCCAGCCTTCCCTTTGTGGTATGGTACCTAGCAGTACAAGTTCAGAGAGATCCATACACTTGAACACAAGTTATTGCTGGAAACTAGAAAAATGGTTTTTTTTGGCCCCTTATTCCTAAACGTTTTGGGCAATTACCCCCAAACTCAATTCCAGCTTTCCCTTTGTGATATGGAACCTTGTAGTACAATTTCAGAAAGATCCATACACTTACACACAAGTTATTGTCATGAAACTAGAAAAATGCTTGTTTTTGCCCTTTTTGCCCCTAATTCCTAAAATTTTGAGGCAATTACCCCAAAAATCAATCCCAGCATTCCCTTTGTGATATGGAACCTTGTGGTACAATGTCAGAGAGATCCATACACTAACACACAAGTTATGTCTGGAAGTTACAAAAATGCTTATTTTTGGCCCCTTTTTGGCCCCTAATTCCTTAACTGTTGGTACCATAACCCCCAAAATCAATCCCAACCTTCCTTTTGTGGTATTGATCTTATGGTAAAATTTCATAGAGATCCATTCACTTAAACTAAAGTTAGAGTGCGAAAACCAATGTGTCTTCGGAGGACGACGACGGTCGTAAAAAAACGACATAAGGATAAGATGACTAATCAAGAACGTCTAAAATCAAAAATAAATACTAATTCAAGGAACACACAGAGCAAGAAAAATAGCCTTTCTCATTCGGTATTCAAGAGCTTGCAGCTGCTATTCAGACTTTATAAAACGTCACCAGTGTCTGAGCAGAAAGTTGATGAACTAGGGTTATGTCAAAGAACGTCTCGTCCTTTTTCTAAAAAAGTTCATCGGAAGATACCAAGACCTTGTTGATCAATGTTCCGTAACAACCTCACAAATAAAACATGATGGTCTTGAAGTATAGATTCTAAGTACTAGCGTTGTTTATCATGTGTTATAGTGTTCTTTTTAAATTTTCAACCTTTACTGTTTAGTCCATTTTTGGTAATATCCATTTGGCGTGGCTCGATATTTATACATCCGCCATTGTGTTATTGTGCTTTGTTCATTTTTTGTATTCTTGTCTTTCATTTTTGCTTATGTGCTTTGTCTAAAGGCATGTCTCTATGCCAATTTGTTTTTCTTTGTTGACATAGTTGTTGGTGATTAAGATTATAATGCAATGTTGACTGCTGTACCCCAATTTTTGACATTTTTACCTATTATGTCTGTTTTGCTCACACATTGTCAATATCATGGAATTCTATATGACCGCCATACAAGTGAGAGGTTTAGCTAGCTATAAAACCAGGTTTAATCCACCATTTTCTACATAAGGATATGTCTGTATCAAGTCCTGAATATGACAGTTGTTTTCCATTCGTTTGATGTGTTTGAGCTCTTGATTTTGCCATTTGATAAGGGACTTTCCGATTTGAATTTTTCTTGGAGTTTAGTATTTATGTTATTTTACATTTTTTTCAAATTTGATGTGAAGAATCACGATTCTCATATTGCTTGATTTTCTCCATTAAAACCGCAACGGTATGCTGAAAGTTACTATATACACTGTACCTAAACGTAAACCCACACTTACTCGTACTGAATATTTAAACATTCTTCTTCCTTGAATACCAAGTGGATCTTGGCTAATTGCAATCACTTCTTTGTTCAATAAAATCATCTTCGACTCGATATTAATATTCCTTAAATCTACAGACATAAATAGAGGTGACGCCATCAGAGCCCACATTCCCATCTGGATCTTCTGTTGATTTAGACTTAAACCATAGTCTCCAACCACTAACTGCACAGATAAAAAAAACAACAACAAATGTTTATACAGTATTGGAACTCTAGGCTTCTAAAAAGAACATTATGTAGAGCTCTAAATATCTTCTGTGTGTTTGGGTCTTTGCTGTCTCATTGACCAACAAAACCTAACATCATTTCATATATCTAAACATTTTATTTAAACGCTGAATCCAACGAAAAACAAACAAAATCCTGGGTATGTATATTAAACAAGAAAATATACGTTACCTTATGAATAGAACAACATTGCCGGATCCAGGGGAGAAAAGGGTAGAGGCTGTTCCAGGGGTTGGACCCCTCATTTTTCGATTTTTTTTAATGTGAACATTTCATGGTGTTCCGGATGTTGGAACCCCCTTTTTCAAAATGGCTGGATCCGTGCATGAACAATGTCAAAGGTTGATAATTAATTTGAACAGTCCCGAGATACAAAGAAAGTAAGTAGAAACGGTAACTGGAAAACTTATACAACAAACCGACAGAAGATTACTGGATGTCTTGTCATTCCGAATTCTTATCAAATTTCCTTCAAAATCTCAATCATCTTGAACCTACATACTTGTAGTCTTTGTAGTGACAATGGAGGTTATAATATTCAGTGCAAAACAGATGCACCTACTTGTCAAAATCACAATATCAAAGGTCAGTTCTTGTATTTATTATTTTACCAGGATAGGGCAAAAACTCTCAAACATAAACCCCATGTTTAAAACAAACGGTTTTGTTGTGCTAAATCATCATCCATATAATGTGGTCACACACAATATTTCCCCGAAACTTCAGTCTACACAATTGAAAAATATGATGACCAACGAAAAAATCCGACATATATGCAGTAAAAACAACAGTAACCAGTTGTTTTGCCCTGTTTGTCAACAATCGTGCTTCTTTTTTTTTTAATTAAAGGACTTGAAAAGAACAACAAATGGAGTCTAGTACCATGTTCTACAGGCAGACTATAAAGTATGCACTGTTTTTTTTTTTTTTATTAATGGAGTGTAGTACCATGTACTACTGACAGACTATCAAGTGTGCTCTGTTATTTAAATTAATGAAGTCTAGTACTATGTACTACATAAGACTATAAAGTATGCTCTGTTATTTAAAATTAATGGAGTCTAGTACCATGTACTACAGACAGACTATCAAGTATGCTCTGTTATTTAAATTAATGGAGTCTAGTACCATGTACTTCAGATAGACTATAAAGTATAGTGAATCTGTTATTTAAATTTTGTTAGTCCACTGCTTGAGATTAAAATCGGAGGAGGGTCGTGATATGATTTAAAACTACTAAAATCCCGCAACATATTCAGGAAACAAGTCAACAGGTGTCTTATCTTAATATCTTAATCTGTTTTACGTGGGAGGGGAGGGCAGGGTGCCCGGCCCCCTTATGGAGCTACATATATGGTTACTGCATAGAATTTTTAAATGTCCAACTCCGAACGTTGCTTACCTTTGAGCTCTGCCCCTTGTTCAAAATCCTAGATCCGCATCTGTTTGTTTCACATTTTTTTTAGCATTAGGTTTGACGGCATACCATATATAGTATACTCACAACTTGAATTTTATAGACTCATAGGATCCATGGCTTGACACATTGTATAAACTAATGTCAATTGTTTAATACTACATTACGTCTTATGGAAATTATGTCGTTGGGTTTCTGTCTTATTGACGTTTATCCGATATCTCCTCCTGTTATTCCTAGGTCATATATTATTCTGTTTAAACATATACATTGTAGTTAAATGCACAAATTGTATATTAGGGTAGAGACAGTGTTGGGAATAAACTCATCATAGATACCAGAATGGAAATTTTGTATTTGCGCCAGACGCGCGTTTTGTCTACAAAAGACTCATCAGTGACGCTCGAATAAAAAAAAATAAAAAGGCCAAATAAAGCACGAAGTTGAAGAGCATTAAGGACCAAAAATTCCTAAAAGTTTTGCCAAATACAGCTTATATATAAGGTAAACTATTCCTGAGGTAGAAAAGCCTTAGTATTTCAAAAATGTAAAGTTTTGTAAACAGTTAATTTATAATTATGACCATATCAACATGTGATCAATGATAATTCATGTCAACACAGAAGTGCTGTGTGTGACCTGAAGGTTTGTTAAAATTTTTTCAAGTATTATATTCAATTAAAATTGTTGTATATTTGAAATAAACAATGATGACCAAGGCAAATTGGAAAACTGTTTTCAAATGTGAAAACTAAAGTACTGTATTTTGTTTATAGTGCAGGTAAATGAGTACAAACATTGATTGTCACCGCATTTGACACCCGCGTGATATTTACCATGTCAGCATCGTGCCAATGACCCGGTCCTGCTGCATCAATAAACTCCCCTGTCATATTACCATAGAAACTAATGATTTTGTAGACACTTTCCCAGCTATCTTGTACATCCATATACGATCTCACTGTATTACACGTATTTACGCCAGGAGTATAAGTTCCCTATAAAAACATTCAGTATTGAAGTGATAAAAGTACTGTTAATATTTTGATATCAAAACTAATTAATTTGGTTGATTTTAATAAAAACATTTTTTTTTATTTCTCATATTCTACTGATTGATTTATTAATTGACGCCAATGATGGTGCATACATATTGACTGGTTGATTGATTGACGCTAACGGGTGCATGAATACTTATTGGTAGATGATTGACGTCAATGATGGTGCAAACATATCAATTAAATGATTGATTGACGCCAATGATGCTGCATACATATCGACTGGTTGATTGATTGACGACAACGAGGGTGCATACATATCGATTGTTGATTGACGTCGATGATGGTGCATACATGTTGATTGGTTGATTGATTGATGTCAATGATGGTGCATACATATTGATTGGTTGATTGATTGATGTCAATGATGGTGCATACTTATTGATTTATTGATTAATTGACGTCAATGATGGTGCATTTATTTTGATTGGTTGATTGATTGACGCCAATGATAGTGTATACATATTGATTGGTTGTTTAATTGACGTCGATGATGGTGCATACACATTGATTGGTTGATTGATTGACGTCAATGATACGGTAAATACATATTGATTGGCTGATTGATTGACGTCAATGATGGTACATACTTATTGATTGGTTGATTGATTGACGTCAATGATACGGTTCATTCATATCGATTGGCTGATTGATTGACGTCAATGAGGGTGCAAACATATTGTTTGATTGATTAATTGACGTCAATTATGGTGCATTTATATTGATTGGTTGATTAATTGACGCCATTGATAGTGCATACATATAGATTGGATGATTGATTGACGTCAATGATATGCTGCATACATATTAATTGTTTGATTGATTGACGTCAATGATGGTGCATACATATCGATTGGTTGATTGATTGATAGCATTGGTGGTGCATACATATCGACTGGTTGATTGATTGACGCCAATGATGGAGCATACATATCGACTGGTTGATTAATTGATGTCAATTATGGTCCATTCATATTGATTGGTTGATTGATTGACGTCAATGATATTGTAGTATATTATGTTGATTTGGTTTTGTGGTAGTTAGTCATTAGTAATAGACATTGTAATAGTTTCCTTCCCTTTTCTTTGTAGACTCCTGTAATCATGAATGATAGTTTGGATTTAAGTTGATAAATAAATCATGTATCTACTTGAGAACTCTTTTGAATGATTTTTAACTACACTACAGTTTTATCAACTTAAATCATCATGCATAAATACCTTAGACCTGAACGATTGGATGCCAATCCTGATTCACCTACAGCAGCAAAAGAATGGTTTCACTGGAAACGAACTTTTACAAACTTTTTAACCTCTGCCGGAGAAGAAGCTCCAGACAAACTGATAATGTTGATCAATTTTGTTTCGCCGCGTGTATATGAATATATTGGTGAATGTGAAACTTACGATACTGCTATAACACTGTTAGAAGCTGTGTATGTTCGACCAAAAAACGAGGTATTGGCTAGGCACTTGTTGATAACACACAGACAACAGACTGGCGAGACACTCGACCAGTTTCTACAAGAGCTTAAAGTATTGGCAAAGGATTGTAATTTTCAACCAGTAACGGCCGATAAGGGAGCTACCATTTGATTTTTAGGGGGGGGGAGGGGGGCTAGGATGAAAACTTTTGTCCTGCCTTTTTTTTTTAGTTATAATCTCTGTCCTGCCTTTTTATTTTTCACTCTGTTCGGTCCTGCCTTTTTTTATTAGTTTATCCTGCTTTTTTTTTGCCAAGTTGCTCATCCTGCCTTTTTTTTTTTGCCAAGTTGCTCATCCTGCCTTTTTATTTACTCAAAACTCCTGTCCTGCGTTTTTTTTCAAATTTCATCCTAGCCCCCCATAAAAATCAAATGGTAGCTCCCTAAGTATAAGGAAGAATACTCAAGGGACGCCTTTATCAAAGGACTTTGCTCACAAATTGTTCGACAGCGTTTGTTGGAAAATAAAACTCTTGACCTTAAGACAATGTTCTACCAGGCGCGGACATTAGATTTTGCTCAGTGGCGAATCCAGAGGGCGGGTTCCGGGGGTTGGAACCCCCTTTTTTTGGACGATCAGTGCATTTGAATGGGAACATATAGTTGGAACCCCCCCCCCCCCTTTATCCTGGGTTGGGAACCCCTTTAAAAATTGCTGGATCCGCCCCTGTAGCTCAACGCAGTAATGAAGTGTATGTTCAGCCATATTCTGTGACAGCCGCGATTGGACAAAAACAAGATGAAAGTGTTTCAGAGAGCAGAACAAAACTGCAGCTGCTGCATCAGCTGCTGCACACGACCTGGAAGTAAACAAAAGTGCTTCTTTTGTGGGAATAATGCTCACGCGAGACGTTTTTGTCCGGCAAAGGATGCTTCTTGTCATAACTGTGGTAAGAAAGGACACTTTTCGAAAGTGTGTAAATCTAATACAACAAGTACTGGGACATCTGCCTCTTGTACTCCCATATTAGCAACCGTGACTGTTGCATCTCCGCAATGTTTAAAGAAAGCGGTAATAAATGTGCGTGTAAATGAACGTCCGTGCAAAGAATTGATAGACACGGTAGTTCTGAAAGTTTCATTGATAGACAATTCGCTAAATTAATGTCAGTAAATATAAATGACGCTACCGGAAGTGTATCGATGGCATCCAGTGCTCTCAGTAGTCCTATAGTAGGAATTTGCAATGTGAACTTAAACATTGATGGACATTTCTATCCGAATATGCAGTTGTCTCTCCTCGATAAACTCTGTTGTGACATTATCTTGGGACAGGACTTCATGAAAAGACACGAAAGTATAAAAGTAAGTTTCGGTGGAAGCAGACCAGCCGTAGAAATTAATGACTCAAATACAGTTTGTGGTCTAGCTGCTTGAAGTGTTGATCCCCCGGAATTATTTGCCAACTTGACAAGTGAATGCCGACCTATTGCTACAAAATCAAGGAAGTACAGTGCAGTCGATAGAGAATTCATAGAAAAGGAGACAACACGATTACTTACCGAAGGTATAATTGAGCCTAGTATGTCACCATGGAGAGCTCAAGTTTTAGTAACTTCAAATGAAAGGCACAAGAAAAGACTAGTAATAGATTATTCTCAAACTATAAACAGATATACTGAACTTGATGCTTATCCGTTTCCTAACATTAATCAAATGGTCTCAGATATCGCCAAATACAAGGTATACAGTACGCTTGATTTACGTAGTGCCTATCATCAAATTCCGTTACGTGAACATGAAAAGAAGTATACAGCTTTTGAAGCCAATGGCAGTTTGTATCAATTTCGACGAGTTCCATTTGGCGTTACGAATGGAGTTGCTTGTTTTCAAAGGGCCATTGACCGTCTAGTTACTGAAAACAAATTAGAAGCAGTATTTGTGTATATCGATAATATCACAATAGGAGGAATGGACCAAAACGAACATGACGAAAACTTGCAAAGATTTCTTGATGTTGCGGACAAACATCAGCTGACATTTAATGAGGACAAATGTGTGTATTCTGTCGAGTCAGTCGATCTACTTGGAAATACCATCAGTCAAGGTGTTTTAAGACCTGACCCTGATCGAATGAAGCCGCTAAGGGAACTCCCTGTTCCCCCACAGTCCTAAATCGGTGAAAAGAGCCATAGGAATGTTTTCGTATTATAGTCAATGGACACCAAGATTCTCAGATAAAATCAAACCTTTGGCTAATGCTACTTCTTTTCCGTTAGACTCTATTGCAGTGAAAGCATTCGATGATTTGAAATCCGATCTTGAAAACGCAAGCATCAGTGCAATTGATGAAGCTATTCCTTTTGTCGTAGAAACCGATGCCTCGGATTCTGCAGTAGCCGGAAGTCTCAATCAGGGTGGAAGGCCTGTTGATTTCTTTTCGAGAACTTTAAATGCTCATGAATTAGGACACTCACCTGTAGAAAAGGAAGCATGTGCCATTATAGAAGCTGTTCGCAAGTGGAGAAACTTACTTAGTGGGAAACACTTCACTCTTGTCACTGATCAGGAAGCAGTTTCTTATATGTTTGATTCAAAGAAGCACGGTAAGGTGAAAAATGACAAAATATTCGATGGAGAACTGAATTGAGCTGCTACAGCTATGATATAAAATATCGTCCTGGACGAGACAATGCATCAGCCGATTGTTTTTCTCGAGCTTTCTGCTCATCCGTCAGCTCCGATACTCTTTCTGAATTACATAGTGCACTTTGCCATCCGGGCATCAATCGACTCCTTCACTTCGTCCGTTCAAAGAACTTACCTTTCTCAGTTGATGACGTCAAGAGAACAAAACAGTGTGAGATGTGTGCTAAATTAAAACCTCAGTATGCTAAACCGAATACATCACCTCTTGTGAAAGCAACACAATCTTTTGAACGTTTAAGCATTGATTTTAAAGGACCATTGCCGTCTGTTAGTACGAAGAAGTATAATTTTATACTTACCGTTGTTGACGAATACTCAAGATTCCCGTTTGCTTTTCCTTGTTCAGATATGACAAGCGCAACAGTTATTCAGTGTTTACGACAGTTATTTGCTCTTTTTGGTATGCCTGCTTATATTCACTCGGACCTTGGTCAATCTTTCATGAGTGCCGAACTCAAACTTTTCTACAATCGCATGGAGTAGCTACTAGCAGGACAACGCAATACAGTCCACAGAGCAATGGGCAATGTGAACGCTATAACGGTATCATCTGGAAAGCCGTGACACTAGCATTAGAATCTTTGGGACTTAAAGAGACGCAGTGGGAGAATGTATTGCCAGATGCACTGCACTCTGTTCGATGTTTGTTATGTACATCAATAAACTGTACTCCACATGAAAGGTTTTTCAACTTTACAAGAAAATCATCATCTGGGTTAGCCAATCCTAGACCAGTTTTAATGAAAAAGCATGTGCGTGCGACTAAGTATGATCCTCTCGTCGAGGAAGTAGATCTTTTGGAAGCTAATCCAACTTATGCTCATGTTAGATTGCCTGATGGACGCGAAACTACTGTATCAGTCCGACATCTAGCGCCAAGAGGACAATCAATAAACAATGACAATCTTGATCATTCAGTTTTGAACGATAGAACCATGGACATTGCCGAAACCGATGTTGAAAATACAACACAGGAAGCTACCAGCAACATGGACAACGCTATGGAAACATCTCCCGTTATTAGACGTTCTACACGTGAAATTAAGAAACCATGTAGATTTGGATTTGACGATTAACTGAAATTTTTAATTGAACTATTTTGTTGACTTTTAGAGGGGGTGAATGTAGTATATTATGTTTATTTGGTTTTGTGGTAGTTAGTCATTAGTAATAGACATTGTAATAGTTTCCTTCCCTTTTCTTTGTATACTCCTGTAATCATGAATGATAGTTTGGATTTAAGTTGATAAATAAATTATGTATCTACTTGAGAACTCTTTTGAATGATTACTAACTACATTACAGTTATGGTGCATATTTATCGATTGGCTGATTGATTGACATCAATGAAATGCTACATATATATTGATTGGATGATTGATTGACGCCAAACTATTGCCTTTTTTCACAAAATAATTACGCAAATATAGCGTCAAAACGTCAATTATATATTGAGTTGAGTTTTGAAAACCACATAAGAGCAAATTTACTGGTCAAACTGGAAGGTTAATATTTTTTTTTCAAAAAGAAAATTAAAACAAAGCGTCCAGCGTCTATTCAATTTTTTTTGGTGTAAAGTAGATAGCTAATCTTAGTATGTATGCATATATTATAAACATATTATTAACTTTCATCTTTTCAAAACTTACTGGAGGGTTGGCACAGCTACAACAAACATACAAAAATGGGCGTCCAGTTTTATTCAGGAAAAATCCCATAACTTCAATACCTGAAACATACTAAATTCTTTGTTTATCATTGGTCCAAGTAAAATAGTGACCACTAACTACTAACAAAATTATTTATACATCATTATGTCTTTATCTGACATGTCATTTTATCTATGTAATTCAATGATGGGTAAAAAATACTCATTTAAGATGTCCACTTTTGTCTCGATGACCTTACTCAGAATAAAAAGTGTTGTGTAAATGACCTTTACTCATAATAAAACTGTGTGCAGTATACGACTTTTACGCATAATAAAAAGTGTGCAGTAAATGAAGTTTTCTTGTTGAAATAAAGAAATTATAAGGTTAACAGTTCTTTCATTTAAAACTCTAGTCATTACATGAACGGTGAATAACACAAATAAAATCTTGAAGAATTTACTGGCAATATTGCGCAATACATGACATTGTTGTTAAAATCATTTTATCATTATAAGGGTAACATGCTGTATAATTAATATCTTATTATTGCAAAGATAAAATCTATTACTAGTATCATGTACCTGCAAACTTGCACAATGCATAGCGGCAATATTCGCCAGAATTCACACAGTGACTCATTATCACAAAAACTACACAACATTTGTTCTGCACATAAAACTGTTTTTTAACCTTACGATAGGCCTTTATCATGTTTGTGTGGTATAGGGAGTGTTGAATCTCACAACACATGTTTAATTCCGCAGCATTTTTGCGCCTGTCCCAAGTCAGGAGCCTCTGGCCTTTGTTAGTCTTCTGTGTTCTTTCTAATTTTGTTAAATTTTATGTTTCGGAGTTTAGTGTGGCGTCCATTTCGCTGAACTAGTATACATTATTGTTTAGAGGCCAACCGCAGCCCGACTCCGAGTGCGGGAATTTCTCGCTGTGTTGAAGATCATTTTAAGCCATGGGCTGTTATCTGCTCTTTGGTCGGGTTGTTGTCTCTTTGACACATCCCCGTTTCCATTCTCTATTCTATACTTTAGTTCCAATGTTTCGAACCAGGAGAATCGTTTGAACTTTTTAATTCACTACTTACCCTCAACGCTAGCTGATGCGTAACAACAATCTATTTTTAACATATCCACACCCCACGAAGCATACGTCTCAGCATCCAGAGGTATATAGAATTCGTTTCCAGGATAGCCTTGACATGTCTTTGAACCAACATCACCATAAAGACCAAACTTTAGGCCTCTGGAGTGAATCTAAAAGTAACATGAACAAGTTCAAAATCAATTTATTGCCAATTCATTTGAAACATTTTAAAATCAAACTTAGTTGGTCTTATATTGATTTCGGTTTTATGGATTATAACAGATATATATTTAGTAACAGTAGTTTACCGATGTAAACCGATGTTCAAATCTCGTAAAAAATCAATAAGGAAGAGACATAAGGTAACAAACATAAACTGAGATAATCGCACGAACGAGGGTCTGGATGGGGTTTACAGAATAGAGAATAATGGACACAAAGTGCAGAATAAAGGGCAAAAAATATAAAGAGCGAGACCTGGAACTTCCTTTATCCTATTCCTTAAACATATGACCTAGGGTTATCTATACCGTTTTCGATGATTTTGTTTTAAGATTTTTTTGAGCATGGTATCAGTCCAGGCATTGCGCATGGTATCATTCCAGACATTGTGCATGGTATCATTCCATGAATTGCGCATGGTATCAGTCAAGGCATTGCGCATGGTATCAGCCCAGGCATTGTGCATGGTATCATTCCATGAATTGCGCATGGTATCGTTCCAGACATTGTGCATGGTATCATTCCAGGCATTGCACATGGTATCATTCCATGAATTGCGCATGGTATCAGTCCAGGCATTGCGCATGGTGTCGGTCCAGGCATTGTGCATGGTATCATTCCATGAATTGCACATGATATCATTCCAGACATTGTGCATGGTATCATTCCAGGCATTGCACATGGTATCATTCCATGAATTGCGCATGGTATCAGTCCAGGCATTGCGCATGGTGTCGGTCCAGGCATTGTGCATGGTATCATTCCATGAATTGCACATGGTATCATTCCAGACATTGTGCATGGTATCATGCCAGGCATTGCACATGGTATCATTCCATGAATTGCGCATGGTATCATTCCAGACATTGTGCATGGTATCATTCCAGACATTGTGCATGGTATCATTCCAGGCATTGAACATGGTATCATTCCAGGCATTGCACATGGTATCATTCCATGAATTGCGCATGGTATCATTCCAGACATTGTGCATGGTATCATTCCAGACATTGTGTATGGTATCATTCCAGACATTGTGCATGGTATCATTCCAGGCATTGTGCATGGTATCATTCCAGACATTGTGCATGGTATCATTCCAGACATTGTGCATGGTATCATTCCAGACATTGTGCATGGTATCATTCCAGGCATTGCACATGGTATCATTCCATGAATTGCGCATGGTATCATTCCAGACATTGTGCATGGTATCATTCCAGACATTGTGCATGGTATCATTCCAGATATTGTGCTTGGTATCATTCCAGGCATTGTGCATGGTATCATTCCAGGCATTGCACATAGTATCATTCCATGAATTGCGCATTGTGTCAGTCCAGGCATTGCGCATGGTATCAGTCCAGGAATTAGATAATTTTCATACACATGTTTGTTTCTTTGAACATAGAGTTATAATTATTAACTGACTGATTTTACTACTTTTATTCTTTCAATGCAGGACTTGTCAGGGATCGAATATGTTTTTGGATTTTAGAATTTAAAAACCAATGGCATCTATTTGTATATTTGTACATACGTAGTCTATAACAGGTTTCATACCACCAGGGAATCTTTGTGGGTCTGCAATCAATCTTCCGTCACTGATATTTCTCTGATGTGCCATCCAGCAATCGTCAACCGCCAAGTACTCATAACCAGCATCGCGATACCCGCCCTCTACCATCTTGTCTGCCATTTGCTTCAACAGCCTCGCGCTGAAACAGGCATAGAGAGTGATTTTCACGCCAAAGCAGCAGCTTTTAACTGTAATTGTCAATCTTATTTCGGATGCATAACTGTACTATCTATAATCTGTTTTCAATGACTTTTATGTTTTGAGTGCTTTTCAAAATCCTAAATTGATTTTGTCTTCCAACTGTTTTGATTCGAGCACAACTGACGAGTCTTGTGTAGAAGAAACGCAAGTCTGATGTATTTCATTAGGAGCCTAGTATCTTTGGTGTGTTTACCAACAGATACGCGTGCAATGAACTAATCATTACACCATATTTTTCATGTCGGAGCCTTTTATAGCCGATTATACGGTATGGGTTTTTCTCATTGTTGAAGGCCGTACGGTTGCCTATAATTGCTTACATCCACTTTATTTTAACTTTGGTGGATAGTTGTCTCATTTGCAATCATACCATATCTTCTTATTTTTATATTAGATACACTTCCGTAGGATTGAGGCGCTGGCTAAACCATTGTAGCAAAGTATTTAACAATTTTGGACTTTTGACGAGGTCAATATGTTATATATGGACCTGTTCAGATTGTATTGACCGAGGACAAAGTCCGAGAATCAATATAATCTAACAAGTCCATATATAATGTATTGACTGAGTGAAAATCCTTAATTTATATATTACATATGTAAATAGTGTATTATGGAAATGGACAAAATGTTCTGGTCTGGAGCTGGCATGCATGTCAGTAACTGGTAGTAGTCCTTTGTTAATTCATGTTGATCATCGTCATTTTGCTTAGTTTCTTCTGTTACCTATTCTAACATCGGACTCGGACTTCTTTTAAACTGAGTTTTACTGTGCGTATTACTGTGTGTTTGAGATCTCACAAAACATGTTTAACCCCGCAGCATTTTTGTCCAAAGTCAGGAACCTCCAGCCTTTGTTAGTCTTGTGTGTGTTTTTTTTTTTAAATTTGGTTCATTAATATATTTCGGAGTTTAGTGTGGCGTCCATTTCGCTAAACTAGTATACATTATTGTTAAGGGGCCAGCTGAAGCCCGCCTCCGAATGCGGGATTTTCTCGCTGCGTTGAAGACCCATTGGTGGCCTTGGGCTGTTATCTGCTCCTTGGTCGGGTTGTTGTCTCTTTGACACATTCCTTGTTTTCATTCTCTATATAGATATAAGAAGATGTGGTATGAGTGCCTATGAGACAACTCTCCATCCAAGTCAAAATTTATAAATGTAAACCACTATAGGTCAAAGTACGGTCTTCAACACGGAGCCTAGGCTCACACCGAACAGTAAGCTATAAAGGGCCCCAAAAATTACTAGTGTAAAACCATTCAAACGGGAAAACCAACGGTCTAATCTATATAAAAACGAGAAACGAGAAACACTTATGAACCACATCAACAAACGACAACTACTGAACATCAGATTCCTGACTTAGGACAGGTGCAAACAAATGCATCGGGTTTAAACGTTTTAATGGTACCAAACCTTCACCCTTTTTCTGAAACAATAGTGTAACATCACAACATAGAAAACACACTATAAAATATCAACTGAAATAGCTTAACTCAATCAAAGGACAAATTAACACCATTGAACATACACTGAACAAATAAATTTGACCTATGATACAATGCAAATTCAAAATAAATAAACTAAGGAAGAATAATAAAAGCATGTTATATCGGTATGAAATGTTAAACAATTTAAGAAAAACAATATGCTCGAACAAAAATATCAGCCATTTGCAATAACTTTAAACACAGGTAAATAAAATAATTTTGTTGTTAGGTATACGTATACAGTTACAATAGAGAAAGGAAATATTTTAACAAAATAAATAATTTTGATGTTCATAGTAGGAAGTGGAAATTTATATTAGTACCAAACACTTATCAAAGCTGGTATATAGACCAGATATAACCCTGAATAACATTAAATAACAAAAAAGCATTACAATTAGTATCAACAGGTCAAATAAACAAGAAAGTACGATTTGAGAGTACTCGCAGTTACTGACAGCTAGTTAAAAGCCAAAACAATTAATAATAAAAATCATGCATCAGAGACTAAAATCAACTAAAACACATCCCAGGGATTTAGTATTTTAACGTCATGAACAGTCAAAGAAGACATGACTAGTGCAATGCCAAAATAAATGTATCGACAGACAGTAGGATAGTTAGGAGTTTAACCTCTTTATAGATCAAAATGAACGTGGGTGTGTCTTTAAACATCCCGTTTGAAAAGAATATAAATTTAGTTATATTTTAATTTGCTGATGACAAAATCGATATTAGTGCCAATGTAAACTATATTCAAAGATCTAATTACAACATTGGTAAGATAACCTGAACTAATAAGTTTATTTAAAGGTTCGATGAGTTTACACGGATCATATAGTGATTTCCGCGCTTTAAGTACAATATTACCGTAAAATTTAGGATGTGAAATACCGTTTTTAATCAGTTTCTATGTATTTTACATTGTATTTTGCAAGATTTTTAATATTGACCGTCATATATATAGAAATAGAAATAGCGTCCATATACTTAAAAATAGAAACAAGGATTCATGTAAATGGAATACACTTTGAATCACGTGATCGTAATTGCCAATGAAAGAAGAAGAATGTATCATACACCATATGTAATATTTAAATTTACCTTATACAGTTATCGGGTTCAGCCTCACAATCGGTAAAGCATCGGAATCTTTCCCATGACATCCAACCCATTGGAGGAGTCCTAGCTAACCCATTATCCAAAGCGAAAGTTAAGTAATTTATCAACACACCACAAATTACAGCCACAGGGAACATCATCATTCAGAAATTTAACTCTGTAAGTGATCGAGAAAAATATTTTTACACATTGGCAGATCCAGGTGTTCCGGGGTTTGAACCCCTCCCCCCCCTCCTTTTCCCTCCTTTCATGAACGTTTCATGGTGTTCCGGGGATTGGAACTCCTCTTTCTCTTTTCTAAATGGCTGGATCCACGCCTGTTACATATATACTATAGAATAGTTTCTTTTTCGTCAAACGCTTTCTTCAAATTTGAGGTCAATTAACATGAATCGTGTTAAGCACGATTGTATTTTCCCTATCCCTTCTTTAGGCAAATCAGCAAAATTTATAAGTAGTATAAACAATGGGTTGCATAAGATGACAAATGAATACTGCTGTTGCGATTTAATAAGATCCGAGGGTTGGATGAGGTGTCCTTAATTTCTGTATTCTTTAAATGTTTTTGCAATTATTCTCTAGAATTCTTTATAAATTTTGCCCGTTATTCTCTATTCTTTATATTTTAGCACCCCATTATTCTTTACTCTTAATTTTTTTTTATCAATTTTTCTCTATTCCATATTTCTTTGGCCTATTTTTCCGCAGTATTTGCCCAATATTCTGTATTCTCAAAAAATCGTTTACACCCATGTCTTAGTAAGAACGCCTAGATGACCTAATTGCTTCGCATCACGGTGCGGAGCTATTAGTTTCAGTCGACGTACACGCCATCTTGAAATAATTACTTATCACATACAGATTCTGATTGGTTGCTTTATGATCAGGCTGAGATACAGCAACAGCTATTGGCTTAAATGAGATAAAGAATTACAGAATTTTCTCGTCTCAGGATAAGACATCAAATGCCGGAAAATTAACTATGTGTATTTCAGTTCCGATCAACTGTCATTTATTTATGTTCGTTTTATTATGCACCTATACTGTACATTGAAATTCAATATTGAAATATCAATTATTAATACGTATTTATTTGCTTTGTTAATCTGCAATATGCACGATTTGTTTTGCTAATCAATGTTCCTATACAATGTTTACAAAAATGCATTATCTGTATTTTATAACTTCTGCCAATCTAGGCACACCTCCAGAGTCGTGTCTATTTGTAAATGTTTTAATTTTCAACAAGTAAAATGAACAAAATTTTAAAAGCATGGGTGTATAACGCACACTCTTAAAGTAGAACAACATCATTTTCACTGAAACTAAATATTTATTGCTGTTTACAATTATATGATATTGCTTCGCATTGCAAGCTTTATGGTAAATTGTCGGTAATACGAATATCACGTGATAATTGTTTTCGCGCGGAAAATAATATATAAAATTGATATTCCAAGTCTAACACATCCATTTTATATCAATCAATATCTAAAAATACCACATTTCCAATACTAAATAAAAAACCACATGTACACATATTACCTTAAATTAGGATAGAGCGAAGCAGTCCATAGCTTTTTAGAAAGCTCAAACTTGTGATGAGTCTTATGTATACTAAACAAGCGTCTGGCGTACCAAATTATAAGCTTGGTATCTTTGATGAGTTTTAACAACCTCTGTGACGATGCCACTGCTGGTGGATGTGTCGTCCCCGCGGGATCACCATCCCAGTGGTCAGCATTATTGTGTTGACAGGAAATAGCATATATATATAAAAATTAAGAAGATGTGGTATGATTGCAAATGAGACAAATCTCCTACAAGAGACCAAATAGCATAGAAGTTAACAACTCAACTAAAGGTCTCCGTATGGCCTTCAACAATGAGCAAAACCCATACCCATAGTAGGGTATAAAAGGCCCGTAAATGACGAATGCAAAAGAATTCAAACGAGAAAACTAACAGCCTGATTTATGTACAAAACATATAATAGCGCATTTAAACACTGAGTATATAAGACGATCGTCCCCTAAATGACTAGTCTGTCAAATAAAATTACAACACAATTCACCAAATATGAGCAGGCGGTCAAACGTTCTTTAGAACTTATGTTTTTATATCTTATATGACATACAGAATGAGTTTGTGAATTGTGACATCAACGAATGAGATTTATAACCGAATTTGTACTTACCATGAGCAGAATGACGGGTTCCACTAGTGAAGCAGGATCTACTAGCCCGACAGGTTCCACTAGTGAAGAAGGATCTGATAACCCGTCTGGAGCACGAGATTACCCCCAGTTTTAGGTGGGGTTCTTGGTGCTCAGTCTTTAGGTTTGTAGACTTGTTTGTCTTTTCGTCGTCTTTCTTTCTTTTCTTTTTTTTTTGTCATGTTATTGACAGTTTCCCATCGACTTATGCGTTATGAATGTCCCCTTGGTATCTTCCGCCTCGTTTTGGTCTTGCATTGTTTTGTCCCACAACTAGAAGCAACATAAATACTTACATGCGTGTGGTCGGCTTTATACGGGACTGTTTTTATCTGGTTCCAATTTTAATGTTAGCGGTTCATTCTGATTTAAATTCAGATCTATCTCCACTCGCTTACTCATCATCAACAAAGCGGAATCAAAAATCACATGTGTTATTTTAATTAGTTTGGGATCGATCATAAAACGATGTAATAAAAAGTCCATATGTTTACATAAAATCAATATATAGGCCAGGGCTTCAATTCCATTACGAGATCACATAAGATTGTCATCGATTTCCAGGTAATACAGGGTCTGGGTTGGTTTAGGGAGCTACCATTTGATTTTTATGCGCGGGGTGGGGGGCTAGGATGAAAAATTTTGTTCTGCATTTTTTTTTTTCGTTGTAATCTCTGTCCTGCCTTTTTATTTTTCACTGTATTCGCTCCTGCCTTTTCTTTTATTAGTTTATCCTGACTTATTTTACATAAATTGTCATCCTGCCTTTTTTTCAAATTTCATCCTATCTCCAGCCGGAATCTTTGTTTTCGACTTCGCGTTTTCGCGTTTTCGACTTCGCGACTTCGCGTTTTCGCGTTTTCGCGATTTCGCCTTTTCGCCTTTTTACGATATATATGTTATTATAACATAACATTTTAAATATAATTGGAGACAATACTACAAAGTATAAGTCATTCAAATGATTGTCATATAAATTTCATATCTGTGACGTATTTTAAATATTTTCATAAATTAGACAATTTCTTTACATTCTTTGTTGACAATTACTGAACAAATTTAAAAACATGTCTTATGATCCTCTTAGGACTATCCAAGACCTCGCCTCAAAATTGTCGCAGGTTGATCTTAGCAAAGATATCCTAAACCTGTCGCATGTTCTTTTAATTTAAACAAAAGTTACCTGGATTTATGGAAAATTCATGTAAATGTAGAATGTGTTTCCCATATATTACTAAACGCATTGATTAATATTTCAAATTTTCAAGATGGAAATTTGTTCATCTACAGGAGACACCAAGGGACAAGGGATATACTGTTGAATGCGGTAGACAATAACAACAATCCTCCCGTGTCAGAACCAGATTAACAAAACAAATAGAGAAACTGAATCTGATCAATTAACAAATATATTTTAAAATGTCAAAATATAATTTCAAGCAAATTGTATACTCAAAGGCATTTTATACAAATGCATCTGTTTTAAATTTGTTCAGTAATAATAATAATAATAATAATAATAATAATAATAATAATAATAATAATAATAATAATTATTTATTTAAAGAGAGTAACTCATTTGGATTAAACCGATTTTAAATAAGACTCTCTAAATACAATATCAACTACATGACTAAAACATAATTAATCTACTAATATACACATGTAAACAATAGATGTATATAGACAAAATATAATTACAACAACAAAACCGCCTATAGTTTACATTGTGGCTTAACTTATAAATTTGACACTTTTAAAAGATAATGACTTGTTAGAATATTTGAAACAAAGAATGTAAAGGAATTGTCTAATTTATGAAAATATTTAAAGTAAACCACAGATATGAAATTTATATGACAACCATTTGAATGACATACTTTGTAGTCTTGTCTCCAATTATATTTAAAATGTTATGTTATAATAATATGTATATCGTAAAACGCCAAAAGGCGAAAAGGCGAAATCGCGAAAACGCGAAAACGCGAAAACGTGAAAACGCGAAAACGCGAAAACGCGAAAACGTCGAAAACGCGAAATCGGTTTCGTGTTTTCGACTTCGCGTTTTCGCGTTTTCGACTTCGCGATTTCGCGTTTTCGCGTTTTCGCCCTATAAAATATGAAAGGCGAAAACGCGAAATGGCCTTAACCGGCCACCATAAAAAGGGGCATTCTAACTCATAAGTAGAAAATAAGCTGACAACGCCATGGCTAAAATGAGAAACAGACAGTACACAAAACCACAACATAGAAAACTAAAGACTGAGCAAAACGAACCCCACAAAAAACTGGGGGTGATCTCAGGTGCTCCGGAAGGGTAAGCAGATCCTAAAATATATAACCGTATGGCTTGAATGACTATTATATCTGCTAACTACCATTTAATAAAAGTTAGTCATTTGCATGACTAACAAAATGTTCATTTAAGCCAGAAACTAGATCATCCAGAACATTTAACTAAAAAGAAGGTAACTTACATTACATTTTTGTAGCATGTTAAATAGAATATTTATCGATAATCTTAGAATAATGTAGTGGTTGAAAACATATTCTTTACGTGAAACGATTCAAAACTATCGAAAGGTACGACAGGCTTTTAATACGGCGTTTCAGAATCTAATGCTTTCGGGGTTATATCTTCAAAACCGTACACCAAAACATTGTGAAAAAACTTTCAAAATCTAAAACACATTCAAAAGTGTTTATATTCAAGACATGTGTACATTTAATTTGTTTACATAAAAATGTGTTTAGATAATATTACAATTCTAAACACGAGTTTTCAGGCATGCCAAATAGATGATCGCTGGAAAATAAAACTTACTTTAAGTAATGGAAAAAATGGGGCCTGTTTATCGAAGCTCTTAGGACTAGGACATGTCCTAAGATCATCTTAGGACGTAGCTTTGTCCTAAGTGCGTTTATCAAACATGTCATAACTTAGGAAAAGTCATAGGAATCGTCCTAACTTTAGGACACCTAAGTAGGTGTCTTAAGATGGTCTTAGGATGGTCTAACTTTAGGATATATTTTATGATTGTTAATTTGTAAACAAATACGACCGCCACCTATATATAGATCCCCCTTTTTCTAAATATGTATCTATTTTCACTTATTTAATGTGTTCTTGCTCTTATCCAAAAGATATTACCCAAAAACAGTAGTTTATATATGATACCCCTCCATTCATATTTTCCACGTGGAAAATAAGAATAGAGGGGCATCGTATATATATAAAACACATAAATAAATGGACATAGGCAATCATACCTCATCTCCTTATTTTTATATAGGTTAAAATATTAAAGAATATATACTTTCAAAAGAGTTCAGTAAAAGGGGGTCCATTACCCAAGCGCATGTGATCCGTAATGAAATAATTTATGTATTCCGTATTTTTATGAACGATGCACGAGATTAGCCTTTGAACTCTGTAAAGTATAAAACCGTGACACTTCTAATTAAACTCACTCAAAAATATATAATGAGTGTTACCGATTGTCTTTTATTAGTTTTCACTGTTACTGCTGTTTACAAATAATTTGATCATTTATTATATAAAATGTTGTTACATTTTTGTGTTTTTGTTTTTGTTTCATAAAGTTTGAATGTACCATTATTAGATGAATATTATTTTTTTCTTTATGATAATACTAATAATATTTCTTTCTAATTTTAATCTTGTATTTATTTACTACTGGTGAAATTCAATGCATTCTTAAACATTTAAAATTTTTAAATTCCTATTTTTCTTTACGCTAACACTTAGGACAGCGGTTAGGACATCCTAGCTAAGATAGCTTCGATGTGCATGCTGAGACATGTCGTAAGTCGGTCCTAACATTATCCTAATTTATTCCTAAGAGGGGTCTTAGGACAAGTCCTAGGACAGCTTCGATAAACAGGCCCCGATTCCTAGTTAACTACAAAATTATGTTCTTACTTTCCACATTTTAACCTATCGAATGCAGTTCTTGGACTTTTTAATCTTCATGCGCAATAACATTACATCAAATATAGATTTTAAAGATTTAAGAGGGCGAGAAAAGGTTAGTATAGATATTTTTTGTCTCGCCTCTACGAAGTAATATAGGCGTGATGTTTTCGGAGGCGACGGCGGCGTCAACATTTTTTTTTTAAATTTGTGATAAGGTAAGTTTTTCAAAAGAGGGACCACTAAAGATAAGTCAATGGATATTTGGTATGCATTTGTATTAGCATTGGCATTTTTATGGAGATTATACGGCCTCGTCCCCTGAACGATGGTTCATTAACTGCGAAAGTTTTGCATCGCTTACAGTTAAAGTTTGTGATTAGGTCAGTTTAAGGAGAACCATTAACAACAGGTCAATGATTTTTGGTATGCAGTTATAACAGCATTATCATAACTCATTTCCAGGGAGATAATTTGGCCCTGCAACTTCAGTCGTGTTTCATTGACTTTGAATGTTTTTGCATAGTCTTCATGATAAAGTATTGTCATTTTAATTTCAACAATTGCAGTTAACTATTTAAATTACATATAGACATGACAGATGATACATATATCTGTGTCAACACTTTTTTTATTCTAGACTGACACAAACCAGATATTTTTTTCTGCGGAAGTTGGAAGGTGGTAAAATAAATACTGTGCAATATTTATTGGAAAACCCAAAATTCATCGACGCGTAGGGATATTGAACATCGTGTCTACTTCTTTATAAGCGTATAATTGTTTTATTATGTACGTACATCATCTATACCAAATTTCAGTGATTTTTTGTCTGAACCATCTAACCTGTCATGAATAATTGTCGATATGTGTCTACTTTGTTTGGATGTACTAGTATTGTGCCATATTATCGTATTTTTTCATATTAAAAAAGTGTCATCAGACTGATGACTGAAATTCGTCAGACTCTATCGGAATAATTCATCATATCAGAGGGAGACAAAAAAAACTGAATATCAACAAGTAATAGACACTTTTGAGAAAATATACACAAATAAGCTACGTCTTTGTTGTTGAGAATACAAATAACGGGTTTTGTGTGGGAAACAATAGAAATTCGACTTTCCCCCATTAATATTTTTTTAAAAGAAAAATGCATAGATTTCTGAACATGATTCAATATTACTAAATCATCTTAACTTTACAATAGAAAAGAAAGGATATGGGGTATTCATCATGTCACAAAATCAGTGCATGCACAGCAAAAAAACACAAGCAAAGGAACATCGCTTTTATTGCTGTTCTTTTTCTCAGTCATAGTGAGACATTCAACACGGAGCAAACAAACTCTCACCTCACTGCGAGTTTATTAAGACGGCCCGTAGCACCGATTTGAGTGGAAGTCTTTGCTGTGTGTTAATTTTACAAGTCTAATTTCAGAGGATTACACGAACAATTAGTGATACAAAAAGGAATATCTCTTATAGGATTATTTTTTATAAAAAAGAATAGCCAACATGAATACATCTTTTAACGAAAATGAATAATTTCCATAGGAAACAGACAACAAAAATATTTCCCTGGGAAATTATAATACATATTCAACTGGTATTCATGAAAAGTTTCGCAGGGAAATAGAAAGTAAGATGGTACTATTTTACGCGTAAGTATTTCCGATATTTTGCATCCGAAATCTTATATAGTTTCCCGGGGAAATATTTCTTATATGGTTTCCCTGGGAAATAAATTGACGACAACTTTAGTCAGCTGCATACCAGACCGTTCGTCATTTTGACGGCATCTCGGTTGCCAATAATCACGTGATATCTTATTACTACAAAGTCCCAAAAAAATATATAAAGAAATTCTTGAGCTGTCAGTTCATCGAATGTGCTCACAGTAACTACAACGTACAGTTGACCGTTTATTGTCATATTTATGAATATGGATCATATAGAGTTTAAGTTCATTTACATATAATGTTGTGTCGACGCTAGGGGCCGTCTTGACCTTGTTGTAGGGTATGAATGATTCGTTCATTGTTGAAGACCTTACATCAACTGTCAAGATGAAGAACAGGAATAAAAGCCCTGTTCATTGATATTTTTTAATTTTTTCTATGTATTTTGTCCGATTTTGTCCCATGTACATTTACTCCATATCCTTTCATTTTCTATTGGACAATTTTGTTGTATGCAAATGTCAATTTGAATATTGTTATTAAATCATATTGTAGATTATTATGTTATTAAACAGATTGTTTGCAAGAAAAAAGAACAAGTTACTGCGATCAACCAAATCTATGTTAGAGTTTTGTCTTATTTATACGAAGGAATTTAGTAAAGAAATACTTTTAAATTCGGACCTTTTATGCACGGACTGGACCAGTTAACACATGTGGTTATATGTCAATTTCGGTACAATTTAAATGCCAGTTAAGGTCAGTTTTACTCTTAATTTGTTGAACATTACAAAACCAAATGTATGTGTAATTATGTGTAATGCTATGCAAGCGGCTAACCTCGGGTGGTCGACAGATGAAGGTACGGAATTGGCAGAGTTGTGACGAATGTAATGCTACGCTCTGTCTCGCCCACCATTGTAATATATGTATGATGATTGTTTGCCTCTAGTTGCAGCTTATGCTATCTGTGAGTAAATAAAATCATTTTTCATGCAATCAGCCAACTATTGTACATATAACAGGTACACAAATAAATGTTTGCTTTAAATATATATCAAAGACATTTGAATCTCTTTGATTATGCAAATTTTCATTTAAAACTGATCAAGTATAGAGGATACAGCATTAAAATTGCGTACGTATGGACAATTAAGCCATTCGATGACTTTGAAGACAAAACATTGTTAACTTTGTTTTAGATATAATGTCTACTGTGGTGTCAAATTTTTGTTTTAGGAACGTCTTTTTGTCCTTTAAAGTTTTATCCGGAAAATCATTACGTAACTGCATGCTCTATCAGCAAATACATTGTATACCTAACAAAGAACTCTCGTTATCATTTCCAGAGGATCTGGGTGGAGGTTCCTTCATTTCTGTATTCTTTAATTTTTTAGGCCATTTTTCTCAATTCTTTATACTTTTTGCCCATTATTCTCTATTCTGTAAACCCTCATCCACTACCTCTTTCCAGTGAATGCACTGGGCCATTTAGTTACAGTGAACGTATTTGTGTCTCGTACGGCGGCCATTTTGGTTACAGTGAACGTCTTTGTGTCTCGTACGGCGGCCATTTTGGTTACAGTGAACGTCTTTGTGTACGGCGTTTTGTTAGATATCTTAGTATCGGTTTTTACTTGTGGTTTTATGAGGGTCTGGATATGGGGGTCTTTAGATATTTTACAATTAAATAGCTATTGATACTGTACATGAAATAGCTTTTGATAGTGCCCATAAAATAGCTGTTAATACTGAACATAAAAATAGCTGTTAATTAAGTTTCCGCTATATGTTCAAGCCTGTTTAATTTGGTTTCAATTTTTTGCCATACAATATGTATGGCATTGAAAACAGATCATACGCTATAAACATCTTTATTCAAAATTTAGTTATACTAAATATGCAAATCCTACACTAGATACAATAACACTATTGCAGACATTTCTCCAGGCGATCAAAATTGGTTGCATTAATTTTTTTTAAATGTGATCCTCGTCAGGATGTTTAGGCAAAGTTGACCTTAGATGGATTTGGCTATTATTTATATAGCTCTTCAACTGTTTCGGTTCTTATACATCCTTCGCTTTCAAATATTCGGCTTTGAGCGTTCCTGGTGAAGGTAAATCCAGAAAAGCGCTTCGGACGCATGAAATTTGTAACGTGTTGTTTTCATTTTTTAGTTGACTTTATGTATATGTTCATCTTACTTTTTTTCTTATATTTACTTTATAATAACAGACAGTTTTCTGATAACAAATGATGCATATTTATTTTAGACATCAATATATGATTTATTATTAACAGTTGCAAGCAGATGCATTTTATGAATATATATGTGTTTTGCAACATTACATACAAAAGCGTATTATTTCAGAAATATAAGTTTCGTTTTCCCCTTCTGACAATCATTTCATCTCTCATGCAAGGAATTAACCCTTTTCGGAAGGCTACTTCGAGCAAATCATCTGCAGTAAAAATTGTTTTAGGATATTGCTTTATTGCCCATTTTAAAAAGATGCAGAATTCCGTCCAATCAACGGAGTTGTCGGAATCCATATCGAGGGCCTGCAGCGCCTTTTTAGTATCATTACATCTGTAACAGGCAAAATAAGGGGCCATGAAACCATTGTAGAAGGAATCGAAATCCAAGAGGTCATCACCTTGAACTTTATCTTTCAGATCCCATTCGTCCCATCTTTCACGGACTTCTTTGAGTAGGTTTTGTCCATGTGGTGTCTGCACTGGATCGTTGGCGATTTCGTCTCTTATTTCATCAGTGAGTTTTCCCCCAGCACGGTCGTACAAAACAGCCAATCCACATTTACTCATATACTCTTCTTTCCTAAATATAATAAAAACATAAACCGTGTATAGGTGTGAAAATATAAAAACAACATAAATATCAAAACAGTACTAACCCGAACTTTTTTCGGCACTGAACTTTGTGCACGATGTTCCTACAACACGACGTTACACCAACCAAAAATGGGACGTCAAAGAGTGTTTTCTGAAATTTTGACGTCGATTAATTAACTTTGTTAATTTCATTCGTTTTTTTTTATATTTTATGGGTTGATTCTGTCTCTGTTATTTTTGTGATGTATTTTTACCATGAATTACCTCAAGTTGTAGAAATCGATTAACAATGTTTACTCTTAATTCCCCTTAAAATGCTGTATTGTCGTAAATAATGTAGGAAGGCAAAATGGGACGGAATTATTAAATATACAGTTTTCCATAAATAAATTAAAACATAACTTTAGAAGCACAAAACTTTAATCACAGGCTGCTAAAATTATGTCATTGTAAATTTTCCATATCTTGATTCAACCCCAATACAAATATATCCGACACTCTGCAAGTAAATCATTTTTTTTTACCCTTGATTAATTTGAAATGAATTGTACTTTCCTTGACACACAATTTGTCGAAATACAGCCCTTCAATTATTTGAACCCCAGCTTCAAAATTATTTCCCCAGTCATCTATAGTTTCTTGCTTAAGTTTTCTAACGTCTGATGTACTTTTTAAATTTTAGAAATCTTAAGCTTCTCCTGGATCGTCCGTAAAAACGGGTAATACAATCCCGGGTTGTATTATTTCAATGAAACTGTTTTCGTCGATGTTTGCAATTAGTCTTTCAGTTACCTCCGTTTCATGCACAAGTTTATTTTGACGAAAAGGTCCGGCTTTGCTAGTACAGGAATTAGTTACCATCACGACAGTTATAACATGAGTAGCAGGACAAGTCGCGAACTAAAACTTTTCGAGTACTTGTACTTTTAATTTGGTGAATGTACCTTACTGAAGAGGCCACTTTAAATGATCTATATCTTACTGAAGGGGCGACTTTAAATGATCTATATCTAATGTACCTTACTGAAGGGGCGACTTTAAATGATCTATATCTAATGTACCTTACTGAAGGGGCGACTTTAAATGATCTATATCTAATGTACCTTACTGAAGGGGCCACTTTAAATGATCTATATCTAATGTACCTTACTGAAGGGGCCACTTTAAATGATCTATATCTAATGTACCTTACTGAAGGGGCGACTTTAAATGATCTATATCTAATGTACCTTACTGAAGGGCCACTTTAAATGATCTATATCTAATGTACCTTACTGAAGGGGCCACTTTAAATGATCTATATCTAATGTACCTTACTGAAGGGCCACTTTAAATGATCTATATCTAATGTACCTTACTGAAGGGCCACTTTAAATGATCTATATCTAATGTACCTTACTGAAGGGGCCACTTTAAATGATCTATATCTAATGTACCTTACTGAAGGGGCGACTTTAAATGATCTATATCTAATGTACCTTACTGAAGGGGCGACTTTAAATGATCTATATCTAATGTACCTTACTGAAGGGGCGACTTTAAATGATCTATATCTAATGTACCTTACTGAAGGGGCGACTTTAAATGATCTATATCTAATGTACCTTACTGAAGGGCCACTTTAAATGATCTATATCTAATGTACCTTACTGGAGGGCCACTTTAAATGATCTATATCTAATGTACCTTACTGGAGGGCCACTTTAAATGATCTATATCTAATGTACCTTACTGAAGGGGCGACTTTAAATGATCTATATCTAATGTACCTTACTGAAGAGGCGACTTTAAATGATCTATATCTAATGTACCTTACTGAAGGGGCTACTTTAAATGATCTATATCTATTTCAGGGTACTTCCGCAACATAACGAAAAATTCACCTTTAACATATAGAGGACTGTCTTGGTGTCTCCAAATTATCTTTGCAAAAGTTGTACATATCATTCGCATTCTGAATCAAACATTTGCCTCTAGCAACAATAAATCACTAAAAGCTAAAAATGGTTATAAAATATCAAAATTTAATCTGTGTCGAATCTATGTTCCGAGTTTGTCAATATGCACTATTCTTTTTTCGACAGCCTTCAATATCTTTTTCCAAATTTCACCACACGATTTGTTTTTATTATCAGGAACATTTAATTGAAACAAATTTAGCACATGCAACGTCGGAAATAAGCGTTTTTCGGATTTTTCGACGTTTTCACCCGTTTGGACAAAATGACTACCGTTTTGTAATGTTTCGTAGCATTTTATTCCTTTCAGACCCAAGCATGTAGTTAATAAAAAACAAATCTAGGCATTGTGTACTCTTCGTGTATCTAACTTTTTTCATAAATTATAAATAACTTATTGAAATATCAGGTAAAAACCCGCATTAATTGCTTTGACAAATGAAATGTCAACTTGGACAAAATGACAACCGCTTGAAAACGACTGTAAAGAGAAGATTTTATAGAATCTACAATATTTGAACTCACGAACAATGAGGCAAATATTTGTACTATTGGTAGATATTATTATTATCTTACCATTTTTAGACATTTTCAGCTATATCTACTTATAAAATACACTTTTAGTTGTTGAGTCAACGAAAAACGTCGTTGGACAATTTTCTTATTCCAGCTTAATATGCAGCCGCCAAGTCAAATGAAATTTGACAAAATAATGACTTAATTGTCACAAAGAACCGACACATGTCGTTGTTCTCGCCAAGTTTCAGGAAGATCAGAGAATAAGAAAAAGGATCACTATACATAAGAGTTAAAACAGTTGTTCAAAAATGTAACGTTGGACATCCGTTTTTTCACATATAGCTTTGTTGTTTTTAATCCTCAAATATACTATATATTACTAAGCTTATGACCAAGAGCTATAAGAACATTATTGAAAACATATACTGAATTTGTTTTTATAGTGGTTAGTGTTTGCTAACATTTTTGTTTTATTTTGCGGAGGAAATGTCGAAGGTTCTTTTTTAAATCCTATGGGTTGTAGGAACAGCGTGCGTAACGTTGTGGTGAAGCAGTTTTCCACTGTTCGCGGTTCATTTACATTTCGAAGGTATTTGTTGATGGTGTAATTTTAATTTATTTTTAAATAAAGATGTTATATTTCTTGGATCAATTTGCTCTGATCAAATTGTTAAATACAATTTATATATTAGATATAATTATTGTGAAATCGAAGAAAACTGCTCTGTGAAAAGAAAACAAGGAAAAAGGTGTTTCAAAATTAAACCAATACGTACACAGGGGCGGATCCAGCCATTTTAAAAGGGGGGGGGGGGTTCTCAACCCAGGATAAAGGGGGGGTTCCAACTATATGTCCCCATTCAAATGCATTGATCGTCAAAAAAAAGGGGGGTTCCAACCCCCGGAACCCCTCTGGATCCGCCACTGGTGCAGCTATAGTTTCCAAAACGAAGCTTTTACAAGGACTCTACAGTGGATAAACCGATAACAAGAGAACAATAGAAAAATCACTATTCTTTTGAAAAAATCGAAAACATCAATAGTAAAACAATGCCGGTGACGATACTGATTAATTGTTATTTCTAAACAACAATCGTACATTTTAAAGAAAATATTTGCTAAATGAAAATTGTTTTATTAGAAATATACATGTGAATACACGATGTTTTACGTTCATTGATTATCGAGATGTTTGTTTGAAGCTAGCTTGTGAAACTGAAATTAAAAAACGTTAATCTTTGCTGCATATAAATAAATAAAATTGGGGAAAATTATGCAGGTACAAAATCTAAAGATCTTTCAGGTCACAACTTTTCGGAGGGTCCACATAGCCCTTAACAAATTACAATTTCAAAAAATGTACCAATTTTTCACAATCTAAGTTTTCGAGAACACCGGTCTGCTCTTGTCATATGAACTGTCAGTATAGAATTATTGTCTTTTTGTGAATATAACGATTTAAAAGTTGTGACTGTGCAGGTTCAAAAATTGAAGATAAATATTTTTACAAAGAAGGTTATCTGTTAAAAGATTTTTACATTTTTTTTACAATTTTAAGAAAAGTGCGTCTCGATTTCCGTAGATGCATTTGCGATCTTCTCGATCTCTTCACATGCAATGTTTACATCGGGATAAGGTCCGTTTGAATTTGCTTAGTAACTTATTTTCAAAAGTGTTAATCTTTGCTGAATAGCAATCGATTCCTTTTGAATTTTTTACCCGAACTTCTCTGATTTAGCTCGTACATATATATGTAACGGATAATTGGCATGTTTCAGAGAGGTATAGAGCCAGTTGAAAAATAAATTGAAGTTGGTACTCCAGGAATATATTTGCATAGCAACATTTTAATTCATTTCATTGTTACTATTGTATTTACCAGAACGTTTTCTTGTGATATTATAATTAATAGCGTCCTTGCTTAAACGGAACAAACATTGAAATGATCAAGTTTTCAGTGTTTTCAGGGGAGGTAGTATTTTGACACTAGATTTCCCACAGTCTAGATATTTAATGAATATCTGATATAAAAAAACATCATCTGTAGTATAAGATATAATTTATGTTCAGTTACAACCACATTTGCACTTATTTTTGAAGTAGTTGTTTGTTCTACATTTGTTGTATACTTTAGTTGTATTCATTTGTATCCTTATAAAAAATGAAAACAAACCTGTTCGCCCGTAAATCTTCTAGCATGACTTCCTTCATTAGGTTGGCACGTTCTATAGTAAAGTCTTCGTTCTCGCCAAAATAATTGAATAACTTAGTTTGGACCATTTCCGCTGACGAAAGAGTGGTTATTCGAATAGGAGCTTTTTCATCGAAAAAGTCGGCAAAATCAAATTCTTCAGGATTCAAATCAAAAACGAAGTCGAGGGCACTTGCTCCATATACAGGCTGTTTGATATGAGGATCAACTCCAGTGGTAATTCTGGTCATGTTAATTGCTGCCTTTCGGAGGTACGTGCAATTATACTTTTTCAGCACTTTTTTGTTTCCCATTCGAATTAGATTAATTATTGTTACAATAGATGGCGCATTTCCCATGGCAGCGCCTTCTTTTATAACACTGGCCCAAATTCCATCTGCTCCATCCATTAGTACCTGAATATGGAATAAAATACTCAATTTTGTTTTACATATATAATTACTTAAGATTGATAAATACTTTTCCAAGGCTGTGTTATACGAAATTTTCAAAGTCTAACGAAATATTGCCATGCAATTAAATTCTCATCCCGTCCTACTTTGTGTTGCAAATAGCCAACAAATATTCCGAAAAGTCCGAAAATACAAAAAAAGTTAGGATAATTTGGTCAAAGAGTATTTTTATCAGTTTATTACCTAGATCAGGTTTGAAAAAAAACTTTTTAAGGAAGTTAATAGTGAGAGATAAATACATGCAATAAATCATAATTAAAGATTTGTAATTTTTATTGTAAACGCGTACCTGCAAAGCTACAGCATCACAGTAACCAAATTTCTCGTGAACATGAACCAAAAGATGACCTTTGAAATTATTGGCTTCCATGACCTTTCTTATATGTTTTGCCCAGGTGCCACATTCCTCGGGGAGAGATTGTCCTCTTGGTTCCTCAAACATCAGACCAAATAATGGTAATTTACATAGGAAATCAGTAACTTCAAAAACTCTATCGGAATCAGTTGGCATAGCATCCGGGAGGTCTCTGAAGCTAATGAATACTTTTGCCTCTTTACCCAAGTTTTCAAAAACCCAGTCGATCCATTTTTTAAGTAATGCGCACATCTCATCTGTTCTGAATTTGTCAAAATCGTACGTAGAATCTCCAAGGTCGAGTTCAAAGATAACGTTATACAAACCAGCTTCTTTCATTTTCCGTAAACCTACAGGTATGCTTTCAGTGTCAGGAACTTTCCCCTTTATTGCTAAAAAAGGCATATAAAATGTCATTAAAATGTTATTTATTCTGACAATGTTTAATGAATACTTTCCTTAATACGTTTACATAAAACCAGACTAAACCGAATCCCTTTAAATATTCTATTCAGTGAAAACACATGTATATATAATTGTATTTCCAGATACAAGACATCTGTAAAGACAGGTCAACAAAGGAATAGGGTTAAACAGGATTCATTATATTTCATTTGTAACTTCTTATCAAAAATTTTGAATATTCTAGAAAAGTAAACCAACGCGTTTTTCTCTCTCTCAAAACAACTACAATACAAGTGAAGTAGTTACTTTTTTTTTAAATTCATTATCAATTACATTTTGCTTTTTATCCTAAGGTACGATCTAACATGTATATACATCCTGATCCTGATCCTAAGATCAAAGTTGACACAACTTGTCTCTCTGTACTGTTTTTTTTTTTTCCCTCTTATGGTACACCGTTGCACATGGTAATTACTCGCGGTACTTTCGAATATTTTTTTAGGCGCAGGAACGGGATTCAGGGCTTGCTAGTTCTTGAAATCGCCCTGATCTTGCTATATATTCCCCTACAATTTGAGCGGTTGCTTCGTAGGTTTTCTCTTTGGTAATGACAATATTGCATACATGACATAACAAGCAACGTGTAACATTGTTAGTAATAACCCAATTTGATCTGCAAATTAACAAATAAACAAGCATTCTGAGAGTATTGCATGGCAATACATAGTCTCCTACCGGTTAAAAATTCATTGTACTGGAACAATATGCTAACTTAATCTATAACTTGTCATGGTGTAAACTATATATAACAAATATCAAGTCAATATCTTCAAGCATGACGAAAAAAGGTGTGGAAAACTTATTATTTAAGTGAATTTTCTAAGTCCAAGGACCATAACTCTGCACAAAATCATCAGACCGGAACAAAATTCGAACTTGATCTGTAACTTGTCATGATAAAACTATATACCAATTATCAAATCAATATCTTCAACCATGACGAAAAAAAGTGTGGAAAACTAATTATTTGAGTGAATTTTCTAAGTCCAAGGACCATAACTCTGCATGCACAAAATCATCAGACCGTAACAAAATTTGAACTTGGTCTGTAACTTGTCATGATAAAACTGTATACCAATTAGCAAATCAATATCTTCAAGCATGACGAAAAAAAGTGTGGAAAACTGATTTGCCGGACTGACGGATGGACAGACAGACAGACAGACGGACAGACGGACGGACGGAGTGCAAACCTAAAGTCCCCTTCGACTTCGTCGGTAGGGGACTAATAAGTATCTGCTCTTGCCTATGGTGTTTACATAAGTCAGTTGACAAGATTTCGTAGAGCGTGTTCTCGTAACGACAGTTTTAATCTAACAAGTCTGACATTATTATTCTAGTATGTTCCTGAATTTGAACTTGTTACTTGATCTAACTTTTGAATCATGTGACGGGTAATAAATACACAAGTAATAGCTTTTCTAAAAAGCTTGCCGTTTTTTTTTAGCTGATTATGTTGAGAATTGTTTTTCTGCTTTGTATTTTCATCCATTCAGAATATTGCTCTCGCATATGAATTGTGATTGGGTGGAAACAAGTAGAATAGAGGAAAGGCCAATATAGTATTTTAAGGATTACAATTTCCTTTTTGCGCTTGGTCATTTTTAACTCCTGGAAAGAGCTTAATTTCTAAATCACTTGCGTTTTTGCCTAAACTAATTTCGGTGAACTAATTTTATCAATCAATTTTTCAGCAGACATGTCATTTTCTACTCTTGTTTGAGAAAAGTGTGATCAAGATCTTTCATTCATTGTTCCGATAAACCAACTCACAAACGTTTAAGATCCCAATGAATCTTTATTATACCGGAAAAATGTTTAAGGAGTAAATCGGTTTAAAGTCGGTTCTGAAAAAAAAATTGACAAATTGGCATGTTATGAAGTAAAGTAAATACATGTGTGTCTCTAATTGTAACTTTTTGTCTTTATATTGGTCTTCTTGTAAGTTGTAATTTGCCAGCACTATTCACATGCATCGATCAAAGTTCAACTATATACCATCTGTTGTCAGAACATTGCAATACAAACATGTAGACGAAGCTGTAATAAAAGTTTTCCCAGATGTTAGCAAACGGATTTTGTTCCTGTTCATTGCCAAGGTCTCCTAAATTTTTGTATTTAATTTTGCTATGTAAGGGATTTTGTGTTGATTGCATATTTTTGAAAGTTTTTGTAAAATCATCCACAATTTTTTTTATTTATTTGAAAATTTAGAGCTTGAAATATTGTAAAGACATGTATCCTTTGAAGACATCCGAGTGTTGATGTTATTTAGCTTTGGCTTTAATTTGGTTGCTGTCTTGTTTATGATACCCTACATCTCCTTTTATTTACACAAATAAATCTGGCAACGCTTTAAATATTTAATTATACATACATGTATACTTGCTTTCAAAACGGACCTGTACCGACGCCTATGTGCATGTATAAAATACCCCTTTCCGAAAAAGTTACCTGTATTAATCCTATTAAGTCTTATTATTTTTTCCTTTGGAAGTTTACCTTAGAAGTAGACCGTTTTGTCAGCAGAACTTTACTGTACCTAGTCCGAATAATTAAGACGTCTTGAAAGGCTATGTTAATTTTCTGCTGTGATGCTTTCCTGCGCAAAAATTAAAACAGTCTTTCTAGACGTCATAATTATTTGGACTACACTGTACCGTGATGAACATTGCCGGCGTAAAAAAGAATTCGACATATGTTTACATCAATCCACCCCTCCGCCAGACCTGGTATAAATGAACATTAAAATTAATCGAAAATAATTCATTTGAAGATACCTGTTTTCACATTTTTTTTATACTTTTGAATTATATCAGATAATAGATACTTATCTTTAATTTTTGTTAACTACAGAAAGAAGCATACTCGATCCTTTCTATATATGTTTTTATGAACGTAACATTTGTAATTGGCTCGATCTGCACAATCACGACAGTGTGTTTCTTGATATAGCGTAACTTAGTTAAATCACTACGTGTGCATTTAATACAAAACAAAATCGCTAATGTTTCGGCTATTTATAGATATGCGAGTAAATTTTAAAATAATATTTATATCTGATGCAAACACAATTGAATAATAAAGACAGAACAAAACTCAATAAATTTGAATCAGTTTTGCGTTTAAACTTGTGGCATCAAAATATCGATTCAACACTTCACTATCAACTCGATTGAACACTTCACTGCCGTTTTCATCTACTATCATCAATTGTAACTACTCGGCCATTCTCGCTAAGCCTACAATAATTTAAAAAGTTATTGTAGGCGTAGCGAGAATGGCCGAGTAGTAACGATTGGATTTCTTTCCTGAATCACTTACGGATAAGCTCACACATACATGTAACTAATGCACCCCAATATTACTCAAGCAGACGTTAAGAAAGCCTTTATTTCATACGGAATAAGCTATTATATTTACCAATGAGAATCCTTTAACAGATTTACCCCATTGTGACGTGAAGCGTATGACTATTCAGACCGGGTCTCAAGTAACCCGGTAATAACAGAACATGCTTACTCGAGTCGAACCTGGTAAAGAACTATTTAAAAAATTATTTACAAAAAAATGAGTAGATTGTGGTTTACTAGTATAGAACAAGCTGCTGATCTTTCTGTAGTATCTGAGTTCATTTCGTATTTCGTGGGGTGTCTGTTGCTCAATCTTTAGTTTTCACGCTTGGTAATAAATATTTGTGAGCATGATCCCTCTGTCCATGTTTTTTTCTTCATCGACTTATGGTTTTTTAATTGCTACTCGGTTTCTTTTTTCCTTTATTACAGGTTAATTGCTTGATGGTTGCTAAACATTTTATACAGATTCAGGACAATGACTTTATATATAACTGACCTTCGGTTATTTCTGAGAAAGCCCAAAGGCCTGCACGATCCTCTCCCTTGTCAACGAGCTGTTTGATAAAGACATCATCTACACGAGTACTGTGGTTGAAGGAGGCAACAATTGTATGCTTAAATCCACATTTTTTAACTTCGTCATAAACTTTCCACTTGTTTTCAATGGTGTGACCTCTAAGCTGACCAACTGTGCTCTCTCTTATTGAATTGTCTAGGACAAACAAATCTAAATCTTTCAGTACTTGGTATTTCTTTATACTTTCTGTCACATCTTTTTCATAGACTTTGGCCCAGTTTTTAAACTGACCATTGCCTGCTTCACATGCCATTTTCTTTATCTGAAAATGTTAATTGTGGTCACTAAAGTATGTCAATTTTAATTAATTATAAAGTACCTATTAATCGTATCCTCCTGAACGTGACAGATTGAATACTTAATTTGTTTGGTCGATAAAAAAACACTTTTCTGTGTTTACTATCACCAGAAAGTCTCAAACCCAAAAAATTGATAGCACAGGATGGATAAATACTTGATTATTTGAGGAGCTTTATGACCAAAGGGACATTAACATTCTTCCTAGCAAATATATATAAACTGAATAAACAATATCATTTGGCCATTTATTTGGATTTATAAAGTTATACAAGTAAGTAGGAATTTTTGTTGCTTAGAAACTAAAAACGGAGAGATAGTTAGATCTGCGCAGTATTTTTAGTGTTATAACCTAAAGATAATCAACAGGTCCTTTATCAACTTACTTAGCGGTTAGAATTGATTGGAACCTTGTTTGGAGTTTTAGAAAGCTAGGGATAAAAAGTAAAATCTGTGAACTCCATTGAAAATCAATACATAACATTATATTTATATATGATCAAGATTTGGGCATTCCTCGGTTCAAGTCAACTGCCATTTCTGCAAACATGTCTCTGAACCACAATAATTCTTTGCTACACTTTAAAAAAAGATAAGGCTCGAAAGATTTAAATTATATATGTTTTTATTCTTTTAAAAGATGACAGTTTATTTAATTTATTTCTCGACGTCACATTAATAGCTATGATCAAAAAACTCTAGAAATGAGATTAACTATATTATTACCAAAAAGACGTAACTATTTGTTACTTAATCTTATGTCACCTATTTTGTTTCAAAACTTTAGCAATACATTATAATTCAATTTTATTTATTTATTCGTTTATTTATCTAAGTTTACTTTATTTTACTTTCATTTTCCAGCATACAATTTTCCATGCATTGATTTATTCCAAACAGCAATCTAATTTGAAGTGTGATATGTGATCAATTTATTTGAATAGAAAACTTTATTTTAACTTATTTATATTAATGAAAATCTCTATTATAAATTTAAGTTAAGTTTTAAATATCAAACTTAAATTATTAAATCAGAAGATAAATTCTTACTTTAAAAAAGTCAATTGAAAATAGTTTAAACTTAAACAATTTACATACCTGGTGAATAAAATACAATGATGTTTTTATGATTTATTCCAAACAGCAATCTAAATTGAAGTGTGATATCTGATGTTGGGAGTTTGCGGTCTTCCCGTTTTAAACCCAGCACCACGTGCTGATTGGAACTATTTTATTTACCAATGAAATTTCAGCGTCAACTTTGAATTTTCTAAAGTTACTTTTTATTGGTCAATTCTTCTTTTTTTATGTAAAAGATTTATATGATTGATATATATTTTATTTAGTTATGTAAAAGCAATTAACGGATTATCAAAATCTTTACTTAATTTACAGGATTATTTTAGTGGACAATAGAAACACTTTAGGATTATTTTCCTACGGCAAATTACATATTTTTCTATTCTTTTAAAAGATGACAGTTTATTTAATTTATTTCTCGACGTCACATTAATAGCTATGATCAAAAGAACTCTAGAAATGAGACTAACTATATTATTACCAAAAAGACGTAACTTTTTATTACTTAATCTTATGTCACCTATTTTGTTTCAAAACTTTAGCAATACATTATAATTCAATTTTATTTATTTATTCGTTTATTTATCTAAGTTTACTTTATTTTACTTTCATTTTCCAGCATACAATTTTCCATCATTATACAGTCTTCAAAAATGAGTAAAACCCATACCGAATAGACCCGAATGACAAACAGGGAAACTTTTATCAATTTATTGCGCACTTTATTAAGCACTTTTGTTAATTATTGCAGGTCAGAATTTTTAAAACCCGTCTGCCACTCCTCTCCCCCTCTTTCCCCCCTAGACAGACACCGACAACAAGAACAAAATTAAAGGCTCCTGACTTCGGGCAAGAATTTAACTAGGATGAATATGTATTCGAATGCTACTCCCCTACACACGCTTTGGTGTAAAATTACTTCCTGAGAACAAAGTTGGAATTAAGAAGGTCCTATAAACAAAAGAAATATTCAAATATCGACAATATTCATGTAATAACTACAATGTGGATAGGGTAAAATTATGATAGAGTAGTCATTGAATGATTGATTGATTGATTGATTGAAAAGGGATTTTCTGATGTAACTCCAACGAAAATCATGACCAGTTGAGAATCCTGTTTTTGTTGGTATTATCATTATAATTTGTATTATTCTAATGATTGTGTCGTCTTAATTTCAACAATGAAACTACCATAAATTTCCGTTAATGGTTCTGCATAAAACCATATGGAAAAAAACCAATGACATTTTATATAGTGTTGTAGCCTTTAATGTGAAGATGTGTTATTTAATTATAATAAACAAATACCATTGAAAAAGTACAGGAAGATGTTTATTTTCCATCAAATGGGGTCACAAAGAGCATATTACAATATAAGACATTATTTTAGACAACAACAAAAACACATACAAAAAAAACCCAGTGTGAACATGTGTGACCCGCCATGATATTTCCAGGCTTATGGAGGTAGAACGTCATTGTGAGAAAAACGCCGTTAACTATATACAAACTTTATGTAAAATTTCGTATGGGGACATACACGTTTGTTTCTATACTGAATTTATGTTTTGGATGCTTTTACATTGCATATGAAACTTATATAATTTAAAGCTTTAAGCTAAAGCGAGCGAACTAATTATAAACGTCAAAGAGAAGATGTGACATTCTGTATATTTTACCATTTAAAATCTCTGTTTCAATAACATGAAATTTTTTAAAAGAACATTTTTTTCCGTATGCTTTGGTGCATTGTACATCACATTTTCTAATTATAATCAATGCTACCTCACCATGTATTCAATATAACATGTATGTGTAACATAGGAACAACCAATAATAATAATAAAGTTATACATATTCCATACAATAAGTCATAAAGTCTTACGGTTTTTAAGGGTTGTATTTGAATATAAGATTAAACCTTTTTCGAGTAGTTTATTTTATTACACTGCTTTTTAACAATCTTTTATACGATATAGTTTTTCATTTGTTTTAATATCTGATTTTTTAATCTAAAGAGTTAAGCCCTTTTTAACTGATTTGTATAGTTTGTTCTTGTGTTGTACTGTTACACCACTGTCACCTGTTTGGGGGAGGGTTTGGCACAAGCAAACATGTTAAGACAAGGGCTGTTTTCTGCTCTTTGGTCGGGTTGTTGTCACTTTGACACATTCCCAGTTTCCACTTTCTATTCTAAGGTTAACCTCGCCACATTCTGTATGTGCCTATCCCAAGTTAGGAGCCTGGAGTCGGTTTCACAAAAAAAAAACTCGTAAGTATACTGAATTGTTCATGACTTACGATCAATCTTAGTCGTAAGTTTTTTTGTGAAACCGACTCCTGGCAGTAATTCAGTGATTGTCGTTGGTTGCTGTTTATCATGTTTGTTTTTCGTTTATTGTTTTGTACATAAATCAGGCCGTTAGTTTTCTCGTTTGAATTGTTTTTCATTTGTCATTTTGGGACCTATTTTATCTAACTATGTGGTATGGATTTTGCTCATTGCTGAAGAACGGTGACCTATAATTGTTAACTTCTACGTCAATTGATCTCTGGTGGAGAGTCGGTTGGTATAAAACAATTGACGTGAGTTTATGCAATGTGCATGTGCAATACCCGATAAATAAGTAAACAGAAAAGACCAGACAAAGTTTATGTATTCACCATATATGCAGCTGCGGCCCAGTACCCAAATAAAAAAAATAAATATATAAATCCGCCTCTGACTTTATAAGTTGAAGCCCGGTAAAAATGATGTATAAATTGAAAATAAATCAATCATTTGCAAATTTATAACTGCTTTCAGATGGATCCTTCAATTTCTAAAATTATTGTATTTTATATAATATCTCAATTGAATAATGTTTAATTGTCATTTCGAAGTATTTGTGAAGAAAATGATTAACACTTTACCTTGGCTTCTTTTTTTGCTGGCAACTACGTTATCGTTTGAAGTGAAAAATATTTGAATCTATACATATCAAATGGATAAAGAAATCAAAATTCTCTGCTCTATAGATTTTCATAAATGGAATCTAGAAAATATCATAATAAATCTACCGTATCGTAATGAGATTTTATTTTTGTGAACTACTCATCACTACTGCTTATAAGCTGTTACGTTTAGCATGCTATGTGATGTAGAGACATCTATAATACTAAAATGACGAGGTCCAATTTGTCAGCCGTCATGACGTAAGAATTCAACTTTATATATAACTAATAAAGTACAATGGTCAGTGTATATAAAGTGCGAATCCAGTTAGTTCATTTTCACTGTTGTATGCGAGTATGTCTATTGTAGAATAAAGGATGATGGGAAAACTGCGTTTGTTTACTTTTTGAAAATACAAAATAATAGATTTGAATGTATGTTTTAACAGAATTTCATTAGAATATAACTTTTAATGTATAATAACAAGACGAAAGTCAAAAAGTGTTATTTAAGCAGCAGAATCCATAATATTGATTACTGAATGCGATTCATTTTAACTATAGATGCGATGAATTATCACTGTAAGTGCAATCATTTCTGATGTGGAATTTTTGGAAGTGCGATGAATTTTCATTGTCGTTTTATATGATTATTCGACATACAACAACTGAAAATAGTTTCCAAATGACTTTAATATTGATGATATTTACAATTTGAAATGCAAGCTAGTCGTAGATGCTTACTTGAATATACAACCACGTTGATATCATGGATTTTCAAATATTGTTGACTCGCCGCGATATAGCCTTTTGCGCTAAGGCGGCGTAAAGCAAACACCAATCAATCAATCAAATATTGTTGGTAAGTTTGCTATAAGCTTGTCATGGATCCGAAAATTTACTGGAGCAGAACATCCATGAATATAACGTTTTTCTACGACGAACTTTCTCTGAAAAGTTTTATAACTCGCTTAAAAAAGCTTTGAACATTTGTCACGCCGTGTCATACATATTTCTACCGTATTGATAGGCTTTTGTACAACAAACAGTACAAGAATGTACAACGAACGGTACTAAAGAAAGAAAACAAACTACAAAGAGACTGAATCGTACAGTGTCAAAATTCTGAGGTCAGTTTTGAAGTAAATGTCTTCAAATAAAATTAAAACAACGGATTTCTCATTCGTATTATGTATTTCAACAACAACAAAGCACAAAATACACGGTCGCATTTAGTAAAAGAGCCAACCAACTATGCTCTATTTGTAGTTTAATCAAGTTTGAGTTACACACAGTGTTTGTTTCGCGCTGTTTACATGTAATTCATAGACCTGTCTATTTAAAATAGTCACATGGTGTTCATGTAATATAAATGATATACAATGCTGCCAGGAGCAGTAAACTTTTTATAAACATTGAATACTTAACTTAACAGTTAGTCAATTAGTCTTTGGTGTAAATATAAGAACGGTATATCTACCAACATTGCTTCGCGATGTAGGGATTAACGTCCGGAATCAACTGTACGGCGGTTATACCCCGTGGTATAGAACCATTTAAACATGTAACAATAAACTGTTTTCAATATTTCTTTGTATTCTCACAATTGCGTATTGGCTTATTTGTAACACCGACTTATAAGAAATTCAAGCATATTTAAGGTGACTCGACTGTTGCTCGTACCTTCTTTACTGTATAAGATTTATACACAATGGCATGATCAATATCAATTATCCAGTCATCCAAGCGTCACTTGTTTGTGCAATATGAAAACGTTTCCACTCATTCAATCGTGAAATGAAGATCGTTTTGTGAATGCTCTTTGCTATCTCAAATGCATCCTTTGAGCTATTTCCTAACGCTTGTAGTTTAAGGGTTTGGTTGGCTTGCTTGCTTTGTTTGTATAAACGTTTGCTCAATCTTAATGACAATGCTGAGGCAACATTTACACAATCAAGGCCAACCACACCTTTAACTACAAGCATTAGGAAATTAGCTCTAATGACGTTTAATTTATTAGTATGCGATGTAGATTTAGACCGGAACAGAAACTTTGCTTTTCCGGTGACGTGGATTGGCTTAACTGTCCAAGATATATGGATTTAATGATGACGTGTCATAGGAAAGAATAAATTTTATCCTACATCTAGATCAGGACAAATTATTTGAGAAAATAGAATTGACTACATTAGCAATAAATACCATGTTTAAGGAATTTATTGATATATTACCTCAGACTTTCACTCACTAAGTATGCATATATAATCAATCCTTCTGACTTCATAAATTTTATTACTGAGTCGGCTGAATTAAGACTTTATATAATGCAAGTTAATTTATTTCCTTCTATGAAAATGCATCGCATATACAATAGAAATGAATCGCCCTACAGTGAAAATGAAAGTCTAGTATCATTATTCGACAGTAAACATGAATCGCATAACGAAAGCAGCATAGTGGAATTTCATTTGATATCAACAAGCTGAATAACAAAAACTGTTTTAAGTTAAACAACATCAATAATTATGTTAAAAGGTACATTATTCTGCAAATGAAACTTAACTGCTACTTTTAAATCTCGTGCACGCTCTGTTCGTGAACTATTCTTAATATTTATCTATTTGTGTATCAATTTTGCACCTGGATGGCTCTAGGCGCGATGAAAACCCGTCCGCATCTCATACCTATAGCATGAATTTATAAAAACAGTACACATTATATATTATTTCTTATTTTATTTAAAAATCTTGGATTTGTCGTCTGTTTATTTATCGTTCTACATCAGAAATTCATCACGGATACAGTAAAAATGACATTTTAGGATTCGCACATTACATACACTGATGGTGTTGATTAAACATTACACCACTCCAGGCCCATTTGTTTTCCACGTAATTAATATTGCCAATAATTAAGAAGTTCCGGGTCGAGTCCGACACCAATACCAATAGTATATGTAACATATAACTTCCGGTCGCATCACAAAATAACATGTAAGTTGAACGTTCTGGAAAAACTTTTTAAGTCGAACTCAGTTGAACTGAAAAATAAGGCGTAGATACTTTAATTCAGTCACGGACCCGCGATGTCACGGGTGTGTTCTAGTGTATCATAAATATAAGTTAAAAGACAAATTAAAAACAAAATTAAAAGCTTTCTTTGACAAATGTTAAACTAACTTTTATAACTATACTTTTACAACAAGTTTAAATTACATTTCCTAAAAGAGAGCTAAGAACTACGGTGGCAGAACTGTTTGTATTGTAGTAAATTTAATTCATTTGAAATTTGTATTCAAATACGCTGTTGGAGATTACTGACGTATTGTAATTTTACAACACGGGGGAACTAGCGGTAGATTTGAATAAATAAGAAATACACAGGTTGTACTTTCAATGTTCTATTGTTGAATCCAAACTAAATCAATATAATTACATAAAACAAAGTTACATATGGAAGTCCATAAAACAATAACAACGGCACAGTCCGCTGGAAAGTCCTTAATTGTAGCAATACGGGGTCCGTATTCTAACGTTCGGTAATCCTCACTCACTATATTTTCTTAATGTCTCTTTTTATAACAAATGTTGAATTGCTCTAATATGAAATGACACTAATTAATATAAATTTGACAAATTTGGTCTATTCACAAGAACTTGTTAAGCTTAATCCGTTATCCCAAAATGACATTGACGCTTTAAGTTCTATTTTACTAATTGAACTTCAAGCAGATTTACGACATAAGGATTGAAAAAGATTGTAACAACATAAAACAGTATTGAAAAGTTATGAAATAAATTCACAGAAATTTACACCATGACATTACTAAGCGCCAATAATATACAGTAATTTTGTATTTTATAATTTAGTGCCGTCGATAATAAAAAGTCGTCACCGAATAGTCTCGTTATGCCGATATTCAAAAGACTCATTTCAGTGTTATTACAAATAATAGGTCGTAATAACATGACAGAGTGTTTTGTTTCAGTATGTTCTAAATAAATATACAAAAGCCAATTTTAGACAAGGTACCCATAAGCCTAGAAATATCGTGTCTAGTAACAAAAGTTAACGGCGTTTTTCTCACAATGACGTTCTACCTCCATAATCCTGGAAATGTCATGGCGGGTCACATATATGGTTGATGAGTTATATCACAATACACCTTATTTCAAACATTACATTGGACGAAACTCCCATTAAAGGTCAACGCACCCTTTAAATCAATATATATATATTACGAAATGTCACAAGTGACAGTTTAGTAAAAATATTTTGTCGATATCTTATACTGTTTGTGAAGAGAAGCAATATATAAACCAAAATCAAAATTGAGAACATGACCTTGACCTTATTTTCTTTTTGGTGGACCAAGGACCTCAAATCAAACGACCCTAGGTCTCTATAACTTATGGTTTATGAGTTACTATAACATTTCACTTTTGTTGAATAAAAAGGGAAATAATTCTCATATGGAGTCTCCAGAACTCTTCGGTCAAAATTAACATAACATTCTTAGGATGTAACGGGCAAATTGGAAAAATAAATTTGTCGCTTTCTTTTACGGTTGCGAAGGAGTAGTCATAAGAAGAAAAACAGTTGTTGGGGAGATAACTTTTACAAAGAGAAGTGTTCGGTTAAGCGGTGTCAGTTTCAAAAGTGCATAAACTGTTCGCAATCGGCAATCCTCGGGTGAATCCGCTACTCTCGTTAGATGAAGGTACGGAATCGGCCGAGTTGTGACGAATGAAACTGTTCGATATCATATATCAAATATCTAAGCGATATAATTTGAAACATCAAAACAGCGCAAGAAAAAATTAGGCAGAAGAAAAAATTAATTAAAACCAATTGTTCAGAGAACAATTGAAGGTCTTCCACCCGAAACGATATATTTTGCTATACTAATATTAAAATCCGGTTTAAAATCTCATTTCCAGTGTCAGATGATAGCTTACTATACTCTGATTCCAAAAATAAATGGTTTGTATACAGTTTTGTTTGAAATAAGGAGATAATTTGCTACTTCCGGTTTGAAAATGTCACTTCCGGTATAATGTGATAGGTTACTTGACACTGATTCCAAAAATATATGGTTCAGTATACTTTTACATTAAATAAGTACAAAAAGCTACTTCCGGTTAACACAAGGTCGCTTCCGGTTGTATTTTCAAGGTCTTATGGCTTGCAACCAAATGCAAAAACCTAACGGTTTTATCATGTATCAATATGAGGTTATAGCATAGGTCAAAATCTAGAACGTCAAATTTACCTTTGACCTTGACCTAAATTTCACCCTTTAAACCAAAACATATATGTTACAACATGTCGCAACTGACAGTTTAGTAAAATATTTTGTCGATGTCTTATTAAGCTTGTGAAGAGAAGCAATAATAAGCCGAAATAAAATTTTGAACATTACCTTGCCTTATTTTCTTTTGGTGGACCATGGACCTCAAATCAAACAACCCTATAGGTCTCTACAGTTGATGGTTTACCAGTTACAATTACATTTCACTTATTTCAAATACAGAAGGAGAAATGACTCTCATATGGAGTCTCTGGAAAGCTTAGGCCAAAATTAAAAGTAACATTCTGATGGTATAACGAGCAAATTGGTTTCTTTTACGGTTGCGAAGGAGTATTCATAACAAGAAAAACAGTGCTCGGGGAGATATCTCTTGAAAAAAAAGTGTTTGATTAAGCGGTGTCAGTTTCGAAAGCGCATTAACTGTTTGATATCAATATCAAATATCTAAGCAACATAATATGAAACACCAAAACAGTGCAAGAAAAAAATAGGCGGAAGAAATAAAAAAAAACAATAAAAAACCCAATTGTTTAGAGAACAATTGAAGCTCTTTCCATCCCACATAAACATATCTAGACAGGAAAATATTCAATTTTGGTTTAAAATGTCAATTCTGGTGTAAGATAATAGCTGATTTAATGCTGATTCCGAAAATATATTGTTTTACTTTTGCTAAGAATAAAGGAGATAAGAAGGTACCTCCGGTTTACAAAATGCTACTTCCGGTTTTATTTGAACCTTACTTCACACTGATTCTAAAAATATAAAGTTCTACTACATAAAAATAATGCAAAATGGCTACTTCCGGTTTACAAAGGTCACTTTCACATGACCTTCTTCAAGTTCATATATCTGTTACCCAATGTAAAAGACCCTTTGACTTTATCTTGAACCAGTAAGAAGTTAGAGCAAAGGTAAAATCTAGAATGTCAAATCAAACTTTGACCTTGACTCCTATTTCAAAGTCATAAAACAAGGGCCTGAAATCAAAAGACCCTAGGTTTCTACTAAATATGGTTAATGAGTTATAGAAAACTCCCGTTATATGTCTACATACCCTTTCAACCAAAATTTATGTCTTACGACATGTCGCAAGTAACAATTTATGTAAAAATATTTTGTCGATGTCTTATAATATTTCTGAAAATAGTGATAACAAGCTAAAATCAATTATACTATATGGATAAGATTTAACAAATCGGATAAAATTTTACCAATAAACAATTTTTTTACTGAAATTTATAGCACCATGGGCCAGCGGCGAGCGCTATGACTGATAAGATCACTCTCCAATATGATATTGGCCTGGGGAGAACACTGAGTTTGGTCGACGTAAATTCTACAGTACAAAAGTTATGCGGAAGACACAAATCAGCCAAGGTTTTACTATTTTACTATCATAGTGGTCAAAGTCAAGGTCAGATTTACCTGCCTTTGATAATGAATATGAGCTGGATATGAATTGGACAAGGATATACTTTAACATGTCAAATATCAAATTCAAAGTCAGAGTGACATTACTTTAGTATATGACACACCCTAGCCCAGAGTGAATCTGCATACTAAGTTTCATCAACCTATATACATATACGTATATTTATAGCTAAGTTCAATTGTACTAAAGTTGTGCACCAGACACGAAGTGGGATAGAACGGACAGACAGACAAGGTGATTCATATATATTTTGCTCTGTCTGGCTGTGGTTTAAGATCTTAGAATTTAGTTGATTATATTCATATTTATATATGATTATCAAAATTATTGTGTCAATTATTAAAATCATTGTAATAAACAACTAAATTTGCTCTTCATGGCTTATCTTATCTTATCTTATCTTATTTTATCTATAAGATCTTATCTTATCTTATCTTATATACCCCAAAACTTTGTTTGCAGTGGTTATAAAACTAGGCTGATGCGGCCAAGGCCATATTCAAATAACTATAGACACTGAACAGTACCTTACTGGTGCAAAGTTCTTTAATTTGTGCATCGGAGTAAAACTTTCTATTTTAGATTCTTTATTTTGTATACATGTACCTCTCTATGCGTTACTTTACCCATTTAAGGAATAATATATTTTGTCACCAGTTTGGAAAACTTTGAGCCAGCTAGTCTTGGCTTCTACCCAAATTGATGTATAGCCCTGTCATTGATATTTTTCTTTCTTTCTATGAAAAAAACAAACTTAACAGGTCTACTGACACTGTTGTCTGAAGTTGTTGAACTATACAGTAGCCAAATACGGATAACTTTACTTTAACTTTGATCGAAGCGAATTTTGAAGAAAAAATACACTTCCCTATTCATAAAGTTTTTAGGAGTAACCATTCTTTCAATCTTGGCAGCAGTACAGTGGATTTCGGTTAGTTACATTGCCAATTTTATATCGCGAAAACGGTATGCAGCTGATATCCGAAATCTGAGATTACGGATCAAACACGATCGGAAGAACAGGAAACCCCAAAGGATGGAGAGCTATGATCATTATATGGCACAGTGTTAAATCAGAGAAATATATGTCTCTTGTTAACTTAATAAAATATATTTGTCTCATGTAATATTGTTTTAATTCTTAATTAATTAACAAAGATTATAAACAACGTTCGGTCTGTTTATGTGTTGTTTACCTGCGCTTCCTTTGTCTCCACGACAAAAGGAAATTTAAAGATAGAATGTTATCGATCTATAAATAAATTTTCCAATGACCCGTATGTAAAATATTAATAGCTGTTTCATTATTCGATAGATTCCGTATATATATATGCAAAGTAGTAAAGGGGCCCTTTACAGGTTTTTGTTTGACGCGAGTGTTGTACTTGAGAAAATTCAAGAATTAAAATTAATTTATTTTTCATCATTAACAAAAATAAAACGTTTAACTATAAAAGTCGTAGAATATTTTAGTAAAAATAAGACGATACGATGTAAGAAGAAAAAAAATACAATGCATACACGTTTACAATATAAATCGGTAAACTGTGACCTTTTGTCACGTGACCAAAATCTTGACCTTAGAAGCCATTAAATCGTTTGTCGTCCAACTATTCTGTTATCCGAACATACGGGCATTTTAAAATCAGTGATCTCCTTTCTTAGTAACGCCGATTTCCGTTGGTAAGGCGGTGAATTTCAAACATTACTAGCTTCTCGTGTTAAGAGCTGCTAACTTTTAATAAAATTTCACCATGATTGAATCGGTGTATGTTTTTTTTCTTCATGTAAATATGACCGAGACCTGTTGTGATGTAGGATGTAAAAATCATATCTAGATTTAGTAGAAAGCTGAAAAGATTACAAATTGTTTACACTAAAAATCATACGGCAGCTACGAATTTCAGACAAAGTCAATCTATCACTTTCTTGTGTATTATCTTCAGGAAAATACACAAAATTATTCTGATTATTTCATTTTTTCTACGGAAATATATACGAAGACGGCTTACCGCGCGAGAAAAAAATCACCAACACAAAAAAAAAAAAAAAATAGAATATCAGCCGGGATATATTTGATCTAGATTTTGTGTATATTAATTTACTATACCGTTTGGCAAATATATGCAATGAAAACCATGATTGATCTTGTGCCTTGTTTGATTTCCCTTAATCGAGGTCTTGTGCAAATTAATCTGGGTAATAAAAATGTCGACATTGCTTCCCGGAAATATCTGATATTGCTATATTTGACAATATAAATAATATTATAGAACAATATCCATACAAAGATAATATCAAATTTCATAAACGAATGAGAGATGATGGCTTTATTATATTTAATGGAAGCAGTGAGCAAATTAAACAACTATTTGAAATAGCAAATAAGAAACATAACCTGCTGAAATTCACTTTTGAAATAAATACTCATACTATGAAATTCTTAGATGTGGTATTATTTAAAGGAAAACGGTTCATGACATCTGGAATACTAGATATAAACTGTTACACCAAACCCACTGAAAATTTCAGTATTTACATAGAAGCTCGAGTCATGCTCCTAACTGTTTCTCTTCTTATATGAAAGGAGAAGGGACTAGAATTCTTAGAAACACCAGCAGTAAGGACGAATTTAATAAACGTATTAAACTGTTTATAGATAAATTATCTAGACGGGGATACACGAAAGAAGTCGTCAGTCAAATATTGCACAAAATTCGTCACGAAGACAGACAGTTAAAACTTCGGAAGAAAAATATAAGAATAAAATGACAGGCAGAAATATGTTCATTACAACGTATCATTATAATGCTGAATATCTTAAAAGATTATAACAAAGTTCTGGTATATAATTCGGAAAGATCCGATTGCCAAACAAATATTTAAATCTAAACCAGATATGGGTTTCAAAACAATAAGAATATTAGCGACATGATAATTAATCATTAAGTCGAAGAACCCTCCACAGGAAGCTTTATAATATAGTGTATACTGTGAAACAGATGTAATAAAGACATGACACCGATTTATTTCAATAGATCACGTATCTGAGATAACCGACGGTTTCTTATATTATATATATATATTATATGTCCATGTTTCTACCCGGCAGGGTACCTACACATATTTCTTCAAATGCTTAACATGGAGACTTTTGTATATTATCATATAGATGATAAAACAAACACGCCAGTATACCCTGAATTCAACAATATGATATTGATAAATACTATCTCTAGTGTATCCCGTGTAGACTTATGTTGAAGTAATTAGTGATAAAAATAAAGACAATAAGTCTCTTCATTAATTAAACAAAAGTGCTGATCAACTTGGTCAGTTTTTTCAGTCTGTAAAAGACTGGCTACAACGTAGACCTATATGCACGTGTAGTTAATAAATTAAAAAAACTGTTATGAAACAGACACACATCTATCTATGATACTTGATACGAAATAAATACGAAATAAATACCTAAAGGTCGGCCTCTGATGAGGGTTTACCTGGGAATACTCCCGAAAGAACCCGAAACATTAAATTTCTTAAGAATTTAAGCAATAAAAAGTACGTAGTGTCAGGTCAGAAATATTGATACCATACCATGAATAAGTGGGTTTATGGTCTTTTATAAAACTATGTATTATATACATCTTATTATTTATTCTACATATTAATTTACATGCATGTCGTAAGCAGAAACAACCTACCTTCTTTTTTCGCCATCGCTTAGCATCTTAAAGAGTAAAAAGAAAGAAGAAAAATGATTCAATATGAATGTGGATCTAGTTATAAAAGTGTGAAATATCTGTTGTACCGCGATGAAGGAAGGAACAAAGAAAACAAATGATACAATCAATGTGAATGTGAAGCAAAAAAATAAAATTCATATCAGCAGATTTAGCATGCAGTAAAAGTGAAATTGGTGTTGTACCGCGATGTAGTGAAGGAACAAAGAAAAAATATATAGCAACTTCCCGTGTCACCTATGCCTGTACCAATGGTTTTATGTATGTCATCACTTGCCACATTCTGTTAAGCCACTGGAACACCCATTTCCCCGGACAATGGGCGTCTGAAAGAGATATGATGTATAATGCAAAACCTTCGATCAGAGCTTACCGTCTGTAGCAAGAACATAAGACAGGTAGGTTCATGCATATGACCACTGTTATGAGTTTTACAGAGAGAGAATCAGTAGCGCTTATGCGAATTTCTGTAATGTTTTAAAGTGGTAGGCTTTCCTGTTGTTTGTTTTGGGGTTTTTTTTTTCTTGGTTGTCAGTTAATTTTTATTTTTTTCTGTGTGTATTAAGAAGAGAACTAGTTTATTTGAAGCTTGACTTACGAACAAAGGTTTTAGTTTACCTTATGCAGCGACGCCTCAAACATTCACACCTCTTGCATTTTCATAATCAGCTATTCGTGACATTGACTATATGCCTTTTATTATTTGCCAGAACAAGCAAACATGTTTATCCCCGCCACATTATGTTATGTGACTGTCCAGAGCATATAATTCACTGGTTGGATATCATATTTGTTTTTCTTTTATTGTTTTGTACTTTAATCAGGCCGTTAGTTTTCTCATTTGATTTGTTTTACATTTTCATTTCGTTTTAGATTTTGCTCATTGTTGAATGCCGTTTGGTGACCCATAGTTGTTAACTTCTGTCATTTGGTCTCAGGTTGATAGTTGTCTCATTGGCAACATACCACATCGTCTTATTTTTAATTAATGAATATAGAACTTGACTTTCTCATGCACTGAGAGGTATCGAAACTACTAAAGATACAAGTAAAGTGTTTTTAAGTCAAGAAAAGAAGACTTCCATGCATCAAAGACTTCTTCGAGATATTTCTAGATGGATAAAAAAAAATTGACCGCCAAAGCAAAGTGTTTTGTCGAACATAAAAAAACACAGTACAACTAGTTAAAGCCCTTTCAATAGCTTCAATATTTTGTTTTACTTCTATATTTGGTGGTAGATTGTCTGAAATTGAACATATGAGATCATCCAGATTCAATAGTACCGCGTATCACCTTCCATGTAACCAAATTCCTGCAGTTTGAGAATTCACCGTACAGGTTGACTTTGCAATTGTTTATGTACCAGAACTTATAATTCTCACGACTGGCACATAAGGGTACTGATGCATTTTGATCTGTAGAGAAGCTAGATGATCCTAGATATATGCAGCTCGTACAACGAGCATCGTGCTTTTAGCATGTGTAACATGCAGTGAATTCTATTTCAGTTAAGTGGGAATTCTTTTTTTCCAACATAACTGTTAAGTCATAATTCTAGCGTTACATGACTTTCGTGGAACCCTTTCAATTTGTCTACGAATTCTGTAATAATTCAATCTTTCAATCAAAATATGATATCTCAACGTAATTGAAAATCTACTTCTAGCATATGTTTTTAAAGGTTCACTCAAAATGACTGACAATAATATACTCTTTAGTAATTGTGTAAACGGCTTGATTTTACCGAGACTTTATAATACAAAATTTTCAAAATGTTTTAAAATGACATATAATACTTAATATATATAAAGAGATATTTTTTCTGTTAATGTTTTGATACACTTTAATTTCACCAAAATTATCAAATTATCTCAATTTTCGATAAAGAAAAGAATATTCGTATGTCAGTATACATGTATCAACTTAAATGTAGTAAAACAGTTATCAATAAAGTTAAAATATAGTAACTCAGATTAACATTTTCATCTATCTTTTATCTTTTCACATCCCTTGTCACCTGATTAAAATTGTTTATTGCCGATAATTAACAGGTTCTATAATTACAAGTTCCCTCGGTTATAGGGTGATCAGCGTATCGATGGAAAAGCGTCACTTACAGTGATGCCCGGATGATGTATCTAAGAAGCTGCTACGTCACGCCGGATAAGACAAGTAATAAATCAGAATAATATAATTGAAAGGAATGAAAGCGTTATTGAAGTGATCAATGCATGAATGCCACATGACTGCTTCTAAAACGACACTGTAATAGGTACGATTCTGGTCATTCATGTAAACAAAGTTGCATAGTATCACAGCTAAATGTGTAATAAATCCCTGAAATCTACTTTTCGTCTACTAGTTTAAAATTACCGCCAAAGGATATTCATGCGCATTTTGTCATTTGGCAAATGTTAACGACTTGTATATAGAAATTTTCGGCGATGAAATATTTCATACAATTGTTCTTTAACATCGTTATCAAAAGCACAGAAAATAAAAAAAAACAATATAAGGCTTTCCATTGAGCACTATTTCCAATGTGCAACGTCATTGATTTTGGGTTGTTCGATGATCATTTAACATTTTAAGGTTATTCTAGACATATTTGTTGTGTTCCAGAACTAAAAGCATGAAAAAAGTGTCCAATTAGTTATACATAACCTACCAGCCTGCTAGATAAGGGCAATGACACCTATTTCAGAATTCCTGGGGAAAAAAGCAAATCTTGTGTGATAGCATAAGGCAGCTTAACTGCCTAAAACCGCAAAAGACAAAACAAAACTTAAGAAAACCCTTAAAATCATAATTAATTGAGCGTAATACATGTACCTACCTTCTGTTATATTCAGGCCTGTTATATTTTTTTCCTATGGACACTACAAGTATATATACTTTATCTGTTGGCAAACTTATACTAATACACTTACCGCTATTTCTTCAGTTATATATAGTAAAGCATCCTCAATCCTGTTTCTATATAGTAAGTTCACATCTGAAAATAAGATTTCAATAATCAATCCATCCTCGATCCTGTTTCATCTACATGACATGTTGAACCCGGATGTCCACATGCTCGGAGAGTTTATTACCTTACTTGGTATTAGTCCAAATGATAATAATTTATTTTCACTCTTCTGCAATATTACCCATAATGCATTCGATTCTAAAACGGCGAATTGTTTCCTACATTTTGTGTTGCAGACTATTAATTTTCCGGTCTCTAAAAACACCGCAAAGGACCTCTTTGTGCACAAAGGAGCACAATGTAGCACAAAGGACCATGAAGGAGTTTTATAAGAGCACAAAGGACATAAAATTGTGTATATAATGGGTGGAAAACTCATTTCATATGAAAAATATTTATTTTTATTCAATACTTGCGTTAAATCGGTAAGTTGAATTTCTACGAAACCGTGTTCAGTATCGGTACGGATATGCATAAGATAACGGCATTTTTAGATTATCAATAATCTAAGATTTTATTATACTTATGTATTTTAAAATATTCCAAAACATGAACATAAAAATAAAGGCTTGACATTAAACAGAAAAAAATAAAGCTTTGTTTGTCAAAATTTCAAGTCTCAAATAATAACTAATTGTATAATGAGGACTTGATTGCGCTTGGCATTAACAAAGAGGAATTCTTTTCAATTTATTATCAGTGTTAAAAAGCATTCTTTAAAAACAAGAAAACTGTTTCAAATTCAATTATTTGCACTTAATTAATATTTGAAAATAAAACAAAAGGAAACTTCAGACTATGCAAAATTAATATAGACCACACAAGGGGTGACCAAAAACATCGTCTATTGAAGTAAAAAGTGAAACATAGAAAACATTGTACTCAAAATTTTATTAGAAATATAAAATGAGAGAGTTTTTCCATAGAAAAAAATCCCACTTTTAATTGCGACGGTTATCATTTCGAAATGTTTTATGATTAAATAATCTATATATTTACTTGGTTATATATTTATGTGTGAAATATGTTAAGACACAAATAACAGAAAGTAAATTTTATAAAGTACTTGTTAAATCAATTTAATTTCAAATCGTAAATTTTCCCGTTATCAGGCTTATAAAAACCAATTTAGATGATGGGTATATGTCAACAACAAACAACCATGAATGGCAACGACACAAATAACCAAAATACAGTATGTACAGTTCATTCTTTACTGCGCCGTGTGTACTTTTCGTTCCTCATAGCAATTTAAGATTCGTCAAGGTAGAAAATTTCGGTAGATACTTTGTTTTTGTCGAGAATAAAATTTGATAAAACATAGTACATATTGACATTTCTGAAAAACGGATTAAAAATATCATGTCAATTTCAAAGCTTAAGAATTGAATTACTGCCATACCGATCCTTTTTGCGTCTTGTGAGACATAGTCTTCATAGATTCATAAAGTAAGAACATTTTGATAGATATTTTGTTTTTGTCCTGAATAAATTTGATAAAACAAAGTGTATATTGACATTTCTGAACTACTGATTATTTAATTACTATATATAAATTAACAAACATAAGCTATGACATAAACCGGATATAAAGTCTGTTCCGATCCGGTACCGATGATAACACCATGTCGTACATAATAAAAATCGCAATTTTCATGTTTTTTTTTTGTTTTTTTTTAAATTACATTTGTCTTCAGAAATTACATTATTTTCTTGCAAAAAATCCAATTAAAGGTCCTTTGTGCTCTTATAAAACTCCTTTGTGGTCCTTTGTGCTACATTGTGCTCCTTTGTGCACAAAGGAGGTCCTTTGCGGTGTTTTTAGAGACCCTTAATTTCCATCCTGTCCTATGCAAGGTTATTTATTTTCAGCTCTTACCAGGCCAGGATATTCATTTTTAAAATCCCCCGTGACGTCTTGAAATGCTGTTTTAATTTTTTTCTAGCGTTACAGAAAAAAAATAGACAGGATGAAAATTAATAATCTGCACAAAATGCAGGAAACAATTCGCCGTTTCAGAAATTAATGCATTATGGATAATATTGCAGAAGATTGAAAATAAATTTTGTCGTAGCGAATAAAAATAATAAGGCGTAGCAACAAATGAAAGAAGAAAGATGCACATGTTTTCCAATTTAGCATTTCTTTTATATTTACATGGCAGAAAAATGAAAGTTAAAACTTTAAAATGCATTAACTCCTTGCCGTTCAATAAAAAAAATATTATTCAAATTTCTTTGATGCTTTTCAATCATGAAATTTCGACTGACAAACATCTTAAAAGACATGTTTCTTTATTAAGAATAAAATCAGCGATATTTATCTGCTTTTGAAGCGATAATTCTTTACTCTTAGATAGGCATTTTGTTTAATTTTTTTGTCGCTAGGTGCTTATATGATTAGTACTGCTCTGATAAGTCAAACTCTTTACGACCACAGTTTACAGTTTGTTCATATATTGTGCTGCTACACCACTGTCCCAGTTTATAGGAATGATTCATCGCTCATACACATGTTTGACCCCTTCACAGTCTGTATTCGCCTGTCCCATTTAAGGCGACAGTAGTTTATTGATGTTCAAAGCCTCGTAATCTCCAGCCAGGAGACTATAATGCAGTGGTTGCTGTTTGAATACCAAGTAATTGTTTCTTGTTCTTGTTCAAGTTTAAATCAAGCCGTTGGTGCTCTCTTGTCACTCAAGAGCCTTTTAAAACGTACTATACGGCATAAGCATTGCTTAACATTTATCAAAGGGGAACGTAGAAATAATATTTAGCTATAGCAGTTTGGTTGATTATTGGTTGGTCGGAACTACAACAAATCGTCTTATAACTCTGTCATTTTTCCCCTAACATTTGTTTTGATATGGACTGGTCATTGTTAATAAATCTTGCGCCATTTGATTACATTTTACTCATTTTTCCAGCATATATTATGTCATAACATGAAATTTCATATCTTAAATAACTATTTTTAAAGAGAGTAATTTCAACCCACAAGTTATAAGTTAATACAGAAATTTATTTTTATTGTAACAAATTATAGTTTTAATTTTCATTCCTGTCCTCCTTGTATACAAAATGTTTATGTCAAAGTTTAGACAAATACGTATATTAAAATACGCGGTAGAGTTACCCCAGCCCAAACGAAATATCATTAGTTCGCGCAAAGGTAATACGTTACCATTTGTTTGCGCAAACGTAATACCTGTTGAAATTCAAATTCGAGCAAATGTAGGTCGCCTGCGGTCATAATAACTGTGTTTTCAGATCAGAACCAAAGTTACGAATAATTAAAACAGAAAATCTTGCGACAATTAAGATTCAGTTCGGAATTCATATTAGTGAATTCGCTATAATCTTTCAAATTTGTGTTAATAACACCCATTTAGCGCCCTTATCGTTTGAGCATGTTCATTTCCCTTTTGGCCATGCGCGCGCAGCTCTTTTTGTATCATGTACTTAGCAATTTTGGATTTCAAATGTTTGGGACTGCGTTTCTGATGAAGGAAAATCAAGAAAAGGGCTTCGGACGCATGAAAAAAGCTTCGGACGCATGAAAAAAAGAATTGTTTTATTTTCACTGTCTATCCATAGAATGATTAAAACAATTTCACATTTAATGACAGTGTTGTTCATTAATGTCTATTTCACTGGTCAAACATTGATGATGCTGATCATTTTCTTGTCTGTCTCTTAAGATCCCAGGCTGGTCTCATTTTCTTCTGGGCTTTGTAAGAAGATGAGAGTGTGGATTAAACCACTTATTCGGACGTCAGTCGATGGTAAATGTTCCCGGTATGCAAGTCATCAAAAATTCGGGGAGGTTGTTTATGACATCGACGGCTTGCATAGTATGCTTTTACCGTAATCCATCGGTCTTATTTTGTTAAAGGTTTACCATTTAACAAAGAAAGATGACCAAAAGCACATACATTTTCGTATATACATCTTTATTTAATTTTTTTAACTAGAGTTGTATGTATGACGTACGCTTACACAGCACTTCAATGTATTATATTTGAATATAAAATTTTAACATTATAAATACAATTGAAAAAAGAATACTCTTGTAAAATGTGATTATAATAATTTAATCCAATAAATATCTTCTTATTCTTAAAATGTAATGACTTGCATTTCGAAATAAATACAAAGATGTTTGTTTATCGTGTGTCCGTGTGTTTTCCGCTTTTCTTCTCCATTTCGTACCTGTCGCAAATTGATTTATTTGTAACTATAAGTGAGTAAACCGTAAACACAATGTTAATATCCTTTAAATGTTGTCAAAGCAGTTTTCATTGGATTTTCCCAGTTATCAAGTATCCATTTTTCAGTATAAGCCATAACACTCCCAATTTTTCTCATTTTTCCAGAAATATACGCGCTTTCTGCAACGGAAAACTTGGCGTCGGCGTCATAAAATGCATTGCCTCCGTCTTTACATAAATTCCCGTTAAGGAAGAAGCACTTATCTTTAAGTCTGTAAGGTGAAAACTTTATACACAATGTCATCAATTCCTCCGTTTCCCCGAGGTTAAGGCTAAAACGGCCATAATCCATGAATCGAACCAGTCGGGAACTTGGAATGTCTTCGATGCCAATGCAAGAGCTCGTGCATGACAAATAGTACATCAAGTGTGCTCTGTAGTCGTCTGCAACTTTCGCGGCAGAACCTTCTTTAGTTAGTCCTATAACAGACGACATCTTCGAAATAAATAGGAAAGAATGTTTGAAATTATAATGAGCAGAGTTTGAAGATGTTTGAATACAATGATTATGATTTGATATAAACGAGCCTCAGTAGTTTTCTATTAATGTATTTTGATATCGTTTTTTAATGTTGCAACTGAGGTACATGGTGGTCCTAAATTGTGCGACCTGGAGTTATGCTAATGTTTAAGCCAAACATAAAAGAAATATCAAACTGTATTATAATCTGCGACTAATTGAATCCAAACTGGGGTAAATAGTACCTTGTTCATGCATGTTGTTTTTCTCGCATTTTTATTTTGTTTCTAACAAAGTAAATAGTGCTACATCTGTGATGGTGTGGATGGCGTTTACAGAATAGAGAATAATGAGCAAAATGTGAAAGAGTAAAGGGCAAAAAAATAATGAATAGAGAAAAAATAGACCCCAAAAATAAAGTACAGAGAATAATGGGGTGCTTAAATATAAAGAATAGAGAATAACAGGTAAAACAAGTGAATCTGTGAGCTACTGCTCACTAATGATACTCCCGCCCCGCTAAAAGTATAAGGTAAACAGGAAGTTGTTGAGTGATGAATCTGAAAACGCATCACACGGTATAGCTGACTCATATAAACCCTGAAACCAAATTTCAGAAATCCTTGTAATGTAGTTCATGAGAAAGATGCGACGAAAAATAATCATGGGACTGACGGATGGACGGACGGACGGACGAACAGACAGAGGTAAAACAGTATACCCCCACTTTTTTAAAGCGGGGGTATAAAAATAGAGAAAAGTTTCCTAAAAATTTAAAGAATACAATAATGAAGAACCCCCCATCCTGACTCTCATATATCTATTTTTTCTCTTCATTTAGATATTTTGTACACCCTTTTTTCATGTTTCACAGAGTTGTCTCAATGTAATTTACTGGCTGAATTTTTCATTTTCAAAAAGCGAAAACGAAAGGTGATATAATTGTCCATAGTTCACTTCAAATAATCAAATGATATATGCATAATGCATTTTGAATTGATATTAAATACGATAGTTATCTTTAAGATGTTTAGAATGCATTTTAAATAGCACTATTAATTTTAATCATCCATTTCAAACAAGTTTAGTCTCTATGCATAAATATTTAAGCTTTATATTTTATATACTTTCTCTCGCTAATACACCCTTGTAGAGTTTGAAAAGATATAACCCATCTAAAATATCTTGTATTTCATGAGCTAGTTCAAAATTGAAATAATTGCATTTTACTTTTTTAAGACAGAAATTAAGTTTGAGAAATATTTTGATATTTTGTCAGCTAGCCATTGTATATATTGTGCAAATTTAGATGTGGTTGTCACCGATTGCCAGTTGAGACAGGAAGATGGCATGGTCTTTCAAGAGACGATAGAGTATGCCACCTTTGTGACTCAACTGACATTGGTGACGAATACCACTACATTATGACTTGTGAAACACTGAAAGCAGATAGAACAAAATTCTTATCTAATTATTTTTGGAAAAATCCAAATACATACAAATTTAATGCTTTATTCAATTCTACAAATACTATACAATTAGAAAAAACTGTGTAAATTTATTAAAATCATTAATGTGAAAGTATGTCCCCCTAGTTAAAATATTTAACTTATTCATATAGTATTTCACACATGCATGTAGTTAGTCTATTTATATAGATCCTCAAATTTGCGTTAGCAAATTTTTGTTCTTCCCTCAGCGGGATTCGAACCCTTGTCTGTGACATCGTGGCAACACCTGCCACTATACATCATGTACTGTGTTACAACCCTAGATAAAGCCGACGAGGAAAGGCATTACATCGACCACCGAAAGCTACATTTTTATGTAGCCTATAGGTGGTCGAGTGGTCTAGGGCGCTGGACGCGGTGTTGCCACGATGTCACAGAAGCAAGGGTTCGAATCCCGCTGAGGGAAGAAAAAAAATTTGCTAACGCGAATTTGAAGATCTAACATTGTTGAGCTAAATTTGAGACGAATTATATATATATTATGGTGTTAGCCCTGTATAACCACGTGTTATCCGATGGAGAATGTCTGTCATAAAGTTGTCACATGTTTAGACGTGTGTCGCCAAAAGTTAAGCAACACCTAAATGTTTTTGCTTCTATTTTTTGTTTTAAAATCAAATTTGATACTGCTTTGTTTCCATATATTTCGTTAATCTATTGTTAATCGACAGGTAAGAATTCAGGTATAGATTTTATTCCTAGGTATCTTAAAAACAGATTTTCTAAAGCTACATACAAGTTTTTCCCTTGCAAGTTTCGTGCAATAAAATGTATACGATAAATATTCTGTTTTGGAAGATGTGTCACAGTTATATAACAAACCAAAAATTACTTGAATAGACTTGACAAATATTTCTCTAAATGAGTGACAAATTCAATTACGGCATTACAGAAAAATTAGCACATAGATAATAATTAACAATAGAACATACAGACTTATTCATGGAATTAAACATATACGAATAATAGATCAATTGAAGTAAAATGTTGCTAATTGAAAAAACAAATCAAAACATGAAATTAGATTAGCTTTAAATAAATCTTCTAAACTTGACTTAAACCTTTCACAATAAATATAACAAAATTCCTTAGTGAAATATTGCAAATATAACAAAAACAGTGATTTTACAAAATCTTTTACAAATTGTCCAAAAAAATCTCAAAATCAATTTTTGTCCATTTTTTTTTTCACTGTGACAACAAAACATATACGAATAATAGATCAATTGAAGTAAAATGTTGCTAATTGAAAAACAAATCAAAACATGAAATTAGATTAGCTTTAAATAAATCTTCTAAACTTGACTTAAACCTTTCACAATAAATATAACAAAATCCCTTAGTGAAATATTGCAAATATAACAAAAACAGTGATTTTACAAAATCTGTTACAAATTGTCCATAAAAATCTCAAAATCAATTTTTTCCATTTTTTTCACTTCGACAGATGCCCAGACGTAAGTTAACAATTGCACAGAAATGGCAAGTCATTTGTATGCGCACTACTGGTCTGACGAGAGCAGATTCCTTCTACGTCATATTGATGGGCGCATGCGTGTATGGCGTCCTCGGAATACAGCATTCAGGGAAAAGCACATCCTTGGAACTACAGCGTTTGGTGGTGGGGTTTGACAGTTTGAGGATGCTTTTCATTCGACTGCAAAATGGACCTTTATGTTCTGGATGGGACTATGACGGGCCAAAAATATCGAGATAACATCATCTGGGATATCGTTGTGCCACATTTTGACAATCACAATCTTGCAACTAGACCAATATTCATGGACGATAATGCTAGGCCACATAGAGAACGCATTGTTTCAAATTATTTACGTCAGGAGGCAATTAACACTATTCTTTGGCCAGCCATGTCACCGGATATGAATCCCATTGAGCATGTCTGGGATGATACTGGTCGAAAAATCAAAAACAGGGTTCCAGTTTGTCATAATTTCAATCTAATTAAAATATAGAACTCGGATTTCGTTATACTACATACGAGATCTAACAACTACCCGTATAAGGTTTCACTTCTGAAGGATTTTGCATGTGACTTTTTCAACCAATCAGAATTCTAGTTATCGGATCTGAACAGTGCACGCGGAACATATACTTGAATGAGGTTCATCAAAAGGTCCCGAGGGTATCCAAAAATAAAAACAATGGGACTTAAAATTTATCGCTTCGATTGTTAATCGTGTGGAAATAGTTTTTAAATCTCTTTCGTCGTCATATTGTAACTATAGCCATGAATATTTGAAATATGTGATGTTTGTCATAGTTTTCAGATGTGCCTCATATGCTTTATGACTTGAGGTCGGATCGTAATCGTGGAAATTAAAGAGTACAGTTATCACGTTTAAACTGTACACTATAGCGGTGATTCCTCTGCCAGATGTGGATCAAGGATTTTGATAAGGGGTGCAAACTATGCATAGTTTGAATGGGACATGTAAAAGTCTAAGCATTGATAAACCATGCATATACATGTGTAGCGCCACAAGTACCCACCCTCCCTCCACCTCGGCTTGCATACAAGAAAAAACTGTCCTCTATTAGCTGCTCTGGTGAAGTTTTTTTATAACTCAGTTGGTAGAGTCTACTAGAGAGGTGCATAACGGTCCTATTTTTGTGAACTGTCAAGGGGGCTCTTTTTTTGTATCTAGTAAGAAAAAATCTTAGTAGGCTATATATTTAAATACACATGTATTTCCTATACATGCTGTAGCGGATACATGTATACCAAAACCAATCCTAGTCTATCATTGACATATAATAATTGATAAATTAAATTGGAACTTGATCTGTAACTTGTCATGATAAAACAATACACCAAAATCAAATCAATATCTTCAAGCACAAAGAAAAAAGTGTGGAAAACCGATTTGCCGGACTGACGGATGGACAGACAGACGGACGGAGTGCAAACCTAAAGTTCCTTCAACTTTGTCAGTAGGAGACTAATAACCAGGCATTTTGTAATATCAATAAATGATTTAGATAGCAGTGAATTTAGCTCGAACTGAAAATTCTTGCTTTTTACCTTTAAATAAATCCTTGCATTTATAGCTAGCAATAAACCAGACTTCCAAATAACGTTGCATTTTGTAAGATCAATATGTGAATGAGATAGCTGTAGAGTTTTATTAAAATCCAAGTTAATTTGAAAAAGTTATAGACATTTTAAAGGTGACTATCTGAATTTAGTCCAAAATGAAAATTCTAGCTTTTTACCTTTTAATCAAATTTTAAAATTTGAAAGCAATAAACTAAATTACCAATAACCTGTCATTTTATAAGATCAATATATAATTGTCATAGATGGGCTGATTCAGGCTGGGTCAAGACCAGTTGAGATTAAATGAAAAGTTCAAAACTGATTCGAGCATTGGTCAAGACTGGTCAAGTATTTGTGGAGACTTGTATATTCAGACATAAATTAGGCTATTTTTTTTACTAGTTTGTAGATATAAACTCCTAACTATCCTACTGTCTGTCGATACATTTATTTTGGCATTGCACTAGTCATGTCTTCTTTGACTGTCCATGACGTTAAAATACTAAACTCCTGGGATGTGTTTTAGTTGATTTTAGTCTCTGAGGCATGATTTTTATTATTAATTGTTTTGGCTTTTAACTAGCTGTCAGTAACTGCAGTACTCTCAAATCGTACTTTCTTGTTTATTTGACCTGTTGATACTAATTGTAATGCTTTTTTGTTATTTAATGTTATTCAGGGTTATATCTGGTCTATATACCAGCTTTGATAAGTGTTTGGTACTAATATAAATTTCCACTGTACTATGAACATCAAAATTATTTATTTTGTTAAAATATTTCCTTTCTCTATTGTAACTGTATACGTATACCTAACAACAAAATTATTTTATTTACCTGTGTTTAAAGTTATTGCAAATGGCTGATATTTTTGTTCGAGCATATTGTTTTTCTTAAATTGTTTAACATTTCATACCGATATAACATGTTACTTTTATTATTCTTCCTTAGTTTATTTATTTTGAATTTGCATTGTATCATAGGTCAAATTTATTTGTTCAGTGTATGTTCAATGGTGTTAATATGTTCTTTGATTGAGTTAAGCTATTTCAGTTGATATTTTATAGTGTGTCTTTCTATGTTGTGATGTTACACTATTGTTTCAGAAAAAGGGTGAAGGTTTGGTACCATTAAACGTTTAAACCCGCTGCATTTGTTTGCACCTGTCCTAAGTCAGGAATCTGATGTTCAGTAGTTGTCGTTTGTTGATGTGGTTCATAAGTGTTTCTCGTTTTGATATAGATTAGACCGTTGGTTTTCCGTTTGAATGGTTTTACACTAGTAATTTTGGGGCCCTTTATAGCTTACTGTTCGGTGTGAGCCTAGGCTCGTGTTGAAGACTGTACTTTGACCTATAATGGTTTACATTTATAAATTTTGACTTGGATGTCTCATTGGCACTCATACCACATCTTCTTATATCTATAAGAAGATGTGGTATGAGTGCCAATGAGACAACTCCATCCAAGTCAAAATTTATAAATGTAAACCATTATAGGTCAAAGTACGATCTTCAACACGGAGCCTAGGCTCACACCAACAGTAAGTGTTTTACATTTGTCATTTCGGCCTTTTATTGCTATGCGATATGGGCTTTGCTCATTGTTGAAGGCCGTATGGTGACCTATAGTTGTTCATTTCTCGTCATTTGGTCTCTTGTGGAGAGTTGCCTCATTGGTAATCATACCACATCCTTTTATTTTTATATTTACCAAAATTATCAAGTAATCAATCTGACTTAAGTAAGTCTAGACAAAGGTCAACTACATTTAAGTACTGTTGAGACTTGTCAAGTAAAATTTGTGCTTGACCTTTCTGGTTGAGTACAAAATATGGTCTTTTCAGACTCTGAGCAGTTTGTAGTGCATGCCAGACAAACATGTTCACCTTACATTCATTACATACACCAAACATAGTGGTCTTATATTTTGAGTACTGGAAAAAGACCAGATCAAATCTTACCATTGACAAATGAACCATGAAAATGAGGTCACAGTCATATGAATTCTGCCAAACAAACATATTCAATATATACCAGTACCTTTCATTTCATATACTTAATCTGATAAACTGATAAAAAAAAAAAATTAGCACTGACAAATGAACCTGGAATGAAAATGAGGATAGGTCAAATGAAACTTGCCAGACACGACATGAACACCTTATAATCATTCCATAAGAAGAATATAGTAGCCCTATTGCTTCAAGTGTCTGCAAAATAGACCAAAATCATAAATAATAAATGTCATATAATGAATCATGAAAAGGTCAAGGTCAGAAAAAATGCCTGTGTCGGACATGTTCACCTTAAAATCATTCCATACACGAAATGTAGAGGCCTAATTGTTAGTCTCCGAGAAATAGACTAAACCACAACAACTAAAGATTGAACCATGAAAAGAGGTCAAGGTTCGATGAAAACTGCTAGTCCAACATGCACATGTACATCTAACAATTATTCCATACACCAAATACAGTTGACCTATTGCTTATAGAATCTACATTTGTAAGTGAAAATTTCACATGAGAAAAAAGCATGATTTTTATTCAAGCAGTCACTGAACCATAAAAATTAGGTCAAGGACAAAGGACATTTGATGGACAAAACTTAGTGACTACACATAAGGTACACAAAATGTATCTGTGTACAAGGTATGAAACATCCAGGTTATCTATCTTCTGAAATATCAAACTTTATTCAAATAGTTTATGCAGCTGCATGATTATGCTGATTGTAATCCCTAAGTGTCACATTTTGCAACAATGGTCTCAGGTGACACAAAAACTATTTCAATCACATTTCATGTGCCTGTACCAAGCATAAACCCTGTTGTACACTTGTAGTACATGTTGCATGGCATATAGTTTTATTTTTTTTTATTTCTAGAATTGTGTATTAAATGCACATGACAGATCTATATAAAATAGATGAGGTACATGTAAATGTAGTAATGTACATGTACATGAATGATTATCACAGACACAATGAACAAGATATTTCTGCTAAATTTATTCACTACTTTTATAGACACATTAAAGACTAGAGCTTGACATATTGCATAGACAATTGCCTTTCCTTATAGTATCTAAGAAACAAAGTCAACCAGGAAAACTGAACATTGACCAATGAACCATGAAAATGCGGTGAAGGTCAGATGATACCTATCAGACAGACATATACACCTTACAAATACAATCATTCCATACACCAAATATAGTTGACCTATTGCTTAAAGTTTAAGAAAAACAGACCAAAACACAAAAACTTAACATAAGCAATGAATCATGAAAATGAGGTCAAGGTCAAATAAAACCTGCCAGACTGACATGTACATCGTAAAATATTTCCATACACCAAATATAGTTGACCTATTGCATACAGTATTAGAAAAACAGACAAAGCACAAAAACTTAACATTGAGCAATGAACCGTGAAAATGAGGTCAAGGTCAAATAAAAAACCTGCCAGACTGATATGTACATCGTAAAATATTTCCATACACCAAATATAGTTGACCTACTGCATACAGTATTAGAAAAAGACCAAAACACAAAAACTTAACATTGAGCAATGAACCGTGAAAATGAGGTCAAGGTCAAATAAAACCTGCCAGACTGATATGTACATGTACATCGTAAAATATTTCCATACACCAAATATAGTTGACCTATTGCATACAGTATTAGAAAACAGACCAAAACACAAAACTAAACTTTTACCACTGAACCATGGAAATGAGGTCAAGGTCAGATGACACCTGCCAGCTGGACATGTACACCATGTACACCTTACAATCATTACATACACCAAATATAGTAGGCCTTTTGCTTATCGTATCTTGAGATATGGTCTTGACCACGAAAACTTTACCTCGCTCACTGATCTATGAAATGAGGTCCAGGTCAAATGAAAACTGTCTGACAGGCATGAGGACCTTGCAAGGTATGCACATACCAAATATAGTTATCCAATCACTCATAATAAGAGAGAAATTAACATTACAAAAAATCTGAACTTTTTTTTCAAGTAGTCACTGAACCAAGAAAATGAGGTCAAGGACAATGGACATATGACAGACGGAAACATGTAGTTAATAACGCCGCTGGATCACTATCCCTATGTCGAGCTTTCTGCGACAAAAGTCGAGGCTCGACAAAAATTAAGAGACAAATTGAACCCTGTCTGACAACACATGTAAACCTTGGATCCCATACATGTATACCAAATATAGTTATCTTATTACTTATAATATGCCACAAATTCACTTCATAAAATCACTACACATGTAGTTTTTAAGGAGTCTCTGAACAATGAAAATGAGGATAAGGACAAAGGACATACATGTATGACTTGACAGAAACTTCTAAACAAAAGGATTCTTTATACATTATGATTTTAAGTATGAAAATCCATGATTTCTACCCTCTGAAATATAAAACTTTATATAAATAGTAAATGTTGTTGTCCGATTAGCATTTCATGTCTTGTATTCTGAAACTTTTGTCACAAGCAGGACAAAACTGGAGACCTTGGAGGAATTAAGCTTCCTTATAAGCCTCATGGTGATAGTCAGTAAATAAAAGATACATTTATCTGGAGGAAAATGAACAAGGAAGATACAAAAAGTGCATGTAGTCTTCAGTTCCAGAACCAGTGGCGGATCCAGGGGTCCGGGGTTGAAACCCCTTTTTCTTGACGATCAATGCATTTGAATGGGGACATATAGTTGGAACCCCCCTTTTAAAAATGGCTGGATCCACCCCTGAGAACAGACATAGTTGTCAGAAAAATTATTTTTTTAATTATCTGGTTTATCCGTTCAAATAAAGACAGAAGAAATCTATCTATTACTAACTATTCTGAACTGCATTTTATTTAATGAACTTATAGCACTGTCAACATGTACAATGTACCTGACAAGCAACGCATGATATGTGATCCAAAATGTGCAGAATGCTATTATGGTGGGAGGTTCAACTTCACTTTATTCTCAACATTACTAACTTTGAATATTAAATCCTATATCACCTTCATTGCTGGTGATCATCATGTCATGTACATGTAGAACTTATTTTAAACTTCTATTGGAAACCAGACTGGTCAAATATGTCTTCATAACGAGTTGAATATGGAATGTCTTGGACTAGGTTCCTTGGCTACAAAAGATTTAAAGAATGTCTGTTGGTCTTTAATCTGTATTGTATATGACTGTTGCATGTATAAATGAAAAGGCTTTTATATCTTTGCTTTTCTACAGACATCATTGACATTTATATTAGCAAACAATTTACATTTCCTGGCATATCTATTTGTTTGGTGGCTGAACATTTTCAAATGCATATTTCATGTTATTCACATCCTTTTAGTTTTCTGATGAAAATGCTGTTGCTTCCAGTTGATACAGATTCTATAGCTGAGCCTGTGTCTGGCCATTTCTTTATGTCTGGTATGTGTGAGAATTTTTCCCAGTGACTCTCAATTTCATTTCCCCAAGCTTTCTGTGTCTGATTCCTTTCCATGAAGCCATATAAACCAGGGAAGAATGTCTGCTCCTGAAATATCAATTCAAATATATTTATGGAATAGTCAAAACAATGCTGATTCCATTATAAAGCTTATTTAAGATTATTTAACATCCATTTCAAAGGATCTCATTTAATTTTTTTCTTTAATAATTATTACTAGCTTTTCGAGACTAAAGGTGAAGAAAAATGTACTTGCAGGTTTGTTTAGGGTTTCCTACCTACATGTACATGTACATACCCTGTTACTTAATACGTGTACTAGTGTTTATTCAAAACATTTTAATTGATATGTTCCTTTGGTTAATGACAGAATGTTTTATTGTCCTTAAATAAATGTTACTTATAGAGATAGGTTATCTAAAGTAAATTTATAAATTGACATTGTGAATCCATTTCTAGGACCCACATCAACTTATCTTTGAACATTTTTGGGAAATAAAACACTGGCCCTTGAGTAATCCTTTTGGGATTAGTCCTTGAGGTGTGGATTCCTTAATCAAATTTGTGTATTTATTATCAGAATCAGTACAAAAATCTTTAAACTTGTACACAGCTGTATTTCATTTCATTTTACATTTTACTTTTTGTTTAGCATCATCATTTCCAGACATTAATTTTATAAGATACCTATTGATTTTGTTTGATGGTTGGTTGTTTTCTGAACAATTTAACATACATGTATGTACTATGATAGAGATTGCCTCATTTGTCTTGTTCTTCTATATATTGATCAAGTATATGTATTGGACATGTTGAAAATAAAGAAAGAGTATTCTATCAGTCAAGAGCATAATTACTTAAACAAGTCTTCAAAATTATTTATACTAGTAATGTTACAAATGAAAACAAAGCAGTAGCGGACCCAGAAATTTTCATGCCATGCTTCAGTGAAACCCTATATAATCAACCAAATTTTTTCCAAAAGGGGCCGGCGCCTCTGGGCTTCCCCTCTAAATCCGCCTCTGCAAAGTTACTCGTGTAGTTAAAGCTATATATTTGAGCATGAAAGACTACAACATATGGGGAATGTGTCCATAGGACACCGATGATGCCCACTCTTGCAGATCATATAAAGTTATAAAGAGACATAACTGAAGAACGGTAAAAGTGATGCTACCCAAATTTGTGCTTGATCTGAGTTTTGTGGTAAACGTATTGTGTATAAGTTTCATAACATTTGGTTGAGGTAAACTAAAGTTAGAGAATGGAAACGAAAAATTCAGCAATTTTACCACTTGTAAAGGCGTAACTCTGGAACAGTTAAAGTGATGCCAATAAAATTCAAACTTGATCTGTGTTTTGTGGTAATAAGCATTGTGTATCGGTTTCATAACATTTGGTTGATGCAAACTAAAGTTAGAGAAAGGAAACCAACTTTTGGATGTACGGACGGACGCAAGGACAGATGGACAGTCACAAGGGTAAAACTTAATGCCCCTCGACTCACGTATACTGGTGAGGCATAAAATGTATTTTCTGTAATTTCAGATACATTGTATCTGGTTAACATACATGTACATGAACAGGATGAAGTCATTTTCTCAAAAGCATTAAACTACATGTAATATTAATGAACACTGAAACACTAATAGCCATTCTGACCCACTGTGGCCGAGTCCAAGAATAGTGAACAATTAATTTCTTTCTTGGCAGAAAATTTCTCCTAACAATTATCTGGAGCACCACATGATATCTACATGTATCAGTGTGTGACAGAAGTAAAAAGTATGCTGATATTAAAACTTCTTCTGCATGTGCAGGCATAAGTATACATGTATATTTTTGCAAGTACACAGTAGAAATATCATTATGATCTATAATTAGTCTATATACTATTACTAATGAATTTAGATTTATCTGATCCCATATCTTCACTGACATTGTCAATTATAATTTTTGGTAGGAGAATGCGTTGGAAGACTTGCAATGTATTTCAGTCAGGATATAACTCTATAGGGTTATTACAGAAAATAACATACATTTGTTATTGTGAGCTAAAAATCAAAGAACTGTGATAACATACGTATGTTACATGTCTCAAAGGGACAATATACATCATTAGTTTAGTAAAATGTATAAAAGTTCTATTGATATTATTTTTGTCTATATGTATACTTAACTATTGAAAGATATAACAGTTCATAGCTTGCCAATTTTGCATAGTACACCTATATGTTATTACAGAAAAAATATGCCTGTAATAACTAAAGGGTGTTATCACAGCTTCTCTATATCACTTCAAAGCATTTGCTCAGACATGCATCATGCTTAATTATAATGTATTTTTATTGTAAGAAATAATTAACAGAGCATGTAATGAGGTTCTGCTCAAGTTTCTCAGTAATTCCCAAGTGTCTTATATAATAAGCTACATTCCTTTAATAACTGAGCCTTGTTATCACAGATAAGTTTATCCTTAATAGCCTAGTCTCATTGATTTACCATGGTTAACCAAAAATGTATTAATTAAAAAATTAGTAATCAAGGCTATGCATTTAGTTTCTGCGCAAAGTCTCAAGAGAGCCCTAGAGCCCACTATAAATGAAATAATTTTACAAATAACAAACATATGTTATTACAGATTTAGAAAATTTAAGGAATAAAGAGTAGACAACTCATGAAAGTATCTGTAATAACACACGCAAGTTATTTTCTGTAATAACCCTATAGAGTTATATCTCTGACCATGCTGACTGTATTTTCTGGGATATTGTCATGTTTTTTTTGAAGTACACTGTGAATCCTCCACAAATATTTTTTTTTTATAAACACTTGAGAAGTTGCCCAATGTTAGAAAAATGTCAACCTTTAATACTTTATTTTCGAGAATTTACCTTTGAATGCGGACTTGATTATCGGTACAGACTAAAGTTTGGAAACTTGGACCGCAGACTACGATTTTACCATCGGTCCTGGGACTATTATACTAACCGTATAATGGTCCCAGATCGGTCCTAGTGTCTGTACCGTGTTCCTTCATTTTCCTTGCAACACTGCCAACAGCGAACAGGTAGCAGATATCTGGTATGTAAACTCTTTCCATAGCCCGCTTGAAGCATGTTGGAAGCCTGACCATGCAATCTTTGATCTCCAAAATAGTTTCCAAAATTTGTCTCTTCTCAAATTTCAATTCTTTCACTTTGTACTAAGGCAAATTTTCAGTTTATGCATTTTCTAAGTTGTTTTTCATTCCTACGGCTACGTCGCCATCTTCAATATATTCCTAAGTCGCGTTCATAAGGAGCATTCTGATTGGTCGATATAAATTCTTTCTGGGGTCAAATATTACGTAAAAAAAGGTCACAAAAGTGAAAGAGATTAGGGTCATCGTTAGATCTCGTATGTAGTATAACGAAATCCGAGTTCTATATTTTAATTAGATTGTCATAATTTACATGAATTACGAGCAGCCTTGATTGAAGAATGGCAAAGAATTCCTGTTAGAACATTACGACGCTAAGTTCAAAGCATGAGACGACGTGTGGATGAACTTTTCCGGAAGCATGGAGGTTACACTCGCTACTGACCTGAATTGTACTTGAACGTATTCACAAAATGTCACTCTCGAGTTTTGAAAAGAATTTTGTGTATAGTGCAGAGCAAATTTGTCAAAAACTTCAGCATAAGTTGAAACTTTATCTTGTCTTTTTTTTATTGCCATTTTACAACCATTTGCCCAAAATGTAATAGTCAAAAATTCAATCATGAAAAACAGTCCAAACTTTCACTTGGCAATTAACATTCTGTATGTTATCTAATAAAAACACAAATTCAGATCATTTTATCGATATTTCGATTAGTTATGAATTCAGTAAAAAACAATTCTGAAAAAAATATCAGGACTGGTGTTGCTTAACTTTTGGCGAGGTGTATATATATAAAGTGCCTAGAAAATCAACCTCACAATGTTTAAGTATATCTGATTCTTTACTTCCTCCCCGACTGGAGCTGGAACCTGTACTTTTCACTTCATACTTCTACGACAACACCGCGTAGCATTACGCAGACGCCTTATCCCCTCCTCTAACTATAGCTGATAAACATCAGCTGTTATCTTCTATATGAATTAAACAAGGACGTCTAAACGTAATTTAAGGGTACAGGAATGATCATCTACTCATCTCTTCAGTATAATTACAGGATGCTATTCTATTTTTAGAAGCATACAATCCCTGTAAATTTATATATATATATGTCTGTCTATGTGTAGTGACAACTGCAAATTATACCTTGTCTATCGGATGTCTTACGATTAAGAAATACCAGGCGTTAGAATATTTATAAAGTGCCTAGTAAATCAACGTAACAATGTTAGAATAGATCTGATTCTTTATATAAAACAAATTTTGGTTTTGAAAATATCTAACATTGATCAAGAATTTTGAACTTCGAATGCTAAATTACGTGTATCTTCTCATAGATTACAAATAGAATTAGGTAGATATCAGGGTATTCCCCGAATTAAAAGAATATGTAATAAATGTTCTTCCAATACTGTCGAAGATGAGGCTCATTTTCTATTTGATTGCAACAAATTTGAGGATGAAAGAAATTGTATGTTAGCTAGTATTGCAAAATATAATTCTTATTTTAATCATATGAGCAGTCAAAACAAAATTATCTGGTTATTTAGTGTAGAAAATGTTGATTTACTTAAAATAATATGTAATTTTATATACATACATCTTCCTTAGTGAAGATTAGTTAAAGGAAATCTATGTGTGTATATACATTTGTTTGGACATAGAAAATATATTCATCTGAATATCACAAACATACTAGCCGATTAAAAGAAAAAAGAGAATTAATTGTTAAGATATATTATTTAGGGAGCTACCATTTGATTTTTATGGGGGGCTAGGATGAAAAATTTTGTCCAGCTTTTTTTTCAGTTGTAATCTCTGTCCTGCCTTTTTATTTTTTACTCTATTCGGTCCTGCCTTTTTTTTTTTTTACTAGTTTATCCTGAATTTTTCTACACAAATTGTCATCCTGCCTTTTTTTTTACCAAGTTGCTCATCCTGCCTTTTTTTTTTACTCAAAACTCCTGTCCTGCCTATTTTTTTCAAATTTCATCCTAGCCCCCATAAAAATCAAATGGTAGCTCCCTTATTCAAATGTTCTCTTATATCCTTGAGGCATCGTCCCCTGGTATCAACTGCATTCAAGTTACCTATGATGCTTCCTTGTTTGCTTTTGATACAGGTAGGAAAGAGACATTTATACACACATTTTACATGCCTATGGTCCATAAGGTATCGCCCCCAGGTGTTAGCTGCCTTTAGGAAACCATAATACTTTCCTATTTGCTGCTGACACAGGATGAGTCATAGACATGCTTAACTTCTACTTTCTTTTTGGCTAGTTATTATATGTTTAATTGATCCAACTTATTGTGTACTATACATATATGGATATCTATTTTTCTTTTTTTCTTCTTGGGCTGCTTGTTTGTTATCTATATCAACCGGCACACTTGCATTAAAATGCATTAGTATTTAAAAAAAACATATTATAGATTCTTTATCTACATATTCTTTAAGAACTTAAATAGTTCTCATTAATATTTTTTTATATCATTGTTTGTATTGTATTATGAAAATTATTGATGTTGTAATGTTTATGCCCTTTGGGGCCCATAATTGGAAATAAAATATCTTCTACACTTCCTCCCCGACCGGGCTGGGTTCTGTACTTTTCACTTCATACTTCTACCACAACACCGCCTAGCATTACGTAGACGCCTTATCCCCTGCTGTAACTAATATAAATCGTAAAACATAATAAAAATATACATTTTAAGAATATAATAAACATTTTCTTTTCAATAAAATATCATAGCAGATCTTGACGTGTGCCAATTACTTTAAGGCACTACAAAATTGTTATCCCTATCAACAGATCATTAAGTAACGGGCTGTAAAAGATGCTTACTATATAAATCTTTGGATTGAGGGACTATATATATATAAACATTTAACATGACAATAATTCGTGATAACAATTAAATAATATTCAATAAAACCAGATGCAGGCTGCGAGTAAAAGGCGTTCTACGCGTTAAACCTGGGAATAGTATGATGCAATGTCCCTGCAGATTAAACACAAAGTAAAAAAAACATATCTTTATAATGGCCTTGCTTCATGTTGAGACTACTATAACAATGTGTTATACAGGCCATTTTGAAAAGGGATTCAATCTCGGAACACCAGGAAACGTTCACGGCATAATTAAAAGAAAACACGAAATCGAAAAGGGGTTTCCGACCCCTCCACCCCACCCCACCCCGGTAACCGTCAATGTTATAGTAGACTCAGTGTCATGCCGAAAGCAGAATAGTGTTGTTATTATCAAATCAAATAAAATATGATAAAAAAATTTAATGTCGGTAAATACAGTTATACATAAGCTTTTTTTTTCATTGTATATTAATGACCTCTACTAGTAGATGATTTGGACTTGAAGTGTGATTCATATAAAAATAAGGAGATGTGGTATGATTGCCAATGAGACAACTATCCACCAGAGTTCAAATGAAGTGGATGTAAGCAATTATAGGCAACCGTACGGCCTTCAACAATGAGAAAAACCCATACCGTATGGTCGGCTATAAAAGGCCCCGACATGAAAAATATGAAACAATTCAATTGAGAAAACTAAAGGCCTATAATTTATAACAAAAAATTTTACGAAAAACAAATATGACAGACATGAACCAACGACAATCACTGAACTACAGGCTGCTGACTTTGGACAGGCACAAAAAGAATGTGGCGGGGTTAAACATGTTTGTGAGCGCTCAACCCTCCCCCTAACCTGAGACAGTGGTGTAACAGGACAACATAAGAACAAACTAAACATTTTAATAGTAGATCTTTATCTTGTTTATTATATGCTGATGACATTGTACTGTTGTCCTCAGTCTGCAAAGGGACTACAAAATGCACTAGATATATAGATTAAAATGTTATTGTGATAAATGGAAACTCCAGATTAATATCGATAAGACAAAAGTGACGATTTTTAACAAATCTGGTAAAATTCTAAAAGGCCATAACTTTTTATATATATAATGAAACTGTAAAAATTGTGAATGAATATAAATATCTTTATATAATATTCAAGTCTTCTGGCTCCTTTTCTGAAGCTAATAATCAATTATCTAAAAGAAAACTTATAAGGCAATTTTCATTTATTCGCAAATCATTCTACTCAGAAAATATGAATAAGAATTTACATGTCAAACTATTTGATACTTGTGTAAAACCCATTTTGTTGTATTGAAGTGAAGTTTGGGCCATGCCCTTACTTATCAAGAACAAATCTTATTTTGAAGTATGTTACGATTCTTTTATACCTAACAAACTGCAGCTTAAATTTACAAAATACATTTTAGGTGTGACATTTTAGATGTGTACAAGTCAGCAACTAATATTGCTGTCCGAAGTGAATTGGGTCATTACCCTCTCTCTCTGACTGCATTCAAGTCTAATATTAGTTACTGGTTTTATTTATTAAAGGAAAAGATAAAAAGTTTATATATTGGTCTTATAAAGACAATGTTTCGCTTAAAAATAGTATATTTGATTAGCTAAAAGATCTTTTAAATCCTATTGGCTTTGAAAATCAAGGTTCCTTTTCTAAGTAAAAATTAATTTCATTTATTGTGAACAAACTAGAGGAAAGATTTAAAAATCATTGGGAGGTGTTACTTTATAATGATGACAAAAAGGCATACGGTAATAAGTTGATATCATACCGTAATTTTGAAACAATTTTTTTGCAGAGAAAATAATTATTCACAGATATTGACAAAAAAGCAACATGGGATTTGTTAAAATACGAATTAGCAACAGTAACTTATATATTGAAAGAGGTCGATATCTGAAATTGCCAGTAGAGGAGAGAATTTGTAAACTGTGTAATTCAGGAGTTGAAGATGAATTTCATTATATTATAACATATACCAAACTAAAAAGCCAAAGGAAGAATTCTTTAGAAACATTATTTCTGTTATATGGCTTCTTTTTTTTTATTTTTCTGTGTTTGAGAAAGTTGAATTTATTTGCAAGCAGTAATGACTAAGATGTATGTAAAATATATCTTTTAGGTGTAAACAAGATGTATGATATGAATCTGTCTTTAAAACAACACGTGTAATACTAGTCACTCACTTGTGTATAAATTTTATCTCTACTGAATTATTTTCATTGTTGTGTTGTAAAGGAGATAACCTGTGAATTCTTTGTAATAGCTGAGATATATATGGGTCTTTCTAAAAATATGTCAAAATTAAAAACCAGACTTGAAGATTCATAAAAATGATGAGTAATTCTCAGATAAATGTAACTTCAATTGGAATTTTAACTTCTGTAAAACACGAAAATACAACTTAACATCAACATGAACAATAACTTTTTTTGTAAACAAAATATGAAAAATATTCTTGTATATTTGTGTTGGATTCTTCCATTCACAAGAATTTGGACAATATGAATGTGAATTTACATGTCAAACTATTTGATGCTTGTTTAAAACCATTGTGTTGTATTGTAGTGAAGTTTGGGCAATGCCCTTACAAGAACAGTTTGAAGTATGTTACGATTATTTTATACCTAGAGGAGCATGAGGAGGGACGACAGCCTAGACTTTTAATGTCACGTGGTACGATTTCAGCTTCCGTTTGGCAATTTTGAATATTGTAAAAGATCGATTTGTACGTGTTTTAAAATCAAATACACTCTAATGCATTCATGGGAAATTAAGCAAGTTTTCACATAGAAAGATTAATTGATGATCGAAAATCACGTTTAGATAAAAAAATTTAATGGATTTTTACTTCTTTTTGGTAAATTGTATCTTGGAAGATTATATTCGGTAATGGCGGGAATTTTATTCGATGTCTATAAATATTTGTTAATATTACGTTAGTTCGCCAGTAGAAATCATTGAAATTTATAACAGTTAAAGAATATTGTTCATACAACCTAACACATAAAAGGTATCCTTAAGTCTCCATCCGTTGCTGCATTGTACGACGCTAAAAAACGACGATTTTCAAGTAAAATGTCCACATATATTTGTCAAATACGTGAGTAAATACGTAACCCTTAGGCATTAAAACTACCTTTTTTGTGTATTTTGATTATATTCAAGATAAAATAAAAATGTTTCACCTAAAAACCATATAATATATAATAAAATAGCTTCTTTAAAAATGTGTATAATTTTTGTAATTGTCGACTTCGTTCTCTATTTCTGGGTTTTTTTTTTGTTTTTTTTTTTTTACAGATAAATGTAGAATGAGTACAATATTTATAATTTTGTAAATTTATTTGGTCCCAAATAAAAGCTTAAAATCAATCAAATGAATTCTATTTATGTCCATGTTGTCACGGAATAGAAGTTCCTTCATAATATAAGTTCCAAATGGAAAAAATATTCTGGAATATTATTTCCACTGGAAAAAATATTACAGTAAATGTTCCTAACGGAATAAATGGTATAGAATATTTGTTCCAACAGGAACAGATATTATGACATTGTTTATAACAAAGTTTCCAGTGGAACTTCTGTTAGGCGGAACAAATATGCATTGACAGCTGTCAATGCCGTATGAAATAAGTCCTCGGGAATAAGAAGTTTAATACGGGATAATTATGATAAGTATGCAGAGGCGGATTTAGAGGGGCCCCTTTCTGGGAAAAAGTTGGTTGATTATATAGGGAATCACTGAAACATGACCGGACCGGGCCCCCTCTTAGGCAGTCAGTGGGCCCCCACTTACGAAAATTTCTGGATCCGCCACTGGTATGTATATTCCCGACAAATAATCAAATAATGACAATTACCAAATTCGTTTATTATGTGTACACGTGTTTTCTATGTTGTGATGTTATACTATTGTTTCAGAAAAAGGAGAAGGTTTGGTACCATTAAAACGTTTAATCCCGCTGCAAATGTTTGCACCTGTCCTAAGTCAGAATCTGATGTACAGTAGTTGTCGTTTGTTTATGTAATTTATACGTGTTTCTCGTTTCTCGTTTTTATATAGACTAGATCGTTGGTTTTACCGTTTGAATGGTTTTACACTAGTACTTTTGGGGCCCTTTATAGCTTGTTGTTCGGTGTGAGCCAAGGCTCCGTGTTGAAGGCCGTACATTGACCTATAATGGTTTACTTTTATAAATTGTTATTTGGATGGAGAGTTGTCTCATTGGCACTCACACCACATCTTCCTATATCTATGAATGTATATTGTATAATCATTACAACAGTATATAACTGCTTATATTTATAATCTCAGTCAACAAACGAACGTCCAGGTGATGTTAACGCCACGAACTGCTTGTAATAAATGACATGTTATCACCGCGACCGATTGATAATATAAGACAAATCTGCGTGCCGTGTGCAGAGTGTCGTCCCTCCTCTGTTTTATACCTTTAACATGTTAAATTTGCAATATACATCTTAGGTGTGTACAAGTCAGCGACTTAAAGTTTGAGAATGACCCGGCCATATATAACACATGGGACTTAACTCTAATCAGCTCTGCTGTGGTATCAGCGATTCTAATTTTGCTAGCTGTTCAATGTATTGATGTTTTTATAATTTTGATTTATTTTACAATCACATATATATGTTGTGTACAAATTGTAATGTTGTAAAATTTATAATTTGTACAGAATTTTTGTACAAGTTATCAGTGTTTTATGAACATCTTAACACAAATGGATTATACAAGCACACAGTCTTCTGTTTCGCATATTTCTGTCATATTTCCATGACTACATAATACAGTATAGTCTAATACTGAGCATTGATAAAAAAAACATAAGAACACAAAAAGACTTTTTATGGATATGATTTTGGTATAAGGAGAAAAATCAAAATAGAATTTAAACCATTCAGGTGTCATTACTTTCAGTTTTAGGACAAAGAGAATAGCACTAGATGTTAGGTTGGAGTAAATAAATTTGAATTTAAGACATTAAGCTGATAAATTTGAGAAGATAAACTTTTATCATCTGGTGCAAAAAGGTATGTGTCAAAAAACTCATAACTTGTACAAAAACCCTGTACAAATTATAATTTGTACAAACTTGCATCTTGTGCACAACATATATATATATATATATGTTCATTTTGTAATTATTGGTAGTTCAATATAAAAAAGAAGATGTGGTATGATTGCCAATGAGACAACTGTCCACAAGAGACCAAAATGACACAGAAATTAACAACTATAGGTCACCGTACGTACCAATGTTTGGACTTTATTTTAATAAAATTACTTACTAACTTACCCTTCCGGGGCACCTGAGATCACCCCCAGTTTTTGGTGGGGTTCGTGTTGCTCAGTCTTTAGTTTTCTATGTTTTGTTTTGTGAACTGTTGTTTGTCTGTTGGTCTTTTTTTCTTTTTTGACCATGGCGTTGTCAGTTTATTTTCGACTTCTGCGTTTGAATGTCCCTTTGGCATTTTTCGCCTCTCTTTAAGCTCTTTTAATATGCCAAACAAGTCAAAATAAAACAAAAATGTATAAAATTCAACTGAATTATATATAATTTACTTAAAATCTCAAATCTAAAGTTGTAAGTAAAAAGTTTACATAATGACAAATATCAGTCCTTCTTTTAAAGTATTCTTAAGGGAAATAGGACAACTCGGACCAATTTAAAGACACCTCGGACCACTTTTTAAAGACAACTTTTAAGACAACTCGGACCAGTTTGAAACTAGTTGGGCCCATATAAGGACGTTTCTAATCAAGTTCAAAGACAACTCGGACCAGTTTGAAATGCGTGTCGGCGTAGTAAATGTTCACAATTGACGCACGAACTATTGTCAAACACACAAAGTCTATTGGTCTGGACCAGAATAACTTCCACATTTCTTTAGTAAGTAGTGAGCAGAAATCTCTTTATTTGTGTACTCCTATGTCATTTGGTCGCTGATAGAGAGTTGTCTCATTGGCAATCATATATACCCATCTTCTTTTTTTTTTATATTCTCCCATAGGTTCTGATACAATGCCTGGCATGAGTGTGTCTTATTTCGCTAGTATCTACTCATTTTACCTTCTACTTACCATCTTAACCCAGTCGTGTGCTTCATCGTACACGAGCTTGATCAATACATAGAATTGTAGGCTACCTTTACCATATTAACGGTCTTTCTGGTTCTAAATGGTCAAAATTATGACACCTAATTTGATTGAGTTTCTTTGAGGAACTATGATTATATTGTTTGTTTTGACCATAATCCTGTTACTACTGATTAATTTATCCCTAACCAGGTCAACTTGGCAGATTCTTCTCATTAACTCATTGAAGTTAATTAAATGTTTTTAAATTTTCTGTTTGTTGAATCATGTGACTGTTTTGAGTAGTAACTAAAAGTTGTATGTGATCAATTAAAAGAAATATTCGTTAGATACTTTAAACCAAAATATCACAGGCAGGGCCGTAACTACATTGAGGCAAATGCCTCATATTGGAAATTAAAAAAATAATAATAAGTTGAAACAAAAGCTTGTCTTCATATTAAATTGTTTTCACGGCGAGTGTCTTGCAAGAAGCAAGTTCTGTTCACCCTCTGACGTCGCCGCTGTTTTTTCGGGATCCATGTTTCTCTTTTATTTTTAGTTTTCAGTGTTGATTGTCTATAATTTGTTGTTATGTGTCTTATTTGTTCACGGGTTTGTCTTTTGTTCATTGATTGCCCTTCTTCATGACTACTGTCTTAGCGTTGAATTTCATTTGTAGATAGGTTATTTTGTTTTAAACTTGAGTTTTATCATATTTAAGGACCTTTCGTCTAATTTAAAAACAACTTTAAATTGTAAAAATATGTATCGGTTAGTCTATGAAACATTGATAATAAAAAATAAAAAAATATCGAAATAGCATAGTCGAAGTGGTCGGTAATGACGGGTGAACGGTTGTGTGATTTGGCAATGTTACATGTCCACCGATGTCCAGAAAATGTTTCGAGAAGATACGAAGCTACCGGGACATAGAAAAATTGGTCGTTTTCAATGGAAAATTATACTTTATATTAAAGAATACAAAACTGGCTCTCTTTTCTGTTAAACTAAAAAGATGACATGAGTTAAATTAAAGTGAGACAACCAATCTCCCGGAATCAAATCATTTAAAAAGAAAAATAATGTATTGCCATATGACCTTTTACATTGAAGGGCGTAACCTTGCATTAAGCCGTGTTCAGGCCCTTTAATAGAAAATAAAAGAAAAACCTTGCATTAAAGTATAGGGGGCGTAAATTTGTTCATAGAAAATAAAAGTAAAGGGCGTAACCTTGCATTAAGCCGTGTTCAGACCCTTTAATAGAAAATAAAAGTAAAGGGCAAATTATCAATGAACAGGGCTTTTATTCCTGTTCTTCATCTTGACAGTCGCTGGAGGGTCTTCAACAATGAACGAATCATTCATACCTTACAACAATGTCAAGACGGCCCCTAGCGTCGACTTAATTGGTACTTAAAGTAGCTGTGAATAAATTTCAAAGTCACAAAATAAAATTACACCAACAAAAAAAAAAAAATACACCAAAGTCTAAACACAATACAAGACCAGAACAGGCAGATCCGACATTAATCACCCGGTATACATATTAAAACAGCACAAAAATGTAGCAATGAAGTCTTATGAACAGTTTTCTTGAGTCTACCCTGAGTGTTCCCCTTCTATCCCAGTTAGGAATTACATCAATTTTTTATTGAAATGTGTTATAAAAACTGAATTCACATATCTATATCAATGATAACCAGCCCCTTCTTAACTTAATTTGAAAAAAAACCACTTAATTGACAGGTATAATACGTTTTTCCTACAAGCAGAAACTGAATAACAAAAGGAACAAAAAACAGCAGACACACACTTAACTATCATGTGAATTACGATTTTTGCTTTATCCTACATATAGTTCTTTTGATGTTGTCCCTAAAAACTAAAAGTCTTACACTGAATCTATATATTTTGCTTTTAGACCAGAATGTGCTAAAAAATAATAAAAAAAAAACTTACGTTTCAGATTTGCGTCATTTTTTCCAGAGCTTCTGGGGGCCTTGAGCGGCCCCAGACCCCTCGCCGAAATTTTTGTCGACTCGGTCCGCTCGGCGAATAATATTGCCTCACTGTTGACAGAGGCTAGTTACGGTCCTGACAGGTTGCTAAATCAACTTTATTATATTTATTAAAAAAAGGTCGCGTAACCAGAGACGTTTATAAATACAACAACGAATATCATAAAATGAAATAAAACTATAAACATGATAAAAAAAGTGGTCCGAGCAGTCTTTTAAAGTTGAGCGTGTTGCTTTAATACGTGGTCTGAATGGTCTTTCCATCTGGTCCGATTTTTTCTTAAACTGGTCCGAATTGTCTTTAAATTGGTCCGAGTTGTCTTGGTCCGACTTGTCTTTGGTCCGAGTTGTCATGTATTTAAAACATACAGAATAGAATATACTTTATTCCAAATTAAGGGCCCACAAGGGGCAACATGAGATTATGACATTGCACATATTAAACAAATACAAAAGAACAATACTGAGGGAAAGAATTACTTGATTGATACCATTTAATAACACTCACAAAAAAAAAAAGAAATGCATATTATTCAACTATGTCTTGTATAATTATGTTGTTAAAGTCAGAGACATATATACACATCTATGTGTATATATGTCTTTGTTAACTCAATAGGAAGGTCAATAGCATTTACATAAATTTTCTTAATTTGTAATATCATTTCAGGTCCGTGTAACACTTATCAATTCAAAATTTCAAAAGTTTTCAAATTTTAGTTATTTGGATTTTTATCAAAGTTTTAAAATATCAAAATTCCAATTTTTTAATTTTTTATAATTTTGAAAATTTCACCAAATAATTAAAATTTTAAAATTATAAACTTCGTTTTACAATTTAATAGTTTAGATATTTAAGCAAACTTTAAAATACTAAACTGAACGTACAGTTTTGATCATTTCGCTTTTTGAAAATTTATAAATTTTTTGATTTTTGATTAAAATATAGGAAAGGGGGAAAGGACTAAAATGTGGATACCTGTTACAAGTGCGAAACGGAATAAGAATGGAAGGAAACGAAATGAAATTTACTAAAACAAATCAAAACGAAAACAATATTTTCTGAAAAAAACTGAATATAATACAAATTATAAAACAAGAGGCTAACTTGTGAACTACCGAATTACTTATTACCGGGTCTGTAATAACATGAGCAAAACGACGGGTGCCACATGTGGAGCAGGATCTGCTTACCCTTCCGGAGCACCTGAGATCACCCCCAGTTTGTGGTGGGGTTCGTGTTGCTCAGTCTTTAGTTTTCTATGTTGTGTTTTGTGTACTATTGTTAGTCTATTGGTCTTTTATTTTTTAGCCATGGCGTTGTCTGTTTATTTTCGACTTATGAGTTTGAATGTCCTTCTGTTATCTTTCGTCCCTCTTTTGTTTGATCTACAGGGTGAAAAAGAGAAGTATGTTTCTTTAAGTCTAAAAAAAATTAGTGAGACCTGATTTTGACACACTTTGATTCTCTAACTAAATGAACAATAAGCAGAAATTACTTGTCGACTTTGTGATTACTACTATTTTTAGACAGCGAATAAAAGGAAACGGGATATTCGATTTTTGAAATAAAGGATAGTTCCGTATTTATTATTTGCACTTTTGTAAGTTATCGTGCGACAATAAACTTTGAGCAAAATACAAGTACGCAGACACGTCCAGTCAGAATGGAGTGTGTAGAGAGAGTGCCACGCTCTCTGCACGTTACGAACCGTAACAACAACTCTTTGAGTGGTTCGTTGATTGCAAAGTTTCTGTCCCTATCCAATATACCCTAATTTTCCAGTGGCGATCTAAATTTGCCGACCTTCATCCTGAACGGACTCTATTACAGGACCTACCTATTGTATTTATTGTTAATTTGTTATTGTCCTGAACATGCATGAAATATTTGCCACTGGCAACCAACAATCAAAATTATCATTTAAAATAGGCCGTTTATATATAAATTATAAAAAAAAACTCAGGTTTCAACTCCCTATGGCAAAGTTTCCCTTAATTGAATTTTGCTATTTTTAATGTCCCGTTTGGCCATACACCTCTTCAATTGTTTCGGTTCTTATATTTACTTGGCTTCCAAATATTCTGCTTTGGGCGTTCCGGATGTAGATAAATATAGAAAAGCGCTTCGGACGTATGCAGTCAAGTGTTAATTCTTATTGGATATTCCATTCACTTCAAATGTTATTGTCAACGGGAAATAGTATATGAGCGGATTAAGGTTTTTGTTACTGTAATCTAATTTATTGCGGGGGGTTCTCTTTTAGTAGAAAATTTGTTTTTATATTATTTTTTTCTGATTTTTCACAGCTATTCCTTAGTTTTCTTATCCCTTTTTTTAAAACTCATGAGTTCGCTTCTGTAATATGTATCAATCATTCTATTATTGCCTGTAACTACAAAGTTAGCATGAGATTGAATTGAAAAGACTATGAATCCCCTGTACTCGGTGCTAAAGACTGTTTTAAAAAGCACCCAGAGATTTCTTATATATCGTAATACTGCAAGGTTATTGTAAAATATTTTCAGTACAGAAGATTAACATTAAATCGAAAAAGGTTAAATTTTGATCAATATTGAAATATATTTTGTGACTTCATGGGAATATATAGTATTGTTCTTCACTGTAGATAATAGTTGAAATCTGAAAAAAAAAGAGTTTTTAATGCAAAGAATGCCTTCTTTCGTATTCACATTTTTCTTAAAAAAAACGGCCTATTTGTTAAAAAACTAGGACGTTTTAAAATTTGCTCTCGAAAAACCAGGTCAATGCAAAACGCTAAATTTTAAGTTAAATTCAAGGAAATAGTTTTTGCCTTAAATATTTATAGCATTCAGAATAAGATGAACAGTCAGGAATAAATCATTATACTTGCGACACCACTGATTCGGTATTTCAGCTACCGTACCAATACTTGGACTTGAAATCAATAATAAAAGGCTATATATGATCGTCATAAAATCGATAAAAGACTAAAGATGATCGTTCAAAATGTACGTTCAATGATTCTATCAACCGATATGGATGCAGATAGTAAGGAGCCGAAAAGCAAAATAAAAAATCTGACTTCAAATTTGAGGGAATTCAACTTTATTTAACAATTTTGGTTGAATCAGTATTGCTTAACATACATATTTACATACTCAATCTTACCACATTATTCGACTTACTGCGAGTTGGTCAGTTTTCACTGTTCGCCTAAATTGATGGGCGCTTTATCAAGCAAGTGACGTTTGGGCAAAAATGTAGAACACAACACAATTGTTAACTGGGAGTAGACTTTCCAATCTAGAATTCCTTTTGTCCATTACGACCAATACATTCGAAATTCGCTGTTATCTTTTGATTGATTGTGATAACCAAATAGTTCTAAATAAATTATCTGAAATGCTTAGCTTCTGTTGGAGATATTTTATTGTAGTTAAAGTTAACCTGTTTGATGGAGTTTGAAATAGGTTCGGGAATTGTGTTTTTTTTTTTTTTTTTTTAAATAGTTACCTTTAAAATTTCAGGATACTGATATATCCTTTGATGTCCGATTTGTTTAAAGAAATAAAGCCTTTTCCTTAAATATTGTTTTTGCAATTAAAAATGATTCAACTCTTTTTGTTCTTTTTATTCCTACTTAAGAATGACCATAATCAAAGTGTTTCTTTCTTTTTTTAAATTAAGTCTCCGCTCTTTAGAAATATTTATTTGTATTATTCAATTTTATTCTAATTGTATTATTCAATTTTCTCGGCTTTGATGCCCGTCTGCCTCTTGTTTTATTTTTTACCTTGATTGATAAACATGTTCATTTCGTTTTGTTTCGTTTTGTTTCATTTCGTTTGCTCTTGTAATTCTTTTGTTTAATTTTCTTTTGTTTTGTTTTCCCCCTGCTATTTCGCAAGTATAATGGTTTAATTCATGACTGTCCATCTTATTCTGAATACTATACATATTTAAGGCAAAAACTATGTCCTTGAATTCCACTTAAAATTCAGCGTTTTACATTACAATAATAAAATGATTGATACATATTACATAGGCGAACTCATGAGTTTTAAAACTAGGGATAAGAAAACAATTGAAGAGGTGTATTGCCAAAAGGGACATTAAAAATAGCAAAATCCTTCTAAGGGAAACTTTGTCCGAGGGAGTTGAAACCTGAGTTTCTTTATAATTTATATATGAACGGCCTATTTTAAATGATTGATTGTTGGTTGCCAGTGGCAAATATTTCATGCATGTTCAGGACGATAACAAATTAACAATAAATACAATAGGTAGGTCCAGTACTAGAGTTCGTTTAGGATGAAGGTCAACAAATTTAGATCGCCACTGGAAAATGAGGGTATATTGGATATGGACAGAAACTTTGCAATCAACGAACCACTCAAAAAGTTGTTGTTACGGTTCGTAATGTGCAGAGAGCGTGGCACTCTCTCTACACGCCCCATTCTGACTAGACGTGGCTGCGTACTTGTGTTTTGCTCAAAGTTGATTGTCGCACGATAACTTACAAAAGTGCAAATAACAAATACGGAACTATCCCTTATTTCAAAAATCGAATATCCCGTTTCCTTTTATTCGCTATTTTAAAATAGCGTTATCACAAAGTCGACAAGTAATTTCTGCATATTGTTCATTTAGTTAAAGAATCAAAGTGTGTCAAAATCAGGTCTTACTAATTATTTTGTAGACTTAAAGAAACATATTTCTCTTTTTCACCCTGTAGATCAAACAAAAGAGGGACGAATAGACAAACAATAGTACACAAAACACAACATAGAAAACTAAAGACTGAGCAACACGAACCCCACCAAAAACTTGGGGTGATCTCAGGTGCTCCGGAAGGGTAAGCAGATCCTGCTCTACATGTGGCACCTGTCGTGTTGCTCATGTTATTACAGACCCGGTAATAAGTAATTCGGTAGGTCACAAGTTAGCCTCTTGTTTTATAATTTTCATTATATTTAGTTTTTTCAGAAAATATTGTTTTCGTTTTGATTTGTTTTAGTAAATTTCATTTCGTTTCCTTCCATTCTTATTCCGTTTCGCACTTGTAACAGGTATCCACATTTTAGTCCTTTCCCCCTTTCCTATATTTTAATCAAAAATCAAAAAATTCAAACGTTCAAAAAGCGAAATGATCAAAACTGTACGTTCAGTTAAGTATTTTTAAGGTTTGCTTAAATATCTAAACTATTAAATTTTAAAATGAAGTTTATAATTTTAAAATTTTAATTATTTAGTGAAATTTTCAAAATTTAAAAGGAATAAAAATTTGGAATTTTGATATTTTAAAACTTTGATCAAAAATCAAAAAAAATAAAATTTGAAAACTTTTTGAAATTTTGAATTGATAAGTGTTACACGGACCCTTTCAGTGCTTATAAAGCTCATTTTTAGTCAATGAAAAACTTCTATGTATGCAAGAATGAGAAAAGGGAGTTAATCGCTGCAGGTGCTCGGATTGTTAATTGATATATCATTACGCGACATTGATTGTCTGGAAAATATTTCTTTTTTCGTCACAATTAAAAAAATCATACAATGTTCTTTAAAATATAATTAATATATGGGACACCATTCATTTTATAATATTTAATCCTTATTTTTAAGCAATGAACCGGAGTCTCAATCATCAAAGTAAATATTATTTCGAACTTTTTTGGTGGATTGATATCCTGTGTAGCAGACAGTATGTTCCTCGGTCAATAACAAACAGAGAAAAATGTTAAAATTTCTTATTTTTATGATTTTAATCACCATTTGGCTTAATTTAATTGGAGTTTCAGATGGTAAGAGGAAAGTTATCTTACAATCAAGATGTATTCAACAATCATATTACATTTTTATTGAATTTATATATATATATTTACGATATGTCAACCACGACTCAAAATCATTGGCAATTTGCTGCTCTAGATCTCTTATCATAGAGCATAAAATGTTATTTCAAGTCGTTTTAACATAAACATAATGTCTGTATATGTAGTGGTAGTTCTCCCCTACCAATTATTCATCACTTATTGTATGTACTGAAATTTCTTCGTCCAGTCTTCAGTCCTATGTGATTTTTGACCCCTTGTTATATTTTGAGGTTTCATAACTGTGAGATGATGGGGGTTTTTAACGACCTTGACTGGCTATAAAGCCCTCGCATGGTCGGTAATCTGTGAGAATGGGATATCACATGTTATTATACCTTACATTATATAGTAGTTATTTGATTGGCTAATACGGAATCACGTGTCATAGTTTAATTTGATGTATTTCAAAAAATTGTTTGTTCGGTATAATAAAACAGTTATGGCACATTGAGTAGATGAATATCCAAAATTGCTAAAGCCCTCGTGGAATAATGGAATAACTCCTCAGCCGGCCATAATTGTAAAATATCAACTGGAGTTATTTAATTTCAATATAATAATAAACTAGCCTTTTGCAAGTTTATTATTACTAATTAAATGAAATAAAAGAGTTGATATCAAGCAATATCAAATATTCTAACAAGTTGTTTAACCTATTTCTCTTATAATGTGGAGAATCATATTTGATGCTCTCCCCTTATCATGTACAGTGGGATACCTTGTGTCCGCGTGGCTGGTGATATCATGCATTACATGATTTCATCCAACCGCAATGTTACATAAATAGAATAGTTCTTGTAATGGTATTAGTCTTCAGAAGGGAGAGAAAAGATTAAAATTGATAAGTTCAAGCTCAAATTTATAATTGCAATCCCATGATCAACAATATTTAACCATTTTCCTAAAGAATTATGACATCATTAGAAAAAATTGGTTTCATTTCAAGACAAATTTTATCAAACCGAAAAAAAACTTTTGTTCTCCATCATTGGCAGTCTGTTTCATTGAAACTGAACTGTATTTATGCCCCCGTCGTAGCGGAGGGGGCATTAAGTTTTACCTCTTCCGTCTGTCATGTCTGTACGTCCGTCCGTCCATACATCCCAAAGTTGGTTTCCGTTCTCTAACTTTAGTTTTTCCTCAACCAAATGTTATGAAACTTATACACAATGCTTATTACCACTAAATACAGATCAAGTTTGAATTTTGGTGGCGTCACTTTTACCGTTCTAGAGTTATGCTCCTTTACAAATGGAAAAATTGCTAAATTTTTCGTTTCCGTTCTCTAACTTAAGTTTGCCTCAACCAAATGTTATGAAACTTATACACAATGCTTATTTTCACAATATACAGATCAAGTTTGAATTTTGGTGCCGTCACTTTCACTGTTCTAGAGTTATGCCCTTTACAAATGGAAAAATTGTTAAATTTTTCTTTTTTTTTTTCTAAATATCAAGTCATTTTTAAAATTGGAGTTATCTTCCTTTGTCCATGATTATAGTTGAATCAACTACAATCAATGCTTTATACAATGCAATGTTTAATTTTGCCTTCCACTGATAAATTAAAGCAATTTTTACTCTTCATTTCTAAAAATATTTTAAAGTCTTCTTTCAAAATTGGAGTTATCTTTCTTTGTGCATAATGGTAGTTGAATCAACTACAACCAATGCTTTATACAATGCAATATTCAATTTTACTTCCTACTGATAAATTAAAGCAATCTTTACCATTCAGTGCTTACAAGCACTTTGATTACTGTTCTAGGGTTATGTCCCTTTACAAATGAAAAAATTGCTGAATTTTTCGTTTCCGTTCTCTAACTTGAGTTTGTCTTAACTAAATGTAATTTCTAAAATTATCAATGTCATTATTCAAGTAATTTTTAAAATTGGAGTTATCTTCCTTTATCCATGATTATAGTTGAATCAACTACAATCAATGCTTTATACAATGCAATGTTTAATTTTGCCTTCCACTGATAAAACACAGATCAAGTTGAATTTGGGTAGTGTCACTTTAACCATTATTGAGTTATGCCCCTTTATTAATCGAAAGATTGCAAAATTTTTAGTTTCCCAGGGGTTCAAATTAGCGGTGGTCCGATGTCCACGACCTTCCGCTATTGCAATCGGACCTTCATTTTGGTTACTACATGTACCTACGCCCGACGGACCTTCGATTTGAAAGAAAAAAAAAACTTTTTATGTCATCTTTATTATTCATGACAGCGATGATCATTTTTGTTCAACCACTAGCTTTATACCGAAAATCGCCAACAAGTAATGTGTAAATCCAAGTAAAATCTTATCTGACTGACAAAAACAACATTGAAAAACAATGGATGCCATAAACCGGAAATGAAGACAATTACAATACCGGATCAGATTCCGTGGCGGATAAGAGTAATTCGGGTTTGCCGATCAAATACAATAAAAATCATAATTCCAGGCAGGTGACAAAATACATCACAATCCAATAAAATGTGACAGTAATTTTCTTCCATCATTAATAAATGTTGATATTACATGTTGATATTTTTATAGTGTAAACATATTACATGTACTACAATTCCAAGAGGTAATTTCTTCTTAATTTTGAAGGGCCAGTATTAAAAAATCTGGAAGTTTCTTACTTTATTTTCACAGAGGAACTAATATAATAGTGCAACTAGATATGATACACTTAATCACTAAACAGCTTTGAATTTGAACTGTTACTTTAATTGTATACTCGGGTATGAATTGAACAATATGAAAAAAGAAATACATATAGCCCTTTAAATATGATAGTAAAAACCAAACATTGTAGCGCCTTGAGTGAGCATGCACCTCTCTTCCAAATCTCACCACTTCTCCCTATCAGTTTCAAAAAGAAAGGTTACTTCTCCCTAAGATTCTGAAGTAGTGTGAGCCCTGAGATAATGGTATAATTAGTAATTAACTACTAATTGTTGAGACAACACACCCACCCACAGTGACACCCTCCCCAGTACCAAAAAAAAAGATTATTTGAATTCAGAATATACAAGACAATTACATTTATTATTAAACATGTTATACAACAGTGACACTGACAATGAAACAAGCTAACCTAACACCAAAAGCACATCAATTTTGTATCTTACTGATTTATGAAATATTTCAAGTAAAAGTAGGACCTGGAATTTAGGTTGAGGACCTTTCAGTTTGGAGTGTCAAAGGTCCTGGACCTTCCTGTACCAAATGTTAATTTGAACCCCTGTTTCCATTCTGTAACTTAAGTTTGCCCCAACAAAACATTATGAAACCTATACACAATATTCATTACCTCAAAACTAAGATAATGTACAATTTTTTTGTTTCCGTTCTCTAACTTTACCGTTTGCCTCAACCATATGTTATGAAACTTATACACAATGCTTATTACTACATAATACAGATTAAGCATGTTAAGTACGAAATTTGGTAGTGTCACTTTTACCATTCTTGAGTTATGTCCCTTTATAAACATAAAAATTGCTGAATTTTTCGTTTCCGTTCTCTAACTTTAGTTTGTCTCAACCAAATGTTATAAAACTTATACACAACCGTTCTAGAGTTATGCATGTTTACAAATAGAAAAATTGCTGAATTTTTAGTTTCTGTTCTCTACTTAAGTTAGCCTCAATCAATTGTTATGAGACTTACACACAATGCTTATTACCACAAAACTCAGATCAAGTTCAAATTTAGGTAGCATCACGTTTACCTTTCTTCAGTTATGTCCCTTTATAACTATATGATATGCAAGTGGGGGCATCATCTGTGTCCACATGTGGACACAATCCACATTTTTTGTAGTATAAAATCCATGTTTTATTCAAAATTAACTATTTTAAGAAGGAATGCCCAAAATCACCGGATATTTGAAGACCTGTCAAAATGTGTAGGGGTTTCCCTAATTTTGAACACTATTACACAAAATCTTAAGGGTGAAATCATATTTTACATGTTTTAAGAAGATTTAATGAAATTAAAGTATGTCATGAATTTTTTCGCAAATTTATTATCCAATTATTGGTTTTATGAGTTTACCAAAGTGAACATGGTGAAGCCAAAAGTTTTCCCTGTGCTTTATACACCTGACTGCACCGTAGCATTTAGGGATAAGAGCAAAGATTGGTTGGCTCTGATTCATAGTCATACTAATGTGTTGTGGTATGATGGCATTTCGTCCTTCAGACTGTTACCTTAGTCATGTTAGTTGTGAACTATGTAGCATGTTAAAAACTGGCTCAGCATGTAGATCTACATTGTAGTTCAAAGTAGGGTCTATACTGATATCAAATTACATTTTGCCGCAGGGTTTTCAAAATATTAATACCATTTTACATATATATTATTTATGTATTGCATTTGTCATGTTTGTACCTCTTAAAGATTCGAACCAGTATTTCATATTATATAGTATTATCCAGTAAAATCAGGGTTTTCCCAGTATTTCCCACTGGAATGGGCAGTACTCATAAAACATGTAAAACCCAGGGTTTTGCCAACCCTGTTTTTATACGCCCGTTTACGGGACTATTATGGTATACCATTGACCGTGACTGTCCGTCGTCAACATGTCGGACATAAACTCAAAAAAGCTTTAACCAATATGCCTGAAACTTTGGTGAATTGTTTATATCTATTGACTTGAGCTCCCTTTAGTTTTTGTCGAGCCTTCGACTTTTGTCAAAAAAGCGAGACATAGCGATCCTACATTCCGTCGGTGTCATCGTCGTCGTCGGCGGCGGCGTCCACAAATATTCACTCTGTGGTTAAAGTTTTTGAAATTTTAATAACTTTCTTAAACTATCCTGGATTTCTACCAAACTTGGACAGAAGCTTGTTTATGATCATAAGATAATATCCAAAAGTAAATTTTGTAAAAAAAAAATTCCATTTCTTCCATATTTTACTTATAAATGAACTTAGTTTTTCTGCCAGAAAACATTACATTCACTCTGTGGTTAAAGTTTTTGAAATTTTAATAACTTTCTTAAACTATCTTGGATTTCTACCAAACTTAGAAAGAAGCTTGTTTATGATCATAAGATAGTATCCAGAAGTAAATTTTGTAAAAAAAATAATTTTTCAGTATTTTACTTATAAATGGACTTAGTTTTTCTGCCAGTTAACATTACATTCACTCTGTGGTTAAAGTTTTTAAAATTTTAACAACTTTCTTAAACTATCTTTGATTTGTTATAAACTTGGACAGAAGCTTGTTTATGATTAAAAGCTAGTATCTAGAAGGAAATTTTGTTAAAATGTTGTTCCATTTTTTCCGTATTTTACTTATAAATGGACTTAGTTTTTCTTCCAGTTAACATTACATACAGTCTGCAGTTTAAGTTTTTAAAACATTTATTAGATTCATAAACTATCCTGGATTTTTACCAAACTTGGACAGAAGCTACTTACAATCAAAAGATAGTATAGAGAGGAATATTTTTATTAATTTTTTTCCTCATTTTTGTTGAGCCTGCGATTAACAGCAAAAGTAGGTGAGACACTGGGTTCTGCGGAACCCTTACAAATTTTTTATAAATTTCAGATTTACCGTTTCTGAGTTTTGGGATTTTATTCATTAAAAAAGGGGGGATTTTCCAGTTTTCCGACAATAACTCAAGATTGCTTTCACCAACTTGCAAGAAATTTTGGTGAATTGTTTATATCTATTGACATGAGCTCCCTTTGGATTTTTATAAATTTTAGATTTTACTTTTCCGAGTTACAGGGTTTTATTCATAAAAAAAGGGTGATTTTCCAGTTTTCGGACAATAACTAAAAAATGCTTTCAGCAGTTCTCATGAAACTTTGGTGAATTGTTTATATCTGTTGATGTACATGTAAGCTCCCTTTAGAATTTTATAAATTTTAGATTTTACATTTCTGAGTTATGGGGTTTTATTCATTAAAAAAGGGGGGATTTTCCAGTTTTTGGACAATAACTCAAAAATGCTTTCAGCAGTTCTCATGAAACTTTGGTGAATTATTAATAGCTATTGATGTAATCTCCCTATTGATTTTCATAAATTTCAAATATGACATTGAGAAGAAATTGAACTTTATTTGTTTATAGTCTGACAGCAGATTTACTAAGTATTGCGCAACACAGCACAGTGTATTGCACAACAGCAAGAAATCTTTAATTGAATACACTGAAATGCAGTCAACTTTAGCGTTTGATAGTTCATTGATAACATTCTGGCGTATCACAAACAAACAACTTGTAACGTCTCATTTCATTGGCGAAGATTCAAATACAACACCAATCGTAGTGTGCGTGAATTGGCATAGGTGACTGACTATGGAATGAACTATGTTACTACGATCGTAAAACAAGGATTTGACAATGTATAGTTTACAAATCTTTGGTCAAAAGAATTAAACAAATGTTTTGTGAATTTCAAATAGTTGTGTTGAAATATTATACAGCAGCAACATAATTATATTGTATTGCATTATGAAAATATAAGGTTAAATAAAATGCATGTGCCGCTTTTATACGGATGATTAAGGAACCACTTTTAATTTCTTTCAATGTCGTAGTTACTTATAATAAGGATCTCATAATACTGATCCATTACAATAATTACAATAATTTATGATGGGTTGCACATTCCTCTTTTAGTGTTTTCATGCTATAAAACAAACATACAGAACGTTACACAGTAGCTAAGCGTTTGGTCATTCAGAAATTACGTATCATAAACGGAGCAAATTGTCCCTGAAATATAGTAACAAAACAACAATAATCGTATCATTTGTACACGTGAATGAAGACGTAGTATGCAGTGTATGACCATGGTCACCACGAAATTCAAATGAATTCAGTGAAGGCATGAACTAAAAAAAAAGTAAATACTTGTGAGAAATGTCGTAGTTTATAAGGAACAATATAAATGTACTGTATTCGATTTTAATTGGCTGAAAACTTATCTTTTAATTTCATACCGTAAGAATAGTGATTTGCATAACATTGTTGAACTATCCGCCAGAGTGACGTGTAGTATGCATGCGTATTTAAAATGAAATACAAATTCATACATGGAAGATAAACTGATAAACGAAATATTAAGAAATTATTAATAAGGATGACTGATTGCATGTACAAGAAGGGACCCACCTTTTATCAATTCATTGTATATTTAATGAATAAACACGCTGAAACGAGTGACTAGTGTAAAATAATGTTTATTCAATTATTGAACCAATGCATGTATTTATCATAAACTTAGTCTTCTGTGCACAATGTTATCATTTTTACGCAAATATATCGTATAATCGTCAATTTTTTTTCTTTATGTCTGTTATAATGTGAAAATATGGCGGCTAATTATTTGTCGTGTTTTGAAGCCAAAGTTTACAGATTGTCACCTTCCTTATAGTAAACAATCAACAAAGAAGCATGGATATTGAGCACGTGTATAACATGAACAATCAGATAATAGTTTATTTCAATGAGAGATCCATGCGTATTGCGATCACCGGATTTGTACGAGACGAGTCACGCTAAGGTCACTTTGCATACGGAAAATATGTCGGCGAATTGCTTCCTGGAAGCACGCAATTGAAAAAGGTAAACTTTATCTAAATGTGGACAAATCATAGAATTTTCTTCAGAAAAAAGTATATGTACATAGGTTTTATAGTGAAAACTATCTATTTAGTTATAAAAACATATGCATCATTTTTTTTAAATTTGAGGTTTCATATGACTTTAAAAACTGATTGTTTTCTATGTAACTATTTAAATATTTACAATATATAATTTACGTTCGTTTTTCAACCGAGAATAGTAAAACCGTTAATTATAAAATTCATTAAGTATATCACTGGAGTTTATGAAGTACATTTCCTTCCACTGTGCCATGGTTTGCCATCTCCATTTTTCTCTAAACAAAGTATGGTTGGTTACATGTTCTGAATTTACTTAGAATTTCGGGATTTTTTCTCAAAATTAAGTAAAATGAATCAGAAAAAAATCTCGCTATTCTTAGTCGAATACCTAAAACTTGCGAAAGTTATGAAAAGGCAGGATGAGCAACTTGGCAAAAAAGGCTGGATGACGATTTATGTAAAAAAAATCCGGACAAACTAATAAAAAAAGGCAGGACCAAATAGACTTAAAAATAAAAAGACAGGACAGAGATTACAACTAAAAAAAAGAACAAAATGTTTCATCCAAGGCCCCACTCCCATCAAAATAAAATGGTAGATTTCTTAATCCAGAACCAACTGAGAGGAGACAGTTGAATTAAACATTTCGATGTGAAACCTTTTAAGATTTTAAAGTTTAAAATTTTACTATTGCACAAAATTATGAATTCAATGAATTTTACATTCACATGTACATGTATATAAAAGCTAGAATTGCTATGGGATAATCAAGAACACAATCATGTACGTGAATACGACGATGGAAGGTTATAACAACCTTGACCGGTTACGTGAATACTGATCAGTCCATTCAACTTATAGTTCGCGTGTTCTATTTTCGCAGGTGTGAGGTCGAAGGTTTGAATTGACCAATGAAAACGATCGTTCCTTTACGAGTCAATCTAATAAAGTTTGTTTGACTGATTACGTCGCACTACCTTTCGCTAAGCTTGGCCGCATTTAAGTGTATAAATTCAATTCATATAACCAATTTCAAGTTCTTTGACCACATTTATTCAGAAACCTATGATCTGTCAAATATTTAATTACAATCCAAATTCAGACCTGTATCAAGCTTGAATATTGTGTCCATTTTTGCCCCAACTGTTCAGGGTTGGACCTCTGCGGGCATATCCAGCTGTGCTCAGCGAAGCAGTTTTTTATTAACTTTTGTCGTCCTGAACATGCTGAAAATGCATTTGAAATGTCACTGGACGATAAATAGGCAGCCATTATCATCATCATGTTTAGATAGTATCAGTTTTGCTTCTAACCTAGGTAATATATATGTAATTGATTAAAATAAAACTGTCCATGAAGTTATTATGCATTTAAAGGACAAATCTTGATGAATCATTCGATTCACACATCATTTATTTACCAAATGTGATAATGGCGACTGCCAGCAAAAACCGTGGGTGACGACCCATTTTTATTGGTAGAGGAAGCCTGATGAGTGCACTGAGAGAACCACTAACCTTTGCTAGGAAAATTGGCATTCCTTGTCAAGAGTTGTACCCACAGAGAACTATCTACATTCATCAAAAAACTTTTATGTGATTCTAAGGTTCTTAATCAATTCCTGGTGTATTGTCCCTAAAGTTGAACATGTTTAGATGCAATGTATCGAAATATAGAAAAATTAATTTGAATCAACAGTATTCAGAGATTTTAAATTTTGGGTGGAGAAATGTGTAAAGCATATTAGTTTTGGAAGAAAAAATTATATCAAAAGCACATAGAAGGCTGGGTTGGTATTACCAGCTTTCGTTATAATTCAAGTTTTTCTTTTATGTATCCTCTTCCTCTTCAAGGCTATCAGCTCTTTGATTTTAAAGTTTATTTGGTCACCACCATATTAAGCAAGTGACTGAATGAGCTTTAGACTGTGACAAATCCTAAATCTCCTCATGTTCTGATCCTTATATAAACTCTTTTAAGAACTAAAAAACTTGTTTATTAAAGACATTAATGGCAGTGATTTATTAAAATTTGATTCTTTTGATTATTTTCAGGTCTGAAATGTTATTGTGATTTATGTCCGAATAGTACATGTATAGCTAATGCTCAATGTTTAACAGTTGTGGTCAAAGAAAAGACAGGTCTTGTCCATAGATTCAGGTACATGTATATATGTTTTAATTAGGATGAGATGTAAAAATGATACTGGAAACAGAAGATCAACAAAAATGTAGAGTACCAAATCATGCAAATCTAACATTGACAAAATGTAGGGAACCAGACCATGCAAATCTAAAATTGACAAAATGTAAGGAAACAGATCATGCAAATCTAACATTGACAAAAATGTAGAGTACCAGATCATGCAGATCAAAAATTGACAAAAATGAAGGGTACCAGATCATGCAGATCTCACATTGACAGAAATATAGGGAACCAGGTGATGTAGATCTAAAATTGACAAAAATGTAAGGTACTAGATCATGCAGATCAAAAATTGACAAAAATGTAAGGTACCAGATCATCATCATGCAGATTCAAAATTTTAGATCTGCATGTTCAAATTACTGTTTACATCACAGTTCAAGTTGGGGTCCTCTGTGCAGTCGCGTTTAAATTATGTCGATTTCATTCAAAAACAAATTCAACAATTGGGATTGAAAAACCTATACGTTTTAGCTTAATGTTAAATTGCAGGATAAAAATAATATTCGCACAGTTTGGGAAAATATAAAATCTATTTGTACTCGTAACCAAACTGGAGGAAAGCTCAGCGAGCCTTACTTTTCTCTCTGTTTCTAAAGCTTGTTAAATAAATCTAATATTTTCTGACGCTGTACGGATATTGTATATGCACAATATTGTCATCACAGTACAAAATAAACATTAACATTTATTTATATACTAACATGATTAAGAATAAAACTACAATATTTATTTATTCCTCCAATTTTTACTGTCCTAAAAAATACAAGGTGAATTGTTTTCTATCAGTAGGTATATATGAAAAGTTAAGGGTCCCTCAACTGAACTGAAAAGTACATTGTACATATATTTTCATCGAAATCTATAACTGTAATAAAGTTTTTGATAAGTCTCAATTATTAGATGACCAATTGCAAGTATTGAAGTATTATGACATTTCAGATGCAATATGGAGGACAATTTTTTTCGTCCACCTGATTCGCCAAGTATTTGTAATCCTACTGAAAAAACCAGTCTGAGTAATTCTGAGTGTTGTTCAGACTCAGATTATTGTAATAGGTATCTAACTCCTACATTAACTCCGGTTGGTAGTACAAATATGACAGGTATTTATAACACCTATTGCCATGGCAACACATACCAAGTACCTTCAAGATTCCTTTGATCCCATTCGAATATCCAAATTCCTTGCATAAACCATTTCACGCAGTTACACAGATAATTTACACACGGCAAAATCTATATACAATTGCAAGCCAGCAGTATCCCAAGACATGCAAGAGACACCACTGAGAAAAGCTTGAACTAAGATATTGCTGCTTTTATGATATAAAATAAGAATGATTTTGAAATTAATTGGACCTAATTTAGGTCCTAGATTGTTTATGCCAAAAATATTGAAACTGAAGAGAATTAGTATTACCTCTAGACCATCTCTATGTCTGCATAAAGCTTTTTCATAGCTTACATGGTTCGAACTACTGTAAATTCAGAAATTATTGCGTGCATTCATTATTGCGATTTTTGAAGAATTATCAAAAATGCGAGTTTAATTATTGCGATCTAAGGAAAAGATTCTTACGCTTATACATGTTATATGTATCATATATCAGAATGCAAGTTCTTATTATTGCGATGCTGAAGGAGTCGCAATTTTTGCATTAATAAAAACCTTGCATTAATTTCTGAATTTACAGTATGTGATATGTTTCATTTACAATTTCTAATAATCGCAATTGTCTTATGAATAGTAAAATAACATGTGTGAGTTTTATCAAATTATACACTCAGAAAGTAAAGGGTTCACTTAGGATTAAAATTGGACCCTAAATTTTGTTAAATTTAACTTTAATAATGTATTAAACATGTTAAAGTAAAAATTTGATAACAAAATATGTTTAAAGAATATCTGACAAATACAAAAACAACAAGCCTTGATGTATAAGAACACTTGTGGTGTCATTATGGTTTTGACCCAGATTTCTTGGTTTACTAAACATGGTAATCTAGTAGGTGGGGCATGGTGTCCTACAGACTTATATTCTTGTTTTAAAGAATTATGTGCAATGTGGCGTCATAAAGAAAAAAACAGGATTATGTTGCTAATATTTGACAGGTGAGAAATTTAAAAAACATACCAAAATTAACTGTACTTTACAGCATGCTAAGGTACACAAAATCATACGAAGGTACACAAAAGTTATCCCAATTGAATCACTTGTTAGTATTGTGATTCAAATTTGCAGGCATGGATCCAGCCATTTTAAGATGGAGGGGGGATAACCCCTGGAACACCATGTAAAATTCACATAATACATTTTTTCAATCAAAAAAGGGGGTTCCAACCCCTGGAACACCCCCAGGATCAGGCAATGAATTCAAATGTATGTGATTGAAATTATTAATTTTCCATCCTGTTGACCTTTGGTAGATATATCTTTTGAATATACACCCAAGAAATTTCAGAGTCAGCAACTGAAAATAACCAGAACTGACAAGGATGCAGGATTAAAACTGAATGGCTTTGTGTGAAGTGATACAATCAAGCATTACTTAATTTATTAATGATATTTCAGATGTTTAGATAAAATAGAAGGACAGTTTTTAAACGGAGAGCATGTAAGCTGTAATACAGCCAAGAACAAAAAGACAGACAATTATAGATTGTGTTGTGATGATTATGATTTTTGTAATCGTGCATTGATGCCAACACTGGCGCCACCTACAACAACAACCCCAAGTCCAGGTTTGTTTTGACACATATCAGTCATATGCTTTTTGACTTATATTTAGTTTGTTCTGTATTTTTTGCTTGTACAATTTTTTTTTGTGTACATTGTTAATTTTGTTTAATTTCACTGTCTGACATATAGCCATTAAAAAGAAAAGTAGATCTATATTTAAAAAAAATCTTATTGATGGTTGCTGGTTATGACAGTCAGGGGTAATACTTATACAAGTGTTTTTTATTTACTTGTACTGGTAAATTATTTTTAAGAGAGGGTTATAGAGTCATATTTTCATCTTTTCTTAAACTTCTCTTGACTACATTACTGTAAATGAGTGGTCAATTGTCAGTCATTCATAGATATCTTTACTTTATTATAAATGTATAATTTGATGGACAATGAAAATCTCATTTGTCTGTTATCTTCAAAACACTGCTCATTTACATGCTCCCGGGAGTAATTTTTTAAGGTCTTGCACATTTAATTTTAAACATCTGTGCAGAGTAGATTTCTTTGTTTAGTTCTTGAGATAAAAGGTTGAAGTCTTAATTTAAAAAAACATTAGCAAACTAGAAACAAATTGTATAGACATGTTTCGACCTACCAAAAACTTGAGAATTTAAGGTGTTGTAAAAAAATATTAATTGTTCAGAAGAAATTTTTGGAGAAGATTAAGGGGAGATTACCTGTATTCAAGTCTTGAAATGAAATCTTACAACTTTACTTCTACAAGTAAATAATCATGACTAGCTTAAAAAAGTATAACGAAAACGCCGAACTCCAAGGCAAATTCAAAAGGGGAGTGCATAAACACTGACAAAATCAAAAGATATCAACTAACATAAGTGAAAAACAACCTTCATATTCCTGACTAAGCATTACTCTTGACTGTACGATGACCATTTTTGTTGGCCATGATCATGTTTTCATTATTTTGAGCTCTTCTGTCTATCAAACTTCCTTCAGCATCATTTCCTTAGATGGATGTGGAATTAAGGATGTACTTAGGTGAGGTTTAGGAATTTTTGTCAAATGTTCGGACTCCTTGGTTTTTTCCCTACGATACAGGGTAAAATATTTTGCCCCATAACACCCATTTTTCTTTTCATATAAGACTTCAATAGCTAATAAAAGGTCATTTACCAAAATTTAAGCAGATTCTAGATTTCTTTTCTTTTGATTTGGGACCCAAATAATACCAATGCAAATATAAGGTAAAAGTCTGAGTCAGCCTTTTCCCGCCATTTTTAAAAATTAAATATCTCGAAAAGGAGCTCCATAACCTATCAATATTTTTAGCTTATTTTGTTCCTTAACTAATGCTCTTCTGACTTATAGTATCAATTTTATATTCTAGATTTTTTAATTTCACCTAAGTACATCCTTAATGTCCCATCAGTGGAAATGTATAGTTAATTCCTATTAATACAAAAACCGTGTTTGTTATAAGACAAGATTTTTCTAAACATTAGAATTTGTTTATAGATATGGCAATATAAATAGACTATTTATTTTTAACACTATGCCCACTTCAGCTGACATTGATAGCAGAAAAAGATTGCACCCTTTTGGTGTTTCTACTTTTAAGATAATTGTTTATACACATGTATGAGGCTCTGGATGGGGTCTTCATTTCTGTATACTTTAATTTCTTTGGCCAATTTTCTCTCTTCTTTTTTATTATACCCCCACTTTAAAAAAGTGGGGGTATACTGTTTAACCTCTGTCTGTCCATCTGTCCATCCATCCATCCATCCCATGAATATTTTTCGTTGCATCTTTCTCAGGAACTACACTACAAGGATTTCTGAAATTTAGTTTCAGGGTTTATATAAGTCAGCTATACGGTGTGATGCGTTTTCAGATTCATCACTCAACAACTTCCTGTTTACCGTCAAGTATTTGGGCAGGGGTATCATCAGTGAGCAGTAGCTCACAGTTTCACTTGTTTGTTCATTATTCTCTTCTTCATATTTAACACCCCATTATTCTCTTATTTTGGGGGTGTCCATTATTCTGTATTGTCATATTTTATTATTGTCTATTTTATTTTTTTGAGGGGTCCTATTATCTCTATTCTGTAAACTCCATCCACAACCCCTTGTATGTCACTTGATATCAGATAAAAGGGCATTCTTATGTTTTGTTTCTACTTTCTATAAAATATACTTGTAGTTTGTAAGTGTTGTGAGTATTTAACTTTATCATGTGTTATAGAAAAGGAAAAACCAGTACATAGATACATATACATACATGTATACTGGTATATTTTGAACATTGATGCAAGCAAGGTAGTATTTCTTTATCTTTGTCCAGTATTGCACTTCCCTCTAGGCTTACAAATGCTTCAAACATGTTCATTGGCTAGCATCACCACTTAAAAATTCCCATAATTGCACTTGCAAAATGAATGTTTTGATAGTTATGCCAGATATCTTATATCTATATACTGTGGATTCATTAATATTCGTTGGATACCAATTTTCGTGGATTTCGTGGGTACAGGAGAACCACGAATTTAAATGTTCAACGAATTACAAATTTTCTAAGGGATTGAATGCAGACCTTGCAAAAACAACGAAATTAAATATCCACGAATATGCAATTTTTCCCCAATCCACGAAAAATTGGTACCAACGAAAATAAATGAATCCACAGTATTGATTAATTATGTTAGAATATTTTTAATTTTCTGATTTAATTCTTTTTTCCATAATTTCAACAAAATTACCAAGTTATGCTCATATTTTGTATTTACTAACATGACAAATTTAATGTAAGAGATAAAAAAAGTTTTTGTGGCTAAAACAAATGATTTAAAGGCTGTTTGAAATAACTTATTAAGCTTATCAGACCAATTTACCTAATACATCTGTTTTCCTTGTAAAAAAAAATCAACATCATCAATACAATTAAGATCAAGATATGACTATTTCCATCAATTATAAAAAAAAATGAAACATGTACAGATGTATGGAAAGGTAAACTTTAAAAAAGAAGGTTGTTTTTATGAACTGAAAATTTAGAAACTAGTCTGTGCACTTATTAAAGTATATCAAAGTAATGTGATTGCACAAATTCAATAAGTAGAAAAAATAATACTGAAATTATGAAAATAAGGAGATGTGGTATGATTGTCAATGAGCCAACTATCCACTAAAGTTCAAATGAAGTGGATGTAAGTAATTATAGTCAACCGTACAGCCTTCAACAATGAGAAAAACCCATACTGTATAGTTGACTCTAAAAGTCCCGATATTATTATCACATTAAAAAAATTTAACAATAATTTCTGAATTTACAGAATGTAACTGTATGTGTATGTTTGTCTGTCTGTCTGTTTGTAAATTTACATCCATCGCTGATGGTCTTTTTTTCTTGTTGACAGATGAGGATTTAGACAAACTAGAGTTTGGGACTGTAGAGCTAGTTGTACTGATATCAGGTCCAGTTGTTCTTGTCTCACTTCTTTTTATGATTGGTTTCTTTGCTTACTACCAATACCAGCACCGGAGACCATCGGGTTACATGCTACCACCAGATACAAGTAATGCAGATGTTGCACCGTTCGCTCAGCAAGGGACAGAGTTATTGAGAGAGATGATGATAGAGTATTCTGGATCTGGATCTGGTATGTATAACAGGGTCCTAGCTAGCCAAAGATACTGGGCTGAAGCTCCCTTCTGCCCTTTCTGTGCACCCCTCTGCCCTTAAAGTCTTGCTCTATGCATGTTTGTTTTCTTAAGGATTTTTTAAAATCATTTTAACTACTGAGAAATATTTCCACAACACAAAGTATTATAAATCAAGCATTTTATTAATAAAACATTACTTCTTTTCTCAATTTTTTTCAATTTTCAATTTATAAACATGCTAACATTGTCCATTTTTAGATGATAAACAGTCGTGACAGTGCTAATTTGCCCTTCATGTTAAAACTGTACCCCTCTGCCTCTAAATCCTAGATAGAACACTGTATATTGATATCAGCTATAAAGTTACCTTAATTAAATAGCAATATTATCAAATGAAGCAGTAGACCCAAATAGGTCAAACTAATGCCCCTTATTCTAGTTAAAATTTGTAATTTTAAAAGGTATAATAGCCATCGCCATATTTATACAATTTAAAACTATTACTGAATAGTTAGCAAAGGTATTGAAGTAAAAAAATTGTAGAAATGTCATTTTTCAACTAAGTCCAATGACAACAGTCTTACTTCTACAGTGTATTATTTTTGAGGACCTGAAATCCAGAAAAGATCTTTTAACACTATGTTTAATTAACAAATAACCTATAACTTATATTTTTAGCCGAACGAACGGAAGAATGAATGAACGAACGAACAAATGGACACACAGACCAGAAAACATAATGCCCCTACTACTATTGTAGGTGGGGCATAAAAATAAGAAAAGCTTTGCAAAAACATTTTGCTTTACTTTCTTCATATGTTAATATGTATCCCAAGTCAGGAGCCTCTGGCCTTTGTTAGTCTTGTATGATTTTTAGTCCCCTACCAACGAAGTCGAAGGGACTTTAGGTTTGCACTCTGTCCGTCTGTCCATCCGTCAGTCCGACAAATCAGTTTTCCACACTTTTTTTCTTTGTTCTAGAAGATATTGATTTGATATTTGGTATAAAGTTTTATCATGGCAAGTTATAGATCAAGTTCGAGTTTTGTTCCGGTCGGATGATTTAGTCCAGAGTTATGGACCATAACTCTGGACCATATCTAATGTTAGAGTACTATGTTAAACCATATTTCTGTACAAAGAGAGATAACTCATTTTTTAAAAGACATTCTTTGGTAAATTGTTTGAAGAATTTTTTTGGCAGGTTTGTTTGTTATTTTGTATAAACTAATTTTCTGAATGCTATATATATAAAAAATTATGAAGTGAAATCCTTTACCGTGTAATTAGATAATAATCTATTTTTATTAATGTATATATTTCATTACATTACATTGTGTAGATAAAAATTGTTGACATTTTATAGATAAGTTACAAATCTATATTAGTTTATGACAAATGAAAGAAAAATATTTGGAACTATTAATTATATTTGATTATAATTTGAAAATAGATATACACTGTATTACATCATATCTAATTTTAGAGAACTATTAATCATATCTACTAATGTAAGAGTGTTTTCCACACTTTTTTTTCATCATGCTTGAAGATATTGATTGATAATTGGTAAATAGTTTTATCATGACAAGTTACAGATCAAGTTCAAATTTTTATTTCAGTCGGATAATTTTGTGCAGAGTTATGGTCCTTGACCTTGAAAAATTCACTCTTATAATCAGTTTCCCACACTATTTTTAGTCATGCTTGAAGATATTGACTTGATATTTTCTTTTTGTTTACACCATGACAAGTCCTTTTTCTTTTGTTTACACCATGACAAGTTATAGGACAAGTTAACGTTTTGTTCCAGTATAATGAATTTTTACCGGTGAGGACTATGAATTGCCATGCAATACTCTCAGAATGCTTGTTAATTTTAGTTTCTTGTGTATATTTTGGAGTTAGTATAATGTCCATTATCACTGAACTAGTATACATTTTTGTTTAGGGGCCAGCTGAAGCACGCCTCCGGGTGCGGGAGTTTCTCGCTGCATTGAAGACCCATTGGTAGCCTTTGGCTGTTGTCTGCTCTTTGGTCGGGTTGTTGTCTCTTTGACACATTCCCCATTTCCATTCTCAATTTTATGAAATTAAAACACTTTCATTTTCATCTTGAAAATATGGATTTAATATTGGGGGCCAGTTATAACACATCTACTTTACAGTGCTAATTTTGCATGTTTAACATAATCCTTAAACAGATTACCATGATTTTATTCATTTTTCTTGACAACTTCATTGGTGTCAAAGCAGTCATGTGACTCAAAATCAAATCTTCATTATCAATTGGTGCACAAAATCAAAAACAATATAGATTCCACATTAATATTAATGGCACAACAGCAACATGACTGATTGAGTAGAAAAATTTAAATTATCTTTGATGAAATGTTCATTTAAAATTAATAACTATTGCCATTTTTCAGCTGCAAATTTCAAGTAAAGTAACATGAGTAAGTGATTCAATATCTAATTAATTTAAAAATTGTTTAGGCTTATTGAAATAGACATTTGATTTGTCTGAAAAAAAGAGTGAGTTGCTTTATTTCATTATTTTGGTTTTCAGACTTTTCTGTCAAAATCGATTTGTTATATACTGTTCAATTTAATTTGAATTAAAAATAGAAAGAAATAATTGATTTGATTTTATTCCAGGGTTACCTCTGCTGGTTCAGAGGACTATAGCCAGACAGATACACCTGTGTGAAATCATTGGAAAGGGGAGATACGGAGAGGTTTGGCGAGGAAAGTGGAGGGCAGAAAATGTTGCTGTTAAAATATTTTCATCCCGAGAAGAAAGTTCATGGTTCAGAGAGGCTGAGTTATATCAGACTGTCATGTTGAGGCATGAAAATATTTTAGGTTTCATAGCTGCAGATAATAAAGGTAAGAGGTCAAGGTTCAAAGTTCTTGATATCAATATGATATCCTAGTATTATGATAAAAGGTCGAAACTTTTCATACCTTTATTCCTTGATAAGGTTTTAGATAAGCATGATAAAGATGAGGTAAATGTTCTTGTTTTAGTAAGTTAGGATTATTTGAGGCAATTCTTTTGAATTCTAACCAATTATTTTTCTATGGTGTATGTTTGTATGTCTAATGGTTTTGTTTTGACTGTAAGATTTTAATACTTCTATTATTCAGCTGGTGCCTAATGTGATGGTACCCAAATTGCTCATATTTTAAAAGTTTTTTATGGCCCTGCCACAAAGTGGTCGGAGCCATATAGTTTTACCCATTTTAGTATGGGAGTCTACTATAATGAGTTACAGATCAAGTTTACGTTTGGTTCTGCTTTGCTGATTTTTGCCATAATTATGGTCTTTGGACTTTGAAAATTTTGTGAAAATAACAGTTATACGGACTTTTTCCAAACACCTTCACATATTGAGCTGATTTTTAGTATGTGAGTCTACTATGATGAGTTTCAGATTGAGCTTACGTTTGGTCCCACTCTGCTGATTTTTGCTGAAATTACAGGCTTTGGACTTTGAAAATTTGCAAGTGGAGCCATTCGTGTTGTACTGACACATCTAGTTTTTCACCTACATTTATTTAAGAAACAGATAAAAGTTGCCACTACGTGTTTATGTTGCAGATGTATCCTTATTTACTATAGAGTTCCACAGATTTAATTTTGAATCCATACTGAATCATAGAAAAATGGGTTTGATCTGACCTCCAAACAATCCAAGATTCTGTAATGAGGAGTATCTAAATTGTACCCAAGAAAACTACATATACACATCCATAAAAATTGAATAACGGATGTTTTGTTTTATTTCTTCACATTTTGAAATAATTTGACAATATTCCGTGCTTGTTTTTCATTATGTATGAATTGGATGTTTGTGACATATTTTTATTTCTCAATTCTAAAAGTAGACTTTTTGTAGACAAAGCATGGAAGGTTTCTGTAAATTTTACTTTTTCTCTAAAGAATTCATCTCTTGATATATAATGTGACATTTTTGTGACTATTTATGTATATTTAGTAGGGAAAGTCATGCATAATGGCAAATTCTAAATAGTTTCTAGTTTCTAGAATAAATGTATTACAAACAATGGTAAATTTATGATTTCAGACAATGGTACATGGACACAGTTATGGCTGATTACAGACTATCATGAAAATGGTTCCCTGTTTGATTTTAAACAGGACGAAATCAATATTCCTCAGATGATACTTAGCCTTGTCTGCAAACGTCTGCAAACATGGAAACACAAAGTTATACCCATTTTATGTATTGTGGGTCGTTGTCTAAAATGGACGTAAACTGGCCCCTATGGACCCTCAACATTATTAACTAGGACTAGATAATAGTTCCAGGAATTTTATACCATAATTAATAGCCTGCTCAGTTACTACATGTACTAATTATGTAAACTGGCAATAATCTGATCAATTAATTAATAAACCTCTATAACAAAAATTAAAACATTTGAAAATAATTACTCAAACAACAGTATTTGGTAACCGTAAAATATAGATTTTATTTGACATTATCGAATAATCAAATTTAACTATATACAGGTTTATCAGATTCAATCTTAATTACAATACTTGGCAAACGTTATCAAACAAACAAAGCAAGCCAACCAAATTTAATCTACAAGCATTAGGAAATTAGCTCTAAGTTTTGTAAGTAACGGATAATCTTGTAACTAACTATATGATATAAAGTTTTTTCCGTTTCTCTCTTCAGTTCATGCAGGCAAACCAGCCATTGCACACAGAGATTTGAAGAGTAAAAATATCTTGGTAAAAAATAATCTGACCTGTTGTATAGCAGATTTAGGTAGGTGTTTAGATTATAATGTTCTGTACAGAGACAAAGGTTGATTGGTCAAGTTAGTGACTGTATTGAGGGTAAACATTCAAAATTTATGTGATAAAACAAAACAAAAATATGGTTCTATGAGCTGCTACGGATAGAGACCTTATGCAAATGAATATGAAATACATCTGTTGTCCTAATTCGGGTTGAAAAAATCTCTATTCAGTCTTTAACTGTTTGAAAATTGAGTAGTTATAAGAAAGAACCTTACAAAACAGACCAAAATTCATCTTTTATTTCGTATTTAAAAAGTCTTATACATGTATATGTGCACTTGCATAAGGTCAAATTCTATCCGACGCAGCTCATATGTTATGAACATTTATGGTTAAGCAATGTTGAAAGGTAAGACATTTTTGTGAAGCACTGTTAAAAGCCAAGATTTTTTTCTTTAAGCACAGTTAAAAGCCTAGAACATTTCCTTCTATAGTGAACTTGAAGTATTTTTAAAAATAAAATAACTTAGACTATAGTCAGTCAGGGATAATAACATATGTTTATTATTTAAAAATATTATCTTTTTCTGGGACGAGGCGATTTTTCAAACTTTATTACGTAGCTAACAGTACTGCTGATAAAAATATTTGCTCTGACGGTACAGAGGTGGGGAATGACTAAGATTAGCTAAAAGTGTAAGCCTTGCAAAGGTGCTCTTGTTCATAGATATAGGAAGATGTGGTGTGAGTGCCAATGAGACAACTCTCCATCCAAATAACAATTTATAAAAGTAAACCATTATAGGTCAATGTACGCCTTCAACACAGAGCCTTGGCTCACACCGAACTACAAGCTATAAAGGGCCCCAAAAGTACTAGTGTAAAACCATTCAAGCGGTAAAACCAACGGTCTAGTCTATATAAAAAGCGAGAAACGAGAACACGTATAAATTACATAAACAAACGACAACTACTGTACATCAGATTCCTGACTTAGGACAGGTGCAAGCATTTGCAGCGGATTAAACGTTTTAATGGTACCAAACCTTCTCCCTTTTTCTGAAACAATAGTATAACATAACAACATAGAAAAACACACGATAAAACATCAATTGGAAGGCTTAACTCAATCAAAACGTAAATTAACACACTATGAGCGAATAAATTCGATCTGTGATACCTGAAAGTAAATACATAGTTAATAAAATATTAGGGACAAACATTCAAGGCCAAAAAGCAAACAAACAAGTCCAAATAAAGCCATGGCAATACACCACCGAAATATTAAACCCTTAGAAAATAATCACTTTTGAAAAACCGGTTTTCATAATATATACAGGTAAATGAAAAATAACTTTGTCGTTTTAGGTATACTTTTCTGTCTATATAAAATCTTCCAATAATTAGGAATACCAAGAAAGGTCTGTCATATAAATACCTAATTTAACACTAGATACATAAGGGGTAAATATCAACAATAAAACTTCCCTGTACAGATTAAAGGAGAATAATCTTGATGTTCATACAAATGTAGTATGAAGAAGTGAAAATTAGTAGATATTCCAAATAATCAAAGCTGGTATACAGACAAGATCCATATTAATATAAAATAACAAAAAAGTATTAAAAATAGTATCAACAGGTCGAATTAAAAGAAAGTACGATTTGAGAGTACTACAGATTACAGACAGCTAGTTAAAAGCCAAAAACAATTAATGATAAAAATCATGCATCAGAGACTAAAATCAACTAAAACACATCCCAGGGATTTAGTATTTTAAGCCTACTTCTGTTCGGAGGAATTTTAAATGACAATTAAACGTAAACATTCAAAACGTATTTTAATTTTGATTAATTTTTATTAATATTTAATTTCCGGGGCGCTCTCTAAAAGAATTTTTGTTTAAGCTTAAGAAAGCAACACCATTCTAACAGGAAACCGATTATTCGAGTATCATTTTGGTATTCAATACTCGGTACTACCGAGCGATACTCGAGTACTCGAGTACTTGTTGACATCCCTAATATTTAGCTATACTGAAAGATGTGCATACTTGCAAATTCTAAATTAGTTTCTAGTTTCTAGAATAAATTTATTACAAACAATCAAAGATTTGTCAATTGATACCCATATGCATGAATAAAAGAACTTGACTAAAACCTGAGATCACTTTTGTTCAAAACATCTGTAACTGGTATTACATTGTTTTTCTTTGTTTGTTATGAAAGTAAAGTAAAAGATATAATTACACACTATTTTATGGTAAATTTATGATTTCAGACAATGGTACATGGACACAGTTATGGCTGATTACAGACTATCATGAAAATGGTTCCCTGTTTGACTATTTAAACAGGACCCAAATCAATATTCCTCAGATGATACAGTTAGCCTTGTCTGCAGCTAACGGTCTCTGTCATCTTCACATGGAGATTATTGGCACAGAAGGTATATACTTGTTTAATGTCCAGTGACCATTATTTAATGCATATTCAGGACATGAATCATTAATTCTAATGCAATTCGAATGTAACGATAATTTTCATTGGACGTTGACAAATATTTTGAAGGGTAAATTCCACGTTCTACCAGTCCGTAACTAAAAAGCCACCATTTTGAATTCGATTGTTTTGGTATGTAATTTCTCACAAAATAAACATGAAAGTCACATTTGAGTCCCAAAATCTTGTTTTTGTCAACATTGAAACCATTCTGAAGCGTCTGAAAGGTATCAATACGTCTAGTGTTTATGTTTTACATCGTGAGTATACATATGACGTCACATTGTTTATAGATATAAGAAGATGTGGTATGAGTGCCAATGAGACAACTCTCCATCCAAGTCAAAATTTATAAATGTAAACCATTATAGGTCAAAGTACGGTCTACAACACGGAGCCTAGGCTCACACCGAACAGTAAGCTATAAAGGGCCCCAAAATTACTAGTGTAAAACCATTCAAATGGGAAAACCAACGGTCTAATCTATATAAAAGCGAGCGAGAAACACTTATGAACCACATCAACAAACGACAACTACTGAACATCAGATTCCTGACTTAGGACAGGTGCAAACAAATGCAGCGGGTTTAAACGTTTAATGGTACCAAACCTTCGCTAAAGACATTGCGACAGTTTCACAGACTTTTTCATTTATGCCATTTTACGCCAAAATATTTATCAAATGTTTTTTAAATATGCTGCATTACAATGGAGATATTTGTATTGTATTTTAAGCTTGGCCTTCGTAAAACTTGATTTTACTGTCACAAATATCAGTTTACCTAGCTCCGATCCGCCGCTAGGTAAACTCAATTTGCGACAGTAAAATCTCGTTCTGAATAACTTAAAATACAGTACAGTTATCTCTAATAGTTAATACAAAAGGTAGGGATAAAGGACAGGAAATAAGGACTTTCAATATCAATGAGGGTATATACGATGGGGCAGAAATTTAGTATTGCAACTGGCCCCTATGGACCCTGAAAGAGTTGTTGAAGAGTTCTTTAATGTGCAGAGAGTGTGGCATTTAACGTGATTTAAAATTCCCATTCTGACCGACTGTGGCTGAGTATTTACACATCCTACACAGCCAAACAGACATATTAACAATAGAACCCACAAAGTAAATCTTTCCCTATTAAGGTTAATTTCAAAATTTGACTGATACAAGAATACACTCTTTAATTTTTACTGTAAGGTAACTAATTTTTGTATGCAATTTCTTGGCACTACTTTCACAAATTGGAAAATAACAAAAACATAAATCATTGTGAATATATGTATAACAAAAAATTAAAACATTTGAATTCAGTGATACAGGTGTTGTAAAAATTCTTAACAAAATCAGTAATTTTATGCCCCGCCGTAGCGGTGGGGGCATTAAGTTTACCCTTGTCTGTCTGTATGTACGTACGTCCCAAAATTGGTTTCCGTTCTCTAACTTGAGTTTGCCTCAACCAAATGTTATGAAACTTATACACAATGCTTATTACCACAAACTCAGATCAAGTTTGAATTTTGGTGGCGTCACTTGAACCGTTCTAGAGTTATGCCCTTTATAAATGGAAAAATTGCAAAATTTTATTTTCTTCTAAATATCAAGTAATTTTTAAAATTGGAGTTCTCTTCCTTTGTCCATGATTATAGTTGAATCATTAGTGAGTTATGCCCTTTATAAATCGAAAGATTGCAAAATTTTAGTTTCCATTCTGTAACTTAAGTTTGCCCCAACCAAACATTATGAAACCTATACACAATAATCATTACCACACAGGGTTCACCACAGAATGAAAATCAAGGGTGGGGAGAAAGTTCATCAAATCGGAGATTTTGTGTTGCGTTGTTGAATCAATTCCTTGAGCATAAATTATTAATTATATGCCTTACATGTGTTTGTCATATATATAGCTAATTTGGAAAGGGGTCTCACACAGATTTTGTAGTTGGTCTTATTAGTGGTCACCACACTTGTAGGAACATATTAAACAGGAGAGTAAACACCTGATGTGGCTTACCAGATTGCCAGAATATTCTGAAAATTTTTATCTTAATTGTCTTATGGAAAACCACATGGTAAAAGGTCTAAAAGATACAGAAATTAATAATTAAAAAAATAATCAGTCACAGAATTTCAGTCATTTCAACCAAATTAAGCCTATCTAGCAGCTTATAAAATCATATGTGTTATGTAGAATTTTATTAAATTAAGTCCCCTCTTTTCCAATAAAATTATGTAAAGGAATTATATATCATTCCAGTTTTACTCTTTTCTTACTTTAAAAGAGTTTTAAGATAAGGAAACTCCTATCCCAGATCTAACTGTCTAAAAATAACCAGATGATGATGGGAGTTTTTAACGACCTTGACTGGCTACAAATAACCAGACAATGTTTGTCTGTTATTTAGGTATTCCCAGTATTTTCCGCCCAAAGAGATCATGTGACATTGTTGCCAACAAAGGACCATGTGGTCAGGAATTCATTTGTTTTCTGGATTACTGCTTTTATAAATCTAGTTAGGATATAAACATTCCATTTAAGGTATAGTCAAACATATGCATTTATAAAATAACTGTAGTTTGTTAACAAGTTTTACTTTTCAAATTAAAGAAACTGGGTCATGATCGTTCATTGGTTGTTACCTTGTTCAACCACATAAATAATATAATCAGCTGTCAGTGTACATCCCTTGAGGCAATTAACAATAATTAGACTTCTTAATTGCCACTGACATGATAATTGGATTAGGGATATCTGAAATTTAACTTCTATCTATTGAATTTTCAAGTGTGGCGGACAATAAAATAAGCGTGGCGCTGTGAACTTTAATGTGGTGCTAGAAATTTTAGCATGGCACACACCATGCTTAAATAGGTTGTGGTGATCCCTGCCACAAAACTAAGATCAAGTACAAATTTTTGTTTCCGTTTTCTAACTTTAGTTTGCCTCAACCAAATGTTATGAAACTTAAACACAATAGATATAGGAAGATGTGGTGTGAGTGCCAATGAGACAACGCTCCATCCAAATAACAATTTATAAAAATAAACCATTATAGGTCAATGTACGGCCATCAACACGGAGCCTTGGCTCACACGAACAACAAGCTATAAAGGGCCCCAAAATTACTAGTGTAAAACCATTCAAGCGGGAATGCTTATTACTACATAAAACAGATTAAGTACGAAATTTGGTGGCAACACTTTTACCATTCTTGAGTTATGTCCATTTATAAACATAAAATTGCTGAATTTTTCGTTTCTGTACTCCCTTACTTTAGTTTGTCTCAACCAAATGTTATAAAACTTATACACAACCGTTCTAGAGTTATGCGTGTTTACAAATAGAAAAATTGCTGAATTTTTAGTTTCTGTTCTCTACTTAAGTTAGCCTCAACCAAATGTTATGAGACTTACACACAATGCTTATTACCACAAAACTCAGATCAAGTTCAAATTTGGGTAGCGTCACTTTTACCTTTCTTCAGTTATGTCCCTTTATAACTATATGATATGCAAGCGGGGGCATCATCTGTGTCCACATGTGGACACTATCCACATTATTTTCTTTTAGAGTTAATTTCTTAAAGCATGTAGATAAAGACTTTGGTTTGCTTGCTTGCTTTGTTTGTATAACGTTTGCTCAAGCATTGTAATTAAGATTGACATCTGCAAACAATATAAATAGGTGGAGTTAAACCTGTATACATTATATTTAGATTTGATTTGACATTATCGAATAATCAAATTTAACTATATACAGGTTTAACTCCGCCTACATTTATTGTTGGCAGATATCAATCTTAATTACAATACTTGAGCAAACGTTTATGCAAACAAAGCAAGCAAGCCAACCAAAGTCTTAATCTAAAGCATTAGAAATTAGCTCTAAGTTTGCAAGTAACAGATAATCTTGTAACTCACTATATGATATAAAGTTTTTCTGTTTCTCTCTTCAGTTCATGCAGGCAAACCAGCCATTGCACACAGAGATTTGAAGAGTAAAAATATCTTGGTAAAAAATAATCTGACCTGTTGTATAGCAGATTTAGGTAGGTGTTTAGATTATAATGTTCTGTACAGAGACCAAGGTTGATTGGTCAAGGTAGTGACTGTATTGAGCGTAAACATTCAAAATTTATGTGATAAAACAAAACAAAAATATGGTTCTATGAGCTGCTACGGATAGAGACCTTATGCAAATGAATATGAAATACATCTGTTGTCCTAATTCGGGTTGAAAAAATCTCTATTCAGTCTTTAACTGTTTGAAAATTGAGTAGTTATAAGAAAGAACCTTACAAAACAGACCAAAATTCATCTTTTATTTGGTATTTGAATGATCCAAAATCAATCAAAGTCTTATACATTTATATGTGCACTAGCATAAGGTCAATTTATATCCGATGCAGCTCATATGTTATGAACATTTATGGTTAAGCAATGTTGGAAGGTAAGATATTTTGTGAAGCACTGTTAAAAGCCCAGATTTTTTGTTTAAGCACAGTTAAAAGCCTAGAACATTTCCTTCTGTAGTGAATTTGAAGTATTTTTAAAAATAAAATAACTTAGACTATAGTCGCCATCATGTAAAACATGTACAAAAAGAGGCAAAGGATACCAAAGGGACATTCAAACTCATAAGTCGAAAATAAACCGACAAAGCCATGGCTAAGAAAGAAACAGACTAACAGAAAACAACAGTACACAAAATACAACATAGAAAACCAAAGACTGAGCAACACGAACCCACAAAAACAGAGGGTGATCTCAAGTGTTCCTGAAGGGTAAGCAGACCCTGCTCCACATGTGGCACCCATTTTGTTGCTTATGTTAGTACAAACTCTGTGATAAGCCTAATTCCGTAGGTCACATTCGGGGAAAATGGGACGGGTTTGTAGTTACGACAAGGTTAGATAATTCATTTCTTTTGATGCTTGCACATTTCAATCCACAACTAAATGTGTGTTTTCATGTGTCAATCAGTATCTGCCCCATTATACAAACCAATCAAATATTTAGGCAGAAAATCAGCCACGTAGGTAAAGCCTTTTTTAATCAGTCAGAACTGCACACAAGATTTTATTATTGTTAAATTTTTATTTATGAATTGATTTCTGTTAGTTTGATGCCCAGTGGCAAATATTTCATCCATGTTCAGGATTTATTGACCTGAGCAGACAAAATAATTCATTTGTGTATCTGATTTCTTCCAAATTTGTCAATCTAATATAATTTAATAAGAGATTTTTTGAACTGTGATATTGAAAACAGTTTTATTTCTTATAAGAATAGATTAACCACTGCAAAAAAAAATAAAAATTGATTAACACATTCTGCATTATAAGTGCTTTTAAGGAAAATGTCACTTGCCTATCTTAAAATTGTTTTTGATTGCTTTAATTAATCTTCTTTTTTTTTAATTTCCTGCAACAGTTTAGGAGCTACTTTTGATTTTTCTGGGTGGGTCAAAAGGTGTTTTCAAAGAAGTTCAGACTTGCCCACTTTCCCTCATTGGAGGATTGACCTTACACTTTAAACCCCCAATACTGTAAAAAAAAATTCAAAAAGGCATACATAAAACTTAAAAATACATTAAAGCTCATATATACTTATTCAAAACAACAGATCATTAGATTAAAAACACTTATGATATATATATATATATAAAGATGCATTTGGTCCTTTATATGTGATTAATTTTCTCAATGAAGATGACTTAATTATAAATCAAATGAATATATACTTAAATGAATCGATATGAAATTCTGCATGAATTGTCTTTTAGGGCTGGCTGTTCGTCATGATATTGCCACAGATTCAGTGGATATAGCTCCCAATGACAGAGTTGGAACGAAACGGTACATGGCTCCAGAAGTCTTAGATGCTACTCTGAACAGAACTCACTTTGAGTCTTTCAAAAGGGCAGATGTATATGCCTTTGGTTTAGTATTATGGGAAATTGCAAGGCGATGTTCCATTGGAGGTAAGTGTAGGCAAGTCTGTCAAGAAAATTATGAAGATTTGCTTTGATTGCCTTAATATAATGATCAAGAAATTCCCAAAAGAACATACTTTACATTTATTTAACATTTCCAAGGATCTTAATGTATAATATCAAAATGGGTAGCCGACCTTCAAATTTGTACAATTTCCCCGTCACATGCTAATTTAATTACATCACAGTAAGAACCAATGTTGAATGACTTCACTTATGTTGATTGACCTTGGGTCAACCAGTGTAACTCATTCATAAAAAACAACTCTAGATTGGTCTATTGTGAAAAGTGATTTATCTACCATGTAGATTATATAGACAACAGAGAAACTGAAGAAGACCCAAACATTTTAATCAGGATAAATATCTTTACTGTCAAGAGGGCATGTCCAGGAAATCTGACAACTCCGATTAAACCGTAGACTTATTTTATAAGGAATTCAAAAACTTAACTAATTTTCCTTGTGATAATGGATGAATCATGATGCAAATTATTGTAATGTTGTTTTTTATGCGAAAAATGTAACAGTATCAGGTTGACAATAGTAAAAACTCACATTCATAATTTCAGTAGTGATTTTCCTTCATAGAATTTTTGCAAACTCATTAATTAAATTTCACATTTTTGCCAATGGTCAAGGATAAGCAATAATAAATGCACTCATTAATTTCAGAATTTTCATTGTATTTAAACTGATTGTACAATTTGTTATATTCTTTCTTCATAGGGATAGTAGAAGTGTACCAGTTACCGTATTATGTTTTAAATGGTATATTTAAACTGATTGTACAATTTGCTAAATTCTTTCTTCTTGACAGGGATAGTAGAAGAATACCAGTTACCATATTATGACATGGTTCCATCAGATCCTTCTTTAGAAGAAATGAGAAAAATTGTCTGTGATGAAAAATACAGACCGGCCATACCCAACAGATGGCAAACAGTAGAGGTATAATAAACAAGCCAATTACCGATTTGATTCTGTTATTACACACTTTTGACACAAATTGCTTCCCTTTGTCAATTGTAGACTGGTTCCATACTGGACAGAATTGGCTTCTGCACATGTCAAGGATGAATTACTGATTTGATTCTGTTATTACACACTTTTAACACAAATTGATTCCCTTTGTCAATTGTAGACTGGTTCCATACTGGACAGAATTGGCTTCTGTACATGTTAAGCTTGAATTACTGATTTGATTCTGTTATTACACACTTTTGACACAAATTGCTTCCCTTTGTCAATTGTAGACTGGTTCTATACTGGACAGAATTGGCTTCTGTACATGTCAAGGATGAATTACTGATTTGATTCTGTTATTACACACTTTTAACTCAAATTGCATCCTTTGTCAATCGTAGACTGGTTCTATATCGAACAGATATGTTTTAAGTGATATATCGTCGTTTTAATCAATTTTTTTGGTATCAAAAGTTTTTAGCTTAACAAAAAATTAAATGCTATCGAAGATTTGAAAAACTTAAAGGTAACACACATTAAGCACATATAAATTTGCTCTTTCTGCAAGCTCTTGATTGTCAAATGAAAATTTATATTCCTCCTAAGGGAGACAACTTAAAAATGGATATCAAATTACAGGGTCAATTAATACTGGAAGTGACAAATAGACTATTAACAACATCAACAAAATTGCATTTAACCATTAGACTTTGATTCCTCAGAACAAAAGAGCAATATAGAAAGGAGATTTGGTATGATTGCTAATGAGACAACTATCCATCAGAGACCAAATGTCATAAATGTCAGCAACTATAGGTCACAGTATGGCCTTCAACAATGAGCAAAACCCATACCACACACCAACCTATAAAAGGTCCCAACGTGAAACAATTTAAACAAACAAACCAAAGGCCTTATTTATGTACAAAACAACAAACATAAAATAAATATGATAAATAGCAACAAACAATAACCACTGAATTACAGGCTTATGACTTGGAACAGGCACAATTGTTTTACACTAGTCATTTTGGGGCCCTTTATAGCTTGCTGTTCGGTGGGCCAAGGCTCCGTGTTGAAGGCCGTACTTTGACCTATAATTGTTTACTTTTTACATATTGTGACTTGGATGGAGAGTTGTCTCATTGGCACTCATACCACATCTTCTTATTTCTATCTACATACTGAATATGACAGTGTTAAACATGTTTGTGATGTGTAACAGCACAACATAAGAACAAGTATATTTCAGTTATTTGCTATAAGTTTGATTCAATATATATTTTAAATCTTAGCAGAAACTAAGACTATATGTTGTGATTTTAACAAGAAGGTATTTGGAGGTTATTCACTGAAAAACAAAACCTTTGTGATGTCATTGTTAAGCACATATTTTTAAAGCGTAAAGAAAGTAGATGTCAGGTGAGGCTTGGTGACACAGTTTGAATTTCACATATAAGGGACTTTAGAAAATGAGAGGAAGCATGGTTGCCAATGAGATAACTATCCACCAGAGTTCAAATTTAGATATGTTGTTTCCTGTGACTAAATGGAGGTCAAGTTCGATTTTCACGATTTTAGCTTTTATGGTTGTTGTCAGAGTTGTAGACCTTTAAGTAGTGAAAAGTGATACTTAGAGCATTGTCTGTGCAAAAACTTGAAATCTCTTTGACGAAATCTTATCAAATTAAGATATGTTGTTTCCTGTGACTAAATGAAGGTCAAGTTCAATTTTCATGATTTTAGCTTTTATCGTTGTTGAGTTATAGACCTTTAAATAGCGAAAAGTTTTATTTTTAGCGTTGTCTGTGCAATAACTTGAAAATAAAGACTTTGGTTTGCTTGCTTGCTTTGTTTGATAACGTTTGCTCAAGCATTGTAATTAAGATTGACATCTGCAAACAATATAAATAGGTGGAGTTAAACCTGTATACATTATATTTAGATTTGATTTGACATTATCGAATAATCAAATTTAACTATATACAGGTTTAACTCCGCCTACATTTATTGTTGGCAGATATCAATCTTAATTACAATACTTGAGCAAACGTTTATGCAAACAAAGCAAGCAAGCCAACCAAATTCTTAATCTACAAGCATTAGGAAATTAGCTCTAAGTTTTGTAAGTAACGGATAATCTTGTAACTAACTATATGATATAAAGTTTTTTCTCTTCAGTTCATGCAGGCAAACCAGCCATTGCACACAGAGATTTGAAGAGTAAAAATATCTTGGTAAAAAATAATCTGACCTGTTGTATAGCAGATTTAGGTAGGTGTTTAGATTATAATGTTCTGTACAGAGACCAAGGTTGATTGGTCAAGTTAGTGACTATTGAGGGTATACATTCAAAATTTATGTGATAAAACAAAACAAAAATATGGTTCTATGAGCTGCTACGGATAGAGACGTTATGCAAATGAATATGAAATAGATCTGTTGTCCTAATTCGGGTTGAAAAATCTCTATTCAAAGTCTTTAACTGTTTGAAAATTGAGTAGTTATAAGAAAGAACCTTACAAAACAGACCAAAATTCATCTTTTATTTCGTATTTGAATGATCCAAAATCAAAGTCTTATACATTTATATGTGCACTAGCATAAGGTCAATTTATATCCGATGCAGCTCATATGTTATGAACATTTATGGTTAAGCAATGTTGGAAGGTAAGATATTTTGTGAAGCACTGTTAAAAGCCCAGATTTTTTTGTTTAAGCACAGTTAAAAGCCTAGAACATTTCCTTCTGTAGTGAATTTGAAGTATTTTTAAAAATAAAATAACTTAGACTATAGTCGCCATCATGTAAAACATGTACAAAAAAGAGGCAAAGGATACCAAAGGGACATTCAAACTTATAAGTCGAAAAAAAACTGACAAAGCCATGGCTAAAAAAGAAACAGACTAACAGACAAACAACAGTACACAAAATACAACATAGAAAACCAAGGACTGAGCAACACGAACCCCACCAAAAACAGAGGGTGATCTCAGGTGCTCTGGAAGGGTAAGCAGACCCTGCTCCACATGTGGCACCCGTCGTGTTGCTTATGTTAGTACAAACCCTGTGATAAGCCTAATTCCGTAGGTCACATTCGGGGAAAATGGGACGGGTTTGTAGTTACGACAAGGTTAGATAATTCATTTCTTTTGATGCTTGCACATTTCAATCCACAACTAAATGTGTGTTATCATGTGTCAATCAGTATCTGCCCCATTATACAAACCAATCAAATATTTAGGCAGAAAATCAGCCACGTAGGTAAAGCCTTTTTTAATCAGTCAGAACTGCACACGAGATTTTATTATTGTTAAATTTTTATTTATGAATTGATTTTTGTTAGTTTGATGCCCAGTGGCAAATATTCCATCCTTGTTCAGGATTTATTGACCTCAACAGACAAAATAATTCATTTGTGAATCTGATTTCTTCCAAATTTGTCAATTTAATTAATTTGATAAGAGATTTTTTGAACTGTGATATTGAAAACAGTTTTATTTCTTATAAGAATAGATTAACCACTGCAAAAAAAAATAAAAATTGATTAACACATTCTGCATTATAAGTGCTTTTAAGGAAAATGTCACTTGCCTATCTTAAAATTGTTTTTGATTGCTTTAATTAATCTTCTTTTTTTTCAATTTCCTGCAACAGTTTAGGAGCCCCCCCCCCCCCCCCCCCCCCCCCCCCCCCCCCCCCCCCCCCCCCCCCCCCCCCCCCCCCCCCCCCCCCCCCCCCCCCCCCCCCCCCCCCCCCCCCCCCCCCCCCCCCCCCCCCCCCCCCCCCCCCCCCCCCCCCCCCCCCCCCCCCCCCCCCCCCCCCCCCCCCATTCAATTTTTTGGTATCAAAAGTTTTAGCTTAACAAAAATTAAATGCTATCGAAAGATTTGAAAACTTAAAGGTAACACACATTAAGCACATATAAATTTGCTCTTTCTGCAAGCTCTTGATTGTCAAATGAAAATTTATATTCCTCCTAAGGAGACAACTTAAAATGGATATCAAATTACAGGGTCAATTAATACTGGAAGTGACAAATAGACTATTAACAACATCAACAAAATTACATTTAACCATTAGACTTTGATTCCTCAGAACAAAAGAGCAATATAGAAAGGAGATTTGGTATGATTGCTAATGAGACAACTATCCATCAGAGACCAAATGTCATAAATGTCAGCAACTATAGGTCACAGTATGGCCTTCAACAATGAGCAAAACCCATACCACACACCAACCTATAAAAGGTCCCAACGTGAAACAATTTAAACAAACAAACCAAAGGCCTTATTTATGTACAAAACAACAAACATAAAATAAATATGATAACTAGCAACAAACAATAACCACTGAATTACAGGCTTATGACTTGGAACACGCACAATTGTTTTACACTAGTCATTTTGGGGACCTTTATAGCTTGCTGTTCGGTGGGCCAAGGCTACGTGTTGAAGGCCGTGCTTTGACCTATAATTGTTTACTTTTTACATATTGTGACTTGGATGGAGAGTTGTCTCATTGGCACTCATACCACATCTTCTTATTTCTATCTACATACTGAATATGACAGTGTTAAACATGTTTGTGATGTGTAACAGCACAACATAAGAACAAGTATATTTCAGTTATTTGCTGTAAGTTTGATTCAATATATATTTTAAATCTTAGCAGAACCTAAGACTATATGTTGTGATTTTAACAAGAAGGTATTTGGAGGTTATTCACTGATAAACAAAAGCTTTGTGATGTCATTGTTAAGCACATATTTTTTTAAAGCGTAAAGAAAGTAGATGTCAGGTGAGGCTTGGTGACACAGTTTGAATTTCACATATAAGGGACTTTAGAAAAATGAGATGAAGCATGGTTGCCAATGAGATAACTATCCACCAGAGTTCAAATTTAGATATGTTGTTTCCTGTGACTAAATGGAGGTCAAGTTCGATTTTCACGATTTTAGCTTTTATGGTTGTTGTCAGAGTTGTAGACCTTTAAGTAGTGAAAAGTGATACTTAGAGCATTGTCTGTGCAAAAACTTGAAATCTCTTTGATGAAATCTTATCAAATTTAGATATGTTGTTTCCTGTGACTAAATGAAGGTCAAGTTCAATTTTCATGATTTTAGCTTTTATCGTTGTTGAGTTAGAGACCTTTAAATAGCAAAAGTTATATTTTTAGCGTTGTCTGTGCAATAACTTGAAAATGCTTTAACAAAATCTTTTAGATATGTTGTTTCCTGTGACTAAATGAAGGTAAAGTTCGATTTCCACGATTTTAGCTTTTATTGTTGTTGAGTTGTAGATCTTTAAGTAGCGAAAAGTGATACTTAGATTGATTTTGGCCTTTGCATTGCTGAACCCTACAAAAATTCATTAATTTTTGTGCCCCGAAATGTTATGAAACTTATACACAATACTTACTACCTTAAAACACAGACCAATTTCAAATTTGGGTTGCGTCACTTTTAAAGTTCTCTAGTTATGTCCATTTATAACGTTATATGCAAGCGGGGGTATCATCTGTGTCCCATGGACACATTCTCCATTTATTTTTATGCCCCACCTAGGGGCATTATGTTTTTCGGTCTGTGCGTCCGTTTGTCTGTCCGTCAATCCATCTGTCCGTCCGTCTGTCCCGCTTCAGGTTAAAGTTTTTGGTCAAGGTAGTTTTTGATGAAGTTGAAGTCCAATCAACTTGAAACTTAGTACACATGTTCCCTATGATATGATCTTTCTAATTTTTATGCCAAATTAGAGTTTTGACCCCAATTTCACGGTCCACTGAACATAGAAAATGATAGTGTGAGTGGGGCATCCGTGTACTATGGACACATTCTTGTTTTACTTGATCCTGTTTGGGGGTCCAGATTTGTTAATATGATTTTCATGCAGGAAAATCCTGTTTGCTGTCAATTTGACTGAATCTACTATCATTTCATGGCTTAATCCCAAGAATAGAAATTATTTCTTTGGTTGCAATAAAAACAAAACATCATTTTTCAAGTCAAATATTCTATATATTGCCCAACAGAATTAATCTAATAATTTGAATTGAAAGAATTAAATGTTGCATGTTATCAGAAAACAAAAATATTTTTTTATTACATATGGTACAATCTTAACAATAAACTTTTGCAGCCTGACACTCATTTAAAAAAAAAACTTTGTATAGATTCTATTGGCCTGTATTAGAAACTTTTACAGGCCCGATAGAAATTTTACAAGCTTGGGCTGGTGGGCCTATTGTAAAGAGTTACGACTGATGGTAGCAGGATATTTAAGACCAAAAAACTGCCATTACAAGGTTCTCAAAATGTGCCAACGCCCAACATTATGGCCTGCTAAGATTAAAAAAAATAGATTGATATAAAGATAAGGAGATGTGGTATGAGTTTCAATGAGACAACTGTGTATCACAGCTGCCTACTTTAAATCTTCACTGGAAACTTGACTAGTTTAGGTTTTAATAACTTGCTTCAATTCATTCACTTCCTGTAAAAATTATACTAGAAACAGTTCAATCTTTGATCATGCTGATATGGAAATTAAGCTATAAAAACTAAATCAGAAGTATGTAGATGCATACTGTAGAATAAACTGTATAAAGTAGTAAGCCTGTAAAAAAAATTAAATCGGAATCTTTTAAATGCTACCTGGAAGGAGCACACTACATAAGCTCACTTATTTACAATTATGGAAAAGAAATACTTTGTCTGTTAATTCAGAAATTTTGGCGTACATTTATTATTGAAGATTTGACACAAATGCAAGATTAATTATTGCAATTTCAGGAAATGCTGTATATGAATAATGTTAAAGAAATCTAAAATGCAATTTATTTTTGAGAAACCGTATAACGTCGCAATTTTTGCTATAATAAAATTTTGGAAAATTTCTGAATAAAAACTAATAACATTAAATGTTTTCTTTGTAGTCATTGAGATTGATGGGAAGATTAATGAAAGAATGTTGGTATCATAATGCTGCAGCCAGATTGACAACTTTACGGATAAAGAAATCGTTAGCGGCAATGACATCAATGGAGGACACAAAAGTGTACATAAGGACAGCATGAAAATTTTTATCAAGGGAGACAACTACTTAGGTGAAATGCCTTTCAGAAGTGATGTTGTTGTACAACAGATTATGTCACAAGTCAACTTTTATTGTTTGTAAGCAATTACCATTAGGCTTTTACATGACTACATTTTGTGGTATTGTTATAGTATGGGTCTGTCATTGTTTATACTTGTGTCATTGCTGTAACTGGTGGTGCTATTGCTGTTAACAGTAGTGTCATTGCTGTTAGTAGTGTCAATGCTGTAACTGATACTGCCATTGCTGTTCAAAGTAGTGTCATTGCTGTTAACAGTAGTGTCAGTGCTGTTAGTAGTGTCACATCTGTTAACAGCAGTGTTATAGCTATTATAAGGTGTCAATGCTGTAACTGGTACTGCCATTGCTGTTAAAAGTAGATTCATTGCTGTTAAAAGTAGTGACATTTCTGTTACCATAAGTGTCAGTGCTGTTGACAGTGGTGGTATTGCTATTATCAGTTGTCAGTGCTGTGTGATGAGTAGTGTCATATCTGTTAACAGTAGTGACATTACTGTTACCATTAGTGTCAGTGCTGTTGACAGTAGTGTCATTGCTGTTATAAGTAGTGTCATATTTGTTAACAGTAGTGACATTACTGTTACCATTAGTGTCATTGCTGTTATAAGTAGTGTCATATCTGTTAACAGTAGTGACATTGCTATTACCATTATTGTCAGTGCTGTTGACAGTGGTGGTATTGCTATTATCAGTTGTCAGTGCTGTGTGATGAGTAGTGTCATATCTGTTAACAGTAGTGACATTGCTATTACCATTAGTGTCAGTGCTGTTGACAGTAGTGTCATTGCTGTTATAAGTAGTGTCATATCTGTTAACAGTAGTGACATTACTGTTACCATTAGTGTCAGTCCTGTTGACAGTAGTGTCATTGCTGTTAAAAGAAGATTCATTGCTGTTTAAAGTAGTGTCATATCTGTTAACAGTAATGTTATTGCATGTAATTGCTGTTAAGGTAGATGGGAGGAGGTCTTAATTAACACCAATAGAATGTTTTAATACTTTGTCAAAAAGTAATTTATATCATGCGTTTTCAAAAATATAATAAAAAGTAATGAAACACAGAGCTTTTATTAAGTTATATGTTGGTCAGAATTGTCAGATTTTGTAAAGATAATTCATGGAAGAAACAATCAGTTTGTGTTAATGGAAAAAAAATCAACAATAGAATTATAGAAAAAAATATGAGAAGAAAGCTCTTATAACATGCTTTCAGAGGCATGTGACACATTTTCTTGATTCAAAACAAAATTGGTAAATTTACTATTCATTCCTCTATAAAAGTTAAATTAAAAGAGTTATGTCCCCTTATATGGCTAAGTTGATAAAATTGAATCAAATAAAAAATATTCTTTTTGTATAAAAACAGAATTACATTTTTTTTAAAAGAAAACACATAATTTTCTTCCATCTTTATGAAAATCCTATGAAGGAATTACATTCTTCTCTCAAAATTTTAATATTTCTTTTAACATCCAGACTGATTGTTTTCTGCTATTTCACAACCCAAAGTGACATAAAACACCTGATCTACCTTAACAGTAATGCTATTGTCATTGACAAAAAACTAGTGTCATTTTGTACCTGATATTGTCAATGCTGTTACTACCAGTGTCCTTGTCATTACAAAAAGTGTCTGTAGTCATTAAAGATCCTGTTGAAAGGCATTTTTTTATGCCCCTGCTGAAGCGGAGGGAGCATTAAGTTTTATCCTTGTCCGTCCGTCTGTATGTCCCAAAATTGGTTTCCATTCTCTAACTTAAGTTTGCCTCAACCAAATGTTATCAAACTTATACACAATGTTTATTACCACAAAACACAGATCAAGTTTGAATTTTGGTGGCATCACTTTAACCGTTCTAGAGTTATGCCCCTTTATAAATGGAAAAATTGCAAAATTTTTCATTTCTGTTCTCTAACTTAAGTTTGCCTCAACCAAATGTTATGAAACTTATACACAATGCTTATTACCACAATACACAGATCAAGTTTGAATTTTGGGGGCGTCACTTTTACTGTTCTAGAGTTATGCCCTTTACAAATGGAAAATTTCAATTTTTTTTTTTCAAAAATATCAATGTCATTATTCAAGAAATTTTTAAAATTGGAGTTATTTTCCTTTGTCCATGATCATAGTTAAATCAACTACAATCAATGCTTTATACAGTGCAATGTTTAATTTTGCCTTCCACTGATAAAACACAGATCAAGTTGAATTTGGGTAGTGACACTTTAACCATTATTGAGTTATGCCCCTTTATTAATCGAAAAATTGCAAAATTTTTAGTTTCCATTCTGTAACTTAAGTTTGCCCCAACTAAACATTATGAAACTTATACACAATACTCATTACCACAAAACTAAGATCAAGTCCAAATATTGTTTCCGTTCTCTAACTTTAGTTTGTCTCAACCAAATGTTATAAAACTTATACACAACCATTCTAGAGTTATGCGTGTTTACAAATAGAAAAATTGCTGAATTTTCAAATTTGGGTAGCGTCATTTTTACCCGTTCTTCAGTTATGTCCCTTTATAACTATATGATATGCAAGTGGGGGCATCATCTGTGTCCCTGTGTCCACTTGTGGACACAATCCACATTTATTTATTATTTAGGTTTAACTAATTGAAGGATTTGTAAGATTATAATCAAGTTGTAAAATATTCTCAAGTTACTTTTTGTCAGGTTTTTAAGAACACATTTATATACTGATATCTGTACAACTCATCTAGATCAGTTCAAATGCATCATATTTGAGAAGATTTCTACAGATATAACATTCAAAAGAGTTTTTTAAAGTATCTTTTTAACTTCATGAATTAAGCTATCTAAATCATAATGTATTTACTACCCTAGCTGAGAGTATTTGAAATGATGGATATCTACATATGAGGATAAGTTCTTTTCATATATTGGCATTCATTATACTGCAATCAAAATTTAAGTGACGGAATAGATCAGAAATACTTTTGTCATTTCGAAAATCATTTTGTAAATGGCGAAAATGACCAGCGCTAGCAAAATCACTGAATCCATGAAGATATGGTCAATTAAAAAATCATCTGTGATTATTTACATTTGTATTATGCTGCCACTAGGTGTCACCACTCCTCCACATCTTGTGCTATTTATTTGTTATACATGTATTTTAATCATTCACTGTACATTGTTTTATTGATTGCCAACTTGAATATTTGTATGGTAAAGACAAGTAAACACAAATTTCAGAAATATACCAAACATTGTAAAGATATTCATAAGGGTCTGGATGCATTCATTTCTGTCTTCTTTAATTTTTTTGGCCATTTGCTCTATTCTTTATTTTTTGGTCCATTATTCTGTATTATGTATATTTTAGCACCCCATTATTATTTATTCTTTACATTTTATTGTTTAGTCTATATAAACTCCATCCAGACCCTCTTTCATCATATCCATGGAAATGAAAAAATCTTATTGCATTTTGTTTACTAATTATTGCTTTTAGTAGAAAAGTTATTTTTGTCGTATTTACTGTAAAGTAAGAATTTGCTGGTACCTATTACTACAATGTATAATAAACTGACAGGGCATGGCTTAAGGGGTAGATCTAAATTGAGGGAGGTAACTCTTAAGATCAGTAAATTGTTTGTTGTAGGCAGTTTTATTAATACTTTTTAAGCATTCCTGTGAAGAAGAATTAAAATAATCTGCAGTACTTAGAAGCTTACAATGTATGTATGAAAATGATTGACATTAACACGCTGATGATTTTTAAAAGTTATGTCCCTTGATCTAGGCTACATTACATGTACATATTTGTAAAAATATCCTATCTGAGAAAGGGTAAATTTTTATATGCTGTGAAACTGATTTCTTACAACTAATAAGAATCCCAAAAGAAAAGTTTTCAAAGTGTACACATGAGAATGGTTAATCCTTTAAATTATAATAAATATAATGTTTTATTTACTAGGCTATTAAGCCACAACCAATGTTGTGAATTTAATTAAGTATTCCACGTCCTAATTTTTTTAAATGTGTGTATTTAGAAAAATGTATTAAAAATTAAAAACATATCATGAAATTTAAATTTGCATAATTTACAGCTTTTCATTTTTGATTCCTGGGTAATGTAAAATGAAGCTAGGGAGAAACCATAAGAAATGTGGCATGATAAGTTTAAATCTGATTGTATGCATTATATTGCATTTTGGTGTACATATATTATTGGGTTGCTGTCTCTAGGTTGTTTTTTTTTTTACCTGACATCTCTTTTTAATTATTTTTTTTTAAAAAGTCAAAATTTTGTTATAAAATTAGAATATAGATATTAGATCATAACTGTGTCATAGGCATGATAATGGTTTTCAAATAGTACTATGAAAGCACAATCTGAATAGGTATAGTTCTAGAGATCAGTATTACTGTGGATTCATTATTATTCTTGGTGTACGAATGTTTGTGGATTTTGTTGGTATAAGTTAACCACGAATTCAGTTGTTCATTAAAGTACAAATTTTCTACAGACTTATATGCAGACTTTGGCAAAACAACGAAATCGAATAGCCACGAAAATACAATTGTACCTCAATCAACAAAAATTGGTATCCACAAAAATACAGAAATCCACAGTAGTTGATTATTTGGGTTTATGTTTGAAAAAACAAGATTTTTATTTTTTATTTGAACAATAAAGAGGTCCAAATTTACTTAAACGAGCCATCTGATGAACGTTAACTAGGGAGATTAAGAAAACCATGTGTAATGTGTGTTTTTGTAAATATTGCTTTTAAATGTGTGCAATAACTTTGTAAATAAATTTCAGTTCAGTTTATCTAATTTCAGTTTACATTATGTGTCAAATAGGAGTGCATATTGATTTTTCTGTTTTAGATGATAAGAGAGAATTAAGTCTTGTATATGAATTCCGTTGTAATTTTCCATTATTTAGTGTTTATACATGTATGTATCTATCAAATACTGAAATCAGTTTCAAATTTTTTTTTAATAAAACGATAAATACCTTTTAAAGCTGACAATGTGGTAAGGGTTTTGCTTATTTTTTAAGGCCATACTGTTAGCTGTAGTTGTTTACATCAACATTGTTTGGACTCATTGGCAATCATTCAGGATCTCCTTATTTTCATACAGGTAGTTGTCTCTTTTTACTGAATTGGTAATATTGTTTGTTTATTGCTTAATTCCTATCAATGCAGTACAGCTATAGTGAGTTCCTTAATAGTATTTAGCCTAAAAACATTTTTGTATTTTATACAGATATTAATATCTATCACATAATGGAATCTTTTTTCATTAATTTTCATTAGGGAAAAATATGTACCGTAATCGAGCTTGTATAGTTTGCACTGGTATATAATCCACACCCCCTTCTCGCCACGAAATTTCAGGTAAAAAACTTTTTGTAACTGTTAGAAAATGTCTAAAGAAACTCCCGTAATTTCAAATTGTGTGTGGTCGTTTGTGGTATTTTCATGGAAAAACCCGTTTTCCATCATCAAATAGAAGTTGAAAATGCTTGTAAATGATACTAGAACACTTCACGAGTGTTAAAATAAGACAAAATCATTAAAAAAATGTTGGGCTTGTACTATCAAGGTCAAAATATTTTGTTTATTAATTTGCTATTTATAATTTACATTGCAGAATCAAAATCAGTTCAAAGTCAAAACAATGGGGATTTTTTTACTGCTTGATTTGTTTTTTTTAGAATAAAATGGGATGTGGGATAATTCAAAATATAAAATTACATTTACAATGTGCCATACAAATTCAAAAACTTTACACATTGGTTTCAGATATTTACATATTTAGGATCAACATACGCCCTGTGTATACTTCTATTTTGACTGGGTTATGTCCAATTGTTTAGAAATTGTAAATGCATGTTTAGTTTCATGTTCTAACAGTTTATTAGAGTAAAATATTTCATTTTAAATAAATATGTAAATTAGCCACAAATTTTTATGTAGTATTAATGTGTTATCTATATATTCATTTTTATCCTAGCTTTAAAAGTTGGGATGAGTCAGTTAAATTTTTGCATGGGCCATCAAATGGCTGTGTATATGTGTACAGTAATGTGAATGTTTGCGACAGAGAGAGAAAGAATGGTAGAGGGAGTTAGGCATTAAACATATGCAGACAAGGTTGGGTATTAAATGGATGTTGTGTTTATCCTTTCTTCCCTCAGTTTCAGTTTCTAAGTGAAAATCCAGATATCTTTTTACCCTATCTCTGGAATCTTTTTTGTACAATTGTAATGGTCATAAATGTATTGTCAAATAACATAATTTAAATGATAAACTGTGCATATTTTCAAATAATGTGATTCAGACCAGACATGGGGTAATGCTAATTTGTAATTGTAATGCCCTGTAATGCATTACATTTCCCCAAGTAATGCATGTAATGTGTAATGCCCAAATTTGTTGCATTACATTTAATTGTAATTTAATGCATTACATTGGCAAAAATGCATGTAATTTATGCATTACATGGCATTACATAGCATTACTTCTTGTCTGATAGTGCTATATATTTCTACAAATTTCAGGGATAATAAGTACTACTGTTTTATTCTTTTCTAATAATTAAAATAGATTTTATTTATAAAAATACAAAATAATATTGATTTTTATTTGCAGTCATTTTCATATACTATTATAGTCATTGAAAACCTATACATAGGTATTTAAAGATGAAAGAAATAAGTTGAATGATTGATAATTGACACCTGACAAAAAACACTTATTAGTTTGTATAGCAATCAATTCCTTGCTTTTGACAAGTGAATTTGTGATTTTAAAGTAATTAATTAACATTGAGATTAAGTTAACAATATAATAAAAAAACATATGGTGGAATAAATTCATTACAACATTTCTGTTATTTCTTTTTTTGAGAAAACACTGAGATGTATACTTCGAAATATAAAAGCCTGACCCAGAATAACAATCAACCTTGGCAAACTTTGTAAATCCATCTGGTATTCAGAAATATCAATTAAATGACCAAAAGCAAAATAAAGCTATAGATTAACTTGTCGAGTATAAAATTTCAAATTCCAAGCCAGAAACATCTCTCATCTAAATTGATACAGACTAAGGCCAAGGATGTATGTCAAAAATTGTATGATAACCTTCAGGAAGCTAATCACATTTGTTTGACTGTTGACATTTGGTCTAATAGGGCAATGAAAGGATTTTTATAATACCCTATTTAATAGTTACCAAGATTGCAGTATAGAATGTAGTATATATGTTTCTTTTGATAATAAAATTTATAAAATGTAATGTGTAATGTAATGCATTACTTTGGTAAAGTAATTGTAATTTAATGCATTACTTTCCAAAATACATGTAATTGTAATTGTAATATAATGCTGGTTTTGTCCAAGTAATTGTAATGTAATGCATTACATTGCAATGTAATTTGCCCCATGTCTGATTCAGACATATTGAGCACATGCAAGTACCATAACAATATTTAAATGAAAGGTGTTGTTCATATAGACAGACATGGTAAAATAATTAGTTGGTACTCTATATTTGCAAATTATAAAAATATATAGCATAATTTCTACAAATAATTACAAATATGCATATTTTCACACAAATATGTGAGTGAAAATCCTGTCCTTTACAAAAAGATGTTTTCCTCCAGTCCGGAATTGAAACATTTCTCCACAATACACATACTTTGCTATTTTTTTTAAGTTTATATGATACTGTTCTTATGGTACTATTCAGATAAAAAAAAATATCAGGTTTTTTAAATGTGATCATTTGGAGTAAAAATTACTTATGAATTATTTGTTGTACATTTTTTTTTAGAATTTTTAGTCTTGGGTCTTTCACAGCAGAGATTGATTTCCATATGAATGATGTTTTTGAATAACGATATTTGTTATTTTTGTTTTTAGTTATGAATGTGTACATATATGTGCTTGCACTAAGTCTTAAGATTAGCTTAATATATTAAATGTGTGTATATTGTGAAAGAAATATTAAAATGGAAACAACATTGGTGTATGATTTAACAAGATACATTGTCCCTTTTGTAGTAACTCGAGTGCCAAACTTGTTGGCCACCAAGGGGCCTCAGTGGCCAAGTGGTCTAAGTAGTTCTACTACTGTAATCACTAGCCAGTCAACACTGAGGTTGTGAGTTCGAACCCCGCTCGTGCGGGTGCACTCGACTCCAATCTTAATTGACTAGGATTGTCAGTTTTCCTATCGAAGGTCGGTGGTTTTCTCCAGGCACTCCGGCTTCCTCCACCCATAACAACTGACCGCCACGAAATAGCCCAAAAGTGGCGCTTAAAAGTGGCATTAAAACACCAATAATCAATCAATCAATCTTGGCCACCACCTGATTCTGACTGGAAATTATTTTTTGGAAAGGTTTAAGAAGTCAAAAAATTTATTGAAATACAAAATTACATCTTCCTTTTTGCAGTAGTAATAAAAGAATTCATCATCACTTCTAGCAACACACTGTCTGACCTACTTCTTTGTCAAATCTTATGATGAAAGGATGTTCCTGTGATCAATACTATAAATTATTTTATTTTTCTGAGCATTTATTTTCATGACTTTAGTGAGTAGAAAAAAAACAATGATAGAAATAGAAATTGATATGTCGAACTTTGAACTTCACTTATTTGAGGGGCCTTGGTGGGCCAGTGGTCTAAGAAACCGAGAAAATCGAGGTTGTGAGTTTGAACCCGCACGTGTCAGGTGTGTTCGACTCAGATCTTAATTAACTTAAAAACTGCCAGCTTTTTCCTTGAAAGGTCATGGTTTTCTCAGGCTTCCTTCACCGATAAAAACTGGCCGCTACAAGATAGCCAATAGTGCTGAAAGAGGCGTCAAACACCAATAACTAATCTATCTCTGGTATGAATACCTTAACAAAGACAGATAGTCATGAAAACAATTTGCACTGAAATCTGCTGGAAAAAGTATTCATGTTAATAAGTTGGTTTGCAGTATAAAAATATGAGAAAACATGCTGTCACTGTTAGCCAAACAGCTACCCATCAATGATAAATGGACAAAAAGTGAACATTGAAAGTTGACTTTGCCACCCTTAACATTGAACACAGTCCCTCACACATACACTTCTGAGAAACCTTTAAAAATAAAACTTATAATGGAAAAATTATGAATAAATCTATGAGTGAATATCGAAGATCTTCCATATAAACTATATTTAATTGATTTGGATTACCAGGTGTCATGCCAAAGGTTGTTGCTTCACTTTGGGTACTCCGACTTCTTCCACCTGGCTCCCATGATATAACCAAGTGTGCCTATAAGTGGCGTTAAACACCAAAAATCATTAAGGTCCTTTTAGAATCACATTAGTGGTCTCTTTGTGGCATGCTATGTTGTGGGATCCATTTCCGGATGGGTAAACCAAAAATAAAAAAATTGATATGTGCTGCTTTTCAACTAGGTATGTGCATTTTAAATTAAGCGCAAAGACTGGTCAGCCTTGAAACAGAATAATGTGTACGGCTAGGGTGACATGTCTTCTTTGTTCTTGGCACAGACTTGTGAACTAGCAAGTAAAAAATCTGGTCAGCGTGTTGGTGTAGTGCACGGTTCATATTCATTTCACATCAACATATTCTTGTCCTAAAATGCACATTTAGAATATACATGTCCCAAGTCAGGAACCTAGTTGGTGGTCTTGTTCCATATCTTAATGTTATATTTTGTCAATTAGAGAATTTTGGTGTTGATGGCAGATCTTCGATAATCACTCTTAAATTTTTTCACAATTTTCCGACCTATATGTATTCTTTGGTTATTTTGTGTCGTCCCAATAACGTACAATGAAAATCTTGTATAAGTCCCGAGGACGAAGAGGACTATACCTTTGCAGTCTGTCAGTCCGTCCGAGAAAATTCCAACGCTTTTTGGGTTAAAATTTAATCTATTGATAAATATGTGGTATATAGTCATGCCATAAGAAAAATGAGGCAGGAAACACCAAATGGACAATCAAAACTCATCGACGAGAAACCGACAACACTATGAAAAAAAGGCAGTGGCTATTTTGCCGCCGATTTATATAGAGTTTTGCTATTTTGCCGGTCTTAATTGAGATTTTTCAGTATATTAATTACGAATAGAAAGAAATGTAGAAACATACACTCTAACATGTTAATAATAAATCTCTAAAAATTATACATAAGCAAAGTATGCATATCAAAATTGATACTCTAATCAAAAATATCCCAAGTTTTGAAATTAAAAGTTACTTCACATACAAATAAATATGTCTTTTTTTTAAATATAATACATGCATATAAAATTGATATTCTAATGAAAAATTATAATAAGAATATCCCATAAGTTTCGAAATTAAAAGTAAAATTCAACAACTTCAAAATGCTTTTCAAGTGTTACAAAACCAGTGTCTTGCTTTTGGTGCATTTTTTTTTTTTTTTTTTTGCACAAGAAAGATGTTGCCACTGCAGACATATATAACTGCACATGACACTTGTTGTGTAGGGTTTTTAGAATAGGGTGTTTATGATTTGTTGTTAAGCTAAAACAATACAGATATGTTTTTTTTTTTTTTTTTTAATTTTAAAGTTATAATATTATGCACTACATTAGAACGCACTTGTTAGTGCAAAGTGTATACCAAGTTTGGTTTAAATTGATTTAAAGATGTTGAATGATGCACAAATTCGCAAGTTTTGACAATGTTAGTTTCTTTGCTGTTTATCATCTCAAATGCGTACCGCCATTCGTAATTGTATATAGTTGCAAGATAAAAACGAAGATACATGCACAGGTAATGATGCAACAACTTGAATAACCAGCTATGGATGAAGGTTTATTGCGCCATAGACAAGATCGTTATTAAAGGTTTTGTTTGGTGCTCTAGTTTTCTTAAATTTTATAGTCCTTGAATCACGTTTCCAAAGTTGCACATAGTTGTCCTTTTCAAAGTGCTCCAAAACCTGCTTTAGTCGAACATAACGTTTATATTAAGGATTTTTTTTTTACAACGAAGTGTAGTCTTCCATTTTCGAACGTTAATGATTTCAATAAAAATTTATTTTATTTAGTCTGAAAAAAAAACATCTGATATAAGACCGGCAAAATAGCAAAACTCTAGATAAATCGCTGTATTGCCGGAGCCGGCAAAATAGCACTAAGAAGCCAAAATAGCCACGGCAAAAAAAAAAAAAAATTAAAAAAAAAAACAACGAAAAGACAAACAGCAGTCTAATCTAAAGTGGAATTTATAAGCCTTTGACATGGTATGCTCATATTTTATTACCACGTTATCGTCCTGAATATGCATGAAATATTTTTCACTGTATGTTAAGCTGCCGACAATTAATAGTTATTTCATCAATTATTGAGAGCAAATTAAATTAAAGTTTCATATAGCACTATAATTAAATTATTAGTACAAGGTTCCTTACAGTTCATACGTTTTGACTGACACTACTATTAAAAGTTGGCGATCTTATAGACTGACATATAATGATATTTGAAACCATTATCAATAGAGCTTTGCCGGGTTGTAACACCACATCTTACTTAATTAATATGCGCTGTTCCTCTCTGAGCTTTTGCCTCTGTTACTTGTAATTAATTGTCAAAACAAATCTATTCAGAAACTAATTGGTCAATTGGTTTACTCTTCGTCAACCTTCGGGTTTGTTCAATGTCCATACTATAATAACTAAAATGACCACCATTTGAAAAATATTGAAGATTTGAAATAGAGAATACAAAGGTTATTAAACACTAAATAAAAAATGTCAAATAAATAAATGTAAAATTGTATCTTTAATTATAAAGCTTATTTATAGACCAAATATTGTATTGGTGAATTTGGTCCTCTGATTACAAAACCTCTGGCAATTGTTTAAGGAACCAGCACCTGTGGTTACTGAAAAGCCAACAAAATTAAAAAGAGCTATTTATTGTTTTTAAATCATTTAACTGCATAAAGAAATGCCCAACCGAATCCTTGACATATAAGTAACTGTCCGCTATCATAATATACTGCCGCGGGAAACTTTAGTCCACAGTCCTTTCTACAGAGTAACTCCAGTTTGTCTTTCCCATCAGGGCTTATAACAACTAAGTTATGAGAATCTAAACCAACAAGATATATGTTCATGAATTCATCCATAGCTATCCCTCGTGGAGATTTGATCAGATCGTCATCCCGGACTTGGAAAAGTTTCTTTCCCTGAGAATCTAGGAGGGTTACAACGTTAGGGTTTGTATAGCATATTTTGTCTCCATTTGAAATAATGTTTGAATAAGTTGATACTGTTTTATCACTAAAGAACAATGAAATTGTTTTTCTGTCAACATCGTACTTGAGAAGTCCAGTGTTTTCACCACAGAATAATATCTGTCCTTTATGCTTTGTAATACCATAGCAACCACAATCAGTTTGAATTGAGGATAGTATTTTCTTATTATTGACATCTATTACTGAAATGGTTTTGGTATGGCCACCAGAAACAACAACAGTGCTTTTTACGAGCGATGCAATACCGAACGCTGACGCTGGTGATAATGGAATATCATGCAGAAATGTTCCATCTTTCTTATAAACGGCCAGACACTGTCGGGTTTCCGAGTAGTCCGTAAAAACCAAGTTTCCATTCGGAACAATGCAACCTCCTCTGACTTCATTTCCTTCGGATAGAATGGTTTGCTTCAGTTGCAATTTTATCTTATTTAAATTTTTCAACTTTTGTACCGGAATTTGGACACCAGTCACTGAAAAATCGGGAGCTGAAATATAAAGTATTAATACACTTTCAATTTTTACTATTTTTTTTGTATGAATAGTTGCAAATATCTTGCCACTTGCACTCTCATCATATATAGGAGACCCTACTATTACTCTGAACTTTTTCAACTTTTTCAGATTCTTGTGTTGTCGTTACAATTTTAAGGTTTTTTTTGTATTGGTTAAGTTTTACATCGGATTCAACTATTGATTAATCTGTACCAGTTTCGTGTTGGGTTCTCTTCTTCAAAGAAGACCACAAGTCGTGACTTGGGTAAAAATATTGTCATCCCTTGACTTCTGCCATCAAACAGTAAAACACGCACTAAAGAGGGGCGTATATTTGGCTATGAGGTTGATACAAATACACAGCCACAACCACTCCTAGTCGGAATTGAAACGTTAAATTCTATACTGTTAGTTAAGCTTTGCTTGATCATTTTGGTTAAGGATGGCAAAACTTTACAAAAACGTTAAAATTTGCGATATTGCTTCCATTTTTCTTCAAACTCAACGTATTGTAACCGTGAGACTGGCTACTGGAATGACGATAATAACAATATGCAACACGAACAGTTGCAGAGATTGGCGATGCCAACAATAGACAATGACTTAGACTTAGTCACTTGCCCGAAAACACTCGCTTTTACTTTACTGGTTGAATTTGACACAAGTCCTAATCAATACTTAACAATTCAATGATTTTAGGATGGAATACATGTAATTTTACAAATTAGGCGGATGTTGTCAGTAAGAACAGCAAGAACTTCAGAAAACATGTTTAAATTAAGAATTTTGCTAGGTTACAATTTCATTATAGAAACGAGGTTATCGAATGACAATAAAAACATTCATTTAAGGCACTTAAAGGATTAAGAAAAGAATGGACGACAGATTACAGATGTGTTGTACTAAGTAATTCTTACATAATGAATAGAAATAATTTGACAATAAGAATGCTTATAATTAAAATATATGTTATAAAACGTTTTTAAGGGATTCTTATCCAATTTGAAAGTGAATAAAATTACACTGACGGACAACTATTGCAAATCAAAATAATTTGACAAAATAATGATTAGTTTAACAATATAGTAATGACAATTTAAGACAGAGCAGTTCACCAGTGAAAGTCTAAAAATGTCCGAATACACGAACGGCATTGGAATACTGAAGTACCTGCTTCGGTACTTACATGCTATAGTATCTGACTGACGATCTTATAAGTCAGCTCTCAAATTCGGTTAAGAGCCGCGTGTAACGTGCAACTTTTTACAAGGGACCAGGTACGGATCCAGAATTTTGAAAAAAGGGGGGCTGGCAAGCCAATGTTTGGAGTGATACTTATAAAAAGACTATGCATTTATCATATATGAAGCTCTATCAGGGGCCTGGGCCCCCTGCCCCCTTCCTATTAAATACGCCTCTGGAAACGTCTGGAGAAGCGATTTCATTAATCAACCTTAACTCGAAACTTTGGAACTTGAAACTTTTTATTTCATTAAAGGCCTCACATGACGCATGATAGTACAAACAATACATATAACAAATATAATGCATGAACAAAATTAAACATATATACATGTGTACAGAATTATCCAGGACGGTAAATATCACTTGAATATTGACATTGCAATTTTACAGAATTTAGACAATCCAACAATAGTGAATTTATCATTACTATTCATTAATTCATAGAAACTATTGTGGCATAAGTTAATTAATTAGCTCCCTTGATTTGGAGCGTATTTACATTTTATATAATTACAATTGTTTACATGAAAACTTTCACCTGTGTTAAAGTACACGATAAATTCACTCCTTTTTAAAACCAGATATTTATGGTTAAAGGTAAGACTTTGTTGGAAATTGGTTATATTGCAACTCTTATTTCAAGAAAGTACCATTGGTTAGGTTAGTTTATTATTATTTATATATATGATTTTGAAGGGAAAAAGATGATCATTGTTTTATCTGGCTCTGTCCTGGCCTTTTATAGTAATTTTAATGGTATTAAACGATGTTGTTATCTTATGTGTCTCTAAATTATGGCTAATCTATTGTACTTGTATGTAATGGGATGAAAACTTTTTATAGGGCCCTTTAATTGGAAATAAAAATATTCTATTCCATTCTATTCTATTCTATTCTATTCTATTCTATTCTATACTGAACTCACATTTAATACATTATCTAGAATTCATACTTTCCTGGAAGATAATTATCAGTATGTAGTGTATGAAGAGGTATTTATGTTTGGTTTACTTGGATCTTTCAAATGCGTAAATGTAAGTTTTATCTGGGACTATTATATATAATAGTCCCAGGTTTTATCAATTTCATGTTATCTATAGCAAGATATTGTATCTTCAGAAGAAGGAATTTATTAAAAAATTTAAACAGTAATGTTGATCTTATCAGACTATTTAAATACACTGTAAAACATTATATAACTTACCTGTATGAATATTTGTGTGATGCAAGATGTATGAGAAATGTTTTTGAGAAACACTTTTAAAGAACAATATTCTGGTGCAAGAGACTGAAGGTGTCATAGCATTAAATTTTTGATAATGGTGTTGATGATATATGTCATTATACTTTAAACTTTGTCTTGTGATATTTTTGTGTAATATGTATTATATCTATTGTATATGAATGTTGAATAATTGAATAAAGATATATAAAAAAGAAGGTAATTATCAGTAGTTAATATAGCCATGCTGTTTATTATTCCTATTCTGGACCGTTTCTTACTCTTAAATGTTGTGGCATTTTTTGGGGTTTAAAAGTTAGGACATGGGTATAAAATGGTTTGAATGATATAGTTTAAAAACCGCTACTTACAGTAAGACAATTCCCCACTTTATTTAACTTTTGTATTGTTATTAAACTTAATGCCATATTAGACTATTTGTTGTGTATTTTGGTACCAAATAAATATGATCATTTATGTATTATTTCTTTAAGACTTCCCTTCCTAGAATGCTGGTTTATACTGGTCCAAATTAATGTCCGGTCGAGTATTAGCTTTGTCCTTCTAGAGAATTGTCTGTTATGTCGGTTGTTGTAGACACTTGTCCCCTAGTGTGACAAGGTGTCCAGGGCAGAACTGGTCTTCGTAGTTTATATACAGTATATAGAACCTGGGTTAGTTTGGTTATTTCGTGGCTGCGCTAATATTAAGTAAAAAGGTATCCAGAAAACGTTACTTTTACTTGAATGTTAGATCAGTCCGTTCACACTATCAACATTTTTAACGCTACATATCTCTGCAGGTAAAAACTTTTGTCTCTCAACATTGAAAAAATTGCAGTTAAATATTATACAGTGAAATTCATCACCCAATTCTTCTTTATTACATAAATCACATTTTCTTTCTGACCTATCTATACTAAAAAATCTACCACATTCAATGGGTAATCTATGACTACTACATCTAAATTTACATAAGTTATGTCTTAAATCAAAAGGTAATGCAGTTAAATAATTTTCATTAAATAACTATACATATGGGCGATGGGAGATGGGTCAAATTGGATTATCTCCCTTTTACTACAAAAAATCTTATCTTAAAAATAACTAATGGCGCTTCCCGGCTCCCCCGGACATCCCTCTAGGACAACTGTATCGATTAGTAATAACCATGTTATAGATTGGTTTAATGGTTTCAAGGCTATAGGCGTATGATAAAATGAGCCTAAAACAAATTTCGTTATGTTTAATTGTCCTTAAAATGCAGCAAAATCATATTTAATAAGTTTTACTGGAGAATTTTCGTGATGTGGAGAGTTTACATCACCATTTGCATACTGTCATACACATAGCCCCCATATACAAACTCGTTAATGTGATATAAGATAATTACAAACAAGTAAGCTTAATTAACAATTATACTAAATACGTACCCGACATGATCACGTTGCATGACCACTATAGATTTATTTATTGATATTTATCCAAGGTTTTAAACTTTTCATATTCTTCTTAAAATCAATGACGCAAGTATTCGTTAAACTTCGCGATTTAAAATTTTAATAACAAACCAATTTATAAATAGTTCTAAATGCCAGATATGACAAAGCCAGTAAGTCGTTTTCCGTTTATTGGTCATTTAAAAAAGTGCATTTTTTTGAGTTTTGCAATAAAAAAAAAAAAAAAACAGTGAAAGATCTTATTACATAACCTGGAAAATACTAATAAAACTTGAGAGAACATCGATAAGGGGTTTCACAGGGACAGGCTGTTTACTCTTCTTTTGGTCACATTTAGCATTCGCCTAAACTATCTTCATTATGATTCTAAAATCAACTTGAACATTTTATTTAGTGCATAAATAACTTCTATTTTAGCAAAACAAAATGTCCAAATAGAACATATAACGCAAGATATTTGTCTGGGACACAAATATACAAATTTAAAAATACCCATTAAAGTACAGCGTTTACATACATTTTTTAAAGCAACGATCAAATTATTCAGTACTTGAAATTGAAACGACATTTGCAAACCCGACTCACCGCTTGGCAAACGATATTAAGGTAAAAATTGAAACTTGATGTAAAACTATAAAATAAAAACAATGTGGGGATCGAACACGTCAATGAGACAGACAAACAACAACACAAATATTCAAAAGACATCTAGAGGTTAACGCACAGTCTTCACTATTGGTTTATACACGTGACTTACTCTTACTGGTAACATTTCATTGTTATAAGTTATCCTTTTATAAACATTGATATAAAAATTTCTCACATTATTCTTCACAAATAAAAGCATGACAAATTTTACGACTTTTCTTTTCCTTTCGTTAATTTTCTTTTCCGCGATAGAAATGATTCGTTGGCTCCTTTTATATGTTGTGCACATTTCTTGTCTTCAATATGCCAGTGTTTGCAGTCACGTCCAAGCTTCTATGAAAGTATTACATTCATTATTAAAAAAAACCTATAGGGATTAAATATCACAAATTTGTCAAAACCTTTTCTTATAGATGTAGGATTCCACTTCCAGGACATTCATTAAAAAAAAGTTGTAACCAATCTTTTATATATATCAATTGTTACAAAAATTAAGGAATATTCCTTCATTTGTTTTGTATGTGTATGTGTATGTGTGCGTGTATGTGGTTTCTTTTTTTTTAAACAAGACTACATTTTTATCTGTAATTTTTTCTTTCAAATCCAACAGAAATGTATTTTGTGCAATGCATAGTTTATATTAGATAAGGAGTTATGGTATGCTGGCCAATGAGTCAACTTTCAACCAAAGTTCAAACAGAGACATATAATACAAGAGATTGGCAACTCTAGAAGAGTCTATATAACAGCCAATTAGCCTGGCATCCTGACCCAATCTAATATTAGCCTGGCATCCTGACCCAATCTAATACTTCGTCGATCTACTGTGGAGCAGTGAGCCAGGATCCCAGTCTAACAGCCAATGAAATGACGTGGCCACCGGAAAGCCGATTATTCCGATGGATTTATGGGTAAAAACCGTATTGTTGTAAAAAATATTCTACGCCTCACGATTTTTCTAATGGATAATGCCGATACCTTTCACAGCTAAAGCATGCAAGTATATTTAAAAGTTACAAAAAACTAATTCTAATAATTTGTTATTGATAAAATGTGTTCTAATGATGAGATTAATCAAATACAAACAAAGTTAAAACTCGGCCCATTTTACTTCACCTCCTATTGCCGTAGAAACCATTTGATCTTCCAATTTTTCTTAATACTTGGAAATATGCTAATAAATATATAATTTTATGGGGCAATAATACTCCCAAATGTTGTTTCGTGAAAATAAGACTATTTTCGTAAAATTTGATCCAATAGTGTTTTTTTTTCAAAATTATCAACAAATGTGGCGATTTTTTTTATTGATACCCAAAGCCAGCTGTGCTGGTACTATCATTTTATCTCGTAAAACTTGGAAATGTGCGAATAAATATTCAATTGTATGGGGCTATATTACTCTCAGATGTTATGTCGTGAAAATAAGACCAGTTTCGTAAAATTTGATCCAACAGTTATTTCTAAAAATATCAACAAAGTTGACTATTATTTTGTTATTTATACACAAAGCCAGCTATGCTAATTTTATCAATCTGTTTCGTCAAAACTAGAAATTTACAAATAAATATGTCATATTATGGGGATATATACTACTCCCAATTTTTTTTTTTTTTTTTTTTTTTTTTTTTTTTTTATTAAACTGGCTAAATATTGAAATTGTTCATGGACAAATTTCCTTAAATCAGTCCTTCATTTTGTGCACTATGAAATTTATAGCCTGCATTTTGTTAGGCAATTTATTCATTTTCATTCTGTTTATGGCAAAGTTGCTTATTTTCTCCTATTCTGAAGTCATTGTTTTTTCTTCTTTTTTAGGGTGTCAAAGATGAACGAATGGAGTAAATTTACAAAAGGAGTAAAATTTTCCTAGAAAAGGAAACCTTCTGCTGGTCGTAATATTATGAATGAGCTTCATGCATCTGTTGTCGTTTCAGACTACGCTTCTCATTCAAAACATGAACCTAATTCATTTTTAAATTAAAATCGTATTGAGGACATTTCAATGGTGACTGCAAAAGATATATATATATATATTTGATAATAAAAGATTTTATTTACACCTAGGATGTATACACATAAACAATCTTACTTTTAAACTGCCATCTCTTTACCCCAGAATAAAAAGACAAACCACTACAAATGATTGTCTCGTGGAAATAAGGTTATAAAATACTTTTTAAATAGTGTCTTCCATGTTGCTTTGATGTATGACCTCGGCTCCCATTTCAATGTTGTGTTTTTTTATAGATTTTTTGTTGCTTCAAGGACACACATATCCATCTATGTATGCAGTATTGTCAATTGTTTTTGCTGGTGGGTCTCTCGCTTATGTCTTCGTCACTTTCACTATCAACAAAGAGTTCGTTATCAGTTTATTCAACTAGGAGTAAATCTAAGTCGTAACTATTAAGATTGTCATCCCACGAAATAAAATCGGAATTTTCCATATTGCGTGCACATGAATGAAGCTTTATTCAAATGAGAAATTAATTGTAATTTACTTAAATATTAATTCTCAATACACACTTCGAACATGAAGGAACCATAAATTTACCGACAGTCATTTAAAAAACAACTCAATGCAAGCCTATGATGAAACTGTCAAACAACACTTAGAAATCAAACATTTACCGACAATCCTACAGAAAAACTCAATGCAAGCCCAATTAATGATGAATATAAAATAAATAAAATTTTAATAATTTATAAATATCAAGAATAAAAACAAAGCCTATCATTATTAACAATTAATTAACAAATAAATTCAGTTTTTTCCACATAAATTAATTTTACATTTTGTGAATTGTATTTTGAAAGAGTGTGGACACCTGTGGTGTAACAACTTCTTGTTTACAAGGTGTCAATTTAAACTCATTATTTATAACATGTTCGTGATTTACCTGGTCATCGAATAATTCAAACCTAATATACATGTCACACTGTGAAATTATGTCTCCGAGACAGGTGTATATTCAATAGAAACCCATTATGAAACTATCAAATAAAATGAACTCTGACCTGGGACTATTATACTAGTATAATAGTCCCAGCTCTGACACAATTTATCAAGTGTTAATTATTTAATTTCAGTTTTTTTAATACATTAGGTCTCTTTTCAATAATACAAATCTAAAATCAAAATTACATTAAAATAAATAATTATATATGAACACAAATTATTTAATTAATTATGATAAATTTAACACTGAAACAGTTTATGTTATGCTTAAACCTTCATCCTTACTTCGAGTACTTTTAATACTTTATTAATGACTTTATTACCTAAGGAGATCTCGCGAGGTTTAACTAGTGGCCGCGTGTTTTTACGGGATTTCGCCGAGTTGCCAATCTCTTGTATTATATGTCTCTGGTTCAAATGAGGTGGATGTAAGCAATTATAGGCTACCATACGGCCTTCAACAATTAATGAGAAAAAACCCATACCGTATAGTTGGCTATAAAAGGCCCCGACATGAAAAAAATGAAACTATTCAATTGAGAAAACTAACGGCCTAATTTATAACAAAACAATTTACGAAAAACAAATATGACAGACATGACCCAACGACAACCACTAAACTACAGGCTCCTGACTTGGGACAAGCACATAAAGAATGAGGCGGGGTTAAACATGTTTGAGGCGCCAACCCTCTTATAACCATGGACAGTGGTGTAACAATAAAACATGAGAACAAACTATAAAAATCAGTTGAAAAGGGCTAAACTCATCAGATCGATACAAAGCAGAAAAACATCAAACAAAAACACAGACCGGACGTGGCAGGGTATTTATAAATCCCTCACAACAAAAAGACAGATCTGAGAGTTACTGACAGCTAGTTCAAGGCCAATAACAACTAATAAATAAAATCATGTATCTAAGACTAAAATTTCAATCAGTACCCGTCCAACAACTAAAATATCAATCAGTACACATCCAACATACAATGGATTATGTATAAAGACGTCATTTGCATGTTTTGGCAACTTTTATGACGCTGCCGTAAATAAAAATCTTCTTCTATACAACCACCAATATTAGAGATTAGAACGACACAATTTCTATATCAACAATTTAAGTATTTTGAGATATGTTCATATATTGTAGGTTTTCAGTGTTTCGTAAATTATACCATAGTTTTTGTTGAAACCCCCGGCTATAACCTCACGAGACGAAGTTGAGTATAACTTTCGGTTATTGAGATTTGTACTCTGGTTGCATTCCCATTGACTCCATTGTACAGCTATAGGGTGAAAGTATATGTTATTGTTTTTTATTGTGTTGATACAGGTAGTAAAGCTGTAAGTGCTGAGATGACTTTTATTGTACGCTCTAATAAGAGTCTGTTTATTATACCGATTAAGATTAAAAGGGAAGAAAGTTTAAAATATATGACCTGAATAACCTCCAGGTACTGCCAAGACATATCTTATCAGTTATTATGAAAAGGGGTTACCACGTACCATATTTAAGAGTGGCATACTAAATTTCTTTCAATTAGAAATGGAGACGTTTGTTTTGCAAATTATTGTCCTTGCAATAAGTAAGTTTTAAAATAAGATTTAAAAACTATCACTTGGTAGCAGATTGAGGACCTATTTGGGGTGGCGGACGGAGGACAAAGTATGGCATTTATGAAATAACTGGAACTTCACATGTTAACATTTTCGAATTGAGTGTTATGGAACAAAGTATGCTTAATCAATGTCATGGCGGAAGTGGAGTATACGCCATTTCTACAGCAATCAGCAACGTACAATGTAGAAAGTCACGTAGAGGTCACTATATTGGTTTCAGCAATAGACAATTTACAACGATAGGTAAAAAGAGTAAGAAAATAACAAGACAGCCAAAAAAAAAAAAAAAACATATAGGTTCTGCTTATTGTTGATGGCCACTAATTGCTAACATCTATTTCAATTGATCTCTGGTGGAAAGTTGTCGAACAGAAAGAAAGACAACACCTTCGCCAAAAGATGAAAAAAAAGACAAAAGACATTCAAAGTAAATCTATCCATGACGAGTCGTTAAGAATAATTTAACAGATATTACCAAATATTTCTCGTCGGCACGATATTTTACAAAGGACATAACACCACGATATATAAAATAAAAGACAACCCTCTGACGAGGTTCCCGACTTAGGGATTATTAATTATCTGAAAGAGAGGCCATACCTCTCATATCGTTGTTCTTCCGTGTAGATTTCTTTCAACAAGTTAAAAATAATTTAACAGAGACTACCAAATATTTTCCGTCAACACAATATTTTACAAAGAAGAAAACTCTTATGTATTCTAATTATTTTGAAAACAAAATGAAAATTTTGTCTTATGAATAACCATCATGAAAAAATATAGTTTTTTTCATAATTGAATCATGCATTATTTGTGTATTGGATTGCTTAATTGCCTTCTCTCTAATGTTATCTCTGTTTTGTTTACTGACAAATGACGAAACAATGCAATATTTATAATTTAGTATTTTACAAAACTTTGTCCCGATTAAAAACTTAAAACCGACTGAATAAATTGAGAATTCAGTGATTATCGATGTCGAAATTAGCCCTTGGTAATAAACAGTCAGTTTGGGTGTGCATATGTTTACTGCCAAGAAATAACTAACAAATTTGTTTATTATGTATGTACAAAGTATATATATATTGCTTGATCAGCCCTTCTGTATATTACTTCTTTTTTTTTAATTGATTCAACAAATTTCGCTTGTCCAGGTGTCATTAACGGTGATTTCCACAACCACGAGTAGTTTGGTATAAATGACACAATACTACCGCGACCGATCGATAATATAAGACAAATCTGCGTACCGTGTGCAGAGTGTCGTCCCTCCTCTAGTAAAACGGCTTGCCATAGAATTTCAATAACAAAAATAAATGTAAAATGTTAGTCGAGTATCAAACTTGAAACGAGGAAAACAAATAATCTAAACAAAATATACGATGCGATACGTATCTGCTTTATGATAAATTCACAAAACAGCTAGCTGGGTATTTATACCTGGGACTATTATACTGGGACTATTATACTAATAGTCCCAGTTTATACTCACTTTTTATTAGAATATCTGTAAGCGAAATCTTATTTCCAGAATACATATCTATATTTTTAGATAACATTTGATAATAGGTTCTACATTTGTATATCCCTTTTATAATAACTTCATTGAAATCTGATTCGTCAATGCACACTCCATAAGAAGGAAAGAAAACCCAAGGAGAGGAAAATTAACCAATAGAAAAAGTGGTCTCGTTTGCTATATATAAAATTTAGTATGAAGATAAATATGAGAAGAATTTAGAAAGAGATAGTTGAAGTAGATACATTAAAATGTCGTTAGCCTAGGTATGGTTTGAAATATGTATCAATGGTGTTTTGTTGGGTCGTAATGGAATAAGGCTATAAAACATGATTCATAACAGTAAAAAAACAAATCGGCGTTCTTATATATATATCAAGAGTCCAGAAGGGGGGTGTCCGGGGTTGGAACCCCCCTTTTTTTGGACGATCAATGCATTTGAATGGGGACATATAGTTGGAACCACCCCCCCTTTTAAAAATTGCTGGATCCGCCCCTGAGAGGGGAGTGTACATATTTTTTTTATTATTACTAGATTATCAATGTTTTGATTGCATAAAATTTTGAACTATAAAATTTGTACGGATTTCTGTTGACGAGTGGTATACAGTGTTGATTACAAGTATCTTCAGCTTATTGTCGCGATATCTGTTCGATACTTATTCGGTATGGTCATTTGCCAAAAGAAAACTACGTCGAATTATGTTGATATAAGATGATATAAGAAAGTACGGTGCTGATTGTGACTACAATATCAAAGAACAACATTATGCTTCATCTATTGTAACTCTCTCTCTCTCTCTCTCTCTGTGCTTTCAACTAAAATCTAACTGTTTCCATACAGGCGTAGCGATAACAACTTGCTGTGCCCCAGGATGGAAGAAGAATAGTGGTCTAAGTGGATGGTGTTTTCTATTTTCACATAATCAAGTGACATGGGCCGAGGCTGAGGTACATGTAAACATATTATGAATAGCTAGAGGTTGACTGTCAGGTTTCTGATGTTTTAAATATAATTATCTACATAGATTATTTTATCGACAGGCAACCACTTGGCTTGTAATATTGAATGGTATTATCAAGCTATCAGAATATGCGCTTATGATATTATTCTCTCTGAAATATCTTTTTACTTGATATACAAATTGGGAAAACAGAACATGAGACAACAAGACTAAATATGGCCAAAATCGTTTATGGTTAAATTTTTTCCTGATTGGTTTTGACGTAGTTTAGGTACAACTACCAAATTATTGTAATCAAAAGTCATCATTGTAAGTCTGCCAGCGCCGATACACTGTCTACACAGGCAAATTTTGCTCAAGTGAATTTCACATAAATTTCACGTGAAATTCACCTCAAACGAGCTTATACATGAATCTCTCATGAATAATTTCATGTGAATTTCACGTGAATTGAGATTAATATGAATATCACATGAAATTTTTCACGTGAATCTCACGTGAACTTAACAAAAAAAATAATTGTAAATTTACATGATTTTATTGAAAATTTAAAGGTTATTTGAATAACCTTATTTTCAAAATTCACATTAGATTCACGCGAAACCCACATGAACTGATTTCACGTGAGTTTCACGTATAAGGTCGTTTGATGTGAAATTCACGTGAGATTCACCTGAATTTTAGAGGGTCGTAATGTGGGGTACCTTCATGACGTATAAAGATAAAAAATCTTGCCAAATGACGATAACGGTAATTTTGGTGCATGACGGTAAAATGTACATTTTCTTTATAACGATAAAAAATCGACTGATTTTGACGAACCACGTTTAATTCTTTCCAAAAATAACGGTAACGGATAATAATTTGAGACTAGCCGAATCACGATAAGAATATTTTGACGAATCACAATATCATTTTAACCAATTTGACACTAACGGTAGCCGAAAATGACCATTTGACGCCTGACGGTAAAGGGCATTCCTACCCTCATTTAAATTCACGTGAAATTCATGTGCGTGAAATTTCCCTGTGTATTAGGCGGACTGTCGTGGATGGATAGCACAACAGCAGCAACATTATTAATTCAACACCAATCAAGTGGTAGTAATATAAATTCAAATTAGGAATTCCTTAAAAGATTTTGTGATCCCAAAGTCTTTCGTATATTGTAGGAAATATGCAGGTCATTTGAAGGATATTTAGCAGAACCAACAAATAAACCTATTGATGATTATTTAATCACAGAAACTCTAAAAACGGGTAAGCTGTATTTTGGATGATTAATGTTATGCTGTACACGATAACAAAATGAATAGTTTCGAATGACAATCGGGAACACATATCTAATTGTATCTGCCGGATAGATAGCCGGTAAAAAGGTGTCAAACTTCGACTAGATTCGTTGACAATATATGTGGTTCTTATAGGAATAAAGGAATTTTAAACAATATTATAAGAATAATCACTTTTAAAAGCTTATTATTATTTATTGTAATACTGATATATATATAGTACAAAAATGATCGTTAACTGTATACCACCATTTTGGATTGTAAAATAGCAGAACACTATCGGTCTTGTTCTTTGCTTAAATCTGCTAATTTTGAGACAGATGGGCAATTACTGTGTAAGACTGTTTATCTAAATAAAGAAAAATATGCGATTTAATGCATTATTTAGTCTGTTATAAAAAATACCAAATATTTGTTTTTGTTCGAATCAATGTGTCATTTAAGGGGAGATAACTCTAACAGTAACATTTTTATAAAGAAATATTAAAGAAATTTTATTTTTTTACTTGTACCATTAAACCAAGCACGGTGACACATTTTTTTCTTTTTATTTACTTAAAGCATATTAGAAACCTATCTTCTCACATTTATTTCAAAATTCGATCTCATAGATTTCTTTTTATTCGCAAAAATGTTTTTTCATATATAATCTATGCATAATTGGGCAATTTTGCACGACTTGTAGCTTGCAAAATAGTACGGTGACCAAGACTTTATTATATTTTCGAAAAAAGCTTGGTAAAATCTACATCTTAGCAAAGTATAAGCCAATTCTCTCTGATGAAATATATACTGATGATCCAACTTATAAGTTAGGAAACATATTTTCGCTTTTTTTAAATTTTGAATAACTCTGAAATAGAGTTAAGAAAAAGAAGAAAAAATGTTTCTATTTTGGCATCTTTATACCTGTAATCATTTGTTTTGGACCCAGTTGGAACCAAGACTCATATCTGTTCCGTTTATGATCGAAACACTCCACTATAAATATTGTGTGTACAGCTTTCAGAAACACGATCGTAGGCTCCCCGATCTTCCCCGTAGTCCTGCGTTGAACTTGTCTTAACGAGCTTCTGTCCTTACTTGGAAGTTGATTAAGAATAGTGCAGTGTTACGTATTGTAGAATGGAACGGAACGGATATGAAATATGGGTATACTTTGATATAACAGCAACCCAATAACATGCGACATTACAAATGACATTCAGAGGTCAACATATTGTCTTTAAAAATAAACATTGTATGAACCAAATGTACTATATCTTTATCGCCCTAGCCTAGAAAAGTTAGGAATAAATACAACAGAGACGAGCATAGATTTGCTATGAGCACCTAAATCGACAAATTCTGTCCTTCCCATTAATTGTTTTAATGTGTTTTATTAAAGGACGAAAATATTGGCTCGGATTGAGTGATTTGGAACAAGAGGGAACCTTTCTGTGGACAACTAGTCAAACACCTATTACATCATATAAAAACTGGATCCCGGGGGACCCGAATAATGCCAATAGTGGGGAGGATTGTGTTCTTAATAACTGGAACCGTGATGGCAAATGGGCAGATGGAGATTGCGAATGGAAGGAGTATTATATTTGTCAGACAGAGTGAGTTTTTCAATATTAATTATAATAAGTGCCAATACAAACGCAACACATCATTTTACAAGCTCCCATATGTTTTTTATGAATGACAGTACAAAAATATTCAATCAGTGCATTCGTAAAACATTTGGCTACATGTTACTCTTTGGCCTCACATTGACTTTTTTCAGTTCAGAAACTTGCGACGAGTCCTACAGTGGTCAAAATCAAAGCTTACATATTTTTCTACAAATAGGTTCATACTTGACTACATGCAAAGGGAAATTGTTAATCTGCATTATTTTTTGACAAAATTTGCTATAGTTCATTATTGTGAAAATTTGCCCTCCAAATTTCTAAATTTTATTTTGTCCGTTCAAAATGTGAAATTTGTAAAGTTAACGTTTGAATAAGAAAAATCGAAACGCTCTGAAAATTGCTTGAAAATGTGCTGTTGGCAAACTTAAATCTGTCTTCAAAATTTTAGAACGATTAGTCAACTTCAAAAGAGTTTCTGTCGGTTTGATTTTTTACAAATGGAAAGTACATGTGGGTTGCATTTCTATTGACACTCAGTATAATTACGAAACTTTTTTTCCAATTATTTTAAATATTTAACTGTCGAAAGTGGATAAACATCGTATCACACTCGATGCAGTGGTAGAATCTAATTATATATGTAACTATAATTGGAATTCAGGTCGTGTCGGACAACGAATGGTATTTTTTTAAGAGTGAACCAGTTTTTTTTTTAATGAAATTTATTGCCAATCGCCGAGTCTCCAATCATTGATAGCAAGACTGAGACAACATAAGTCCAAACAGTCAAATATTACCTTACACAAACCAATACTTTTTTCTTTTTTGTCATTGAGTTGTATGTTTTTCTTAGACTTATGATTTTTTTATTGCCCGTTGGTATTTGCCATTAGAATAGAAAGAAAAGAACAGAAGATGAAAGGTTTTAACGGAAGAATCATACTTCTCTAATTCATTCGGTATATTATGAACTGAAATATTGAATAATTTCATTTAAATTATTTTTTCTCAGAGATATTGACGGGGGCATTGTCGGATGATATGACAAACATGGACAACAACAAACAAAATACTGGAATTCTAAGACTAAGTGACAATTTTAATATTGATTAAAAAAGTCACAGTGCTTGTGTATCGTTCTTTTCAATACTATCATATCTAGAGACTTCCTGTACATTTATGTTTTCAATACTATCATATCTAGAGACTTCATGTACATTTATGTTTTCAATACTATCATATCTAGAGACTTCATGTACATTTATGTTTTCAATACTATCATATCTAGAGACTTCCTGTACATTTATGTTTTCAATACTATCATATCTAGAGACTTCCTGTACATTTATGCATGTCAGTTTTATATTTCTGGAAAATTCAATTCAGTGTGGAAATTTTTTTAATTTATTTTTTATTTTTGCTGTATCCATAATAGGAATGGCCATTTTGTAATTATTAGAATTAACATGCACAAGCTACATATCAATAAAGTTTCATTGAGTTTGATCAAATAACATTTAAAAATATAATACAAATCCAATGGCGTAGCTTCCATTAGGGAGTAAGACAGTTACTGACACACCAATTTGTTTGTAAAAGGAACACAATAAAGAATGATAAATGAGATAAATATAGATTCTTACATTGATACCAGTGGATTATCGGATTTATCCAATCGAGATAGTTAAATTATCAATTTTAAAGTCTGAGCCTTGGCGAGGACTTTAAAATTTATAATTTAACTATCGATAATTCACGAGTAACTATGTAAGAATCTGTTTCTCTAATGATTAAAAAATTCATTTTCATTTTTTGTTAAACCAAAACCCCCTTCGAGTGCCTTCCAAATTTCACAAAGTTGTCAATTTCATTAACACCTGTTAGCATATTTTGAGCTGATAAATGTTATGATCCTTAAATTCATCCAATCATCTTCTGAGATCACCGGCAACCACACGTTGATTAAATTTTTTTATACAATGAGTGCAGAAAGGTATAAATTGTCAAAGAATTAGAGAAAATGTAATACATAGTATTAAAAGAGTTTGGAGGATAGTTATCTCATTAGTAATCATACCACATCTCCTTATTTTCATATAGAGTGAAGATGGTTCAAAGTATTTGAATTTTCTTCCCTTTACAGATATATTCCTCAATATTGATTAAAATACAGAGGAGTTAAAGTATTAGGGCAACTTTGTTACAGAAAAACGTATATACAAATGTCTTGTTTTCAAAGAGAGGCAAAAGATACGAAAGGGACTTTCAAACATTAGTCGAAAAAAACGGACAATGACATGGCAAAAAAAACACATTACTATCAAAAGACATACAACAGTATACAAAACACAACATAGAAAACCAAAGACTGAACAACACATTTAAGGAAAGAACACACTATACTTTGTAAAAAAAACCTGACTCAAAGAAGAGATGTAGAACTGTGAAACTACATGAGGTGTTTTTTCATTGATACATGTAACTTATTTGTAATGTTTTGTGGACGTGTTTTTCAACATAAAGTACGCAATTCTATGGGAACCAACTGTGCTCCTCATCTGACCGACATGTTCCTTTATTCATATTAGGCAGACTTCATAGTTCACCCAGAAACAGCAATCAATCAATCAATCAATCAACTCTATAAAATTCGACTTTAATGCATCTGTAAATGCTGAAATCTCTTTTGCGATGCCAGTTTCGCCCATGAACCACCACTTGTAAGCCGCGCTGAAGCATTGACTTCAAAACCTCAAATAGTTTGCCTCGCTAGAAATAAGACCTAAGCTTGTAGGAGCTGCAACCGGTATTCCTGTAAAGTTCTATATACAAAAAAAACCTGTTCTCGGAAATTGCTTTTGCACAGAAGTTGACAAGATCGTCAAAATTAAATTTAAATTTAATTTGTGTAGTTGAGTTTTCATTATACAGGTTAAGTGTAAGTCAACTGATTTTTGCCCAGATGCAGCGAAACGCTGCGCATCGTCAATATTGATTGTTATACCTATCCGTTGATATATTTTCTAACGCCAGAAGATGTTTCATTGTGCATCTAATGCCACACGATGTTTCATTGGGCTTCTAACGCCAGAAGATGTTTTTTTTGTGATTCTAACGCCAGAAGATGTTTCATTGTGCTTCTAACGCCAGAAGATGTTTCATTGTGCATTAGTTTTTGCTCAACTTTTGTGTTATCATGTTTGAACATAAAACGGTTGTGTTGAAAAAATTCAAATAAATACACCTTTTATTATATTTATTCAAGAAAAGCTTATGGTATTTTGGTGAACATCACACAAGTTTTATATAAAAAGTGGGTTGCTCATAATACTACCACACTATATTGTAGATAATAGGTTATATTGTAGGAATCACAAGTCTGTAAAATATCCAGAACGGTTGATGCGAACCCTGTCTGTAAAAAAAAGAATATATAATGAGCAGAGAGAAAAAACCAAATCACTTGAGTAAAAAAATATAAATATAACATAATAAAGAAAATATTCACGTTCCGTGTTGGTATATAACACAGTCGCATACGTTACGTATTAAAGACATTTTGATATTTATTTTCATAAAAAGCATCAGTGTTTTTGTCATCAAGAGGGTTATGTTTATTATTTTCATGCACATTCAACATTGAAATTGATTACAAATTGATTGTTATAACAGACATGACTGACAAAAGAATTATTTTAAACACGTTACATAAAATGTATACCATTAAATGTATTGGAATAAAATGGCTGCCCAGTAGTGAGTACTTCTTTGTTTACATGAATTATAATTGATATGGTCATAGTTTTAAAATAGCTGTTTACAAAACTTTGAAATTTTCGACATATTAAGGATTTTCGACCCCAGGAATATACTACCTTAGCTGTATTGGAATTTTGCGTCCTCAATGCTCTTCAACTTCGTACTTTATTTGGCCTTATAACCTTTTTTTCATTCGAGGGTCTATGATGAGTCTTTTGTAGACTAACGCGCGTCTGACGTACAAAATTATAAGCCTGGTATCAATGATGAGTTACCTTTCCTGTGTATTTTCTGTTAAATAGTAGCCCTATACTCACTCATACGTTTTCAGTGTTGTATGCTTTAGAGGTTTTATGTACAGGGGAGCTGCATGGGGTTTACAGGGTTTAAGAATAATAGACGAACAAAAACAAAAAAAGAATAGAAAAAAATGAGCTATCTTTCAATGTTCCGTCTTTCTGGGGAAGCAAATTTGTTGCTAATGTACTCAACCAATTTAAAATTTGGAGTCACCAACAGAGTACAAATGGAGCGGATTTAAGCTACTATAGGTCACCATACGGCCTTCAACAATGAGCATAATCCCTACCGTTACTTTTAGAGTTCATGCGATTCCTTTAGTTTTTGTATCTTCTAAACAAATGTGTGAAATTTGGACATAAATTAAGGCAATAGTAGTATACCACTGTTCAATAGTCATAATTCGATTAAGTAAATACAAATCCGGGTAACAAACTAAAACCGAGGGAAACACATCAACTATAAAAGGAAAACAACGGAACAACAGAAACACTGAACTACAACAAAAGCAAACGCCAGCATACATAGAAACGGACTGTATGATAACAACTGCCATATTCCTGACTTGGTACAGGACATTTTAAGAAAAAATGGTGGGTTGAACCTGGTTTTATGGCTAGCCAAACCTTCAGCTTATATGGTAATGTTAAAAAACCGCTAAAATGACAACACTTCGTGACAAGAATACAGCACAAACAAACGCATAAACAACTTTACCTCGAATTTACATAGAATTCTAGATCGAGTAACACGAAACACTGATTTTGTGAAAAATGAGTGCGTGTTAAAATCATGACGTTTAAACGCACTTGTTGAAGACTCATGATGATAGTATACCTATTGTGGTTAGTGGGAGGTTTACTAGCTATAAAACCAGGTTTAACCAACCATTTTCGATGGAAAATGCCCATACCAAGTCAGGAATATAACAGTTGTTTTCACTCATTCCATTGGTTGATAACGTTTGATTTTGTCAGTTTTTATGGACTTTTCTTTTTGAATTTACATAGGAGATCGGTATTTTTGTTATATTATTTCATTGTGTCGTTGCAGAGCTACATCTCGTTTCATTTACAATTCAGAAGATGCTATATGAAAATCGCCATTTTACGTTCACAATCAAAGCAAAGTGCACTATAATGAACCGTACTGGCCATAATCTTATCAGATACGGCTATGCAATACAAACCTTTCTTCCGTTTTCGATTGAGGGAGTGTTGATTTGGATAGAGCATTACTGGTTCATAACCTTCAGTGTAAACAACAACTGGTTTACCAGGAGATGTGCCATGCGCATCAGACTGCATGGGTTTATTATGTCGCGGTGACCTAGGTGTACTTTGTAACCGAGGAGATCTATGTGCTTGCTGTCTCGGTGTTACAAGTAAATATTCTTCCCCAGTTGTATAATACGCACGAGGACTTTCAACTTTGTTTACAGCTTGAAATGCGTGACCTCTTGATTGTATATTTTGTTGCCTATGTCTTGGAGAAACTTCGCCCCGCATGTATTGTTGCTGTTTTAAGTTCCTCATTTGCTGTTCTTTTAACCATCTATCTCTTAAATGCAGTCTTCGATCGAGAACCGAACCTTCTATAATACTATCACTTGCATGTCTTCTCAAGCTAGTCGCCCTTGTTTTTTCGATAATTTTTCGAGGACTGTCTTTCTTTTCATATCTAGGTGTCGAAGTTTGAATTCGTACGGTTCTATCTGATTCCGAACGTTTTGGTACAGAGGTTTTTGTTTCGCTGATCACTGCACCATTCTGCTGCATTTGTCTGTCCTCAATAATACTACTCAACCTACTTTCATTTTCCATGGACAATCCATATGTCTTACTGATCTGACCGACAGGCTTGTCTACAGTGGTTTCGGCAAGGGTCTCTTCAACAGCAGAAACTGGTCGATTGCAGTCTGGATATCCAGGTCGACTCACATTGAATGAAATGAATGTCCCTTTCTGTACAACACTGCAGATAGAATGGGCACATTTAGTACAAAAGGAAGGTCTACTGCATTGCTGTTGGCAATATGTATGACAACAAATAATTCTGATAAACTGTTAATTACGTACGTAAAAATAGAAATAAGCTTTGTTTACAAAATCAAAAGCAAAAATATCTTTAATAATGTGCATAATAAATTAAGCTCCTAAAATTCCCATCCTAAAGACTCATCAACATACATTAACAGGTGTGACAAGGAAACTATCACTAGTGGAGCCTTATGAAACACTTCATTTCAAACCCGGCTTTGGTGGCCTTAGGTTTCTTTGAAGTGTTCTGTGGAATGTTGTTTGCATGTTGTTTTTTTTCTTGGAGCCTTGGTGGCTATTAGCTAATCCTACACATTCGCAATGTTTACCAACATTATCAGTGATATCTCAAAATGACAAACAGTTATTTTGATTTGCAAAACTTGAAATGATGGCAAACGATACAAAAACTTTGACGAAGACTTCTTTTATAATCATCTATTATTATAAAATATAATTTGTTTGATAAAAATAAATAAATCAAAATATGGTCGAAATGAATATACGATACTATACAAATAAGAAGATGTGGTATGAGTGCCAATGAGACAACTCTCCATCCAAGTCACAATGTATAAAAAGTTAACAATTATAGTTCTAAGTACGGCCTTCAACACGGAGCCTTGGCTCACACCGAACAGCAAGCTATAAAGGGCCCCAAAATGACTAGTGTAAAACAATTCAAACAGGAAACCAACGGTCTAATCTATATAAAAAACGAGAAACGAGAAACACCTATGAACCACACCAACAAAAACAACCACTGAACAACAGGCTCCTGACTTATGACAGGTGCATAAAAATGCAGCGGGTCTAAACGTTTTAATAGGCACCAACCTTCACACTAACTTGAGGTAGTAGTGTAACATTACAACATAAAAAGACACACTATGAAATGTATGAGACACGACAATTTGATTCTTACTTGTGATTGTCCTCTGGTTGAAATCCTTGGTTTTCAAATATCTGTTCATCGGTTTCAATAGTTTGCCAAACGGGACTCTCTCGTAGAATAGCTTGTCTGTCTGGTTGCTTCAACAAAAATCATGCAAATGTATTGAATAGATGATTTTCGATTTTATAATAGATCTTATCGCTATTTGGGAACCTGCGACGCTTGACCCGAGAATCTGCGACACTTGAACTATTGACGTCACACAACAATCACTTTTCCTTTGTGGCGTCAGACATTTTTAATTGTGACGTCAAAATTTTACAGGAACCTGTATGATGTCCAGCAATGGCGGACTAATAGCGATAAGGTGTTTTGGTTTATCTTAAACTGCGATGACAATTACAATTACAATGCCTACTTGCTATATATGTTTACATGGACTTGAATACAAATACGGAAGTAAGGTTACAGAAATGTATGCAAATTGATTATGACGTTTTGTTAAAAAAATTAACGAGATGTAAAGAAAACAAGCCATTTGTTTCCAATGGGTGAAAATTTTAAGCCATATATATATATATATATCCAAAATGCTATTAAAGCAAAGAATGCCACGGATACTTATAGGTTTGCAACACTTGTATAATAAAGAAATATATGTATCAGATGTTCAAGACCATATCTTGTCCTGACTTTAAAAGTACACTGTCGCAACGACCAAGTCGACTTTGATGAAAAATGTACATGGTAATGATTTCCTTTCCGTTTCCTTTCCGTGTCTTATAAAGCGACAGTAGTTTTCGATGTTTCGTAATTCGGTTACGCAGAGACAAATAAAGGTAACAAACAGAAAAAGAGGGAATGAACTCAAAAACGAGCCAGACCGGGTGCATCGACAGGGTAAGCGTCTCCTGCTTTCCATGTACCACCCGCCATTCGAGTTCACACTCAGTAAAAACGTCATAATCTGGAAAATGTTATTACAAATACTAGTAAGTCTTATATCTATAAATTTCATTAAACATATCTTGAGGAATACGACCGTTGCACCAGGGGAACAGGTACCACTTACCTTCACCAGACAACCATGAATTAAGCCTTTTGTCGCGTTGCTCAATGTTTTGTTTTCTGGGTAATATAGTTCATCTTTTCATTTTTGTTTGTGTAACCAGTATTGTGGATTGTTCATCGAATTATTGTTATTGATATCACATTGGCTACATTTACTTGCATTTCTATTCGGTCAATTATTGAGAGATTCCAATGCTAGTTTGATACACACATTTAGTATTCTTATGACCAAGTCATTTGAAAAAATAGGAACTAGATTTAACACCATATGCACTCTTCCTGAAATCGACCTTTCTTCTTCATGAGCACCTTGGATTGCGTTATTTTCAGATTTATTAAAACTGGCCTGATAGATATTGTTTACCCCAGAAGATCAATTACATTCATTGGAATGTCATGGTTTCTGAACAACCAAATCGAACCTTTAACACTGTTCCTTTAATGACGTTTTGGTGGTGTGTAGGTTAAAAACTACTCACTTTTAGTTATATGATCTTAACAAATATTTTATATCAGAAATCAATTATTACAGTTGAATATCATTCAAACGAACAAGCAGATTGTATTAGAATTTCTTTACACGGCAATGAATATTACAAAACACACAAAAGAAATACTTAATTGGCTGCATGCAGCAAAACGAACATTTTAGATCAAACATAGATCAGAAACTTTTGTCATTCTTTTTATTTTGTTTTATCAATAACACATGCTTATACTGAACAGAGAATGGTACTATGAGTTTCACTTCCGGAAATGAATGAAAATGAGCATTTCTAATGTAAATATGCACTACATTGGCGTAAAGGCTGCTTAGCATGATAAAATTTTGATAAATGAAATCAAACAGACGTGTTAAAAGTATTTTAAGACATGAAAGTCAAAGAAAATGTTAGTGATTTTACTTACCAAAATATATTAATGCTTTACAAATGACAGAAACAATTCATAGCAATATTAGAACAAGAAAGTACGATTTTTGCTTTGTAACCTCGAATAACTATGCATCTCAAAAGAAAGGTTGATGATTGATATGGAACAGGTTACTCATATTCACATATCGTGTCAACAGTTAACACCAAACTTAACACATTAAGCATGTTAGGCCATTTGATATCATTTTGCACTCTAATTGTTTTTTGACAGTTTGGACTCAAATGTTTAGTTTCCTAATTCATACAACTGAAATGATGGTGAAAACCTTCATTAGTTCTTGACTTTTGCAAATTTTTTTACTGAATGAAGTTATTAGGAAATTAACATGAAGAAGCATGACAGATTGGAAATTTTCTATATCGATCATATATTGCTATCTGATATAGTATTACATGTATTGAATTTTTACAATTAACGATTCATGTTTGCTTATATGAATTTGATAAACTCAGAAATATTCCCGTTAGACACATGTTTTTTTTTTTGTTTTATAGACCTTCTAATAATAATAATTTGCAGACATGCTCTTAAATTGTTATAGATGCCAAAATACACCATGTCCAAATAGTAATAGATACTTAAATTCCTTCAAATGTTAGCGGAAAATTGAGCAGTTTGCCACTCGTAGAATTGTCTGAGCATGTGCATGTTATATGCACATTACCATTAGCAGATCTTTAAGGTGGTACCTAACACTACAGGGAGATAAGTCTGTAAAATCAGCTAAACGATTTAATTACGTTGTGTTGTGAAGGGAATATTGAGCTTCTCAATGATCAAAATTAGTGTTTGTCAAACTGCTATATAACCAGTGTAATTTTTCTGATAAATTGGTTGGTTCAAATTTTTTGAAATTTTTATATTTTTGTCAAAGGGTCAAAGTAAATATTTTGTCAAAATTTTATGAAAATTAAACGAGCCAAATTAATTTTAGTGAAGGTGTTGGGTACCACCTTAAGGTCTATCACTATTTTTCGCGACATTTCCTTTGTTTGGTAGATAGTTTGCACGGATACAATTGTTTTGTAAAATGGAGTACACTTATTTTCAAACCCTGAATACATTAGAATATTATTACGGAAACTACTCTAATTAAACAAACAAAAATGGTTTCTTGGTGTTTTATCCATTCCATTTTTGTTTGCATTTTAGCTAATTTCTATAAATGTTGCTCACGTCCCAAGTCAACTGTGTATTGAACAAAACTGAAACATTCATATTGGAAATATAGAGAATTAAAACTGTTAAAGGCATCAAATTATCAGCTCATGAGCAAAAATATACTATAGTGCTAATATGATGTATTAACCCGAAAGCTGATTTATTCTTTTGCATGATACTCTTGCAAATAAAGCAAAATTTAAAAAAAATCTCTTTAACTCTATTTTCTAATACTATTATTTGTCTGTTTGTCTTTTTATTTTTGGCCATGGCGTTGTCAGTTTGTTTTCGATCTATGAGTTTGACTGTCCCTCTGGTATCTTTCGTCCCTCTTTTTTCTAAATGAGGAAACCTTAAGCGAACATCTTTGTTGTTTTGTCTTACCCTTTGCAAAGGTTGCATCATCTGGTATAAAAAGAAAATAAACCTTATATTTCAAAATTTGTTTACTGGCGTTTGTCACGTAATTTGAAAACAAAATCAGAAACATGTACATTATTTATTCATTATTCATACCATTTGACTGCGCAGTCGTCCACCATTTCTGCGTCTATATTGAGTTAATACCAGAACAATACACAGAAGTAAAAGACACATTCCACCAAGAACCGAAATGACCGGTATAATCCATTTGTCTACAAAATATATAGATAATTGTAGATAATATTTTACATTAACAGGGTAGTTGATTTAACCGGATCGGTTTTCATCTTACCCGTATAAGCAAAATATATATCAAAAGATGTCCGTTAAACTAGTTTGTTTATTTATAACATGGTCAATTCTACTGAAAGATTTTCCAATCTTCTACAATATGTGAAACCAATAAGTTTTAAAAAAGAGGAGCAAATATCTTAAAATTAATGCAGTTTCAAGCCAAACATATATTTCGAATTTAAATTACATTCTCATGCTTCAAATTGATAGACAGCTAGGTGCGAATGTTTTCAAAAGTGTAATCTAATGATCTATAACTTAAATACCTTTTTAACCTCATGAATGATAAATTAGCGAATATGGGAATTAGAAATAGAATTTCAAAACACAAAATTATCTATATCCAAATTACATATGCTGTACCGAAAAGTAATGATTTCAATTGCCTAACTTCAGCAAAATTCAATGGTACTTTCGAACTATATTTCAATAAACACTAACATATGTTGCAGCGTTGTTCTTGACAAATGAATTACTTAGTGTACCTTAAATATGTCTCAAAAATTAAAATTATATCATGGTGTAATTTTTTCTTATTTGGGGATGCGGACCACATTTAGTTACGAGTTAAAAACGAATCCACGTGTAACCAACTGAAACAATCCATTCCAATAAACAAATAGAAAGAGCCTCATAAATTAGTTATATCGTTTACATGTAATTTAGTTGGTCAAATAATTAGATGTCTTTTCAAGATATCGAGACTGATATGAAACAAACTTTTAAAAGAGGAAGATATGCCAAGAATATACCAAAAATATCAACTTGTTTGTATTTGGCACATAACTGTTTCAAGGCTTGGTAAACAGTTTTTAAGCTCATACGCAAATTAGATTTTTTTCGAACATTAAACTAATATTTCATATGTATTTGATAGACGAACAAGATTTATAGAAGTTTCTTTGTGTTTACCTTTGGTATCGGATACAAGAGAAGCAGGTGAAAGGCTTTCTGAAGTTGTCGCAGATTTCGTTATGGGTTCAGTAAATGATGCCAACGTTGAAGTGGAAGTTGCTGGTGTTGTTGTTGTCGGAGCTGTAGTTGTCGTCGGAGTTGTTGTTGTCGGAGTTGTAGTTGTAGAAGTTATTGTAGTGGTCGTAGATTTAGTCGTCGGTTCTGTTGTCGGAGTTGTAGTTGTCGTCGGTGTTGTTGATGTTGACGTTGAAGTCGTCGGTGTTGTTGTCGGAGTTATTGTAGTTTTCGAAGTTGTTGGTGCTGCTGTCGGATTTGTTGTTGTTGTTATTGAAGTAGTAGTCGTAGGTGTTGTTGTGGTCGAAATTTTAGTCCTCGGTGTTGTGGTGGTCGAAATTTTAGTCGTCGGTGTTGTGGTAGTCGAAGTTGTAGTCGTCGGTGTTGTTGTGATTGTAGTTGGTTTTGTTGTAGTTGTAGCCGGAGTTGTTGTCGTTACATTACGATTTACTAAATATTGTCTACATGTATGACAACAACCTTGAGGATTAACATAAAATGGACATAGGTTTTCCATACATCCTTGCCATAGGTCTCCATATAAACAATCTTAAAATGTAGTATAACACATATATAAAACTATTTTATATTCCGATCAAACAAAGTAATATTCAATCAGATTTCGTTATTTGATTTGATGGACATTTCATGTGTACATAATTAAACAAAATTTTTGCGGTATGAATATCAACATATTTCGAAATAAAAACCAGCAAGTCTTTTTAAACATTCTGAAAAGGCTTTCACTTATTCCTGAACATCCGATAAGAAAATTTTAATTAATTTCAGAATGTTAACAACGTTTATCTTTTTATTACATTTAAGCACATCTATCAAGTATAGAAACCGATGATGGAGTACAAAACGGCATTATTTCTAATTATGTATTAAGTACTTTGAGCTGCAGATGAAATTAAGGGTGAAATCTAAAAAATAAAAAGCTAGTAAACCACTTTATATATGCATGTGAATGTCCCATCAGATTCACTTCAGTGATTGTCTTATGTCATATTATAATTATTTGTTTTTCATTTTTCGGAGAATTTGTTGTTGATGACAGCTATTTGATTGTTTCAGTTTAATTAATTTAATTCTTTTATAGACTCGGTATGATTAAGAACTTGACATATTGTTGTAGATTGCATGTTAAGATCTGATTCCTTTTCCGGGTTTAGCTTTACTGTTGGTATGTTTGTATTGTTTTATCAGCTATTCATGCAACATTTGTATAAGGTGTCAGGATTTCAACAATTTTGGTCTCGAGCGTCACAGAAGAGACGTTAATTGTCGAAATGCACATCTAGTTCAATAGAAATTGGTAACGTTAATGTTGTTACACTCTATACGTCTTTTATCGGTTTTCCTAGTCGTTGGGTTGAAGAATAAACTTATCATAGATACCAGGATTGAAATTTTGTACGCCAGACGCGCGTTTCGTTTGAAAAAAAAAACTATCAGTGACGTTCGAATCAAAAAAGTTGAAAAGGCCAAACAAAGTACGAAGTTGAAGAGCATTGAGGACCCCAAATTCCTTAAAGTTATGCCTAATACAGCTAAGGTAATATATTGCTGGGTTAGAAACTCCTTAGCATTTCGAAAATTTCAAACAGTTAATTTATAATTATGACCATATCAATGATAATTCATATCACAACAAACGCGCGTTTTTACCAAATTATAAGCTTGATAACTTTATTGAGTTTTCATATGTTTAATTTTGTACAATATGATTGGTTACTTGTGCATTTTATTAAAACTGTTATGCAAGTGGGAGGTTAAGCTAGCTATAAAAACAGGTTTAAACCACCTTTTCTTTCGGAAAGTGCCTGTAAGAAGTAAGGAATATGACAGTTATTTTTCCTTGTTCCGTTTGGTTGATAACGTTTGATTTTTTTTTCAGTTTTTATGGGCTTCCCCTTTTGAATTTACCTTGGAGTTCGGTATTTTTGCTATGCTTTTTCACATAAAACTGAATTTCTAGAAATAACCAAATGATTGAAGGGCATATGACTGCAATGATAACCAATGTAGCTGCCTTTTCTATCACAACCAATAAATAAACTGCTGTGTAAGACGAAATAAACTATTAACAGTACTTGCACTATAACTAATATGAAACATGAAGACACTAGAATATATAATACAGATTTCAGCCAGAAATAAATAGCTTTGATGCATGTACTGAACCAAAAACTGCATTGAAAATTAACTTATTTCTGTAGATGTAAAAGCAGTTATAAACGCTAAATGCATAAAGAGCACTCTCCTTCGCATAAGGAGCACGATTTAAACGATACATATTTTGCCCCTGTTAGAGTAGTGGTTGTTTAAATAAAAGCTATACAATGCATCACACCACTTTATTTATTTCTGGTTTCATTGAAGCCATGAAAAGCCTTCACTCAATATATATATGACAATAATAGTATGAAAACAAAATGATAGTCTACGCATTTTGCAAACAAAATTTCACGTTGTTTTGCGTGCATAGATGGTCTTCTGTGTGCGAGGAAACACATGAAACCGACCTATATTTGTTGTTGTTGCAACAGTTGTAGAGCTTGTAGGAAACATATGATTGTGACATGTTTCACAACACCATTCAGGATGAACATAATATGGACATAACATTTCCATACAACCTGATGACTTGTCGCCGTATCTACAGTCTACAATTGATCAAATGCTAAAAAACAGATAAATTCCGAGGCGGACTGTAAACGCATGGAAATAACGTGGGATACTTAAAGTTTCTTTTAATTGGCTTTAGATTAGTAGATTTGCTATGTCATTAAAGTACCCCCAAATTAGTTTTCATATATCTTCTTTAAATGTAACATAAACGATAAGCAAAAACAAGAATTTGCGACTGCTTTTATCATTGTTGACTATTTAATGTTGCAAGAGCGTACTGTCATTTATTTTTTGAAATATCTTTTCTAGGTAAATGACATGGGAATAAAAGACTAAAAGACTTTTACTTAAACTAACTTACCCGAAAACGTTTAGTAATGGTTAGGTTCAAAACTTTGACAAATGGGAGTTGTTCGATTTCCTCCTTTGTGGAAGACATTTCTGAGTTAGTTCAAAATATCTACAGGACAATTAAATTTCTATATAATCTATAGACTCTTCACAGGAATTGATGCACGATCTTGAAAATATTACACAGAGTACCTAAGGTTTTAAAACGGCAAATAATCATTAAAGAAATTACACTACGAGCTCCGTGCGATCGGAGAGATTTTTCTGGTTGTAACTTAATCAGGAACGCTGAAACCTATATCTGAAAGCCCCGGATGTAAAACAAAAATAAGACCAAATATGATCAAAAGGAAACGAAAAAAGAAAGGTCAGAAAATTATAGGAATGTTATTAATATGACATGTTAGATTATTTTGCAGACGTTCTATTTAGATACAAGTTTTCTCCAACTTTACTAAGTTGTAATATACTTTATTTTATTTTTCATCAGGGTACGTTCATGTGGTAAATTTTGGTACGCATTACTTCATTTACTTCTTGTAACAGTGTGAAAATATCAAGCAGGTCAATGACCAAAGAACCGCGTTATAGCTCATCGATTCAGAACCATGATTATAACGAACATTCGACATTAAGTTACCATAATTAATATAAACAAATGTTTTGTAGAGACATGTGAATCATTATTTGCAGCGACAATTGATAAAGCACCAGTCAATGAATTTTGAAAACAGGGTCTATGCTGGTTAAGGAAACTAGTCATAGAAATTACAATAATTTTTTGTTTGTGATCTTTGTACTATCAAGTCGAAAACAAACTTTGTAAATTGTGTATTCTTGTAAAAATGTTACAAATAGTATCAATTTTTAGTTTATTGAAATAATGCATTGTGAAATAATTACCATGGATGTCAGTTCTATGTTGCTGACAAAATCGACAGCATTGGGTTTTCTAAGGCAGTAGTATAGCAGTCCCTTGGACTTAGTGACGAACAGTCACCAATATCACCAAAAATGCATTCTATAACGTAAAAATACCAAAGAAATTTCTAAATAGAAACAATTCTAAAATATATTTCGACGTACATCTACGTATTAAACATCCTTGGCTTTTAAATGTTTATATTTGAGCGTTTATGACAATGGTAAATGCAGAAAAACGCTTTGGACGCATGCCATTTATCCTCACTTGTAAAGAAACTTAATCTTCTCTTTGAAAATGAAATCAAATGGGGATTATCTAGTATAATAAATAAGCCTACGGAAAGAGCTTGGTGTATATTCTAAACGATCTTATCTTTATTGAATAGAACTCAGCTTCTATACTCACAGTATACTCACAGAAGGTATTTCAATCTGTTTTCATGCGTTAATAAGAACGACTGAAATCGACATTACAAAAGTTTTACGTTCACCATTACAAATTGGTGTTCCTTTTTTTTTCCTCTTATAGTTGATGTGTTTCCCTCGGTTTTAGTTTGTAACTCGGATTTGTTTTCTCTCAATCGATTTATGACTTTTGAACACCGGTATACTACTGTTGCCTTTATTGACACCTGGTCTGTAAATTTACCGATTGCTTTCTATTTCTGATTGTGACATTTTGACTGAGCATGGATTCGTATTGCGGACAATGGACGCATTTCAAGAGAGTATTACCCTGTTGTCACAATTGGTCACCCACCTTTAGGGGTTCATGCAATTTCCTCCGTTATTGTTAGTTACCTTGATTTGTGTCTTCTTAATCGATTTATGAGATTATAACATCGGTAAACCGCTGTAATGATATTTGATTAATCAGGACGTAGGATGTCGCTTTTTATTGTTTCATTTTTTGCTATCCCTTGGATATTTACAAAACGTCAAGGGTTTTTATCATTAAAGGCTCTACAGTGACCTGTAGTTGTGTACACCCGTCTTCACTATTCTATGGTGGAAAGTTTGCTCTTTACAAATCATAAACCATCTTCTTATGATGTAAAAAGTTTGGCGAATTGAAAGCTTACCATTATCATTGGTTCTGTGGTTAAGACAGGATTGACAGCATTTGTTGAAATTATCTTCGACATAGCACTGCCAGGGTTGACTCTTAATATAAGATTCACACGATTCCCCATTGATTGGAGTGAATGGAGTATCACCGAACATACAACTCTCTATAATATTTCAGAAAATACGAATAAGACCAAACGTATTCAATACATTAATTATGCATTCAGACAGGCGTTCAGAACTTTATTTTGAGAATTAAAACATTCAAAACAATATGATCCAAATTAAAAGTCTAAACAGCTGTTTAAATAATATTCAGAGTTGTATTGAGGACTAAAACATTTAAAACTTTTTTTAAGTAATACAAACAAATACAATTATTGTAAATTTATTTAATCACTCAATAAATTCAGCAAGAAATGCTATAAAGACAAGTCAATTTGAAATCAAATTTTGAACCTCCTTATTGAAACACTAAATATTAAAACTCGTCATTTGTTTTGATGTATTTTCTTAACTTGTTTATTTTTTTTTTGTCTTCAAATTAATTGAGATAATATATCATACAATTCTTAATGAAATTTATCCTATATTACACATTGAACTTTTTCTTACCGGTAACGGATGGAGCCAACAGATCATTTACACAAGAATAACCAGCACACCACTGTCAAATAGAAAACATTATTGAAATAATTTACAACAAATCGTTTTGATTTTTCCTTGGAGTTCGGTATTTTTGTTATTTTACTTTTGAATATTTTGACCATATTAATGTCAAAGATAGCCGGAAGAAGCCAATAGGATATTCAAATTCATTAGTCATTGACAAACTGACAAGGCCATGACAAAAAACGAAAAACGACCAAAAAACAAACAACAGTATACAAAACACAACATAAGACTACTAAAGACTGAGCAACACGAACCCCAACAGATAAGATATCAGGTTAAGATACCACAGCGAACCACGAATTTAAGAATTCAACGAAGAATAATCCCGAGAAATGTGTATGGAGTCGGATGTTTATTTCCGGTTATGTTATGCAGTTCTAGTATAGTGTTGACTAGCGAAAACATTGTAACATAACACATGTTTTTATTGAAAGAAGATACAAGTATTTTGAATAAATCAATAATAAATATATCGAAAATCAGTGATAATTTACTGTTTAAAATTGATTAAAACTGTTCATGGAAAATAACTGCAAGTTGTTAATTATCGTGTCATAGTTTGGTTTACTGGTGATTAAAAAATCAATAGGATTAAGTATGGGGATATTGCCCGTAGGTAATATTGTTTATGACATGAACATTTATTTTCACACCTTTTACTTATATGACTGTTTATTATATCGTGATTAGGGAAATGAGCTTTCAATTATAGAGTTTTGAATGCCTTATAAAATTCCGACAAGAATTTATAAATTGTAAAACAAACAAATAATTATTTGTCTCTGTCCATTATTGTAATAGACGTTTTCAATGAACACTTTAACCTAGAATGACCAAGCGAGGATTTTGACAATTCAAAACTTTTTCAATGAATTCCATCTTTTTTGTTTATTTTATTATTGATCAAACCAAGGAGGTTATATGATCTCCTAAATCAAAAAGAAATCCACGAATTACGTATTTGACTTTTTTTTGTAATCAGCAATCCACGAATTTAATTATACCACGAAACGTCTTTTTTTCTCTATCCACGAAAATTGATACCCACGAAAATAAATGAATCCACAGTAAACGTAATTCAATATAATTAACATGAAATATGGATAGTTATCAACAATTATTTATTAGGTAATCTTTTTCTAGCAATACGCATTATTAAAATTACCATGTTGTTTCCGCACGTTGTTCCATCGGCCGGTATTACTAGAGATAAACTGGATCCTCCTGTTGAGCACCAAAGTCCTGTACAAATATTATCGAAATTATAACCGTATATTACCTGAAAAGAAATAGTTCTGTATGATATAAATTTATTTCTAAAGTGTTATTTATTTTATAATTGTTTTCTAATACGAATTAAAGCGATAGTAGTTTTCCAATGTTAAAATCTCTTAAATGGATTAGGAAGAGAAAAATTAAGGTACAACATATAATTGACAAGTTGATTACAATCAACTCCGATCTCCGTTATTTGTCAAGTTAAGAAACATTTCTCCAGGTCTATACGATATCCCAGAACTTTGTATCCTACTATTGTTTCTTTATTCGAATGTTGCTGCTAACAAGGACAAAGAAGTTGTTGCAGCAAGGATAAAGGGTAAAGTTGAAGCCATCGCTTCGAAAGTTTTACGGGCACCATCATACATTGGTTGAATATTATGGAATATCTGTTCTTTTTTTATTGTGTTGATACAGGTAGTAAAACTGTAAGTGCTGAGATGACTTTTATTGTACGCTCTAATAAGAATCTGTTTATTATACCGATTAAGATTAAAAGGGAAGAAAGTTTAAAATATATGACCTGAATAACCTCCAGGTACTGCCAAGACATATCTTATCAGTTATTATGAAAAGGGGTTACCACGTACCAGATTTAAGAGTGGCATACTAAATTTCTTTAGACAACGCCATTTCTACAGCAATCAGCAACGTACAATGTAGAAAGTCACGTAGAGGTCACTATATTGGTTTCAGCAATAGACAATTTACAACGATAGGTAAAAAGAGTAAGAAAATAACAAGACAGCCAAAAAAAAAAACAAAAAAAAAAAAAACATATAGGTTCTGCTTATTGTTGATGGCCACTAATTGCTAATATCTATTTCAATTGATCTCTGGTGGAAAGTTGTCGAACAGAAAGAAAGACAACACTTTCGCCAAAAGATGAAACAAAGACAAAAGACATTCAAAGTAAATCTATCCATGACGAGTCGTTAAGAATAATTTAACAGATATTACCAAATATTTCTCGTCAGTACCATATTTTACAAAGGACATAACACCACGATATATAAAATAAAAGACAACCCTCTGACGAGGTTCCCGACTTAGGGATTATTAATTATCTGAAAGAGAGGCCATACCTCTGATATCGTTGTTCTTCCGTGTAGATTTCTTTCAACAAGTTAAAAATAATTTAACAGAGACTACCAAATATTTTCCGTCAACACAATATTTTACAAAGAAGAAAACTCTTATGTATTCTAATTATTTTGAAAACAAAATGAAAATTTTGTCTTATGAATAACCATCATGAAAAAATATAGTTTTTTCATAATTGAATCGTGCATTATTTGTGTATTGGATTGCTTAATTGCCTTCTCTCTAATGTTATCTCTGTTTTGTTTACTGACAAATGACGAAACAATGCAATATTTAAAATTTAGTATTTTACAAAACTTTGTCCCGATTAAAAACTTAAAACCGACTGAATAAATTGAGAATTCAGTGATTATCGATGTCGAAATTAGCCCTTGGTAATAAACAGTCAGTTTGGGTATAAATATGTTTATTGCCAAGAAATAACTAACAAATTTGTTTATTATGTATGTACAAAGTATATGTATATTGCTTGATCAGCCCTTCTGTATATTACTTTTTTTTTTAATTGATTCAACAAATTTCGCTTGTCCAGGTGTCATTAACGGTGATCTCCACAACCACGAGTAGTTTGGTATAAATGACACAATACTACCGCGACCGATCGATAATATAAGACAAATCTGCGTGCCGTGTGCAGAGTGTCGTCCCTCCTCTAGTAAACGGCTTGCCATAGAATTTCAATAACAAAATAAATGTAAAATGTTAGTCGAGTATCAAACTTGAAACGAGGAAAACAAATACTTAGTAATCTAAACAAAATACACTATGCGATACGTATCTGCTTTATGATAAATTCACAAAACAGTTAGCTGGGTATTTATACTTTGACTATTATACTGGGACTATTATACTAATAGTCCCAGTTTATACTCACTTTTATTAGAATATCTGCAAGCGAAATCTTATTTCCAGAATACATATCTATATTTTTAGATAACATTTGATAATAGGTTCTACATTTGTATATCCCTTTTATAATAACTTCATTGAAATCTGATTCGTCAATGCACACTCCATAAGAAGGAAAGAAAACCCAAGGAGAGGAAAATTAACCAATAGAAAAAGTGGTCTCGTTTGCTATATATAAAATTTAGTATGAAGATAAATATGAGAAGAATTTAGAAAGAGATAGTTGAAGTAGATACATTAAAATGTCGTTAGCCTAGGTATGGTTTGAAATATGTATCAATGGTGTTTTGTTGGGTCGTAATGGAACAAGGCTATAAAACATGATTCATAACAGTAAAAAAACAAATCGGCGTTCTTATATATATATCAGGAGCCCAGAAGGGGGGTTCCGGGGTTGGAACCCCCCTTTTTTTGGACGATCAATGCATTTGAATGGGGACATATAGTTGGAACCACCCCCTTTTATCCTGGGTTGGGACCCCTTTTAAAATGGCTGGATCCGCCCCTGAGAGGGGAGTGTACATGTCTTTTTTATTATTACTAGATTATCAATGTTTTGATTGCATAAAATTTTAAACTATAAAATTTGTACAGATTTCTGTTGACGAGTGGTATACAGTGTTGATTACAAGTATCTTCAGCTTATTGTCACGATATCTGTTCGATACTTATTCGGTATGGTCATTTGCCAAAAGAAAACTACCTCGAATTATGTTGATATAAGATGATATAAGAAAGTACGGTGCTGATTGTGACTACAATATCAAAGAACAACATTATGCTTCTTCTATTGTAACTCTCTCTCTCTCTCTCTCTCTCTCTCTCTCTCTCTCTCTCTCTCTCTCTCTCTCTGCTTTCAACTAAAATCTAACTGTTTACATACAGGCGTAGCGGTAACAACTTGCTGTGCCCCAGGATGGAAGAAGAATAGTGGTCTAAGTGGATGGTGTTTTCTATTTTCACATAATCAAGTGACATGGGCCGAGGCTGAGGTACATGTAAACATATTATGAATAGCTAGAGGTTGACTGTCAGGTTTCTGATGTTTTAAATATATCTACATAGATTATTTTATCGACAGGCAACCACTTGGCTTGTAATATTGAATGGTATTATCAAGCTATCAGAATATGCGCTTATGATATTATTGTCTCTGAAATATCTTTTTACTTGATATACAAATTGGGAAAACAGAACATGAGACAACAAGACTAAATATGGCCAAAATCGTTTATGGTTAAATTTTTTCCTGATTGGTTTTGACGTAGTTTAGGTACAACTACCAAATTATTGTAATCAAAAGTCATCAATTTCACGTGAAATTCACCTCAAACGAGCTTATACATGAATCTCTCATGAATATTTTCATGTGAATTTCACGTGAATTGAGATTAATATGAATATCACATGAAATTTTTCACGTGAATCTCACGTGAACTTAACAAAAAAAATAATTGTAAATTTACATGATTTTATTGAAAATTTAAAGGTTATTTGAATAACCTTATTTTCAAAATTCACATAAGATTCACGCGAAACCCACATGAACTGATTTCACGTGAGTTTCACGTATAAGGTCGTTTGATGTGAAATTCACGTGAGATTCACCTGAATTTTAGAGGGTCGTAATGTGGGGTACCTTCATGACGTATAAAGATAAAAAATCTTGCCAAATGACGATAACGGTAATTTTTGGTGCATGACGGTAAAATGTACATTTTCTTTATAACGATAAAAAATCGACTGATTTTGACGAACCACGTTTAATTCGTCCCAAAATAACGGTAACGGATAATAATTTGAGACCAGCCGAATCACGATAAGAATATTTTGACGAATCACAATATCATTTTAACCAATTTGACACTAACAGTAGCCGAAAATGACCATTTGACGCCTGACGGTAAAGGACGTTCCTACCCTCATTTAAATTCACGTGAAATTCATGTGCGTGAAATTTCCTGTATTAGGCGGACTGTCGTGGATGGATAGCACAACAGCAGCAACATTATTAATTCAACACCAATCAAGTGGTAGTAATATAAATTCAAATTAGGAATTCCTTAAAAGATTTGGTGATCCCAAAGTCTTTCGTATATTGTAGGAAATATGCAGGTCATTTGAAGGATATTTAGCAGAACCAACAAATAAACCTATTGATGATTATTTAATCACAGAAACTCTAAAAACGGGTAAGCTGTATTTTGGATGATTAATGTTATGCTGTACACGATAACAAAATGAATAGTTTCGAATGACAATCGGGAACACATATCTAATTGTATCTGCCGGAGAGATAGCCGGTAAAAAGGTGTCAAACTTCGACTAGATTCGTTGACAATATATGTGGTTCTTATAGGAATAAAGGAATTTTTAAACAATATTATAAGAATAATCACTTTTAAAAGCTTATTATTATTTATTGTAATACTGATATATATATAGTACAAAAATGATCGTTAACTGTATACCACCATTTTGGATTGTAAAATAGCAGAACACTATCGGTCTTGTTCTTTGCTTAAATCTGCTAATTTTGAGACAGATGGGCAATTACTGTGTAAGACTGTTTATCTAAATAAAGAAAAATATGCGATTTAATGCATTATTTAGTCTGTTATGAAAAATACCAAATATTTGTTTTTGTTCGAATCAATTTGTCATTTAAGGGAAGATAACTCTAACAGTAACATTTTATAAAGAAATATTAAAGAAATTTTATTTTTTTACTTGTACCATTAAACCAAAAACGGTGACACATTTTTTTCTTTTTATTTACTTAAAGCATATTAGAAACCTATCTTCTCACATTTATTTCAAAATTCGATCTCATAGATTTCTTTTTATTCGCAAAAATGTTTTTTCATGAATAATCTATGCAAAATTGGGCAATTTTGCACGACTTGTAGCTTGCAAAATAGTGACGGTGACCAAGACTTTTTATTATATTTTCGAAAAAAGCTGGGTAAAATCTACATCTTAGCAAAGTATAAGCCAATTCTCTGATGAAATATATACTGATGATCCAACTTATAAGTTAGGAAACATATTTTCGCTTTTTTAAATTTTGAATAACTCTGAAATAGAGTTAAGAAAAAGAAGAAAAAAGGTTTCTATTTTGGCATCTTTATACCTGTAATCATTTGTTTTGGACCCAGTTGGAACCAAGACTCATATCTGTTCCGCTCATGATCGAAACACTCCACTATAAATATTGTGTGTACAGCTTTCAGAAACACGATCGTAGGCTCCCCGATCTTCCCCGTAGTCCTGCGTTGAACTTATCTTAACGAGCTTCTGTCCTTACTTGGAAGTTGATTAAGAATAGTGCAGTGTTACGTACTGTAGAATGGAACGGAACGGATATGAAATATGGGTATACTTTGATATAACAGCAACCCAATAACATGCGATATTACAAATGACATTCAGAGGTCAACATATTGTCTTTAATAATATACATTGTATGAACCAAATGTACTATATCTTTATCGCCCTAGCCTAGAAAAGTTAGGAATAAATATAACAGAGACGAGCATAGATTTGCTATGAGCACCTAAATCGACAAATTCTGTCCTTCCCATTAATTGTTCTAATGTGTTTTATTAAAGGACGAATATATTGGCTCGGATTGAGTGATTTGGAACAAGAGGGAACCTTTCTGTGGACAACTAGTCAAACACCAATTACATCATATAAAAACTGGATCCCGGGGGACCCGAATAATGCCAATAGTGGGGAGGATTGTGTTCTTAATAACTGGAACCATGATGGCAAATGGGCAGATGGAGATTGCGAACTGAAGGAGTATTATATTTGTCAGACAGAGTGAGTTTTTCAATATTAATTATAATAAGTGACAATACAAACGCAACACATCATTTTACAAGCTCCCATATGTTTTTTATGAATGACAGTACAAAAATATTCTATCAGTGGATTTGTAAGTAAAAGTACAGTTGTCAAAATCAAAGCTTGCATATTTTTCTACAAATAGGTTCATACTTTACTACATGCAAAGGAAATTGTTAATCTGCATTATTTTTTGACAAAATTTGCTATAGTTCATTATTGTGAAAATTTGCCCTCCAAATTTCTAAATTTTATTTTGTCCGTTCAAAATGTGAAATTTGTAAAGTTAACGTTTGAATAAGAAAAATCGAAACGCTCTGAAAATTGCTTGAAAATGTGCTGTTGGCAAACTTAAATCTGTCTTCAAAATTTTAGAACGATTAGTCAACTTCCAAAGAGTTTCTGTCGGTTTGATTTTTTACAAATGGAAAATACATGTGGGTTGCATTTCTATTGACACTCAGTATAATCACGAAACTTTTTTTCCAATTATTTTAAATATTTAACTGTCGAAAGTGGATAAATATCGTATCACACTCGATGCAGTGGTAGAATCTAATTATATATGTAACTATAATTGGAATTCAGGTCGTGTCGGACAACGAATGGTATTTTTTTAAGAGTGAACCAGTTTTTTTTTAATGAAATTTATTGCCAATCGCCGAGTCTCCAATCATTGATAGCAAGACTGAGACAACATCTTGACATAAATCAAAACAGTCAAATATTACCTTACACAAACCAATACTTTTTTTCTTTTTTGTCATTGAGTTGTATGTTTTTCTTAGACTTATGATTTTTTTATTGCCCGTTGGTATTTGCCATTAGAATAGATAGAAAAGAACAGAAGATGAAAGGTTTTAACGGAAGAATCATACTTCTCTAATTCATTCGGTATATTATGAACTGAAATATTGAATAATTTCATTTAAATTATTTTTCTCAGAGATATTGACGGGGGCATTGTCGGATGATATGACAAACATGGACAACAACAAACAAAATACTGGAATTCTAAGACTAAGTGACAATTTTAATATTGATTAAAAAAGTCACAGTGCTTGTGTATCGTTCTTTTCAATACTATCATATCTAGAGACTTCCTGTACATTTATGCATGTCAGTTTTATATTTCTGGAAAATTCAATTCAGTGTGGAAGTTTTTTTAACTTATTTTTTATTTTTGCTGTATCCATAATAGGAATGGCCATTTTGTAATTATTAGAATTAACATGCACAAGCTACATATCAATAAAGTTTCATTGAGTTTGATCAAATAACATTTAAAAATATAATACAAATCCAATGGCGTAGCTTCCATTAGGGAGTAAGACAGTTACTGACACACCAATTTGTTTTTAAAAAGGAACACAATAAAGAATGATAAATGAGATAAAATGTAATACATAGTATTAATAAGAGTTTGGTGGATATTTGTCTCATTAGTAATCATACCACATCTCCTTATTTTTAATTAGAGTGAAGATGGTTCAAAATATTTGAATTTTCTTCCCTTTACAGATATATTCCTCAATATTGATTAAAATACAGAGGAGTTAAAGTATTAGGGCAACTTTGTTACAGAAAAAACGTATATACAAATGTCTTGTTTTAAAAAGAGAGGCAAAAGATACGAAAGGGACTTTCAAACATTAGTCGAAAAAAACGGACAATGACATGGCAAAAAACACATTACTATCAAAAGACATACAACAGTATACAAAACACAACATAGAAAACCAAAGACTGAACAACACATTTAAGGAAAGAACACATTATACAAGAAGAGATGTAGAACTGTGAAACTACATGAGGTGTTTTTTTATTGATACATGTAACTTATTTGTAATGTTTTGTGGACGTGTTTTTCAACATAAAGTACGCAATTCTATGGGAACCAACTGTGCTCCTCATCTGACCGACATGTTCCTTTATTCATATTAGGCAGACTTCATAGTTCACCCAGAAACAGCAATCAATCAATCAATCAATCAATCAACTCTATAAAATTCGACTTTAATGCATCTGTAAATGCTGAAATCTCTTTTGCGATGCCAGTTTCGCCCATGAACCACCACTTGTAAGCCGCGCTGAAGCATTGACTTCAAAACCTCAAATAGTTTGCCTCGCTAGAAATAAGACCTAAGCTTGTAGGAGCTGCAACCGGTATTCCCGTAAAGTTCTATATACAAAAAAAACCTGTTCTCGGAAATTGCTTTTGCACAGAAGTTGACAAGATCGTCAAAATTAAATTTAAATTTAATTTGTGTAGTTGAGTTTACATTATACAGGTTAAGTGTAAGTCAACTGATTTTTGCCCAGATGCAGCGAAACGCTGCGCATCGTCAATATTGATTGTTATACCTATCCGTTGATATATTTTCTAACGCCAGAAGATGTTTCATTGTGCTTCTAACGCCAGAAGATGTTTCATTGGGCTTCTAACGCCAGAAGATGTTTTTTTTTGTGATTCTAACGCCAGAAGATGTTTCATTGTGCTTCTAACGCCAGAAGATGTTTCATTGTGCATTAGTTTTTGCTCAACTTTTGTGTTATCATGTTTGAACATAAAACGGTTGTGTTGAAAAAATTCAAATAAATACACCTTTTATTATATTTATTCAAGAAAAGCTTATGGTATTTTGGTGAACATCACAAAAGTTTTATATAAAAAGTGGGTTGCTCATAATACTACCACACTATATTGTAGATAAATAGGTTATATTGTATGAATCACAAGTCTGTAAAATATCCAGAACGGTTGATGCGAACCCTGTCTGTAAAAAAAGAATATATACTGAGTAGAGACAAAAAACCAAATCGCTTGAGTAAAAAAATATAAATATAACATAATAAAGAAAATATTCACGTTCCGTGTTGGTATATAACACAGACGCATACGTTACGTATTAAAGACACTTTGATATTTTTTTTCATAAAAGAATCAGTGTTTTTGTCATCAAGAGGGTTATGTTTATTATTTTCATGCACATTCAACATTGAAATTGATTACAAATTGATTGTTATAACAGACATGACTGACAAAAGAATTATTTTAAACACGTTACATAAAATGTATACCATTAAATGTATTGGAATAAAATGGCTGCCCAGTAGTGAGTACTTCTGTGTTTACATGAATTATCATTGATATGGTCATAGTTTTAAAATAGCTGTTTACAAAACTTTGAAATTTTCGACATATTAAGGATTTTCGACCCCAGGAATATATTACCTTAGCTGTATTTGGCAACCTTTTAGGAATTTTGCGTCCTCAATGCTCTTCAACTTCGTACTTTATTTGGCCTTTTAACCTTTTTTTATTCGAGGGTCAATGATGAGTCTTTTGTAGACTAAACGCGCGTCTGACATACAAAATTGTAAGCCTGGTATCAATGATGAGTTACCTTTCCTGTGTATTTTTTGTTAAATAGTAGCCCTATACTCACCCATACGTTTTCAGTGTTGTATGCTTTAGATGTTTTATGTACAGGAGGGCTGGATGGGGTTAACAGGGTGAAGAATAATTCATTATAGACGGGAAAAAAAATACAAAAAAATGAGCTATCTTTCAATGTTCCGTCTTTCTGGGGAAGCAAATTTGTTGCTTATGTACTCAACCAATTTAAAATTTGGAGTCGCCAACAGAGTACAAATGAAGCGGATTTAACCAACTATAGGTCACTGTACGGCCTTCAACAATTAGCATAATCCCTACCGTTACTTTAAGAGTTCATGCGATTCCTTTAGTTTTTGTATCTTCTAAACAAATGTGTGAAATTTGAACATAAATAAAGGCAGTAGTAGTATACCACTGTTCAATAGTCATAATTCGATTAAGCAAATACAAATCCGGATAACAAACTAAAACTGAGGGAAACACATCAACTATAAAAGGAAAACAACGGAACAACAGAAACACTGAACTACAACAAAAGCAAACGCCAACATACATAGAAACGGACTGAATGATAACAACTGCCATATTCCTGACTTGGTACAGGACATTTTAAGAAATAAATGGGGAATGTGTTCATGGGACACAGATGATGCCCCCGCTTGCATATCATATAAAGTTATAAAGGGACATAACTGAAGAACGGTAAAAGTGACGCTACCCAAATTTGTTATTGATCTGAGTTTTGTAGTAATAAGTATTGTGTATAAGTTTCATACCATTTGGTTGAGGCAAACTTAAGTTAGAGAACGGAAACGAAAAACTCCAGCAATTTTTCCCTTTGTAAAGGGGCATAACTCTAGAACAGCAAAAATGACACCACCAAATATCAAACTGTATCTGTATTTTGTGGTAATATGCATTGTGTATAAGTTTCATAACATTTTGTTGAGGAAAACTGTAAGTTACAGAACAGAAACGAAAAATTCAGCAATTTTTCCTTTGGTAAAGGGGCATAATTCTAGAAAGGTCAAAGTGACACCACCAAAATTCAAATTTGATCTGTATTTTGTGGTAATAATCATTGTGTATAAGTTTCATAATATTTGGTTGAGGCTAACTTAAGTTAGAGAACGGAAACAAAAAATTCAGCAATTTTTTTCATTTGTAAAGAGGCATAACTCTGGAACAGTTAAAGTGACACCCCCAAAATTCAAACTTGATCTGTATTTGGTGGTAATAAGCATTGTGTATAAGTTTCATAACATTTGGTTGAGGCAAACTAAAGTAAGAGAACGGAAACGAAAAATTCAGCAATTTTTCCATTTGTAAAGGGGCATTACTCTAGAACGGTTTAAGTAACACCACCACAATTCTAACTTGATCTGTATTTTGTAGTAATAAACATTGTGTATAAGTTTCATAACATTTGGTTGAGGCAAACTAAAGTAAGAGAACGGAAACGAAAAATTCAGCAATTTTTCCATTTGTAAAGGGGCATAACTCTGGAACGGTTAAAGTGATGCCACCAAAATTCAAACTTGATCTGTGTATTGTGGTAATAAGCATTGTGTATAAGTTTTATAACATTTGGTTGAGGCAAACTAAAGTTACAGAACGGAAACCAACTTTGGGACGTTCGGATGTACGCACGGACGACAAGGGTAAAACTTAATGCCCTCTTCGCTACGGCGGGGGCATAAAAATAGGGGTTGAACTTGGTTTTATGGCTAGCCGAACCTCCTGCTTATATGGTAATGTTAGAAATACCGTTAAAATGACAACACTACGTGACAGGAATGCAGTACAAAGTAAAATCACAAAAAATACTGAACTCCGAGGAAAATTCAAAAAGGAAAGTCCCTAATCAAATGGCAAAATCAAAAGCTCAAACACATCAAACGAATGGATAACAACTGTCATATTCCTGACTTGGTACAGGCATTTTCTTATGTAGAAAATGGTGGATTGAACCTGGTTTTATAGCTAGCTAAACCTCTCACTACAAACAAACGCATAAACTCCTTTTACATCAAATTTACATAGAATTTTAGATCGAGTAACACGAAACACTGATTTTGTGAAAAATGAGTGCGTATAAAAATCATGACGTTTAAACGCACTTGTTGAAGACCCATGATGATAGTATACCTATTGTGGTTAGTGGGAGGTTTACTAGCTATAAAACCAGGTTTAACCAACTATTTTCGACGGAATATAACAGTTGTTTTCACTCATTCCATTGGTTGATAACGTTTGATTTTGTCAGTTTTTATAGACATTTCTTTTTGAATTTACATAGGAGATCGGTATTTTTGCTATATTATTTCATTGTGTGGTTGCAGAGCTACATCTCGTTTTATTTACAATTCAGAAGATGTTATATGAAAATCACCATTTTACGTTCACAAACAAAGCAAAGTGCACTATAATGAACCGTACTGGCTATAATCTTATCAGTATCAGATACGGCTATGCAATACAAACCTTTCTTCCGTTTTCGATTGAGGGAGTGTTGATTTGGATAGAGCATTACTGGTTCCCCACCTTCAGTGTAAACAACAACTGGTTTACCAGGAGATGTGCCATCCGCATCAGACTGCATGGGTTTATTATGTCGCGGTGACCTAAGTGTACTTTGTAACCGAGGAGATCTATGTGCTTGCTGTCTCGGTGTTACAAGTAAATATTCTTCCCCAGTTGTATAATACGCACGAGGACTTTCAACTTTGTTTACAGCTTGAAATGCGTGACCTCTTGATTGTATATTTTGTTGCCTATGTCTTGGAGAAACTTCGCCCCGCATGTATTGTTGCTGTTTTAAGTTCCTCATTTGCTGTTCTTTTAACCATCTATCTCTTAAATGCAGTCTTCGATCGAGAACCGAACCTTCTATAATACTATCACTTGCATGTCTTCTCAAGCTAGTCGCCCTTGTTTTTCGATAATTTTCGAGGACTGTCTTTCTTTTCATATCTAGGTGTCGAAGTTTGAATTCGTACGGTTCTATCTGATTCCGAACGTTTTGGTACAGAGGTTTTTGTTTCGCTGATCACTGCACCATTCTGCTGCATTTGTCTGTCCTCAATAATACTACTCAACCTACTTTCATTTTCCATGGACAATCCATATGTCTTACTGATCTGACCGACAGGCTTGTCTACAGTGGTTTCGGCAAGGGTCTCTTCAACAGCAGAAACTGGTCGATTGCAGTCTGGATATCCAGGTCGACTCACATTGAATGAGATGAATGTCCCTTTCTGTACAACACTGCAGATAGAATGGGCAAATTTAGTACAAAAGGAATGTATTAAAGGTCTACTGCATTGCTGTTGGCAATATGTATGACAACAAATAATTCTGATAAACTGTTAATTACGTACGTAAAAATAGAAATAAGCTTTGTTTACAAAATCAAAAGCAAAAATATCTTTAATAATGTGCATAATAAATTAAGCTCCTAAAATTCCCATGCTAAAGACGTCAAAATTATCTTAAATGATCACTTAATCATATACCATTTGATAGAAATTCACTCATTTTTATTTATGATGCGTTATTAAAAATGATGACTCATCAACATACATTAACAGGTGTGACAAGGAAACTATCACTAGTGGAGCCTTATGAAACACTTCATTTCAAACCCGGCTTTGGTGGCCTTAGGTTTCTTTGAAGTGTTCTGTGGAATGTTGTTTGCATGTTGTTGTTTTTTCTTGGAGCCTTGGTGGCTATTAGCTACACATTCGCAATGTTTACCAAAATTATCAGTGATATCTCAAAATGACAAACAGTTATTTTGATTTGCAAAACTTGAAATGATGGCAAACGATACAAAAACTTTGACGAAGACTTGTTTTATAATCATCTATTATTATAAAATATAATTTGTTTGATAAAAATAAATAAATCAAAATATGGTCGAAATGAATATACGATACTATACAAATAAGAAGATGTGGTATGAGTGCCAATGAGACAACTCTCCATCCAAGTCACAATGTATAAAAAGTTAACAATTATAGTTCTAAGTACGGCCTTCAACACGGAGCCTTGGCTCACACCGAACAGCAAGCTATAAAGGGCCCCAAAATGACTAGTGTAAAACAATTCAAACAGGAAACCAACGGTCTAATCTATATAAAAAACGAGAAACGAGAAACACCTATGAACCACACCAACAAAAACAACCACTGAACAACAGGCTCCTGACTTATGACAGGTGCATAAAAATGCAGCGGGTCTAAACGTTTTAATAGGCACCAACCTTCACACTAACCTGAGGTAGTAGTGTAACATTACAACATAAAAAGACACACTATGAAATGTATGAGACACGACAATTTGATTCTTACTTGTGATTGTCCTCTGGTTGAAATCCTTGGTTTTCAAATATCTGTTCATCGGTTTCAATAGTTTGCCAAACGGGACTCTCTCGTAGAATAGCTTGTCTGTCTGGTTGCTTCAACAAAAATCATGCAAATGTATTGAATAGATGATTTTCGATTTTATAATAGATCTTATCGCTATTTGGGAACCTGCGACGCTTGACCCGAGAATCTGCGACACTTGAACTATTGACGTCACACAACAATCACTTTTCCTTTGTGGCGTCAGACATTTTTAATTGTGACGTCAAAATTTTACAGGAACCTGTATGATGTCCAGCAATGGCGGACTAATAGCGATAAGGTGTTTTGGTTTATCTTAAACTGCGATGACAATTACAATTACAATGCATACTTGCTATATATGTTTACATGGACTTGAATACAAATACGGAAGTAAGGTTACAGAAATGTATGCAAATTGATTATGACGTTTTGTTAAAAAATTAACGAGATGTAAAGAAAACAAGCCATTTGTTTCCAATGGGTGAAAATTTTAAGCCATATATATATATATCCAAAATGCTATTAAAGCAAAGAATGCCACGGATACTTATAGGTTTGCCACACTTGTATAATAAAGAAATATATGTATCAGATGTTCAAGACCATATCTTGTCCTGACTTTAAAAGTACACTGTCGCAACGACCAAGTCGACTTTGATGAAAAATGTACATGGTAATGATTTCCTTTCCGTTTCCTTTCCGTGTCTTATAAAGCGACAGTAGTTTTCGATGTTTCGTAATTCAGTTACGCAGAGACAAATAAAGGTAACAAACAGAAAAGAGGAATGAACTCAAAACGAGCCAGACCGGGTGCATCGACAGGGTAAGCGTCTCCTGCTTTCCGTGTACCACCCGCCATTCGAGTTCACACTCAGTAAAAACGTCATAATCGTGAAAATGTTATCACAAGTACTAGTAAGTCTTATATCTATAAATTTCATTAAACATATCTTGAGGAATACGACCGTTGCACCAGGGGAACAGGTACCACTTACCAATTACCAGACAACCATGAATTAAGCCTTTGTCGCGTTGCTCAATGTTTTGTTTTCTGGGTAATATAGCTCATCTTTTCATGTTTATTTGTGTAACCAGTATTGTGGATTGTTCATCGAATTATTGTTATTGATATCACATTGGCTACATTTACTTGCATTTCTATTCGGTCAATTATTGAGAGATTCCAATGCTAGTTTGATACACACATTTAGTATTCTTATGACCAAGTCATTTGAAAAAATAGGAACTAGATTTAACACTATATGCACTCTTTGAGAAATCGACCTTTCTTCTTCAGGAGCACCTTGGATTGCGCTATTTTCAGATTTATTAAAACTGGCCTGATAGATATTATTCTACCCCACAAGATCAATTACATTCATTGGAATGTCATGGTTTCTGAACAACCAAATCGAACCTTTAACACTGTTCCTTTAATGACGTTTTGGTGGTGTGTAGGTTAAAAACTACTCACTTTTAGTTATATGATCTTAACAAATATTTTATATCAGAAATCAATTATTACAGTTGAATATCATTCAAACGAACAAGCAGATTGTATTAGAATTTCTTTACACGGCAATGAATATTACAAAACACACAAAAGAAATACTTAATTGGCTGCATGCAGCAAAACGAACATTTTAGATCAAACATAGATCAGAAACTTTTGTCATTCTTTTTATTTTGTTTTATCAATAACACATGCTTATACTGAACAGAGAATGGTACTATGAGTTTCACTTCCGGAAATGAATGAAAATGAGCATTTCCAATGTAAAAATGCACTACATTGGCGTAAAGGCTGCTTAGCATGATAAAATTTTGATAAATGAAATCAAACAGACGTGTTAAAAGTATTTTAAGACATGAAAGTCAAAGAAAATGTTAGTGATTTTACTTACCAAAATATATTAATGCTTTACAAATGACAGAAACAATTCATAGCAATATTAGAACAAGGAAGTACGATTTTTGCTTTGTAACCTCGAATAACTATGCATCTCAAAAGAAAGGTTGATGATTGATATGGAACAGGTTACTCATATTCACATATCGTGTTCACAGTTAACACCAAACTTAACACATTAAGCATGTTAGGCCATTTGATATCATTTTGCACTCTAATTGTTTTTTGACAGTTTGGACTCAAATGTTTAGTTTCCTAATTCATACAACTGAAATGATGGTGAAAACCTTCATTAGTTCTTGACTTTTGCAAATTTTTTTACTGAATGAAGTTATTAGGAAATTAACATGAAGAAGCATGACAGATTGGAAATTTTCCATATCGATCATATATTGCTATCTGATATAGTATTACATGTATTGAATTTTTACAATTAACGATTCATGTTTGCTTATATGAATTTGATAAACTCAGAAATATTCCCGTTAGACACATGTTTTTTTTTGTTTTATAGACCTTCTAATAATAATAATTTGCAGACATGCTCTTAAATTGTTATAGATGCCAAAATACACCATGTCCAAATAGTAATGGATACTTAAATTCCTTCAAATGTTAGCGGAAAATTGAGCAGTTTGCCACTCGTAGAATTGTCTGAGCATGTGCATGTTATATGCACATTACCATTAGCAGATCTTTAAGGTGGTACCTAACACTACAGGGAGATAAGTCTGTAAAATCAGCTAAACGTTTTAATTATGTTGTGTTGTGAAGGGAATATTAAGCTTCTCAATGATCAAAATTAGTGTTTGTCAAACTGCTATATAACCAGTGTAATTTTTCTGATAAATTGGTTGGTTCAAATTTTTGAAATTTTATAATTTTGTCAAAGGGTCAAAGTAAATATTTTGTCAAAATTTTATGAAAATTAAACGAGCCAAATTAATTTTAGTGAAGGTGTTGGGTACCACCTTAAGGTCTATAGATATAGGAAGATGTGGTGTGAGTGCCAATGAGACAACTCTCCATCCAAATAACAACTTATAAAAGTAAACCATTATAGGTCAATGTACGGCCTTCAACACGGAGCCTTGGCTCACACCGAACAACAAGCTATAAAGGGCCCAAAAGTACTAGTGTAAAACCATTCAAACGGTAAAACCAACATTCTAGTCACTATTTTTCGCGACATTTCCTTTGTTTGGTAGATAGTTTGCACGGATACAATTGTTTTGTAAAATGGAGTACACTTATTTTCAAACCCTGAATACATTAGGAGAATATTATTACAGAAACTACTCTCATTAAACAAACAAAAATGGTTTCTTGGTGTTTTATCCATTCCTTTTTTTTTGCACTTTAGCTAATTTCTATAAATGTTGCTCACGTCCCAAGTCAACTGTGTATTGAACAAAACTGAAACATTCATATTGGAAATATAGAGAATTAAAACTGTTAAAGGCATCAAATTATCAGCTCATGAGCAAAAATATACTATAGTGCTAATATGATGTATTAACCCGAAAGCTGATTTATTCTTTTGCATGATACTCTTGCAAATAAAGCAAAATTTAAAAAATCTCTTTAACTCTATTTTCTAATACTATTATTTGTCTGTTTGTCTTTTTTTTTTGGCCATGGTGTTGTCAGTTTGTTTCGATCTATGAGTTTGACTGTCCCTCTGGTATCTTTCGTCCCTCTTTTCTAAATGAGGAAACCTTAAACGAACATCTTTGTTGTTTTGTCTTACCTTTGCAAAGGTTGCATCATCTGGTATAAAAGAAAATAAACCTTATATTTCAAAATTTGTTTACTGGCGTTTGTCACGTAATTTGAAAACAAAATCAGAAACATGTACATTATTTATTCATTATTCATACCATTTGACTGCGCAGTCGTCCACCATTTCTGCGTCTATATTGAGTTAATACCAGAACAATACACAGAAGTAAAAGATACATTCCACCAAGAACCGAAATGACCGGTATAATCCATTTGTCTACAAAATATATAGATAATTGTAGATAATATTTTACATTAACAGGGTAGTTGATTTAACCGGATCGGTTTTCATCTTACCCGTATAAGCAAAATATATATCAAAAGATGTCCGTTAAACTAGTTTGTTTATTTATAACATGGTCAATTCTACTGAAAGATTTTCCAATCTTCTACAATATGTGAAACCAATAAGTTTTAAAAAAGAGGAGCAAATATCTTAAAATTAATGCAGTTTCAAGCCAAACATATATTTCGAATTTAAATTACATTCTCATGCTTCAAATTGATAGACAGCTAGGTGCGAATGTTTTCAAAAGTGTAATCTAATGATCTATAACTTAAATACCTTTTAACCTCATGAATGATAAATTAGCGAATATGGGAATTAGAAATAGAATTTCAAAACACAAAATTATCTATATCCAAATTACAAATTACATATGCTGTACCGAAAAGTAATGATTTCAGCAAAATTCAATGGTACTTTCGAACTATATTTCAATAAACACTAACATATGTTGCAGCGTTGTTCTTGACAAATGAATTACTTTGTGAACCTTAAATATGTCTCAAAAATTAAAATTATATCATGGTGTAATTTTTTCTTATTTGGGATGCGGACCACATTTAGTTACGAGTTAAAACGAATCCACGTATAACCAACTGAAACAATCCATTTCAATAAACAAATAGAAAGAGCCTCATAAATTAGTTATATCGTTTACATGTAATTTAGTTGGTCAAATAATTAGATGTCTTTTCAAGATATCGAGACTGATATGAAACAAACTTTTAAATGAGGAAGATATGCCAAGAATATACCAAAATATCAACTTGTTTGTATTTGGCACATAACTGTTTCAAGGCTTGGTAAACAGTTTTAAGCTCATACGCAAATTAGATTTTTTTCGAACATTAAACTAATATTTCATATGTATTTGATAGACGAACAAGATTTATAGAAGTTTCTTTGTGTTTACCTTTGGTATCGGATACAAGAGAAGCAGGTGAAAGGCTTTCTGAAGTTGTCGCAGATTTCGTTATGGATTCAGTAAATGATGCCAACGTTGAAGTGGAAGTTGATGGTGTTGTTGTTGTCGGAGTTGTTGTTGTCGAAGTTGTAGTTGTAGAAGTTATTGTAGTGGTCGTAGATTTAGTCGTCGGTTCTGTTGTCGGAGTTGTAGTTGTCGTCGGTGTTGTTGATGTTGACGTTGAAGTCGTCGGTGTTGTTGTCGGAGTTATTGTAGTTTTCGAAGTTGTTGGTGCTGTTGTCGGATTTGTTGTTGTTGTTATTGAAGTAGTAGTCGTAGGTGTTGTGGTCGAAATTTTAGTCCTCGGTGTTGTGGTGGTCGAAATTTTAGTCGTCGGTGTTGTGTTAGTCTTTGTTGTAGTCGTCGGTGTTGTTGTGACTGTAGTTGGTTTTGTTGTAGTTGTAGCCGGAGTTGTTGTCGTTACATTACGATTTACTAAATATTGTCTACATGTATGACAACAACCTTGAGGATTAACATAAAATGGACATAGGTTTTCCATACATCCTTGCCATAGGTCTCCATATAAACAATCTTAAAATGTAGTATAACACATATATAAAACTATTTTATATTGCGATCAAACAAAGTAATATTCAATCAGATTTCGTTATTTGATTTGATGGACATTTCATGTGTACATAATTAAACAAAATTTTTGCGGTATGAATATCAACATATTTTGAAATAAAATTCCAGCAAGTCCTTTTAAACATTCTGAATAGGCTTTCACTTATTCCTGAACATCCGATAAGAAAATTTTAATTAATTTCAGAATGTTAACAACGTTTATCTTTTTATTACATTTAAGCACATCTATCAAGTATAGAAACCGATGATGGAGTACAAAACGGCATTAATTCTAATTATGTATTAAGTACTTTGAGCTGCAGATGAAAAAAGGGTGAAAGCTAAAAAATAAAAAGCCAGTAAACCACCTTATATATATGTATGAGAATGTCCCATCAGATTCACTTCAGTGATTGTCTTATGCCATATTATAATTATTTGTTTTTCATTTTTCGATGACAGCTATTTGATTGTTTCAGTTTAATTAATTTAATTCTTTTATAGACTCGGTATGATTAAGAACTTGACATATTGTTGTAGATTACATGTTAAGATCTGATTCCTTTTCCGGGTTTAGCTTTACTGTTGGTATGTTTGTATTGTTTTATCAGCTATTCATGCAACATTTGTATAAGGTGTCAGGATTTCAACAATTTTGGTCTCGAGCGTCACAGAAGAGACGTTAATTGTCGAAATGCACATCTAGTTCAATAGAAATTGGTAACGTTAATGTTGTTACACTCTATACGTCTTTTATCGGTTTTGCTAGTCGTTGGGTTGAAGACTAAACTTATCATAGATACCAGGATTGAAATTTTGTACGCCAGACACGCGTTTCGTTTGAAAAAACTATCAGTGACGTTCGAATCAAAAAGTTGAAAAGGCCAAACAAAGTACGAAGTTGAAGAGCATTGAGGACCCCAAATTCCTTAAAGTTATGCCTATTACAGCTAAGGTAATATATTGCTGGGTAGAAACTCCTTAGCATTTCGAAAATTTCAAACAGTTAATTTATAATTATGACCATATCAATGATAATTCATATCACAACAAACGCGCGTTTTACCAAATTATAAGCTTGATAACTTTATTGAGTTTTCATATGTTTAATTTTGTACAATATGATTTGTTACTTGTGCATTTTATTAAAACTGTTATGCAAGTGGGAGGTTAAGCTAGCTATAAAAACAGGTTTAAACCACCTTTTCTTTCGGAAAGTGCCTGTAAAGTTCCGTTTGGTTGATAACGTTTGATTTAATTTTTTTTCAGTTTTTATGGGTTTCCCCTTTTTGAATTTACCTTGGAGTTCGGTATTTTTGTTATGCTTTTTCACATAAAAACTGAATTTCTAGAAATAACCAAATGATTGAAGGGCCTATGATTGCAATGATAACCAATGTAGCTGCCTTTTCTATCACAACCAATAAATAAACTGCTGTGTAAGACGAAATAAACTATTAATAGTACTTGCACTATAAATAATATGAAACATGAAGACACTAGAATATATTATACAGATTTCAGCCAGAAATAAATAGCTTTGATGCATGGTCTGTGCCAAAAGCCGCATTGAAAAGCAACTTATTTCTGTAGATGTAAGAGCAGTTATAAACGCTAAATGCATAAAGAGCACTCTCCTTAACATAAGGAGCACGATTTAAACCATACATATTTTGCCCCTGTTAGAGTAGTGGTTGTTTAAATAAAAGCTATACAATGCATCACAACACTTTATTTATTTCTGGTTTCATTGAAGCCATGACAAAGCCTTCACTCAATATATATATGACAATAATAGTATGAAAACATAGTCTACGCATTTTGCAAACAAAATTTCACGTTGTTTTGCGTGCATAGATGGTCTTCTGTGTGCGAGGAAACACCTGAAACCGACCTATATTTGTTGTTGTTGCAACAGTTGTAAAGCTTGTAGGAAACATATGATTGTGACATGTTTCACAACACCATTCAGGATGAACATAATATGGACATAACATTTCCATACAACCTGATGACTTGTCGCCGTATCTACAGTCTACAATTGATCAAATGCTAGAAAAACAGATAAATTCCGATGCGGACTGTAAACGCATGGAAATAACGTGGGATATGAAAAGGTTCTTTTAATTAGCTTTAAATTAGTAGATTTGCTATGTCATTAAAGTACCCCAAATTAGTTTTCGTATATCTTCTTAAAATGTAACATAAATGATAAGCATTCAACAAGAATTTGCGATTACTTTTATCATTGTTGACTATTTAAGGTTGCAACAGCGTACTGTCATTCATTTTTGAAATATCTTTTCTAGGTAAATGACATTATGGGACGTTTATCCAGACAAAAAGACTTTTACTTAAACTAACTTACCCGAAAACGTTTAGTAATGGTTAGGTTCAAAACTTTGACAAATGGGAGTTGTTCGATTTCCTCCTTTGTGGAAGACATTTCTGAGTTAGTTCAAAATATCTACAGGACAATTAAATTTCTATATAATCTATAGACTCTTCACAGGAATTGATGCACGATCTTGAAAATATTACACAGAGTACCTAAGGTTTTAAAACGGCAAATAATCATTAAAGAAATTACACTATGAGCTCCGAGCGATCGGAGAGATTTTTCTGGTTGTAACTTAATCAGGAACGCTGGAACCAATATTTCAAAGCCCAGGATGTAAAACAAAAATAAGACCAAATATGATCAAAAGGAAACGAAAAAAGAAAGGTCAGAAAATTATAGGAATGTTATTAATATGACATGTTAGATTTTTTTTTGCAGATGTTCTATTCAGATACAAGTTTTCTCCAACTTTACTAAGTTGTAATATACTTTATTTTATTTTCATCAGGGTACGTTCATGTGGTAAATTTTGGTACGCATTACTTCATTTACTTCTTGTAACAGTGTGAAAATATCAAGCAGGTCAATGACCTAAGAACCGCGTTATAGCTCATCGATTCAGAACCATGATTATAACGAACATTCGACATTAAGTTACCATAATTAATATAAACAAATGTTTTGTAGAGACATGTGAATCATTATTTGCAGCGAGAATTGATAAAGCACCAGTCAATGAATTTTGAAAACAGGGTCTATGCTGGTTAAGGAAACTAGTCATAGAAATTACAATAATTTTTTGTTTGTGATCTTTGTACTATCAAGTCGAACACAAACTTTGTAAATTGTGTATTCTTGTTAAAATGTTACAAATAGTATCAATTTTTAGTTTATTGAAATAATGCATTGTGAAATAATTACCATGGATGTCAGTTCTATGTTGCTGACAGAATCGACAGCATTGGTTTTCTAAGGCAGTAGTATAGCAGTCCCTTGGACTTAGTGACGAACAGTCACCAATATCACCAAAAATGCATTCTATAACGTAAAAATACCAAAGAAATTTCTAAATAGAAACAATTCTAAAATATATTTCGACGTACATCTACGTATTAAACATCCTTGGCTTTTAAATGTTTATATTTGAGCGTTTATGACAATGGTAAATGCAGAAAAACGCTTTGGACGCATGCCATTTATCCTCACTTGTAAAGAAACTTAATCTTCTCTTTGAAAATGAAATTAAATGGGATTATCTAGTATAATAAATAAGCCTACGGAAAGAGCTTGGTGTATATTCTAAACGATCTTATCTTTATTGAATAGAACTCAGCTTCTATACTCACAGTATACTCACAGAAGGTATTTCAATCTGTTTTCATGCGTTAATAAGAGCGACTGAAATCGACATTACAAAAGTTTTACGTTCACCATTACAAATTGGTGTTCCTTTGTTTTCCTCCTATAGTTGATGTGTTTCCCTCGGTTTTAGTTTGTAACTCGGATTTGTTATCTCTCAATCGATTTATGACTTTTGAACACCGGTATAATACTGTTGCCTTTATTGACACCTGGTCTGTAAATTTACCGATTGCTTTCTATTTCTGATTGTGACATTTTGACTGAGCATGGATTCGTATTGCGGACAATGGACGCATTTCAAGAGAGTTGTCATGATTGGTCACCCACCTTTAGGGGTTCATGCAATTTCCTCCGTTATTGTTAGTTACCTTGATTTGTGTCCTCTTAATCGATTTATGAGATTATAACATCGGTAAACCGCTGTAATGATATTTGATTAATCAGGACGTAGGATGTCGCTTTTTATTGTTTCATTTTTTGCTATCCCTTGGATATTTACAAAACGTCAAGGGTTTTTTATCATTAAAGGCTCTACAGTGACCTGTAGTTGTGTACACCCGTCTTCACTATTCTATGGTGGAAAGTTTGCTCTTTACAGATCATAAACCATCTTCTCATGATGTAAAAAGTTTGGCGAATTGAAAGCTTACCATCATCATTGGTTCTGTGGTTAAGACAGGATTGACAGCATTTGTTGAAATTATCTTCGACATAGCACTGCCAGGGTTGACTCTTAATATAGGATTCACACGATTCCCCATTGATTGGAGTGAATGGAGTATCACCGAACATACAACTCTCTATAATATTTCAGAAAATACGAATAAGACCAAACGTATTCAATACATTAATTATGCATTCAGACACAGGCGTTCAGAACTTTATTTTGAGAATTAAAACATTCAAAACAATATGATCCAAATTAAAAGTCTAAACAGCTGTTTAAATAATATTCAGAGTTGTATTGAAGACTAAAACATTTAAAACTTTTTTTTTAAATAATACAAACAAATACAATTATTGTAAATTTATTTAATCACTCAATAAATTCAGCAAGAAATGCTATAAAAGACAAGTCAATTTGAAATCAAATTTTGAACCTCCTTATTGAAACACTAAATATTAAAACTCGTCATTTGTTTTGATGTATTTTCTTAACTTGTTTTTTTTTTGTCTTCAAATTAATTGAGATAATATATCATACAATTCTTAATGAAATTTATCCTATATTACACATTGAACTTTTTTCTTACCGGTAACGGATGGAGCCAACAGATCATTTACACAAGAATAACCAGCACACCACTGTCAAATAGAAAACATTATTGAAATAATTTACAACAAATCTTTATTTATGTATGTGTGTTTGTGTGTTTGTTTGTGTGCATTTTTTTATGGGGTATCTTTTAAGCTATAAAACCAGGGTTTTTCCACCATTTTCTACATAAGGAAATGCATGAACCAAATCGGGAATATGACAGTTGTTTTATAATCGTTTAATGTGTTTGAGCTTTTGATTTTGCCATTCGATAAGGGACTTTCCGTTTTATTTTTCCTTGGAGTTCGGTATTTTTGTTATTTTACTTTTGAATATTTTGACCATATTAATGTCAAAGATAGCCGGAAGAAGCCAATAGGTCATTGACAAACTGACAAGGCCATGACAAAAACGAAAACGACCAAAAAACAAACAACAGTATACAAAACACAACATAAGACTACTAAAGACTGAGCAACACGAACCCCAACAGATAAGATATCAGGTAAAGATAAACGTAATTCTATATAATTAACATGCAATATGGATAGTTATCAACAATTATTTATTAGGTAATCTTTTTCTAGCAATACGCATTATTAAAATTACCATGTTGTTTCCGCACGTTGTTCCATCGGCCGGTATTACTAGAGATAAACTGGATCCTCCTGTTGAGCACCATAGTCCTGTACAAATATTATCGAAATTATTACCGTATATTACCTGAAAAGAAATGGTTCTGTATGATATAAATTTATTTCTAAAGTGTTATTTATTTTATAATTGTTTTCTAATACGAATTAAGGCGATAGTAATTTTCCAATGTTAAAATCTCTTAAATGGATTAGGAAGAGAAAAATTAAGGTACAACATATAATTGACAAGTTGATTACAATCAACTCCGATCTCCGTTATTTGTCAAGTTAAGAAACATTTCTCCAGGTCTATACGATATCCCAGAACTTTGTATCCTACTATTGTTTCTTTATTCGAATGTTGCTGCTAAAAAGGACAAAGAAGTTGTTGCAGCAAGGATAAAGGGGTAAAGTTGAAGCCATCGCTTCGAAAGTTTTACGGGCACCATCATACATTGGTTGAACATTATGGAATGTCTGTGTTGGAGCCATTTCCGTCCTCGTATTCTCGATTCTGACATCACTGAAGGAGACTGAACACCGTATGTGTACTTATAATGCACGATGGGTGCCACATGTGTAGCAAGATATGCCTACCCATCCGGAGCACCTGATTCATAACCAGTACGTATACGGAAAGCGCGTCTGATGTTTTATCTTGAAAGCCTGGCATCGTTGGTGAGTTGTTACGGGTTAATGGGTATATTCAGATCTTTGTTAGATTTATGTTATTTGTGCTGTACTTCTTAAAGTTAAGATTTGTATGGTTCTCCGATATATTATAGGACCATACTTTAAAACGGTCAATTCTGTAAAATGAAAAGTATTTATTTTTCTTTACTTAAAAGATAATTTGAATATTAAATTGTACCCTGCTAGCATAAGACGTTGGCCCAAATATCAGCTGACATTGTTTATCGATGGTAAAGTCTTGTCCTATAGGGTCTGACATGTACTGGTATATATCTATAATTAACTGCGATGTGGTGGACAGCAAACAATTTGGTCCTTGACTAAAACAAAACGTGAAAAATAGTGAAAAGCGTATTTATACACATTATTAGTTTGTTTAAGAATCTGCTTACCCTTCCAGTGCACCTGAGATCACCCCAGTTTTTGGTGGGGTTCGTGTTGCTAAGTCTCTAGTTTTCTATGTTGTTTTTGTTATGTGTACTGTTGTTTGTCTGTTTGTATTTTTCTTTTTTAGCCATGTCGTTGTTAGTTCATTTTCGACTTATGAGTTTGAATGTCTCTTTGGTATCTTTCGCCTCTTATTTACATATTATTATCATAATACAATAACATTATATTTATGTTCTAATTGGCTGATAATAATCAAATTGTATTTCTTAATAAACTGCAATATTCCTAACTGTACGTACTAGTACTTCCCATGATAACGTCACTACAACGCATCGGGAAAACAAACAAACAGCTTGATATAAAACTTAGTTTCATAGTTGTAGCATATTAATTTATTTAATGCATGCTTCTTTTAGTCATTTTATAGAGTTGTAAAATTGTTGATGAAACAAATATTTTTAGTAGAAGAGTTTCCAAAATGTACTTCTGTCAACGCCTTTACACATTAACTAATTTACAAAAAAAAAGCATTCAATTCTTTTGTTATTTTACTTTTTTCTTAAGTGAAATCTAGCAAACCAATAGTAGAAAAAAACAAGTGTATGAGTTCTGTTTGTAATTTCACCAAAATTAAATTAGCATAAGGATTGATATAGGTATTTGAGTATATGCAACGTATATGGGTGTCATAAATAATCATATAACATTTGCACAATGTTGGGCAATATTGATTTAGATAGTATGTGGTCTGCAAACAGGTAAAACAGTCATTGTTTGTCTAGAATATTTACTGTTCTCTGTGGAGTACAATATCTAGAAGAAGTTCAATACATTAAATAAAATTAACGTGTTTATTCTGCAAGAACCAAATTACATTAACACTGGGAACCTTAGTTTTTATTATATATTTTACAAGTACGATATAAGGTACAGTTTCGCAAAGTATATATATTTTTTTTAATTATACCCGAAAATACCTCAAACATTCAATTATAGGCTATTTGTCAGAGGGATATTCATCGACCATGTAAACGACTATTCGAAGTCAATGTTAAGTCGATAATTATATCAAACACATTCAGCATGTTCAGTAGGTCAAATTTGCTTTGAGCATTTATATCAACTATACTTTACATTCTTTTTTTTATAGCTTCCTCCATTTGACATTTAACATTTGATACTATCAACTTTCCAATGTTAGGGTGAGCGTTCAACTGACAATAAATTTTCAACATCCGCAAATGAAACATTTACTTGCGTTGGAAGTTTTGTGTTTTGTATTAGTAATCTGTTCATACTCGTAAAAAATCTTAATTCCTGAGTCTGCATTTAAAAGATATAAGGTGACTGTAGATCAGTGGTTGTCGTTGGTTCATATCTGTCATATTTGTTTTTCGTAAATTGTTTTGTTATAAATTAGGCCTTAGTTTTCTCGACTGAATTGTTGCATATTTTTCATGTTGGGGCCTTTTATAGCCGACTACACGGTATGGGTTTTTCTCATTTTGAAGGCCGTACGGTTGCCTATAATTGCTTTCATCCACTTCATATGAACTTTGGTGGATAGTTGTCTCATTGGCAATCATACCATATCTCGTTATTTTTATATAAGAATGTCTAGCATGGAAAGCAAATTCAACACAAAAAAAATGTTGAACCTTTGAAAGTTATTAATTATTTGGAGAACTGGTAATTGACTGAAATTTTTATTTTGGCTTTGTACAAGCACTATGCAAATGGAAGCTGTGGGTTTAACCTTGTTTACTACATTTACGTATACATTTGCATCAAAACATCGATAAAAAAAACTGTAGCATAGGTACGAAACGATTGTACAGGTATTTTTTGGAAAATAAAAACATTTAATCATAGTGTTCAATTGCTTACATTCCTTGCAAACAAGTTTCTATAAATGTAAAACAGATAATTATATCAAGATAATATTTATATGCTGGGTCTTCTACTATGTCTACATTCGACTTCGTGGTTCCTCTATCTTACCTATTTAGTTTATCCATCACTGTCTGTATCTCTGCAACAGAACAGGATGAGAAAATCCAAGGATGTCTGGCTGTATCACCAAGCTTAGCACTTCCGGTAGCGGACATGATGAATGCCGCACTTTTATTGCACACATTTTGATCCCCATCATGAATAGCACCAAGACTAAAAAAATAATTTGTAGATATTTCATGCATGCTCATGACGAGAACAAATAAACAAAAAAAGGGTCTATAAAGTGGAAGACACTACACAAGGTATGTTTCAAAGGAAATACGAAGGATGTAATACATTAAAACATCAGTAGTTTACCATTGCTAAAACAGGGGCGGATCCAGGATTTAAGGTTAGGGGCGCAAACTTAAATTTTCGACGAGCGGGGCGAGGCGAGAATTTTTTTTGAGGTAAAATCATCGAAATATTCTTCTAGTCTCTTCAGATACTTTATTAAGCTGAGGACAACCCATGCTTTACAAATTTTAGGGGGCGCACGCCCGCCACGCCCCCGCCTGAATCCGCCCCTGTAAAATCTCATAAATCAAGTACGAAAACAAATCAAGATAACAAACAAAAGTAGAAGAAATCACATGAACTCTAAAAAAAATTGAAACCATAATCTTCAACAGGGTAATCGTCTCCTGCTATACACGCATCACCCATCATGCGAGCCATAAAGACAGATCTAGTGAGGGAAATGTACAAGCAGAATACATTCTTACAGAAGACTTTGGTGTTCTCTAGTTGGTATTAGTTGTTAAATAGGGTGGATTTATCTGCATATAACACCAAGGTCAATGACGGGTCATATTCTGTAGTACTCAAAATGCGTTATAAACGTCAACTTTAATGGCAAAATTACAGAGAGTTGTTTCCATTAAGGTGTGTAAACAAACCGTATGGGTAAGTGGAAATTTTATTAAAAAAACCGCAGCTTAAGGATAGAGTCCCCGAATACGTTTTCATAAGAAATTGAAACTACATATATTTGTTACTGGTTAGAAACCAAAGGTAATACAATTACTGGTCGAGGTTATTTTGGTTATCATTTACATTTGTACTTACCTATGTCCTAATTCATGAGCTGCCACAGTTTGTGATATGAAATTGAAATTGTCGTGCACGAGAGACTGACTCAACGGAGAACACATTGCACCAAGATAGGCAACTCCTATAATTTAGATGAAGCAAGATTGACTAAATGGATAACACAATGCACAAAGATAGGCATAACATACAAGATAGTTACAATTTATATAAACCATATATTCTAAAATTATATATGCAGTTACATACTTATATTCTAAAATTATATATGCAGTTCCATACTTTATTACGTGATGTTTTTGGTAACTTAGCATTCAGTGGCATGAAATGCCTTGCCAAACACATATTTTACAATGGATGTCATATGCAACAATTTAATGTTAAACAATTATACTTTTGTTGCTATTGCTCCGGGTTTTTTTTATTATCTTATTACAACTATATGTAAATTGGTAATGCATGTTTGGTCAAATATATCAACTATGACATGCTTGTCTCTTTACAGTGACAAAACAATCAACTGCACTAAAGTTTCAACACTTCTTCATATTATTCAAATAAAGTTTGAAAAAGTTTTCACTTTTAAAATTTCAAACGAAAAGAATATCTCGTGTTTTTTACGTGAGAGAGAGAGAGAGAGAGAGAGAGAGAGAGAGAGAGAGAGAGAGAGAGAGAGAGAGAGAGAGAGAGAGAGAGAGAAAGAGGGAAAAACGCCAAAAGACAACAACAGTCTACGAAACACTACATCAACTAATACCTCCATCATAGAATTGGTATGTTTTGAAACGCTATCAAATACTTACCACTGGCACTGGTTGAACCACCTCGCACAAGCTGATACCTGATAAGTATATATAACATTAATTATCACTTTTAGATACTATTTTTGTGTAATTATCTATACTTTTTAATTCGTATTGTACAACACTAAATAGTTCTAGACTTGTGACATGATGTCGCATTTGATATTGTCATTCAGCCTGAGTAACATAGAAAATATTTGACTGAAAATAAGGTTTTAAGTAAAAGGTTGACATTTTACGTTTATGGTTGTTCTTCTTAAAAACCTTTTAATAATGTTGGCTTCTTCGTCTTACATATCTTTACTCTTCTGAGTGGTTTAAAACTTGATCTCATGAAACTGCACATAACGAGGACAATATGGCAATTTTCATATTTATATTTTGATACCCCGCCCGTTCCCACCTCCCCAACGGAAAATAAGACTAGCAGGCGTTTTTTGTATACCACCACCACAAGATCTGTATTCCTGATATACACGGCGGTAACTGCCTCCTCCGATGATTCTTCATCAACATACATGTTCTAAACAGCATGGTTTAAATGGAACATTTCAACTAACCTTTTTCCAAATATATATATATAGGTTTATTACCCCGGAGCCGTAGATATTGTATGACTGTAATGCTACAGTATTGTTTGGATTTTCAACATTGCAGGCTACATATTTTCACAGAAATGCGTGTTATTTGTGTCCAAACATGTGTCATCCGAAGAAACAATGTACATCAACGTTCTCCGTGTCACCATGTAGTTCATTTACGTATGTTAATACCGATACTTCTTGCTAATAAAGAAAAAATTCCAACATTCAATAAATCTTTTCCTAAATTCACTTACTTTGTAAACAACATGGTATGATCTGGGTTTGATAATAATTGTGAATTCTGTTGAACCCAGTTGCTAAATATTGCTAAAGTTGTATCAGGCTCTATTCTACTTTGACCTGAAGGCTGTGTTATCTTTCTGTTTTCTGTCCAGTATGAATCACTTGGTGTCTGGTAATAAATAAAGGCAACTAATTAACACTTAATTTATGAATAACAAGAATGTGTCCATAGTACACGGATGCCCCACTCACACTATCATTTTCTATGTTCAGTGGACCGTGAAATTTGGGTCAAAACTCTAATTTGGCATTAAAATTTGAAAGATCATATCATAGGGAACATGTGTACTAAGTTTCAAGTTGATTGGACTTCAACTTCATCAAAAACTACCTTGACCAAAAACTTAAACCTGAAGCGGGCACTATCATTTTCTATGTTCAGTGTACCGTGAAATTGGGAGTCAAAACTCTAATTTGGCATAAAATTTAGAAAGATCATATCATAGGGAACATGTGTACTAAGTTTCAAGTTTGTTGGACTTCAACTTCATCAAAAACTACCTTGACCAAAAACTTTAACCTGAAGCGGGCACTATCATTTTCTATGTTCAGTGTACCGTGAAATTGGGATCAAAACTCTAATTTGGCATTAAAATTAGAAAGATCATATCATAGAGAACATGTGTACTAAGATTCAAGTTGATTGGACTTCAACTTCATCAAAAACTACCTTGACCAAAAACTTTAACCTGAAGCGGGACAGACGAACGGACGGACGGACGAACGGACGAACGGACGCATAGACCGAAAAACATAATGCCCCTCTACTATCGTAGGTGGGGCATAAAACATTGTAGCGGCAAAAGGGGAGATTTGTTCTCATGTAAACCTGGTACATTTTGTGCCTGTACAAATTCAGACCATATGTTGTTTGTTGTATCTTGTCTTTGATTATACGCCTATTTTTTTTCTCAAAAGAGTCGAGTGTTGACGGGTGCCACATGTGGAGCAGGATCTGCTTACCCTTTTGGAGCGCCTGAGATCACCCCAAGTTTTGGTGGGGTTCGTGTTGCTCAGTCTTTGGTTTTCTATGTACTGTCGAGGTATGAGTTTGAATTCCCTTTGGTATCCTTCGCCTCTTTTTGACGTGTTATTGTAATGTTTAATATTTTAAATTCTTGTCATCTTATTGTGTATTATGTATACTCACACAAAGAGGGGGAAAAGATCGATACCAAAGACATAATTCAAACTCATAAGTCGAAAACGAACACAATACTTTCTTAATTGTGTGACCTATCATTTTAAACATATTATTGGAACCTTTCTTTTTAAATCATTAGACTTAACACAAAGAGTTAAAGAAGAGAATTCAAATAAAATATCTGCTTTCTTTTGTGTTTTCACGTCCAGTCTGGTCCGCTGCAAGACGTCATATTAAAATCAACTTAAGTTAAAATCTTGAAAAAGTAGAACAAGCGAAATGTTCTGGGAAAAACTGTACGGTTATGTCGGGTTTTCTTCGATTTAAGATTTTGATTATCCCTGTGGTATCTTCTAAGGTTAAAATGATAGTCTACCCTATATCTAAATGTATTGGGTGTAAATTGTCCCTGTGGTATCTTCTGAGGTTAAAATGATAGTCTACCCTATATCTAAATGTATCGGGTGTAAAATGTCCCTGTGGTATCTTCTGGGATTAAAATGATAGTCTACCCTATATCTAAATATATCGGGTGTAAATTGTCCCTGTGGTATCTTCTGGGATTAAAATGATAGTCTACCCTATATCTAAATGCATCGGGTGTAAATTGTCCCTGTGGTATCTTCTGAGGTTGAAATGATAGTCTGCCCTATATCTAAATGTCTTGGGTGTAAAATGTCGCTGTGGTATGTCCTAAGGTTAAAATGATAGTCTACCCTATATCTAAATGTATCGGGTGTAAAATGTCCATATGGTATCTCCTGAGGTTAAAATGATAGTCTACCCTATATCTAAATGTATCGAGTGTAAAATGTCCCTGTGGTATCTCCTGAGGTTAACATGATAGTCTATCCTATATCTAAATATATCGAGTGTAAAATGTCCCTGTGGTATCTCCTGAGGTTAAAATGATAGTCTACCCTATATTTAAATGTATCGGGTGTAAAATGTCCCTATGGTATCTCCTGAGGTTAACATGATAGTCTACCCTATATCTAAATGCATCGGGTGTAAATTGTCCTTGTGGTATCTTCTGAGGTTAAAATGATAGTCTACCCTATATCTAAATGTATCGGGTGTAAAATGTCCCTATGGTATCTCCTGAGGTTAAAATGATAGTCTACCCTGTATCTGAATGTATCGGGTGTAAAATGTCCCTGTGGTATCTCCTGAGGTTAAAATGATAGTTTACCCTATATTTAAATGTATCGGGTGTAAAATGTCCCTATGGTATCTCCTGAGGTTAAAATGGTAGTCTACCCTATATCTAAATGTATCGATTGTAACATGTCCCTGTGGTATCTCCTGAGGTTAACATGATAGTCTACCCTATATCTAAATGTATCGGGTGTAAAATGTCCCTATGGTATCTCCTGAGGTTAAATGATAGTCTACCCTATATCTAAATATATCGGGTGTAAATTGTCCGTGTGGTATCTTCTGGGATTAAAATGATAGTCTACCCTATATCTAAATGCATCGGGTGTAAATTGTCCCTGTGGTATCTTCTGGGGTTAAAATGATAGTCTACCCTATATCTAATTGTATCGGGTGTAAAATGTCCCTATGGTATCTCCTAAGGTTAAAATGATAGTCTACCCTATATCTAAATGTATCGGGTGTAAAATGTCCCTATGGTATCTCCTGAGGTTAAAATGATAGTCTACCCTATATCTAAATATATCGGGTGTAAATTGTCCCTGTGGTATCTTCTGGGATTAAAATGATAGTCTACCCTATATCTAAATGTATCGAGTGTAAAATGTCCCAGTGGTATCTCCTGAGGTTAAAATGATAGTCTACCCTATATCTAAATGTATCGGGTGTAAAATGTCCCTGTGGTATCTCCTGAGGTTAAAATGATAGTCTACCCTATATCTAAATGCATCTGGTGTAAATTGTCCCTGTGGTATTTTCTGAGGTTAAAATGATAGTCTACCCTATATCTAAATGCATCGGGTGTAAATTGTCCTCGTGGTATCTTCTGGGGTTAAAATGATAATCTACCCTATATCTAAATGTATCGGATGTAAAATGTCCCTGTGGTATCTTCTGAGGTTAAAATGATTGTCTACCCTATATCTAAATGCATCGGGTGTAAAATGTCCCTGTGGTATCTCCTCAGGTTTAAATGATAGTCTACCCTATATCTAAACGCATCGGGTGTAAATTGTCCCTGTGGTATCTTCTGAGGTTAAAATGATAGTCTACCCTATATCTAAATGCATCGGGTGTAAATTGTCCTCGTGGTATCTTCTGGGGTTAACATGATAGTCTACCCTATATCTAAATGTATCGGGTGTAAAATGTCCTATGGTATCTCCTGAGGTTAACATGATAGTCTACCCTATATCTAAATGCATCGGGTGTAAATTGTCCTTGTTATATCTTCTGAGGTTAAAATGATAGTCTACCCTATATCTAAATGTATCGGGTGTAAAATGTCCCTATGGTATCTCCTGAGGTTAAAATGATAGTCTACCCTATATCTGAATGTATCGGGTGTAAAATGTCCCTGTGGTATCTCCTGAGGTTAAAATGATACTCTACCATATATTTAAATGTATCGGGTGTAAAATGTCCCTATGGTATCTCATGAGGTTAACATGATAGTCTACCCTATATCTAAATGTATCGATTGTAAAATGTCCCTGTGGTATCTCCTGAGGTTAACATGATAGTCTACCCTATATCTAAATGTATCGGGTGTAAAATGTCCCTATGGTATCTCCTGAGGTTAAAATGATAGTCTACCCTATATCTAAATATATCGGGTGTAAATTGTCCCTGTGGTATCTTCTGGGATTAAAATGATAGTCTACCCTATATCTAAATGCATCGGGTGTAAATTGTCCCTGTGGTATCTTCTGGGGTTAAAATGATAGTCTACCCTATATCTAAATATATCGGGTGTAAAATGTCCCTGTGGTATCTCCTAAGGTTAAAATGATAGTCTACCCTATATCTAAATGTATCGGGTGGAAAATGTCCTATGGTATCTCCTGAGGTTAAAATGATAGTCTACCCTATATCTAAATGTATCGGGTATAAAATGTCCCTGTGGTATCTTCTGAGGTTAACATGATAGTCTACCCTTTATCTAAATGTATCGAGTGTAAAATGTCCCTGTGGTATCTCCTGAGGTTAACATGATAGTCTACCCTATATCTAAATGTATCGGGTGTAAAATGTCCCTATGGTATCTCCTGAGGTTAAAATGATAGTCTACCCTATATCTAAATGTATCGGTGTAAAATGTCCCTATGGTATCTTCTGAGGTTAAAATGATAGTCTACCCTATATCTGAATGTATCGGGTGTAAAATGTCCCTGTGGTATCTCCTGAGGTTAAAATGATAGTCTACCCTATATCTAAATGTATCGGGTGTAAAATGTCCCTATGGTATCTCCTGAGGTTAAAATGATAGTCTACCCTATATCTAAATGTATCGGGTGTAAAATGTCCCTATGGTATCTCCTGAGGTTAAAATGATAGTCTACCCTATATCTAAATGCATCGGGGTACATTGTCCCTGTGGTATCTTCTGAGGTTGAAATGATAGTCTGCCCTATATCTAAATGTATTGGGTGTAAAATGTCCCTGTGGTATGTTCTGAGGTTAAAATGATAGTCTACCCTATATCTAAATGCATCGGGTGTAAATTGTCCTCGTGGTCTATTCTGAGGTTAAAACGATAGTCTACCCTATATCTAAATATATCGGTGTAAAATGTCCCTGTGGTATCTCCTGAGGTTAACATGACAGTCTACCCTATATCTAAATGCATCGGGTGTAAATTGTCCTTATGGTATCTTCTGAGGTTAAAATGATAGTCTACCCTATATCTAAATGTATCGGGTGTAAAATGTCCCTGTGGTGTCTTCTGAGATTAAAATGATAGTCTACCCTATATATAAATGCATCGGGTGTAAATTGTCCCTGTGGTATCTTCTGAGGTTGAAATGATAGTCTGCCCTATATCTAAATGTCTTGGGTGTAAAATGTCGCTGTGGTATGTCCTAAGGTTAAAATGATAGTCTACCCTATATCTAAATGTATCGGGTGTAAATGTCCCTATGGTATCTCCTGAGGTTAAAATGATAGTCTACCCTATATCTAAATGTATCGGGTGTAAAATGTCCCTATGGTATCTTCTGAGGTTAAAATGATAGTCTACCCTATATCTGAATGTATCGGGTGTAAAATGTCCCTGTGGTATCTCCTGAGGTTAAAATGATAGTCTACCCTATATTTAAATGTATCGGGTGTAAAATGTCCCTATGGTATCTCCTGAGGTTAAAATGATAGTCTACCCTATATCTAAATGTATCGGGTGTAAAATGTCCCTATGGTATCTCCTGAGGTTAAAATGATAGTCTACCCTATATCTAAATGCATCGGGGTACATTGTCCCTGTGGTATCTTCTGAGGTTGAAATGATAGTCTGCCCTATATCTAAATGTATTGGGTGTAAAATGTCCCTGTGGTATGTTCTGAGGTTAAAATGATAGTCTACCCTATATCTAAATGCATCGGTGTAAATTGTCCTCGTGGTCTATTCTGAGGTTAAAACGATAGTCTACCCTATATCTAAATATATCGGGTGTAAAATGTCCCTGTGGTATCTCCTGAGGTTAACATGACAGTCTACCCTATATCTAAATGCATCGGGTGTAAATTGTCCTTATGGTATCTTCTGAGGTTAAAATGATAGTCTACCCTATATCTAAATGTATCGGGTGTAAAATGTCCCTGTGGTGTCTTCTGAGATTAAAATGATAGTCTACCCTATATATAAATGCATCGGGTGTAAATTGTCCCTGTGGTATCTTCTGAGGTTGAAATGATAGTCTGCCCTATATCTAAATGTCTTGGGTGTAAAATGTCGCTGTGGTATCTTCTGAGGTTATAATGACAGTCTACCCTATATCTAAATGCATCGGGTGTAAATTGTCTTTGTGGTATCTTCTGAGGTTAAAATGATAGTCTACCCTATATCTAAATGTATCGGGTGTAAAATGTCCCTGTGGTATCTCCTGAGGTTAAAATGATAGTCTACCCTATATCTAAATGTATCGGGTGTAAAATGTCCCTGTGGTATCTCCTGAGGTTAAAATGATAGTCTACCCTATATCTAAATGTATCGGGTGTAAAATGTCCCTGTGGTATCTCCTAAGGTTTAACATGATAGTCTACCCTATATCTAAATGCATCGGATGTAAATTGTCCCTGTGGTATCTTCTGAGGTTAAATGATAGTCTACCCTCTATCTAAATGTATCGGGTGTAAATTGTCCCTGTGGTATGTTCTGATGTTAAAACGATAGTCTACCCTATATCTAAATGCATCGGGTGTAAATTGTCCCTGTGGTATCTTCTGATGTTAAAATGATAGTCTATCCTATATCTAAATGCATCGGGTGTAAATTGTCCTCGTGGTATCTTCTGGGGTTAAAATGATAGTCTACCCTATATCTAAATGTATCGGTGTAAAATGTCCTGTGGTATCTCCTGAGGTTAAAATGATAGTCTACCCTATATCTAAATGTATCGGGTGTAAAATGTCCTGTGGTATCTCCTCAGGTTTAAATGATAGTCTACACTATATCTAAACGCATCGGGTGTAAATTGTCCCTGTGGTATCTTCTGAGGTTAAAATGATAGTCTACCCTATATCTAAATGCATCGGGTGTAAATTGTCCTCGTGGTATCTTCTGGGGTTAACATGATAGTCTACCCTATATCTAAATGTATCGGGTGTAAAATGTTCCTATGGTATCTCCTGAGGTTAACATGATAGTCTACCCTATATCTAAATGCATCGGGTGTAAATTGTCCTTGTTATATCTTCTGAGGTTAAAATGATAGTCTACCCTATATCTAAATGTATCGGGTGTAAAATGTCCCTATGGTATCTCCTGAGGTTAAAATGATAGTCTACCCTATATCTGAATGTATCGGGTGTAAAATGTCCCTGTGGTATCTCCTGAGGTTAAAATGATAGTCTACCATATATTTAAATGTATCGGGTGTAAAATGTCCCTATGGTATCTCATGAGGTTAACATGATAGTCTACCCTATATCTAAATGTATCGATTGTAAAATGTCCTGTGGTATCTGCTGAGGTTAACATGATAGTCTACCCTATATCTAAATGTATCGGGTGTAAAATGTCCCTATGGTATCTCCTGAGGTTAAAATGATAGTCTACTCTATATCTAAATATATCGGGTGTAAATTGTCCATGTGGTATCTTCTGGGATTAAAATGATAGTCTACCCTATATCTAAATGCATCGGGTGTAAATTGTCCCTGTGGTATCTTCTGGGGTTAAAATGATAGTCTACCCTATATCTAAATATATCGGGTGTAAAATGTCCCTATGGTATCTCCTAAGGTTAAAATGATAGTCTACCCTATATCTAAATGTATCGGGTATAAAATGTCCCTGTGGTATCTCCTGAGGTTAACATGATAGTCTACCCTATATCTAAATGTATCGAGTGTAAAATGTCCCTGTGGTATCTCCTGAGGTTAACATGATAGTCTACCCTATATCTAAATGTATCGAGTGTAAAATGTCCCTATGGTATCTCCTGAGGTTAAAATGATAGTCTACCCTATATCTAAATGTATCGGGTGTAAAATGTCCTATGGTATCTTCTGAGGTTAAAATGATAGTCTACCCTATATCTGAATGTATCGGGTGTAAAATGTCCCTGTGGTATCTCCTGAGGTTAAAATGATAGTCTACCCTATATTTAAATGTATCGGTGTAAAATGTCCCTATGGTATCTCCTGAGGCTAAAATGATAGTCTACCCTATATCTAAATGTATCGGGTGTAAAATGTCCCTATGGTATCTCCTGAGGTTAAAATGATAGTCTACCCTATATCTAAATGCATCGGGGTAAATTGTCCCTGTGGTATCTTCTGAGGTTGAAATGATAGTCTGCCCTATATCTAAATGTATTGGGTGTAAAATGTCCCTGTTGTATGTTCTGAGTTTAAAATGATAGTCTACCCTATATCTAAATGCATCGGGTGTAAATTCTCCTCCTGGTCTATTCTGAGGTTAAAACGATAGTCTACCCTATATCTAAATATATCGGGTGTAAAATGTCCCTGTGGTATCTCCTGAGGTTAACATGATAGTCTACCCTATATCTAAATGCATCGGGTGTAAATTGTCCTTATGGTATCTTCTGAGGTTAAAATGATAGTCTACCCTATATCTAAATGTATCGGGTGTAAAATGTCCCTGTGGTGTCTTCTGAGATTAAAATGATAGTCTACCCTATATATAAATGCATCGGGTGTAAAGCGTCCCTGTGGTATCTTCTGAGGTTGAAATGATAGTCTGCCCTATATCTAAATGTGTTGGGTGTAAAATGTCGCTGTGGTATCTTCTGAGGTTATAATGACAGTCTACCCTATATCTAAATGCATCGGGTGTAAATTGTCTTTGTGGTATCTTCTGAGGTTAAAATGATAGTCTACCCTATATCTAAATGTATCGGGTGTAAAATGTCCCTGTGGTATCTCCTGAGGTTAAAATTATAGTATACCCTATATCTAAATGTATCGGTGTAAAATGTCCCTGTGGTATCTCCTGAGGTTAAAATGATAGTCTACCCTATATCTAAATGTATCGGGTGTAAAATGTCCCTGTGGTATCTCCTGAGGTTTAACATGATAGTCTACCCTATATCTAAATGCATCGGATATAAATTGTCCCTGTGGTATCTTCTGAGGTTAAAATGATAGTCTACCCTCTATCTAAATGTATCGGGTGTAAATTGTCCCTGTGGTATGTTCTGATGTTAAATGATAGTCTACCCTATATCTAAATGAATCGGGTGTAAATTGTCCTCGTGGTCTATTCTGAGGTTAAAATGATAGTCTACCCTATATCTAAATGCATCGGGTGTAAATTGTCTTTGTGGTATCTCCTGAGGTTAAAATGATAGTCTACCCTATATTTAAATGTATCGGGTGTAAAATGTCCCTATGGTATCTCCTGAGGTTAACATGATAGTTTACCCTATATCTAAATGTATCGATTGTAAAATGTCCCTGTGGTATCTCCTGAGGTTAACATGATAGTCTACCCTATATCTAAATGTATCGGGTGTAAAATGTCCCTATGGTATCTCCTGAGGTTAAAATGATAGTCTACCCTATATCTAAATATATCGGGTGTAAATTGTCCGTGTGGTATCTTCTGGGATTAAAATGATAGTCTACCCTATATCTAAATGCATCGGGTGTAAATTGTCCCTGTGGTATCTTCTGGGGTTAAAATGATAGTCTACCCTATATCTAAATGTATCGGGTGTAAAATGTCCCTATGGTATCTCCTAAGGTGAAAATAATAGTCTACCCTATATCTAAATGTATCGGGTGTAAAATGTCCCTATGGTATCTCCTGAGGTTAAAATGATAGTCTACCCTATTTCTAAATATATCGGGTGTAAATTGTCCCTGTGGTATCTTCTGCGATTAAAATGATAGTCTACCCTATATCTAAATGTATCGAGTGTAAAATGTCCCTGTGGTATCTCCTGAGGTTAACATGATAGTCTACCCTATATCTAAATGTATCGAGTGTAAAATGTCCTGTGGTATCTCCTGAGGTTAACATGATAGTCTACCCTATATCTAAATGCATCGGGTGTAAATTGTCCTTGTGGTATCTTCTGATGTTAAAATGATAGTCTATCCTATATCTAAATGCATCGGGTGTAAATTGTCCTCGTGGTATCTTCTGGGGTTAAAATGATAGTCTACCCTATATCTAAATGTATCGGGTGTAAATGTCCCTGTGGTATCTCCTGAGGTTAAAATGATAGTCTACCCTATATCTAAATGCATCGGATGTAAATTGTCCCTGTGGTATCTTCTGAGGTTAAAATGATAGTCTACCCTCTATCTAAATGTATCGGGTGTAAATTGTCCATGTGGTATGTTCTGATGTTAAATGATAGTCTACCCTATATCTAAATGCATCGGGTGTAAATTGTCCTCGTGGTCTATTCTGAGGTTAAATGATAGTCTACCCTATATCTAAATGCATCGGGTGTAAATTGTCTTTGTGGTATCTCCTGAGGTTAAAATGATAGTCTACCCTATATTTAAATGTATCGGGTGTAAATGTCCCTATGGTATCTCCTGAGGTTAACATGATAGTTTACCCTATATCTAAATGTATCGATTGTAAAATGTCCCTGTGGTATCTCCTGAGGTTAACATGATAGTCTACCCTATATCTAAATGTATCGGGTGTAAAATGTCCCTATGGTATCTCCAGAGGTTAAATGATAGTCTACCCTATATCTAAATATATCGGGTGTAAATTGTCCGTGTGGTATCTTCTGGGATTAAAATGATAGTCTACCCTATATCTAAATGCATCGGTGTAAATTGTCCCTGTGGTATCTTCTGGGGTTAAAATGATAGTCTACTCTATATCTAAATGTATCGGGTGTAAAATGTCCCTATGGTATCTCCTAAGGTTAAAATAATAGTCTACCCTATATCTAAATGTATCGGGTGTAAATTGTCCGTGTGGTATCTTCTGGGATTAAAATGATAGTCTACCCTATATCTAAATGCATCGGGTGTAAATTGTCCCTGTGGTATCTTCTGGGGTTAAAATGATAGTCTACCCTATATCTAAATGTATCGGTGTAAAATGTCCCTATGGTATCTCCTAAGGTGAAAATAATAGTCTACCCTATATCTAAATGTATCGGGTGTAAAATGTCCCTATGGTATCTCCTGAGGTTAAAATGATAGTCTACCCTATTTCTAAATATATCGGGTGTAAATTGTCCCTGTGGTATCTTCTGCGATTAAAATGATAGTCTACCCTATATCTAAATGTATCGAGTGTAAAATGTCCCTGTGGTATCTCCTGAGGTTAACATGATAGTCTACCCTATATCTAAATGTATCGAGTGTAAAATGTCCCTGTGGTATCTCCTGAGGTTAACATGATAGTCTACCCTATATCTAAATGCATCGGGTGTAAATTGTCCTTGTGGTATCTTCTGATGTTAAAATGATAGTCTATCCTATATCTAAATGCATCAGGTGTAAATTGTCCTCGTGGTATCTTCTGGGGTTAAAATGATAGTCTACCCTATATCTAAATGTATCGGGTGTAAAATGTCCCTGTGGTATCTTCTGAGGTTAAAATGATAGTCTACCCTATATCTAAATGCATCGGGTGTAAATTGTCCCTGTGGTATCTTCTGAGGTTAAAATGATAGTCTACCCTCTATCTAAATGTATCGGGTGTAAATTGTCCCTGTGGTATGTTCTGATGTTAAATGATAGTCTACCCTATATCTAAATGCATCGGGTGTAAATTGTCCTCGTGGTCTATTCTGAGGTTAAAATGATAGTCTACCCTATATCTAAATGCATCGGGTGTAAATTGTCTTTGTGGTATCTCCTGAGGTTAAAATGATAGTCTACCCTATATTTAAATGTATCGGGTGTAAAATGTCCCTATGGTATCTCCTGAGGTTAACATGATAGTTTACCCTATATCTAAATGTATCGATTGTAAAATGTCCCTGTGGTATCTCCTGAGGTTAACATGATAGTCTACCCTATATCTAAATGTATCGGGTGTAAAATGTCCCTATGGTATCTCCAGAGGTTAAAATGATAGTCTACCCTATATCTAAATATATCGGGTGTAAATTGTCCGTGTGGTATCTTCTGGGATTAAAATGATAGTCTACCCTATATCTAAATGCATCGGGTGTAAATTGTCCCTGTGGTATCTTCTGGGGTTAAAATGATAGTCTACTCTATATCTAAATGTATCGGGTGTAAAATGTCCCTATGGTATCTCCTGAGGTTAACATGATAATCTACCCTATATCTAAATGCATCGGGTGTAAATTGTCCTTGTGGTATCTTCTGATGTTAAAATGATAGTCTATCCTATATCTAAATGCATCGGGTGTAAATTGTCCTCGTGGTATCTTCTGGGGTTAAATGATAGTCTACCCTATATCTAAATGTATCGGGTGTAAAATGTCCCTGTGGTATCTCCTGAGGTTAAAATGATAGTCTACCCTATATCTAAATGTATCGGGTGTAAAATGTCCCTGTGGTATCTCCTGAGGTTTAAATGAGAGTCTACCCTATATCTAAACGCATCGGGTGTAACATGTCCCTGTGGTATCTTCTGAGGTTAAAATGATAGTCTACCCTATATCTAAATGCATCGGGTGTAAATTGTCCTCGTGGTATCTTCTGGGGTTAACATGATAGTCTACCCTATATCTAAATGTATCGGGTGTAAAATGTCCCTGTGGTATCTCCTGAGGTTAACATGATAGTCTACCCTATATCTAAATGTATCGAGTGTAAAATGTCCCTGTGGTATCTCCTGAGGTTAACATGATAGTCTACCCTATATCTAAATGCATCAGGTGTAAATTGTCCCTGTGGTATCTTCTGAGGTTAAAATGATAGTCTACCCTATATCTAAATGTATCGGGTGTAAAATGTCCCTGTGGTATCTTCTGAGGTTAAAATGATAGTCTACCCTATATCTAAATGTATCGGGTGTAAAATGTCCCTGTGGTATCTCCTGAGGTTAAAATGATAGTCTACCCTATATCTAAATGTATCGGGTGTAAAATGTCCCTGTGGTATCTCCTGAGGTTAAAATGATAGTCTACCCTATATCTGAATGTATCGGGTGTAAAATGTCCCTGTGGTATCTCCTGAGGTTAAAATGATAGTCTACCCTATATTTAAATGTATCGGGTGTAAAATGTCCCTATGGTATCTCCTGAGGTTAACATGATAGTCTACCCTATATCTAAATGTATCGGGTGTAAAATGTCCCTATGGTATCTCCTGAGGTTAAAATGATAGTCTACCCTATATCTAAATATATCGGGTGTAAATTGTCCGTGTGGTATCTTCTGGGATTAAAATGATAGTCTACCCTATATCTAAATGCATCGGGTGTAAATTGTCCCTGTGGTATCTTCTGGGGTTAAAATGATAGTCTACCCTATATCTAAATGTATCGGGTGTAAAATGTCCCTATGGTATCTCCTAAGGTTTAAATGATTGTCTACCCTATATCTAAATGTATCGGGTGTAAAATGTCCCTATGGTATCTCCTGAGGTTAAAATGATAGTCTACCCTATATCTAAATGTATCGGGTGTAAATTGTCCCTGTGGTATCTTCTGGGATTAAAATGATAGTCTACCCTATATCTAAATGTATCGAGTGTAAAATGTCCCTGTGGTATCTCCTGAGGTTAACATGATAGTCTACCCTATATCTAAATGTATCGAGTGTAAAATGTCCCTGTGGTATCTCCTGAGGTTAACATGATAGTCTACCCTATATCTAAATGCATCGGGTGTAAATTGTCCTCGTGGTGTCTTCTGATGTTAAAATGATAGTCTATCCTATATCTAAATGCATCGGGTGTAAATTGTCCTCGTGGTATCTTCTGGGGTTAAAATGATAGTCTACCCTATATCTAAATGTATCGGGTGTAAAATGTCCCTGTGGTATCTCCTGAGGTTAAAATGATAGTCTACCCTATATCTAAATGTATCGGGTGTAAAATGTCCCTGTGGTATCTTCTGAGGTTGAAATGATAGTCTACCCTATATCTAAATGCATCGGGTATAAATTGTCCCTGTGGTATCTTCTGAGGTCGAAATGATAGTCTACCCTATATCTAAATGCATCGGGTGTAAATTGTCCTCGTGGTATCTTCTGGGGTTAACATGATAGTCTACCCTATATCTAAATGTATCGGGTGTAAAATGTTCCTATGGTATCTCCTGAGGTTAACATGATAGTCTACCCTATATCTAAATGCATCGGGTGTAAATTGTCCTTGTGGTATCTTCTGAGGTTAAAATGATAGTCTACCCTATATCTAAATGTATCGGGTGTAAAATGTCCCTATGGTATCTCCTGAGGTTAAAATGATAGTCTACCCTATATCTGAATGTATCGGGTGTAAAATGTCCCTGTGGTATCTCCTGAGGTTAAAATGATAGTCTACCCTATATTTAAATGTATCGGGTGTAAAATGTCCCTATGGTATCTCCTGAGGTTAACATGATAGTCTACCCTATATCTAAATGTATCGGTGTAAATGTCCCTATGGTATCTCCTGAGGTTAAAATGATAGTCTACCCTATATCTAAATATATCGGGTGTAAATTGTCCGTGTGGTATATTCTGGGATTAAATGATAGTCTACCCTATATCTAAATGCATCGGGTGTAAATTGTCCCTGTGGTATCTTCTGGGGTTAAAATGTTAGTCTACCCTATATCTAAATGTATCGGTGTAAAATGTCCCTATGGTATGTCCTAAGGTTAAAATGATAGTCTACCCTATATCTAAATGTATCGGGTGTAAAATGTCCCTATGGTATCTCCTGAGGTTAAAATGATAGTCTACCCTATATCTAAATGTATCGGGTATAAAATGTCCCTGTGGTATCTCCTGAGGTTAACATGATAGTCTACCCTATATCTAAATGTATCGAGTGTAAAATGTCCCTGTGGTATCTCCTGAGGTTAACATGATAGTCTACCCTATATCTAAATGTATCGGGTGTAAAATGTCCCTATGGTATCTCCTGAGGTTAAAATGATAGTCTACCCTATATCTAAATGTATCGGGTGTAAAATGTCCCTATGGTATCTTCTGAGGTTAAAATGATAGTCTACCCTATATCTGAATGTATCGGGTGTAAAATGTCCCTGTGGTATCTCCTGAGGTTAAAATGATAGTCTACCCTATATTTAAATGTATCGGTGTAAAATGTCCCTATGGTATCTCCTGAGGTTAAAATGATAGTCTACCCTATATCTAAATGTATCGGGTGTAAAATGTCCCTATGGTATCTCCTGAGGTTAAAATGATAGTCTGCCCTATATCTAAATGCATCGGGGTAAATTGTCCCTGTGGTATCTTCTGAGGTTGAAATGATAGTCTGCCCTATATCTAAATGTATTGGGTGTAAAATGTCCCTGTGGTATGTTCTGAGGTTAAAATGATAGTCTACCCTATATCTAAATGTATCGATTGTAAAATGTCCCTATGGTATCTTCTGAGGTTAAAATGATAGTCTACCCTATATCTAAATGTATCGGGTGTAAAATGTCCCTGTGGTATCTCCTGAGGTTAAAATGATAGTCTGCCCTATATCTAAATGCATCGGGTGTAAAATGTCCCTGTGTTATCTCCTGAGGTTAAAACGATAGTCTACCCTATATCTAAATATATCGGGTGTAAAATGTCCCTGTGGTATCTCCTGAGGTTAACATGATAGTCTACCCTATATTTAAATGCATCGGGTGTAAATTGTCCTGATGGTATCTTCTGAGGTTAAAATGTTAGTCTACCCTATATCTAAATGTATCGGGTGTAAAATGTCCCTGTGGTGTCTTCTGAGGTTAAAATGATAGTCTATCCTATATATAAATGCATCGGGTGTAAATTGTCCCTGTGGTATCTTCTGAGGTTGAAATGATAGTCTGCCCTATATCTAAATGTGTTGGGTGTAAAATGTCGCTGTGGTATCTTCTGAGGTTATAATGACAGTCTACCCTATATCTAAATGCATCGGGTGTAAATTGTCTTTGTGGTATCTTCTGAGGTTAAAATGATAGTCTACCCTATATCTAAATGTATCGGTGTAAAATGTCCCTGTGGTATCTCCTGAGGTTAAAATTATAGTCTACCCTATATATAAATGTATCGGGTGTAAAATGTCCCTGTGGTATCTCCTGAGGTTAAAATGATAGTCTACCCTATATCTAAATGTATCGGGTGTAAAATGTCCCTGTGGTATCTCCTGAGGTTTAACATGATAGTCTACCCTATATCTAAATGCATCGGATGTAAATTGTCCCTGTGGTATCTTCTGAGGTTAAAATGATAGTCTACCCTATATCTAAATGTATCGGGTGTAAATTGTCCCTGTGGTATCTTCTGAGGTTAAAATGATAGTCTACCCTATATCTAAATGCATCGGGTGTAAATGTCCCTGTGGTGTCTTCTGAGGTTAAAATGATAGTCTACCCTATATCTAAATGTATCGGGTGTAAATTGTCCCTGTGGTATCTTCTGAGGTTAAAATGATAGTCTACCCTATATCTAAATGCATCGGGTGTAAAATGTCCCTGTGGTATCTTCTGAGGTTAAAATGATAGTCTACCCTATATCTAAATGCATCGGGTATAAATTGTCCCTGTGGTATCTTCTGAGGTTAAAATGATAGTCTACCCTATATCTAAATGTATCGGGTGTAAAATGTCCCTGTGGTATCTCCTGAGGTTAAAATGATAGTCTACCCTATATCTAAATGTATCGGGTGTAAAATGTCCCTGTGGTATCTTCTGACGTTAAAATGATAGTCTACCCTATATCTAAATGTATTGGGTGTTAAATGTCCCTGTGGTATCTTCTGAGGTTAAATTGATAGTCTGTCCTATATCTAAATGCATCGGATGTAAATTGTCCCTGTGGTATCTTCTGAGGTTAAAATGATAGTCTGCCCTATATCTAAATGTATCCGGTGTAAAATATATTGTAAGTGCATCAGCTAACGCTGAGTCTTGCCGGATACTATGCCAAATGAACATGTACAGATTACTTCTAGCATCTCACCATAACTATAGGTATCGATCCGATAATATACACACTCATTTTATTGGAATGCTGGGAACTTTTGTCAGTCCCTGTTCAAGGTCAAAGATTTAACCAGGGTAATGCATTTTATTTCTAAAAATTAACCCAATCACTACGAAAAGGGAAAGTGTGAAGAAAAAGTAACACTACACTAACAACCTTAAAAAAACTTTATCATACTGTCGTTTATTTTCATGTTGCGATGATTTCAACACGGAAAGGAAATAGTATGTACATGAAATATTGGAAAATAACCGGTAATTCAAAGGTACGGCGCTTATTTCTCTGTTCTTCATCTTGAAACAGTTGCGGAAAAATGTTCATCAAAAGGCTGAAAAGCTTTTAACTTTATACAGCAAGTTAATTTAAAAAGATTGCCCTAGAGGTAATTATCGACAGACACTTCATATGTCTTTCATGGGACACTCGCGGCATGTGTAATGGTTGCAAAATGAACCTTGTTGCACTTACCTCGGAGATATAGATACCTATATATGTTAATCCTATCGAAAAGGGTGCGTTTGGTAAATTGTTGTATCGTATGTCTACCTGAAATATCAATGATTATTTAAATGTGACGACCACTAAAAGATAAAGTTAATTAAAAATATGCAAATTATATGATATATCATTAAATTCATATACCCCCTAGTATTTTCGGTTAGGTTCGTGTTTCTCAATCATGTGTTTTCTGTGTAATGTTTTCGACTGTTGTTTGTATGTTTGCCTTTTTTTGTCATGATGTTGTCTGTTTCTCTACAACTTCTGAATAATAATCCAATTCTTTGCATCTCGCTCATCGTACATACAAGTAAAAATTTACGTAAGGTTACAAACTGAAGCAAAGTTGCCCCATGATTTTTAAGTCCAAATTTGGTTATAAACTAAGTCCCGAATGTTTATAAAGCTAAGTCACGTTTTTGTTATAAAGCTATGTCCCGTTTGAGTATAAAGCTAAGTCACGTTTTGGTTATAAAGCTATGTCCCGTTTTGGTATAAAGCTAAGTCCCGTTGGTAATAAAGCTAAGTCTATTTTTTGTTATAAACTAAGTCTCGTTTGGTTATAAAGCTAAGTCCCGTTTAGTTTTAAAGCTTAGTACCTATTCCTCTTGGTCTTAAAGGCAGGTTTCGGTGTGGTTACATGTATATATAGCTTATTCCTGATTCGTTATGAAGATAAGTCCCTTTTGGTTATAAAGATAATAACCGTTTCGTTTTAATGTTAAGTCCCGTTTGGTTATCAAGCTTATTCCCGATTTCAGATTCTTCTTGATTTGGATAGCAAAACTTTATTAATCTTGGAAGTCAATTTTAATATGAATTTTGTCTCACACAGGGGAAAAGTTGCAAAACCATGGTACTAAATGTGTTAGAAATGAGCATTATTTTGTTTAATCTTATACCACTTTCATTCCGTCAGATTTCTTAGAAAATGGTTGCTGTCCGAGTCTTTTAGCTTATTTTCTTACCCCATTAATCATGAATGCATAATATGTGTTAATTCTTTCCATAGCAAGTGTTTTATTCTGTCCACTTTCGTCCATCCAACTGAAAAAGAAAATCAAATTTAAATTAAAAAAATTCATGATAAGCTATACAATTCAACAATATAATGTTTATATTAAGGGGTTTAATTGTTTTAGATTTAGATATTATCTGTTGCACGAATGTCATATGATTCAATTCCGTGTAGCCACGTGTTTCTGTGGTGACATGTCTTGTACGGGTCATGTTGATTGATTTAATTCCGTGTACTGTTTCGGTGGTGACATGTCTTGTACGGTTCATGTTGATTGATTTAATTCCGTGTAGCCAATATTTCGGTGGTGACATGTCTTGCACGGTTCATGTTGATTGATTTAATTCCGTGTAGCCAATGTTTCTGTGGTGACATGTCTTGTACGGGTCATGTTGATTGATTTAATTCCGTTTAATGTTTCGGTTGTGACATGTCTTGTACGGTTCATGTTGATTGATTTAATTCCGTGTAGCCAATATTTCGGTGGTGACATGTCTTGTACGGTTCATGTTGATTGATTTAATTCCGTGTAGCAAATGTTTCTGTGGTGACATGTCTTGTACGGTTCATGTTGATTGATTTAATTCCGTGTAATGTTTCGGTTGTGACATGTCTTGTACGGTTCATGTTGATTGATTTAATTCCGTGTAGCCAATATTTCGGTGGTGACATGTCTTGTACGGTTCATGTTGATTGATTTAATTTTGTGTAATGTTTCGATTGTGACATGTCTTGTACGGTTCATGTTGATTGATTTAATTCCGTGTAGCCAATGTTTCAGGGTTGATATGTCTTATACGGGTCATGTTGATTGATTTAATTCCGTGTACTGTTTCGGTGGTGACATGTCTTGTACGGTTCATGTTGATTGATTTAATTCCGTGTAGCCAATGTTTCGGAGGCGACATGTCTTGTACGGTTCATGTTGATTGATTTAATTCCGTGTACTCAATGTTTCGGTGGTCACATGTCTTGTACGGTTCATGTTGATTGATTTAATTCCGTGTAGCCAATGTTTCGGAGGTGACATGTCTTGTACGGTTCATGTTGACTGATTCAATTCCGTGTAGTCAATGTTTCGGTGGTGTCATGTCTTGTACGGTTCATGTTGATTGATTAAATTCCGTGTAGCCAATGTTTCTGTGGCGACATGTCTTGTACGGTATATGTTGATTGATTTAATTCCGTGTAATGTTTCGGTTGTGACATGTCTTGTGCGGTTCATGTTGATTGATTATATTCCTTGTAGCCAATATTTCGGTGGTGTCATGTCTTGTACGGTTCATGTTGATTGTAAACTATCAAAGATCTACCATTAACACCTAATACCAAACAAAAAAAAAAAAAAAAAAAAAAAAACAAATAAAGATATCCCTAATGGTTTCCTGTAGTTTAATTTTGGTATATATTCTTCATAAAGAAGATTTCATACAGCAACATCATAAACAGCACGGAAAGATACGATCTTGTACAAGACCCAAAAGAAACAGCACAATGCAGAGAAACAAAAGAAACTATTCTTCCCAAAAATACCAGACGCAATGATTGAACAACTACACTAGAATTGTATAACCATATAAATAAAGGTACGTTTAGTTAATATAGAAGGTCTTTTAATGGTATATATATAGCAAACAAATTTTTAATATACAATCATAAATACTTACAATTTAAAAACTGAATAATCTATGACTAGAAATATTTCTATGGCATATCTTAATGTTTGTCTTTTGGATCTTTGGTTATTTTCTGCTTGACTATTGTAAGAAACATTACCTAAGATGAAAGGAAAGCAGCTTGTAAAAATATGTCAGGTTACACTAATCTCACGGATTGATTTGAAGTTTAATTCTTTTTTTTTAAACTGACCGAGCCTCGTGTTACTTACTGTTTCTTAAGCTCAGTATAATAAACGTTCAATTTCCAAACATAGTAAGACTGCCGCTATCCATTACACTACATGCGTGTGGTGTATATATATTTGTTTTGTAACGCTATCTTATATTGTTAGCATACTTGTTTTCTGTATATTCAGAATATCATAACGAACATCTATTATTGAGAATTTTTGACAAGCGGCAATGATACGAGATCTCATGCGATTGGTGTAGGTGTTGAAGTAGAATATTGCTTCAATATAATTTATCACAATTCAAGTTATAATTTTTGTGATGTTCGTCTTTTCGACTTGTTTAGCTTTAATAAAAAATAGCTTTAATTTCTTATTTACAATCTATTTGTTTATGAGTAAAAGGAAATTTGGGTTAAACATCAATATGACAGTAAGCCTAATATATATCATCAAAGATTTGTTAAGTTTTAAGTTTTTATTTCCGTAAAGGGTTTTCTATCTCATTTTTGCCAAATGGTTTTCCGACCTTTTTTAAGACAGATTTACATCAGTTTTAATTCTCTCGACAGCGACTCGGTTAAGGTTTTCTCTTATACATACCATACATATTAGTAACGCATTCACTGTCAATAATAAAATATTAAAGTAGACCAAAACCCCTTTGTTACACATGTTTATCATTAAAATTTAATCTTTTTGAACTTTTGACGATCTATTTAATTCTCAATCATTTCATATTAACAATTAATAATATTATACCACAACAGACATGATTACCTGTTTAAATTCTTTACAAAATCCACTTTTAAAGGGAACGTTGTATAGTAAACTTATTTATGGGACATTGACATTCTTTGCAAGTGTAGTCCGTCAATGGTGTAGTGGTAAAACTAAACATAAGTTATTGCATGTTGTAAATTATAGATTTTCCATTTGCAAACTCAATCGGTTGTTATATATAAACATTGTATACTCAGTGCCGTATTATTTTACGCGATGAAGAAATTATCCGCATTGCATACGTGATGAAGGAAGAGCTAATTGATTTATTTGTTGAAAGATTATGAAAAGATTGATTTGCAGACTAATTGATAAAACTGCTGATTCATTGATTTGTTGAATGGTGGAGTGATCGAATAATGAAGCTGGTGATTAATATGCATATCAAATAAGAAAATGTTTGATTAACTACCTGATTGGTTAATTGATTTATTGATTAATTCATTGCTGGACGTTTATTTCAAGGTATAAATTCGCCCTAATTCAGATCAAGAAAAATTCTGACATTTATTTAGCGGCAATTTCCTGAACAATTCGTCATAAAATGACTGAAAATTGAAGTACACGTGTATATGTACAATCAGTAGAGGGACATTTAAAGTACAGATACAATCGGTAGAAGAGAAATTGAAGTAAACGTACAATAGGTAAAAAAACAGCATACTACTTTTTTTATTCTACATCATGTTTAAGTCCTGATTATGGATGAAATATTTGTTGCTGGGCGTTGAATAAATAACACTCATTCTATTGAAGTGAATAATAAAGATTTGAATATCATTTTCTCAGAAATAAAGATTGTGCAGTTTCTTATAATTTATCTTTTCCTGTTATTGATCGTTGAGTATAACTAATATCATTTTACTGGTAGTTCAAATAAAATCGTTGTTTCACATTTCTACCTGGAATATCACTAATATTGTTAATAGTTGGTTTCAGTTAGTCAAAACGATATATGATAAACAATCATGATAGTACATGTATAGAATAATAATAAAATGGATGAAAACTCTAGAGAAGATATGTTATACCACTTTATTTCCGTTTATTAGTTTCAGTTTTGATTAATCTAGGAAACGAAAACCATTTTAAATCAATGTTTCATACGTTTGTCGCTCAGTATAGGATCGAACACGGTACAAGGTCGTTAAATTTAAATTTAAATTCAAAAATGTAAAACCCATATATGACGTCAAGTGCAACTTAGATAACGGAGTGATATATATTATAGTAGATTAAGGATAAAACAGTTGGATAATGTAAAATAAAGACAAAAAAGGAACAAAACTTGCTTTGATTATGGACGTCACTAAAATACTTACAACCGATCTCCCTGCCGTTGTTGGACTAGTTGAAGATGGGAATAATATTCTTTGGATCCATAACCCTCAAGAAAAAATACTTCAAAAAGTGAAAGTCAATGATGAAATAGATTTAATTCAAGAATTGAACGGCGTTAAAGTGTATGACATTACGAAACTGGTCAATGATGAAGGATATTTATTGTCAATTTACAGTAATCATACTCTTACAATGTTAACTACAAAAGGACAATTAAAACCATTGTCAAATATATCACCATTTCTTCCATTAGGAATTCATATCACGAAAGAAAACGATATTTTAGTAGGATTCCAGGAAAATGCCCCAACCTTTCCAATAACTGAAACATCTCGAAGAGGAATTAAAAAGCTTGGTATGGACAGGAAAGTAAAGTTTAATTTTGAATACGACAAAGATAAACGCAGGTTATTTACATGTCCGTACCGTATAACAACGAATATCAACGGCGACATCTGTGTGGCTGACATTATAACGGCCGATAACTCTGGAAGAGTCGCTGTTCTTGGTTATGACGGCTCAGTGAAATGGAGTTATATAGGAAATCCAGAGGTAAACGGTGGATGGAACAAATTTAACCCTGAAGGAATAGCTACGACTTCCCAAGGTCATATAGTCATCACTGACTGTAACAATCATGCTATACATGTTTTATCTATGGAAGGAAATTTGATATTGTGCCAGAAAACAATGCAGCTAAACTTTATTGCTCCATGTAGTGTATGTATGGGTGAAAATGACACTTTGAAAATCGGCTGTTCGTCAACGAAAGGCAAAAGTGAGGCTCAAATAGTGTTCCTTAAGTTAAACATCGAAACATATTAAAGACAAAACTGATGGCTTTCTTGTTCGGGTAAAGTAAACTTTATGATTCCGAAAAATTATTTCACAGCCTTAAGTTGCCTATATTGCAAGATATTTATCATAGACTCTTGTTAAGAACAACAATTGTAAATCATGGCAACAGTGCGATCATATTACATGCTATGCTAATGAAGTGAGTGAAATGAGACTTGGAGTACACTTTAATTAAGGGCGCAACCTAACAACAAAACATGACACCACGAGTTTGGAAAAACATCTGTTACAATATAAAAGTGGATATGTCAACCTAATCGTCTATGAGTCGACTTTAGATGTAAGAACGTGAATTAGTTGTAGTTATTTCCTTTCTTCCTATTATATTTTCCCATTTGCGTGCCACTTATTTTACATTTCTCACTTGAGAAAACATTGTGTTGGTTTTTAACTTGAAATATATCTTATGTTCATCCGTAGGACAATAGATCAAACCTTACACATTCCAATGGTTAAACATTGTCTGTTTGTTATATTGATATTGTTTACGATTCCCAATGTGCGTGTTATGTAAATGCGATTAAGTAATTTATATGACACTAAAGAAAACAAGAAGTATAACAAACAAGACAAACGATTGTCATATTGTTCTTAGTCACGTTTTTTTTTTCAACATTGTCACGACGTTATATAATTGTTGACTTTTGATGATATTGATACAATGATTTTTAACCCCAGAGATATGATATTCATCAAGGACAACGGCCGAGGGTGAATGTCATATCTCTGGGGTTGATAAATTATTGTATAAACGGATATCAAAAGTTAGCAATGGTTTTATTATGACTTTTTTATTCATCTTCAATGTTCTTGTATTTGTTGAAGATATTTAGCTGCTCCTTGTGTTTATGCTAAATATATCATTTGTTTTGGCAGTTACTAACTTTTATAAGTTAATGAAATATTAAATAGAATTAACTTAAAAAATAACAGTAGAAAAATCAAGAAGAAAAACGAAAATTTCCATGATGTTATAAACCTACGTCATCGATGTTGAATAGATAAATTAGTATTTGGGTACACGTTAGCTGTTCAAAATCTTACATTAACCTGTCATGATTTTCCCCGTTGTGAATATAATCCTTTAAAAGAAGATTCCCTATCCTTTCAGCCAATGCGACCTTTATAGTCATATAATCTAATTTTGGATGTAACACTTCTTTTGATTGGCTGAAAGTTGTTTGTCTATCAGCTCATAGACATAATTAATTTTGTCACGTGATCGTGACGTCATCAACGTTTTTCACGATTTACTCCTTAAAAATGTAATTTAGAATTAAGTTATAAGGAATGACTGTAATATTTTTTTTTCTGTCTATTCGAAATAACCTCAAAATGTGGTGCACACTTTCAAATAATCTGCTACGCGAGTTATTAAGTGGGCACCACATTTTTGATGTTATTTCTTCGTAGACAGAAAAAAAAACAGTCATTCCTTAGATAATAATAGTATATATCGTAATTCCTAAACATGACGTAATGTGAACAAATACAACAACATCATAGGCTTGATAGGCTATCACGGAACACCATAGTGCTTCTTGCTAGCTTTTTCATCTAATTTTTTGTGACAAGGGGTCCTCTGAAACTTAAGGAGCGTTAAACTGTGTCTGCCTTCCAAAAAAAAATATGGATATTCCTTTCTAGATTTGTGTTCTGTACTTTTGTGACAAGTATTTGCTGAGCTAAGGGATAATTTATCTGTACCTTACCTTCTACAATAAAATCATTAATGGACATCAAAGGATCTGGTTTAGAAATTCGGTGAATGATTCTATTCGTAGTATGACTCGTGGTATTTGTTGGAGATACAAAATATGTCTCTTCTCTCAGCGTAAATGATCCAGTCTGGAAAAAATGAGATTCTTTATTCTTATGTTTTATATGCTGTTTTGTAAATATACTGCTTAAATGAAATAAATTTTAAGAAAAAAATACACCGATGTACTTGTGTCAATATTTCTTTTTAGTTTTTATTTAATTCAAATCAATTTCGTCCGTGGAATAAAATATTTAATATTAAACAAAATAAAGTTTTAAGAAACAATGAATTTTTAAATTGAAAGCATAATATAAGTTTTCGGTTTGAGACGACTACACTGTAAGTTTTATATTGAGATGAGATCAGACAAAGCTGAAGTTTTTGGTTATTCTGTTAATGTCATTTTTGATCGTATGTCTCCTCCATGCAGTAAATATATTTACACGTTCTTGGCTTTTAATCTTTTTCTTTTTAGCTTTCCTGATGAAGGTCAATCCAGAAAGTACCTCGGACGATCCATATTTATAAAGTGTTATTTTCGTTTACAAACACTGGGTCGATACTGCTGATGGTGAACTATCAGTCCCCGAGAGTACCTAAAGCTTAGTATCGAGTGCTTCGACACTGACCTTAAACACTGGGTCGATACTGCTGATGGTGAACTATCAGTCCCCGAGAGTACCTAAAGCTTAGTATCGAGTGCTTCGCCACTGACCTTAAACACTGGGTCGATACTGCTGCTGGTGAACTATCAGTCCCCGAGAGTACCTAAAGCTTAGTATCGAGTGCTTCGCCACTGACCTTAAACACTGGGTCGATACTGCTGCTGGTGAACTATCAGTCCCCGAGAGTACCTTAAGCTTAGTATCGAGTGCTCCGCCACTGACCTTAAACACTGGGTCGATACTGCTGCTGGTGAACTATCAGTCCCCGAGAGTACCTAAAGCTTAGTATCGAGTGCTTCGCCACTGACCTTAAACACTGGGTCGATACTGCTGCTGGTGAACTATCAGTCCCGAGAGTACCTAAAGCTTAGTATCGAGTGCTTCGCCACTGACCTGAAACACTGGGTCGATACTGCTGATGGTGAACTATCAGTCCCCGAGAGTACCTAAAGCTTAGTATCGAGTGCTTCGCCACTGACCTTAAACACTGGGTCGATACTGCTGATGGTGAACTATCAGTTCCCGAGAGTACCTAAAGCTTAGTATCGAGTGCTTCGCCACTGACCTTAAACACTAGGTCGATACTGCTGCTGGTGAACTATCAGTCCCGAGAGTACCTAAAGCTTAGTATCGAGTGCTTCGCCGCTGACCTTAAACACTGGGTCGATACTGCTGCTGGTGAACTATCAGTCCCCGAGAGTACCTTAAGCTTAGTATCGAGTGCTCCGCCACTGACCTTAAACACTGGGTCGATACTGCTGCTGGTGAACTATCAGTCCCCGAGAGTACCTAAAGCTTAGTATCGAGTGCTTCGCCACTGACCTTAAACACTGGGTCGATACTGCTGCTGGTGAACTATCAGTCCCCGAGAGTACCTAAAGCTTAGTATCGAGTGCTTCGCCACTGACCTGAAACACTGGGTCGATACTGCTGATGGTGAACTATCAGTCCCCGAGAGTACCTAAAGCTTAGTATCGAGTGCTTCGCCACTGACCTGAAACACTGGGTCGATACTGCTGATGGTGAACTATCAGTCCCCGAGAGTACCTAAAGCTTAGTATCGAGTGCTTCGCCACTGACCTGAAACACTGGGTCGATACTGCTGATGGTGAACTATCAGTTCCCGAGAGTACCTAAAGCTTAGTATCGAGTGCTTCGCCACTGACCTGAAACACTGGGTCGATACTGCTGATGGTGAACTATCAGTCCCCGAGAGTACCTAAAGCTTAGTATCGAGTGCTTCGCCACTGACCTAAAACACTGGGTCGATACTGCTGATGGTGAACTATCAGTCCCCGAGAGTACCTAAAGCTTAGTATCGAGTGCTTCGCTACTGACCTGAAACACTGGGTCGATACTGCTGATGGTGAACTATCAGTTCCCGAGAGTACCTAAAGCTTAGTATCGAGTGCTTCGCCACTGACCTGAAACACTGGGTCGATACTGCTGATGGTGAACTATCAGTTCCCGAGAGTACCTAAAGCTTAGTATCGAGTGCTTCGCCACTGACCTGAAACACTGGGTCGATACTGCTGATGGTGAACTATCAGTCCCCGAGAGTACCTAAAGCTTAGTATCGAGTGCTTCGCCACTAACCTGAAACACTCGGTCGATACTGCTGATGGTGAACTATCAGTTCCCGAGAGTACCTAAAGCTTAGTATCGAGTGCTTCGCCACTGACCTGAAACACTGGGTCGATACTGCTGATGGTGAACTATCAGTCCCCGAGAGTACCTAAAGCTTAGTATCGAGTGCTTCGCCACTGACCTGAAACACTGGGTCGATACTGCTGATGGTGAACTATTAGTCCCCGAGAGTACCTAAAGCTTAGTATCGAGTGCTTCGCCACTGACCTGAAACACTGGGTCGATACTGCTGATGGTGAACAGTCCCCGAGAGTACCTAAAGCTTAGTATCGAGTGCTTCGCCACTGACCTTAAACACATAGTTCTTGAATGTTCCGTTGATAAATTTTGAAATTAATAAAAATCTAAGATTCCAGCTCTCTCAGGTTGAGTTGATCTTAAAAGGCTTTTGGCTATTCCTTTAATGTACCTTATTGTTATATAGGATCTCAAGTATTTATACTCATTTGCCTTCAAAGTTTGGGTTTTGTGCGTTCCTGATTTGATTTTTATGGGGGCTAGGCAGGACAGGAGTTTTAAAAAAAAGGCAGGATGAGACACTTTGCAAAAAAAAAAGGCTGGATGACAATTTATGTAAAATAAGTCAGGATAAACTAAAAAAAAAAAAAGGCAGGACCGAATAGAGTGAAAAATAAAAAGGCAGGACAGAGATTACAACTAGAAAAAATGCAGGACAAAATTTTTCATCTTGGAGAGGATTTTGTGTTCCTCTATCTTTAAGTAAACTATTTTTCAGTGTTTTTATTTTTTTCTATCGGTAACAATGTTGTCTGTTCATGGACTTTTTAATTGCAACAGTGATATCGTCTTATTTGAATTCTAACCAATAAAGACACCTCAAGACTCAATGAGTGATACAAAATACTCAAACACCAGATGTAATATCATCCGCCATACGTTCAATGTTTACGTGAACATAAGAATTCTACCCGCTCAAGTAATTGCATTATATGGTAAAGATTCTGAGAAAGTTTAATAAAATTGAGAATGGAAATGGGAATGTGTCAAAGAGACAACAACCCGACCACAGAACAGACAACAACAGAAGGTCACCAATAGGTCTTCAATACAGCGAGAAATTCCGCACCCGGAGGCGTCCTTAAGCTGGCCCCTAAACAAATATATATACTAGTTCAGTGATAATGGACGTCATACTAAACTCCAAATTATACACAAGAAACTAAAAGTAAAAATAATACAAGACTAACAAAGGCCAGAGGCTCCTGACTTGGGACAGGCGCAAAAATGCGGCGGGGTTAAACATGTTTATGAGATCTCAACCTTCCCCCTATACCTCTAGCCAATGTAGAAAAGTAAACGCATAACAATACGCACATTAAAAGTCAGTTAAAGAGAAGTCCGAGTCCGATGTCAGAAGATGTAACAAAAGAAAATAAACAAAATGACAATAATACATAAATAACAACAGACTACTAGCAGTTAACTGACATGCCAGCTCCAGACCTCAATTAAACTGATTGAAAGATTATGTCTTCATCATATGGATATCAGGCACAATCCCTCCCGTTAGGGTTTAGTATCATACCATCATAAAATATATGAGAAGAGCATAACCCGTGTCATGCCAACAACTGGTTTTAAATAAATGTGTTTAGTTCCGATGCAAAGACCCTATAAGTGAATCAATATTAAAGCCAAAATATGCAATCTTTAATGACCTGACAACAGTATCGTAACTATATCCCTTCTTAATAAGTCTATTTAAAGGTTTTGTTAGCTTCTGAGGTGAATACTGACATTTTAGTGCTTTATAAAGAATATTACCATAAAAGATTGGATGTGAAATACCTGAACGTATAAGAAGTCTGCATGTTGAGCTATATTTACGAATGATGTCCTTATACCGATGATAAAATTTAGTAAATGTTTTGACTAGTTTGTGATATCGAAAACCCTGGTGTAATAATTTTCAGTAATACATAAATTTCTTTCGTTAAAATCTGAAACGTTGTTACATACACGAGCGAATCGTTCAATGTTTTCTAATGATAGTTTCTTAAGAGCTGCAGACACAAAACGGGTACCACTAAATAAGGCAATAGTAAAGTTCATGATTTGCTAAGGGAAACACTCAAAATAATTAAGAGCTAACCTAAAAGTGCCTTTGTCTATCTAGTTTGGTTCCTAATGATAATAATCCCTTTCAAATATTTATACGGTTTTGGTTTTCAAAAATAATGGTTTAAAGCGTCCTTGAAATCGTTTAATCCAGAAATGCATAAGTTCGGTATCTTTCAGTTTGATATGCTTAAATTTGCTTAGATTCAAATATATTACGATAGCAAACATAGAAGTTTCAAAATCCTGGACAACATTTCATTTGAGTTTTATTAAAGTTTCTTAAAATAGTTAAAAGTACTTTAGAACTACCTTTATATGATGTAATATAATGTTCTCCGAAATTATTTCATTAATAATATTTTAAGCAAACAGGATTATGCATAATTTGAGAAATTTCCCTGTAATTTTTACTAACTGATATCCACTTCTGATAACTAACAGGTACGATTATCGTATTATTTACACTTCCTGTTTGTATGCTAGATCAAAATTTAATATCATTTCATTGATCAGTATATCACTATCTTTCCGTATATAAATCATATATAACGAATATGATATATTATCATGCATTATGTATTACTCCCTTTGAATAAACGTTTAAATATATATTAGTACAAAGCCCAGGGTCGGCTCTAATATCTATTAAAAGGGCGAAACAGGAGGGGATTTCTTGTGTCCATACGCCAAAGAAAATATAGGTTTAATCTTTATACTAAATATGGGATACACTTACCAGTGTATAATCAATACATGGATCCCGGCATTCGACATGAAATGAAGCGCCTTTGTTTAAATCTTGATAATATCTTTCAGTTGGTTGTAACTACAAGAAAATATTTGAAAGATGTGACATTATGTACGAAAGCCTATTAGGGTCACAAAAAAATTATTTAAAAAGTAATTACGAGATAAATATTTTTTTTTGTGACCCTAATAGGCTTTAATAATTAAGCGTGTTGTTTTCGGTGTAAATAATAATTGTCGAAGTTTGTGATTTGCTCAGTTTAAGGGGAACCATTAATTGTAAGTCAATGATATTTAATATGCATTTGTTTTATCATTGGCACATTTCTGTAGTAGATTATCTCGTCTCTATGGAGATTATTTGGCCCTGCACCTACATTCATTTATGTTTTGCATAGCTACATGTTAAAGTTTTGCCATTATGATTCAACATTTGCATTATAATATCAAAATTGCATAAAGGCGGGACATATTTCTGTGTCAACAGTTTATATTGTACAAATATTTTGCTATCATAATTTATCCCTGGAAATACGTGTATTTTTAAGCAGTGACTGGTGGCTTATGGTCCAGTCAATATATACAGGAAAGGCTTATTAAAACATCAATAAAATTCCATTATAAACTACTTGGGTGTTTTGTGTCCAGGATGTCATCATATTTGAAATACATTTACTAAAGGTCCAAGTTCAAAGTGGTGATAACGTATGAGTTTTGGTTAAAACCATCGTTTTAAATAAAAAAACTAAATGGAAACTGGGAAATTTTGATATTTATGTTATTGATGAAGCAGCATCTTTTATTACAATATATCTTATTTGAAACATCACAAACATGACTGTATAAGGAAGCTAACAAAATATCATGACCAGGAATTAATATTTAAAGACGAAACTAAGATTTTATCATAAAATCTCCGTTGATAGGAAACCGGAAAATTTTTCCACAATGTGATAACAATGTTGATTGTTTACGGAAACGGACAAAATGTTATGACCAAAAAACTATTTCGAGTCAAAATCTAAGATGTTTATCATGAAATCTCCGAAAACAGAAAACCGAAAAATTGTCCAATGTAATGCAATTTCAGACTTTTGTGTTAATATTATCCAAAATATATACGGAATAAGTTGAAATATTTAAAATATCTAATGACAAACAATATTTATGATATATATCTTAGTCACAAGCTTTCTTCTCTTTTTTTTTAAATAATTTAAATTTTGAAAAGATGATAAAATATGTATAATGATTCTGTCGAAATCTCTGTTTAGATTTTTTAAAGGTAAATGGATAGAACTTATGTTGTGCTGTAACACCACTATCCCAGGTAAGAGGAGGGTTGAGAAATCACAAACATGTTTAACCCCGCCAATTCTTGTCCCATTAATTCAGTAGTTTTCGATGGTTTATGTCTATCATATTTAGTTTAAATTGTTTCACATGTCTCATATCGGGGACTTTAATAACTGACTATACGGTGACCTATAATTGCTTTTATTTGAACTTTGGTGGATAGTTGGTCTCATTGGCAATCATACTTCATCTCCTTATTTTTATATAGCTATTTACAAAATATTCCAGTGCATGATGAAATAAGAGTTGATAAAAAGTAAGTCGAGTTATTGAAACTTTATAAGTTTGGCTATTACGCAGATTATAGTTGATAGATTCAGATTTAAAAAAAGAGGCATAATCGAGCCACTGTCAGATTATCAATGCTTATGTATATAAAAAGGGACACGTGGTATAATTGCCATTGAGACAACTATCCACCAGAGTCCAAAATGAAAAACAAATGAACTTCTTAGACCACTCGAGCACCGAGGCTTCTACTCCTTTTGATATCTTCTTACGTTTTATCGACATACAAGTCAATAGAAAATTGACAAAAAGAATACTTACTCTAGTTACTAAAGCATCTTTGATTATCTCCCCATTAATGTTTCTATGGATAGGTGGCAATGCTAAAAGCTTTCTATTTGTAATAAGATCAAGATTTACTAGTTCATCCTGGAAAACGAATCTAGGTGACAGTTTGCGTGGAAGACTAGGCACGGTAGATCGTTTTGCTCTTACAGAAGCATCAGAAGAAAAAGAAAAGGATACATAAGCTGGAAAATAAAATACCAGTTGTATACTTAAAAAATTCTAGTATTTATAATATCTAAAAATTCCCCAAAGGGACAAGTAAACTTTTATTTTGAAACATTATCGATTCCTTTAAAATATAATTTTAGACTGTATTTGACACAACAAATGTTCACACATATATTATATACCATTGTGGGGTTTCTGATTTTTGGGTATTGAGGAAGATTTTCTATCCTTCGAGGCACTTACGTTAAAATCATCGATTTTTACAATATAGTTTCATATAGTTTCAAGTACTAAAGCAATATACGATGATAAACTTTAGAATTGTAATAGTAAAGGATGTTTGAACGTTATTGTCTAAAACGTTGTTGGTTATGGTGATCTATCAGTCCCTAGAGTACTATCTGCAAGTGCTTGAGCATGGTTTAATTGAAAGCTTATTATTGCAATTTTCAGTTTGTAAACTATATGGTTACAATAAAATGACGTATACATTATCTATGTTAAACTTTATGGTGGCGACTCCGTCAAGCAATAAGAGAGATAACTCGAGCTGTTTTTGCTGTTCTTTCTAAGGACAGTTTTAGTATCGTGTTTCCCCGGTAACAACCATCTCCGGAATACAAAACTAGAATAATCCAGTCTTTATATCAATATCACTGCGATCACTCAATAGACTATTTTCATACTACCGACTTTTGAATCCGGATTATATAATTTGTCGACTGGTTACCATGGACATCATGGTACTCGGTCAAGTAAGAGCAACCAAAATAAGTAAAATCAAACATATAATCGGTGTAATTTGAGGGGAAATTTACTGTTTTCCGATGATTTTGTAGTGAAAAAAAATGTTAAGCAGGTAATTTTCCCCCAAAATTGTACCGATTGAACGCTTGGTTTTACTTCTTTAGCTTGCTCTTACCTGACTTGGTACCATGATGTCCAAGGTAACCAGTCGACAAATTATATAATCCGGAGTCAAAAGTCGGTAATATGAAAATAGTCTATTAACATTATATCTGCGGGACGCTGACGGATAGAGGGCGCAGTAATGATTTGAGTAAAGAATGGATGTGTGGCTGTTTAACATCCATTGGCAAATTGAATGAATCGAATAAAGGAAGATGTTTCGTGTGCACGAAAAGTTAAAATGGTAGAATGTTGCGTTTACACTTATTTCTATTTATTATATGTTGTTTGTTGAATGTTCAGATGCAAACATTTCATGCATGTTGGGTACGAGAACATTTTAAACAATATATCGAGTTTGTAGGTACTGCAAAGTTGGGCGACAAAATTGGAAGACAGCTAGGCCAATTATGGACACATACAATATTTGTATGGGGTTATTTAACGTGCAAAGAGCGTTGCACTGTCACAACACGGGGTTTCGGATTAAACATCTCATTCCAACTGATGAATTGTGCATTTGATAACCACAACCTCTGACGTCCTTGCGTGCGTTCTTCTCTCTCACAACTAATTGTGCAATACGTATATATTTGAACACATATATAGACATGTATGAACGATTGTTTTATTAACTTATTACAATAAGTACAAAAAATAACTGTACCTTGATGGTTAGATTTGTATGAATCTGGCATGTGTAGACAATTAACTGCAGAAAAATCCAAATTAAGACAAGAAAAGAGAAAGACAATCGGCAAAAAGTTAGGAAGTGTCATTTTTAAGGCGAAAAGCACGAACCATCAAATACATCGAAACATCAACACGTTATTTATCCAAAAGCTACTCTGCAACAATAGCTCATTCTGCGGCCATCAAAATTGTTTTGTTAACCTGTCATATCCCATTATTGAAAACTATAATATATTTATACATAGTATACTGTAAACGGTTTACAAGGAATAAGAAATATTCTTTACATTTTTGTTAATTCAGTTACGTATAACACCTAGTTAAAATTACACACCGTTTTTGTTTCAAATAGGTCGTCCATTGTTGGCGTGATTAAATAACATATTTGTAAAACAATTAAACAATGACTTTGTTAACTTATTAGTTCTTTTGTTAAATTTAAAAAAAGTTTATTTGTACTCTTTAACGTACGACTGAATGGTTTATTAAATATGAGATATTTTCATTATTCAAAGTTTATTATAAATTACAACCTTAATGTTGCAGACAGTTACCGTAATATAACTTTGCCCTACTTTAACAACTTAAATCAAGTAAGTATATCAGCATTTTTTGCATACGTGTCACTTATTTTCATGGATGATAACACGTTATTATCAATATAACAAATACATATTTCGATTGCATTGATAGAATAGACTGTTTACCACCTAAATAGAAACATTTTTTATACATCTTTAATTTCGAAAGCCAAACTACAATGGTATAGAGGCACGCAAATATAGATAAACACTTGCTGATCTGAGCCTTTTATAGCTGACTATATTGTGACAATGTTATGGTTTGTCCTCTTTGTTGAAGGCCGTACGATGACCTATAGTCTAGCATACTCATCTCTTGGTCTCTCGTGGACAGTTCTCTCATTTGCAATCATACCACATCTCCTTATCTTTATATTCACGATATAAATGTGAATACAAATGCTGGGTAGAGACATAAAGTGTAGTCACCAAGAATATTCTAGGCTTTTGTGTCAGTAAAAACAATGAACGCTAATTTCACACAACCGTAAATAACTAGTTCAAACTATCAATGTGAGTCCTTAATGAATTCGACCAAAGCACCGTTTTATACGCTTTGCTTTTTGTAGCAATATTCTAAGCGAGACAACCGTTTGTTGTACTTCGGTATGAAAGTGCAGTATTGGATAAGTGCGTGGCACACAACTTTAAAACAATAGTAGATTTAGTCGGTGATTACTGAAGACTGAACGTTGAAAACAAGACCCAAACGGGTGAAAGCTATTTAGGTAGTTGTCTCAAATCAGGATCAACAATCGTTCTATATCTTTTTTAAAGAAACAAAATGTTACTAAGAACTTGTCTACATAAATTATGATGAGCAGGAGTGGGGTTCTTTATTTCTGTTTTCTTTAATCTTTAATGCCATTTTCTCTATACTTTATACATTTTGCCTGTTATTCTCTATTTTTTTTTTTTTGCCTATTTTTCTCTATTTTCTCTTTTCTTTATATTTTTGTATATTATTCTGCACCTTCACCCATTATTCTGTAAACCCCATCAAGTCCCTCGCATATGGAATATAAACCTCCAAGTTGATACGATATACTAGGGTTGGCATATCATATCATGACTTCCTTGATAGAGGGTTGCTACTTACGAAGAATCTATGAAAACAAAAGGTTTCAAAGGGTAATGTTGAAACATCGCCATCATTATTTGGTTAACATTTATAGAACAGAGAATGGAAACACCATCCGAACGAAGTGCAGAAAACAGCCCAAGGCCACCAATGGGTCTTCAACGCAGCGGGAAATTCTGCACCCGGAGGCGGGCTTCAGCAGACCCCTAAATAATGTATACTAGTTCAGCGAAATGGACACCAAACTCCGAAACATACAAATGAACAAAATTAAGAAAAAAAAACATACAAGACTATCAAAGGCTAGAGGTTCCTGACTTTGTACAGGCGCAAAAATGAGGCGGCGTTAAACCCTCCCCCTATAATATTCTAGCCAATATGGAATAAACAAACAAACAACTAACTAGACACTCGGAAAAACTCAGTTTAAAAGAAGTCCAAGTCCGATGTTAGAATAGGTAACAGAAGAAACTAAGCAAAATGACAATGATCAACATAAATTAAAAAAGGAGGCTACTAGTAGTTACTGACATGCCAGCTCAAGACCTCAATTAAACTGATCGAAAGAATGTATCTGTCATAGATGCCCACGGATATATTCCACTTGTTGTAGCCATCAAATCGCGGGTGTCACTTGTGAAGAATCATAAGTTTTCTGCTGAATTCACTCCCTTTGTAGGGTTTGTGTTGCTCAATCATATGTTTTCTGCTGAGTTCACTCCCTTTGTAGGGTTTGTGTTGCTCAATCATAAGTTTTCTGCTGAGTTCACTCCCTTTGTAGGGTTTGTGTTGCTCAATCATATGTTTTCTGCTGAGTTCACTCCCTTTGTAGCGTTTGTGTTGCTCAATCATAAGTTTTCTGCTGAGTTCACTCCCTTTGTAGGGTTTGTGTTGCTCAAGCATACGTTTTCTGCTGAGTTCACTCCTTTGTAGGGTTTGTGAGTTCAATCATAAGTTTTCTGCTGAGTTCACTCCCTTTGTAGGGTTTGTGTTGTTCAATCATAAGTTTTCTGCTGAGTTCATTCCCTTTGTAGGGTTTGTGAGTTCAATCATAAGTTTTCTGCTGAGTTCACTCCTTTGTAGGGTTTGTGAGTTCAATCATAAGTTTTCTGCTGAGTTCACTCCCTTTGTAGGGTTTGTGTTGCTCAATCATAAGTTTTCTGCTGAGTTCACTCCCTTTGTAGGGTTTGTGAGTTCAATCATAAGTTTTCTGCTGAGTTCACTCCCTTTGTAGGGTTTGTGTTGCTCAATCATAAGTTTTCTGCTGAGTTCACTCCCTTTGTAGGGTTTGTGTTGCTCAATCATAAGTTTTCTGCTGAGTTCACTCCCTTTGTAGGGTTTGTGTTGCTCAATCATAAGTTTTCTGCTGAGTTCACTCCCTTGTATGGTTTGTGTTACTCAATCGTTAGTTTTCTGGTTGAGGTTTAGTTGACTGTTATTGTATTTTCGTCATTTGTCTTTTTGGTCGTGGTGATATCTCCACCTTAGTTTGAGTTACCTGCAATAAATAGGGTCTTTCTCTCATTTTTAACGTTTTCACTTGTAGAATTGCGACTTCTATACAGCTATCCATTTATCTATTGAGCCTGTGAAATTACATTTTTACAAATGATCGCATATATTTCGCGCTTGTTTTTACTTGTCAGGTACATGAAAATAACAATTCGTGAGTAGCGCACTTGTACGTTAATCAATAGAAAATGAAAGGATATGGGACAAAATTGCACACAATACATAAAAACATAGAAAACTATCAATGAACAGGGCTTTTATTCCTGTTCTTCATCTTGAAGTAGGAATGGAGTTGAAAATCTTGGGTCATCTTGTAGTATTTCCTTTTAATTGTGTTGTTAACAATTATACATTTCAGTTAAAAGACAGGAAGACTATATGTCCCCATCGGTGGCTCAAAAGGAGGTTACATGATAGAATCCACAAATTCGTTTTATGTATACTTGTACTTTATTTTATCTTATCTTTTATAGGAACGGTAAAGACTGCAAATTTAGAAAATAACACATTATTTATCCTATTGTATTGTCCGTACTAAAAAGCAAGGTAATAATCTTCCCTTTCGTTCATCTACAAACTGTATCTTTCTATAACCAAGTAGTTAAAATCTATGTTCATCAATTTCCGTTTTGAAAGAGTCTCAACTGAGCCTTTGATTATTAGATTGATGGTTTTCGTAATTTCTATACATCAAATAAAATACTCAATGTTTGTTTTGCCCCAAAATATTTCATTGAGAAATTTTCCGTATAAGGAGGTTTCTGCAATGTGCAAATATTTTCTGAATAAAACTGAATCGATATATTTAAGAGTAAATCAACTTATATCTTTTACATTTTCATGCCGCCATCAAATCGCGGGTGTCACTTGTGGAGAACCTGAGTTCACTCCCTTTGTAGTGTTAGTGTTGCTCAATCGTTAGTTTTCTACTGAGTTCACTCCCTTTGTAACGTTTGTGTTGCTCTATCATAAGTTTTCTGCTGAATTCACTCCCTTGTAGGGTTTGTGTTGCTCAATCATAAGTTTTCTGCTGAGTTCACTCCCTTTGTAGGGTTTGTGTTGCTCAATCATAAGTTTTCTGCTGAATTCACTCCTTTTGTAGGGTTTGTGTTGCTCAATCATAAGTTTTCTGCTGAGTTCACTCCCTTTGTAGGGTTTGTGTTGCTCAATCATAAATTTTCTGCTGAGTTTACTCCCTTTGTAGGGTTTGTGTTGCTCAATCATAAGTTTTCTGCTGAATTCACTCCCTTTGTAGGGTTAGTGTTGCTCAATCATAATTTTTCTGCTGAGTTCACTCCCTTTGTAGCGTTTGTGTTGCTCAATCATAAGTTTTCTGCTGAGTTCACTCCCTTTGTAGGGTTTGTGAGTTCAATCATAAGTTTTCTGCTGAGTTCACTCCCTTTGTAGGGTTTGTGTTGCTCAATCATAAGTTTTCTGCTGAGTTCACTCCCTTTGTAGGGTTTGTGTTGCTCAATCATAAGTTTTCTGCTGAGTTCACTCCCTTTGTAGGGTTTGTGAGTTCAATCATAAGCTTTCTGCTGAGTTCCCTCCCTTTGTAGGGTTTGTGTTGCTCAATCATAAGTTTTCTGCTGAGTTCACTTCCTTTGTAGGGTTTGTGTTGCTCAATCATAAGTTTTCTGCTGAGTTCACTCCCTTTGTAGGGTTTGTGTTGCCCAATCATAAGTTTTCTGCTGAGTTCACTCCCTTTGTAGGGTTATGTTGCTCAATCATAAGTTTTCTGCTGATTTCACTCCCTTTGTAGGGTTTGTGAGTTCAATCATAATTTTTCTGCTGAGTTCACTCCCTTTGTAGGGATTGTGTTGCTCAATCATAAGTTTTCTGCTGAGTTCACTCCCTTTGTAGGGTTTGTGTTGCTCAATCATAAGTTTTCTGCTGAGTTCACTCCCTTTGTAGGGTTTGTGTTGCTCAATCATAAGTTTTCTGCTGAGTTCACTCCCTTTGTAGGGTTTGTGTTGATCAATCATAAGTTTTCTGCTGAGTTCACTCCCTTTGTAGGGTTTGTGTTGCCCAATCATAAGTTTTCTGCTGAGTTCACTCCCTTTGTAGGGTTTGTGTTGCTCAATCATAAGTTTTCTGCTGAGTTCACTCCCTTTGTAGGGTTTGTGTTGCTCAATCATAAGTTTTCTTCTGAATTCACTCCCTTTGTATGGTTTGTGTTGCTCAGTCGTTAGTTTTCTGGTTGAGGTTTAGTTGACTGTTATTGTATCATCGTCATTTGTCTTTTTGGTCGTGGTGATATCTCCACCCTAGTTTGAGTTACCTGCAATAAATAGGGTCTTTCTCTCATTTTTAACGTTTTCACTTGTAGAATTGCGACTTCTATACAGCTATCCATTTATCTATTGAGCCTGTGAAATTACATTTTTACAAATGATCGCATATATTTCGCGCTTGTTTTTACTTGTCAGGTACATGAAAATAACAATTCGTGAGTAGCGCACTTGTACGTTAATGAATAGAAAATGAAAGGATATGGGACAAAATTGCACACAATACATAGAAAACATAGACAACTATCAATGAACAGGGCTTTTAATCCTGTTCTTCATCTTGAAGTAGGAATGGAGTTGAAAATCTTGGGTCATCTTGTAGTATTTCCTTTTAATTGTGTTGTTAACAATTATACATTTCAGTTAAAAGACAGGAAGACTATATGTACCCATCGGTGGCTCAAGAGGAGGTCACATGATAGAATCCACAAATTCGTTTTATGTATACTTGTTGTACTTTATTTTATCTTATCTTTTATAGGAACGGTAAAGACTGCAAATTTAGAAAATAACACATTATTTATCCTATTGTATTGTCCCGTACTAAAAAGCAAGGTAATAATTTTCCCTTTCGTTCATCTACAAACTGTATCTTTCTATAACCAAGTAGTTAAAATCTATGTTCATCAATTTCCGTTTTGGAAGAGTCTCAACTGAGCCTTTGATTATTAGATTGATGGTTTTCGTAATTTCCATACATCAAATAAAATACTCAATGTTTGTTTTGCCCCCAAAATATTTCATTAAGAAGTTTTCCGTATAACGGAGGTTTCTGCCATGTGCAAATATTTTTCTGAATAAAACTGAATCGATATATTTAAGAGTAAATCAACTTATATCTTTTACATTTTTCATGCCGGTTATTTTTAAAGCTTACTATACGGCATGGGCTTTGCTCATTGACTCTCGCTAGAGTTCTGCTTTAATTTGGAATGTCCTTTCCATTACTTAACCATTGAGATAGATACCAAAAATATACTTTAAGCTATCAATAATGCAGTTTTAAGCCATCTTTAAGTACCTATAATTTAATCAAATATTGAAAAATGTCAGAACTTTACACTACATACACGTATACGTTAGAATATCAAAGGAGGGGAGGTTTGTACTCGTATTAAACCGATTTAACCCAACCACATGCAGTGCCTGTACCAAGTCAGGCTATTTATCTGAACCATTTGTTGTTTTTTGTTGTTTATCTTTGTTTATCTTTGTACGCTTGTTTTCTAGAAGGTGGTTTGTGTGACCTGTTTTACTGTCAAGCATCTTTTGGCCATTTCTATTTTCCTTTTCATGTATGTTTTATTGAAGCTGTGATAGTTACTTTTTGAAGATTCCAAATTATTCTTGCTGGTTTGATAAAAATATGATCCCTGACTAAAATTATTTGAAAACAAAAATTGAGAATTCTAGTGATTTTCATAATATGACAGGGTAGACCAGTAATATACTTTCTTTTCATAACATATCTTTTTTTACAAATCTACAGTAGTGTTTAAATTTCAATATAAAAACTATTCATAAAATATAAAAAAAAGTTCAGCATAATACAAGACATTGTTTGTTCAGTTTTAAGTTCACGTCTAAGTAACCGCCTCGGTGGTCTCGTGGTAGCGTGTTCGCCTCGAGTGCGGGAGGTCGTGGGTTCAAACCCCGGCCGGGTCAAACCAAAGACTTTAAAATTGGTATTTGCTGCTTCTCCTCTGAGCACACGGCATTAAGGAGTAAGAGCAAAGACTGGTCGGCTCGGAGTCAAAATAATGTGTCCGGGTAAGGTGACATGTCTACCTGCAGACTGTTACCTTGTGAACTAGCACGTTAAAAATCCGGCTCAGTGTGTCAGTCTAGCACAAAGCAGGATTACTATTTATATTACATTTACATGTTCTTGTCCTGAATATGCATATCAATTGCCGCTGGACGTTAAACATCCATCCATCATCATCATCATCACGTCTAAATATAGAACCAAACTATACTCAATGACCTTAGTCCTTTATACTTTATTAAATTATCCATAATATAAAATGATATAACATGTTATTACAGTTTTGCATAACTTTTCATGCATAATTAATTAGTCATTTATTAGTAATTTCATGATAGAAGTATTTTATTTGTCCCTTTCCGAGAGTTCATTGAAAAAAGAGTGCCTGAGGACATATAAAAAATTGTTACATCGCACTGCAGTGTATACTATTTAATGAATATTTTATCGGCCATGATGCATTTATCGAACCTTACAGATACCATCGAAAGTTTATTACAGATGCCAGGAATATATGAATACTTGAGAAGCTATGAACAACAAGGACCTTAAATGAAATAGCCTAAACCATCTACAATCTACTTTGCATGAAGGAGTTGGAACATTCAAAGTTAGCTTATGAATAATTTTTAAATTCAGCAACGGAAAATTTTAGAAAAGTATGTCAGTAGCGAATCACGGACTGCCTGGCTGATGATACACCCGGGATTAACAGCATGAACACTTAAATATAGCTTATTATTCACTGTTCAATTTGTAGATATGGATATGCATAAGTTTATTTTTCAAATGAAATGCTGCGATCGGCGCAAATGTCAAATAAATATTGTGTGAATAAATTTATGTTGTCAGTAACAAACGTTAAAGTGAGGTTCTGGGATTTACGGAACATAGAATAATAGACCAAAAAATTAAAGAATAGAGAATAATGGACCAAAAAATTAAAGAATAGAGAATAATGGACCAAAAAATTAAAGAATAGAGAATAATGGGCCAAAAAATTAAAGAATAGAGATTAATTGGGTGCTAACATATAAAGAATAGAGAATAATGGGTCAATAAATTAAAGAATAGAGATTAATTGGGTGCTAACATATAAAGAATAGAGAATAATGGACCAAAAAATTAAAGAAAAGAGAATAATCGGCCAAAAAATTAAAGAATAGAGATTAATTGGGTGCTAACATATAAAGAATAGAGAATAATGGGTCAATAAATTAAAGAATAGAGATTAATTGGGTGCTAAAATATAAAGAATAGAGAATAATGGGCCCAAATATTTAAGAATAGAGAATAATCGGCCAAAAAATTAAAGAATAGAGATTAATTGGGTGCTTACATATAAAGAATAGAGAATAATGGGCCTAAATATTAAAGAATAGAGATTAATTGGGTGCTAAAATATAAAGAATAGAGAAGAATGGGACAAAAAATTAAAGAATAGAGATTAATTGGGTGCTAAAATATAAAGAATAGAGAAGAATGGGACAAAAAATTAAAGAATAGAGAATAATGGGCCAAAAAATTAAAGAATAGAGAATAATGGGCAAAATAAAGAAAGAAAGAAAACAAATTAAAAGAAGACAGAATGAGGACACCCCAACCAGTCCCTCTATTATTGCATTGCATGTCTTTATAATATGAGTTCGCATCCTCGTCCTTTGGTCTCTGGTGGATACCTGTTTATACGCAATCAAACCACATCTCTTTCTTTTGTTTTACCTTGTGGAAAGTTGTCTCATTGGCAATCATATCACAGCTCTTTTTTTTTATTTGACCTGGTGGATATAACTGTCTAATACGCAATCATAGTCTTTGACCTGGTGGATAGGTGTCTCATTGGCAATCACACCACTTCTTCATATTCATATTTGACCTGATGGACAAGTATCTCATTGGCAATCATACCACATCTCCTGATGGACACTGGGGACAAGGTTTCAAATTGTTACATTGAATTATCTGTTTTATGTTTTAATGATATTGAAGGATATAAATCACTTTGCATATTTGTACCGGATTCTTACAACATAATTTAATCAGAATGTATTTCTGAAAATATAACATAATTATGAACTTGAATATTAGAAATAGAAAAAAGAGTAAAAAGTTCAATTAAGTTTAACGCAGCGATAATGATAAATGCAGTTGTAAAATGGGATAGTTTTGGGGTATAAATTGCTTAATGATCCTTAATGTTTAGATTTATCGTACGTAAAGACAGACGTACGTTATTTAAAGACGTTTGATCAACAGTTGTGAATTAATGTGATTAATGTGATTAAGAGTCATAACATTTGAGGATTCGTTAATTGCTACAAATTGTAGGATTGTGGGCAAAGGGAGAAAGTTACAAAGTTTGTTTGTTCAAAATATTACTTATGACGAACATTGGTTTGTCTGATTCGCCAATATTATACACGTTTACCAGTTACGTTGCTTTTTTGACTTGAATGAAACTATAGCTGAGTAAGGAGTGCATGAGGTTTACAGATGATAGAAAGAGAAAGTAATGGGTCAAATGTACAAAAAAATCGACCAAAAAAAATAAAGAATAATGGGAAAAAATATAAAGAATACAGAAAAATGACCGGCCAAATAATTAAAGAATGAAGGACCCCTCCCAGATCCGCAGTAAGAGTGTCGTTGATGGGGAAATCAATACATGCTTCTGATAGAAGAATCATTTAGGAAGGACATGAGTGCCTTTGTAAGGTATACAGTCACATAGAATAATTTGAATTATTTTTTATTTAAAGAAGGGTAGGCTATTCAAAATGGCGACTTAGATCCCTTTAGGATTTTTCAGTATACGGATATGGATAGTAAACTGCACATTCCTAGAAAACAAAGAAATATTGATGCCAACGCTAAATTCGTTAATAATATAATACAAAATAGACAGGAAATACGAAAAAAAAAAATTAAAAATATTGATTAAAATGTAATCTATCACTATTATATTTCTGTATTTTTCCTTGATAAAAACATGCAGCTATAATTCATAATACTATTGACCTATATATTCATTTGTTTTTTATAATTGATATAACTTGAACTTAATATAAATAGATCGAATAACAAAAATAAGTTAATGCTTCCAAAAATTGTGTCAATAAGATAAAAAGATAAAGAATATTGTATATCGGAGAATCAAACTTCTGATTTCTTGACAGATAAGATTATCAAGTGCACCTGATATCGTCAGTGTTTATCGTTGTTTAATTTTCGTAGCAGTAAATATACAAAAAGGGTTGCGTGATTATGATTTAACCGCAGCGCCATTCTAGGATTAAAATACGGGTGCTATTTTTCCCCCGAATTTGACCAACCAAATTATACTTTATTACCGGGATTGTACTTACATGAACAACACTACAGTGCCGCATGTGGAGCAGGATTTGCTCACCCTTCCGGAGCACCTATGATCACCCCCGCATTGTTGTGGGAGTCGTGTTGCTCAGTCATTAGTTTTCTTTGTTTTGTATACTGTTGTTTGTCTTTTGGTCTTTTGGTCTTTTTTTTTTCAGCCATGGCGTTGTCAGTTTATTTTCGACCTATGAGTTTGAATGTCCCTTTGGCATCTTTCGCCTATTATGTATTTTGTGTAATTTTCGAAGGTATACAATCACGTGACTTCCACACTATTGGATTCAGACAGCACAATTTCATAAGGAATCGAACAGTCCGAAGATGGTCGCTATCGGGACATTTGAATTAAAGCAATATTAAACGTTGTCTGACAATTACTTTACAACCATAAAAGAAGTATTATCGACTGTCATACAAGTGAGAGGTTTAGCTAGCTATAAAACCAGGTTTAATACACCATTTTCTACGTAAGGAAATGTCTGTACCAAGTCAGGAATATGACAGTTGTTTTCCATTCGTTTGATGTGTTTGAGCTTTTGTTTTGTCATTTTATAAAGGACTGTCCATTTTGAATTTCCCTTGGTGTGCGGTAGTTTTGTTATTTTACTTTTTATACACATCTCTTTGTTGGAAATTTGACTGACTGAGTATCACTGACACAAGACATACAATTTATTATTATCATACATTTTCGACTTGTTTTTTTTTTTTTTTTTTTTTTTAAGTGCCTCTAAGTTTTTTGTTTTGTTTTGTTTTTTTTCTCCTTTTTACATCCTCACATGTTACACTTTTTAAAACCTAAATTGTCAAAACGATCTTTAAAATAAGAAAGATTGTCTTTAAACGTGCTATCATAATTAAACAGTGAATGGAAATGTACGTGAAAAGTTTTTGTTAAAAGCGGAAACATTTCAAATGCCATTTCCGAATTTGCTTGAAAAATCAGCTACGCGATTAATCTGGCTGTAATCTGACAATATATCCGTAATATTAGTAACGAATATAGAAAAAAATCAATATTAAAAAAAACTTCGTAGTTTTTGAATATTTGTACTATTTGATACCGTAACGATTGATAGCTGTGTCAACACGGTAGACTATATGAGGTTCTGGGGTTTACATAATACATAATAATGAGCACAAAATTAAGAATAGAGTTACAAGGACCAACAATTGAAGAATAGAATGGGGTACTAAAATGTAAAGAAGAATAATACAGCAGGATAACAGAATGGTCTCTTGTATCAAGAGTTCAACCATATACTAACTTTATAGATAAATAGGTTACAAATAGAATAAAAGTATGTTGACCTTTATACGATTTGTTTGTCTGATACTGTTGGGTGGATGTCTGTAGTCATAATTGATAACCCTATTCAATCATGTTATCACTTGACGATTTGCTTTAAGTATCCCTGATTGATCGTTGAGTTATACAGCAGGATAATAGAATGGTCTCTTGTATCTAAAGTTTAACCATATACTTACTTTGTAGATAAATCGGTTACAAATACAATAAACGTATATTGACCTTCACGTGATGTGTTTGTTTGTCTGGTGATGTTGGGTGGATGTCTATAATCATAATTGATAACACTTTTCAATCAAGTTATCATTTAACGATCCGTCAAATTTATTATGAGCTAGATGTAATGCTACGCACGAGACGACACGTAGCACGTTATAGGCACGCGCGATGTCAATTAACTCATAGTCGTAAAGCAGACGATTGGTAATATACTTTTTTCTGTTTTGATCTCGTGTTTCGTTATGATCTATATAAAACCTTTTGTTTGTGAGGCGCCAGTAGGTTGATAATTAACTCGTCAAATTATTGACGACGCACACACTCATACTTATCCTCCGGTGCAAAGTTCAAAGAAAAAAATTTTTGTAATTAATACATAGCAAATGATATTTCAATCATAATAAATTGCCGATTATTCGATGTTGTACTGAGTTGATAAGGGTAAAATGTGTACAATCTATTTTAGTAGCTAGCTATATCAACAAACGAAAAGTGAAAGGCAAAACATCTTCTAGATTATATTATTTACACTAAACAAATCCTTCTTGCCATTAAGTCTTACACTATAGATGTAAAGAGCAGGGAATTCCTAAGACTTATAGGACAATATGTTTACTATTAATATGTTATTGCATCATAAATTAGAATTAGTACAAGATTATAATTGTCATACCGATACATGGAGAATTGGATATATATGATAATTTATCAAACCGTTTCGTAATCGGAACTGATCAAATCTATTGCCGACTTTTCCAGTTGTCAGATTTTTTTACCATCTCGTGAGATTGGAAAAGATTCAAATAACGGCATATTGGAACGTTATTACCGATTTATTTTCTGCAAATGTGAAAATAGCTTTTCATGTAGTTATATTCTGTTTTTATAGAAAAAAAAAAACATTCAGATAAAAAAAAACAAGTGCCATTTCTAAACTTGTATTGTGTTTTTGTTGTATAAAACTATTTTCCACATAGGATCATTTTTTGTCTACAGAACAAACCGACGCATTGTACTTATTCACAAGAGAGTAGTTTTTTGAATTTATAATTTCCGTTTTGATTGATGTTTGATTGCCAAAGATTCATGCAATTTGGAGTGATGAAATGTATAACGTAGTTTTTTATTATGTACATGTGTTGCTGTTATAGTAAGTGGAAGAAAACTTATATTTATGCACGTTTTCTTCAATAAAATCCTCACATCAAAGGTCGCATAAAATATATATTATGCGCTAAATTCCTTCCATTTTGAATTTTAAGAAACTCGGATCTGAATTGGTACTATTTTGATGAAATGTTTTCTGAAATTACGGATTGACGAAGAGAACGGAAATGCATCTCTTGGGATTTTCAAGAGGCTGTTACATATTATGTTAACCTTTGGTGAAGGTCTTGTTTTTAAGATGACAAGTATTGCTTACAGCTTTATGAACAATAAAAGTACCGGATATAACAATGATAGTGAAAATAGCAGACGGTGTACAGAAGTTTTTTCCGGAAGTAAAAATCGCAGTGTTAGCGTTAGTGACGTCACAACAAGAGGTGGAACATACCCAAAACAAAATAGAAGGAGATCATCAAAACATCGGCGGCATCCCATAAAGGTGAGTCAAATTTTTAAATTGTTTTTGAAAGTAAAAGTAGATCAGCATGTTTACAAAGAAATTTACATGATAAAAACTATTTACTCGGATATTTTTTTCTAACCCTATTGATAAAATTGTATACACTATGTTTAAAACGTCAATATCACTAGATGGAGAACTTTTAACCAGTCAAACTCCAAAACATATGAACACAATTAGCATCACAAATAAAATACAAGTAAAGATAGACAGAACAAAACCAAAAGCAAAACGATATAAAATACACAATAAACAAATATTAAAAAAACTATTCAAGGATACAAGGCTTAAAATTTGCTACACCAGAGCGGGTTTCGTTTACATAAGACCCACCAGTGGTGCTCTAATAAAAGCAGTTCGAAAACCAAATCAAAGTTGTAGACCATTGATAACCAAAAGTGCCAACAGTTGGTTCTAAATCTGACCTAGGCCATGTATGGCAATCTATGGAGGGGAGGTGTAGACAAATGTAAAGCAATATGTCAGAGAGGGTTGAAATGTCCTAAGTCATTGATCGTCTTTTGTTATCTGATGGGCATTTTGAAGTCTAAAGATTTGCACAACGGTACTAATATAAGATGGTACATGTAATATACGAAGATGATGTAATAAAATCGTGATGAAAAATATTTCGACTTAATAAATAGCCTTCGTTAGTGTCAATAATTTTTACAATACTGGTTAATTTGGTTTTGTTGACAGGTTTTTGCTTGTTTCTGTTCAATTTAGTATTGTCATAGGTCATTATGTTTTTCGGTCTGCGCATCCGTCCGTCCTTTCATCCGTCTGTATGTCAATTCATCTTTCCGTATCATTTTGGTTTAAGGGAGGTTATTAAAATAACGTTTAAGTTGAAGGTAGTTTGTGGTCATATCAACTTAAAACTATGTACACATTATGAAGTAAACTTTTAACAACATATACTAAATAATGGTTTTTACCTATATTTCGCGGTTCACTGAACATGGAAATGTGATAGTGCGAGCACGACATCGTGTCCGGTGGAAACACATTGTTGTTCAAATGTTTTTATACTCGGGGCCAATCAGTTCCTTAGCAATTTTAGCTCAATATATCAAAACATTGCTTTAATAAATCCGTTATGAGTTTCTTTTTTGCATAGTATATATTGCATACAGCTGTTTCAGGATCTAAATAACAATGGGTATTTCATTTTTAGAACTCCAATGAAACACAACATCACGTCATCTGTCGAATTAAATTTACTTAGAATGTTGTTAACCAATCATGATATTTTGGTGACCACTTTTTAAAGAATTAATGAGTTAATGTTTTAGTGCAATGATATTTTATTGTTGTAAAAAGGATAAAATATCAACAGAATGTCACCATTGATGGTAGGACTATATGATAAGGGTACAAAAATATATAGCCTCGTTTATTAAACACAGGTATGGAAACTGTTGTGATTCTCGCGGTAAAAAGGTAATCCATTCCTATTTACAGTTGACCACATAATGGAATTCTATATGACTGTCATACAAGTGAGAGGTGTAGCTAGCTATAAAACCAGGTTAAATCCACCATTTTCTACTTAAGGAAATGCCTGTACCAAGTCAGGAAAATGACAGTTGTTTTCCATTCGTTTGATGTGTTTGAGCTTTTGAATTTGCAATTTGCTAAAGGACTTTCCGTTTTGAATTTTCCTTGGCGTTCGGTATTTTTGTTATTTCACATTTTTTTAAAGATATGAGTAAGTGCTGGTGGATAAATTTCATTTCGGGATTGTTTCAGAATCAATATGTTATGTGATTAGACATATCATTCATGATAGCTATCAGGCAGGATCTGCTTACCTTTCCGGAGCACCTTTTGGTGGGGTTCATGTTGCTCAGTGTTGCTCAGTCTTCGGTTTTCTATGTTGTACTTTGTATACTGTTGTTTGTCTGTTGTTTTTTTTCCTTTTTAGCCATGGCGTTGTCAGTTTATTTTCGACTTATGAGTTTGAATGTCCCTTTGGTATCTTCTGCCTCTCTTTTATCAAGTGATGTTTCCATATTACGTTCAGCTAGAAATTAAGATTCACAGCAATAATTTGATAACCAAGCTACAAGTCGGCACAATTTGTCCTAATCAGAATACCTATATTTTGATGATATAATTTTTTTACCAGATAAAACACTATTTTAAGGTCTTTGAATATGATTTTCTTTATCGGTATTAGCAGTGTTGATTTTGTTTTTGATAATTTAGAACATAACTAAATGTTTATTTCTATACAATTATGAACACTGATGGTCCTACATCCTGTCGATATTTTGCACAAAATTCATGCATAATCTGAATGGAAATGCTATACTGGAAAGTTCGTTTAACCTATTGCAGAGTACCGAATGTGTTCCTCCGTTACTCGATCTGTAAAATGACAAAAAACATTTCGATATTTTTCTGCCTTGATATGGAGTTTACAAAGCAATGTTCTCTATAGGGCATTTTTCAAAATGACTGACATAGTTTAAAACCATTATGCTGGTTTTTGATATCTGCTATACCAGTATTACGAAAAAAGTAAAATAACAAAAATACCGAACTCCAAGGAAAATTCAAAATTTATTCATTTGATAACATTAAAAAATTCAATAACACTTTGTAAATTTACAGCGTCCGAAGCGCTTTCCTTTTGATTTACCTCCTCGTGAACATTCAAACCAAACGAATACATACATAATTAAACGAAGAGCTATATGACTTAAAGGGACATAGAAGAATATCAAAATTCATATTACGCCATCTTTTCCTGAGGGAGTTAGAACCATAGTTAACTTAAATCATTTCTAAACTAATCAAAGGAGAAAATAAGACAATTATGTCATAAATCATGTCAGTGCCTAAGCACTATCATTTCATATCAATTTGAGATGATATATATCAGTATTTCAATTTACTAATAAGACGATATACTTATCAAGTCTTTTAAGGGCGTCGCCGATCTAAGGAATTTCTGATTTTTTATATCAAGTGGCTAAGTAGGTCAGATGTAGTGATACAAACACACTTCAACATAATGAACTATCAGTAATCGTTTGTAGACTGTTTTACACATATATTCGCTAGTAAACCAAAGTCCTCGCTTCGGTACTGATATGATTCTTAAATTCTCCGTTGATAAATAGACGTATTTACACTTGTATGCAAATTTGACCGCCATTACTTAAAATCACACAAGTTCCAGTAAAATTTGACATCACAATTTAAAAAATTTGACGTCATATTTAAAACGTGATTGTTGCTTGACGTAAGAAGGTTATTCGTAGACAGATCTAAGGTCATTCGGAGACAAAATTCAGCTTCATCCCAAAAGTATAGATACGTTTATTAGAAAAAAATTTTATGAGGCAGGCGTTACCTGTGAAAGGGGACGAAGTCCGTTTAAATTATTGTTTTGATTCAAACATATTTCAACTTCAAAATCTGTTAAAAAAGAAACGGAAATACCATAACGTTTCCGATGATGTTCCTGTTGTTAGGGATTTTAGTTGTGACGTCATTTTCAATGTAAACAAAGAAACGCTATCATCAGGTAATGTTTTTTTTCATATCAAAGAATAATTAAAATGAAATTGTTATTGTGCTCCTTCCTATATTTTACTAGACTGATGAATATATATTTGACTCAAAGTCTCGTGACAAAAATATGAAGTTCCGATTATTCATTTTATGTTCGTTTTGGTTATATAGCTCCTCGTGTTTGTAGGTATTGTGTGTCATTTTTAGTCTCTAGTATCCAAGTATTCATACATCTTTGGCTTTTATTTTGTTTTTGTTTGAACGTTCTTGAACGTTCACAGAAAAGAACTTTGGTCGCACAAAAAATATTGAATATTGTTTTCAATTTCAATAGAAGAAAGAGGTAAACCATCACCAGCAGTTTTGGTATACGATTTAATATTCTGCAGTCGTAAAAACTTCTTTTCATCGTTCGAGATCAATGCCCTATGGTTTTAGCTTATTTTAAATGTTATAATTTTCATATAATTTACTTTCATATATGTGTCACAAAATTTGAGTGTACTTTAAGCGGACACTTGTTGGTTCATTACAGTAGAGATATTTTCCTTGAAACTATTTCCAGACTTAAAAATTGTTGTCAAAACAACCTTTTACAAGTCTAAAGCAGATTAATAAAAGAACATACCCATTAGACTATTAGCCCAATGGATTTTTGATATCTAACATGCACAGTACATGATCTATACATGTACAATAACAGCACCTGGGTAAATTGTGGACTTTCAACTACTTTATAAATTATAGGAGTGAAAATTTCTAAATTACCAAACTTTAGTTTGTACATACACATTCACTGTGTTTATAGAAGCTGTATACCAACACAAATGTTAATGAAAACCTCCGACAATTGCGACATTACAATATTATTTGTGTGTTATCTCTTTTATCAGGGCGTTCGTCCTCCTTCTACTTTTTTTTTTATTTCCATTGCGTTTGTTTTAGGTAAAAAAAATAACAGGATGATTTTAAAATTCACAAAATCTGGATTTTTTTGTGAATATTTATCTAATAGCTACAAAAACGACTTATCTCTTGTTTACATCTAATATTGAAGAATTACAAAAACCTGGTGTGTTTTCTTATCTTTACAACTCTAGATTATAAAAAGATAAACCAGAAATAAAATACAATATATTTTGCATGTGGTGTTAGTCTTTTGTTCATCTGATATTACTTTAAATCAATAAAAGAAGTGTTAAGAGATATATATTACAATTTTTAATATTGATAGATATTTTTACTTAAATTGGTGCTCACATTTAGACTATACTTACGAAGTCTATCAGAGGAGTCGACGATCTAAGGGATTTCTAACTTTTATTTCTAGTTACTAAAGAGGCAGAGATGCATTGTGTGCACAAATGTTGCAGAACAAAACGCTTCAACTAAATGAACTATCATTAACTGTTTGAAGAGTGTTCACATATATATTTATCAAATAAATATTTTCAGTGTTCAAACTGTTTTATTTAGCCGGAGGTGGACCGACACAATACCGTAGTTAATTTTGAGAGATTTTCTCCGTATGCAGGAAATAAAATCGCACTTTTTTTTCTAAATATTTATGAGTTTTTCCTCTTTGTCATGCTTCTTCAATGTAAATATTTGAATAAAATCTCTTTTACAGACGTTCGTTAATTTTTTATGTTGTACATATTTGACTCATATGTACATACTTTCTATTTATTGTTTTATCGTGTAAAGGAACACAGATTTGGTTTAAGAATACCATATCATATGTAGATTGTACATGTGTATGTGTTTGGATTTGCCACATATATTTGTACGTCAGGTATCATGTAGAAGGACAAAAATAATCCTGAAAAATAGAAACAGAATAAATATTTATGCAACAAACATATTTTTTTATAAAGACGTTCTATTGAATATTTGATTTTATGCCATAACATGTTCTTTAAATGAGAGCGTTATTGAAATTGAAATAGTCAGATTGCCTTTTACCGTACCATTTTTTAAATTCTTCTCTGCTATATAAAGATTAGAAAATGTGGTATGATTGCCAATGAGACAATTCTCCACCATGGCATAGAATTTAACAACTATATGTCACCTTATTGCCTTTAACAATGAACCAAAAGATCACCTTCTAAACTATTTGGTGCTATCATTTTGCATTAACCATAATATTATGGTGTAAATAAGATACGCCCAGACTATCTCACACCCTCGTTGGTGTGTTTAATACGTAAATACCCTTTCAATAGTTTAAAAAATCATTCAGTATATTCTATCAGATACAATCTCAGCAAGTTGGAAAGGGAAACCTCATTAATTAAGGAAAACTTATACAGAAACCACTCTAATGAACAGGTTTTCGAAATAAGTGAAGACATACTGACACCGTTAATATTTTTTCTTCTTTAACTTCTTCAACTTGTGGAATCTATTTGTCTCTATACAGGTAATGTTGGTTTCCAAGATTAAAGACTGCACAGTGATTTGGTGTGGCCCCGATTAAATGATACGGTCATCAAAGTAACAAATTGTATTAACACCAAGGCTGGATTTCCATTGGCCGAAAATTATTCAAAACGGTTTAATGTAAATAGAAATATTGAATTGATTTAGAACAGACCTTTCTAAAATTGGCCGTTTATCAATTTTGAAATTATAAAGAAACTAAGATTTCAAATCCTTCAACCAATAGAGAGGCGAAAGATACCAAAGGGACTTTCATACTTTTGATGGATTTTACCATTCTTAGGTCCTTTTTGGTTATATAGCTCTTCAACTGATTCGGTTCTTATACATCCTTGGCTTTCAATTTTAGATCGACCTTAAGCGTTCTTGATGAAAGTAAATCCAGAAAAGCGCTTCGGACGTATAAAATTCATAACGTGTTTTCATTTTTTTAACTGTTCTGCTGAAGAAGTGTTTGGTTTTAATGCACCACTGTGTTGGGTTTCACCAGCTAATGTTTCTATCGTTCATAATGAACGTATGCAATGAACAGTTATTATCAATTGCTTCTACTGTTTGGGTTTGGTATATTTTTAGTTGTAGACATGTTCCAGATAATGCAAAAGATGATAATAATGTCAAAAACTTTAAGTACTCTCAGGTTTTCAACTTTAAATTTGTATTTTGAAAATAAATGTATCCACTGAACTAAGAACCTGTGAAATTAACAGTAAACAAAATGCAATTAAAAATGTAGCAAGACAAAGTTACTTGCTAATCATGTTACAGAATTCTATGAAACGATTTCATTCTAAATAATATGAATAAAGAAAGTCAACAGTAGTATACCGGTGTTCAAAAGTAATAAATCGATTAAGAAAAAAACAAATCCGGGTAACAAACCAAAACCGAGGGAAACACATCAACTATAAAGGAAAACAAAGGAACAACAGGAACATCGAAGTGCAACAAAAACAAACGCCAACACACATAGAAACGAATTATTTGATAACAACTGCCATATTCCTGACTTGGTACAGGACATTTGAAGAAAAATGGTGGGTTGGAGCTGGTTTCATGGCATGCCAAACCTCCCGCTTCATGACAATGTTAAAAAATATCGCTAAAACACTACGTGACAGAAATACAGCACAAACACACGCAAGAACATTCATAACAGAAAACGCACTAAACATGAACTATTGAATCCTAATTATCTAGTATATTATAGGTGAACACATCACCCATCATTCCATTGTATCATTTGACTTTTTGTGTTTCTCAAAATAATCTAAGAAAGATCATCGAAACTTTGGTCAATTATTTTTCATATCGCAAAATTTTAGAAAATCTTCAAGAAATGAAGAGACATTAAGATGAAAACTTAAATTAATTGGCAAACAGCTTTTATTATCAGAAAATTGGCTGGATACTACCGGCAGACTTGCAGCTATAATGCGTGTGCAGATCATCAATCAAATTATACTTATGAGTAGGCTAAACAGACATGTCAGAAGTCATGATCATCAACTTTCACAATGAATCGATGTCTTAATAGCGATAATTAAGAATCATTTGAAATATTAGGCTTTTCCACCCTTACCTAGGCTCAGATGGTCTTAGACAAATTTGGCAAAACTTTTTAGATTTGAATTTTCAATGCTCTTAAACTTCGCAAATGATTTGGCCTTCCTACTATTTTGATTTGATTCCCACTAACAAGTCTTACTACTGTCTGTCGATACATTTATTTTTGGCATTGCACAAGTCATGTCTTCTTTGACTGTCCATGACGTTAAAATACTAAATCCCTGAGATGTGTTTTAGTTGATTTTAGTCTCTGATGCATGATTTTTTATTATTAATTGTTTTGGCTTTTAACTAGCTGTCAGTAACTGCGAGTACTCTCAAGTCGTACTTTCTTGTTTATTTGACCTGTTGATACTAATTGTAATGCTTTTTTGTTGTTTAATGTTATTCAGGGTTATATCTGGTCTATATAGATATAAGAAGATGTGGTATGAGTGCCAATGAGACAATTCTCCATCCAAGTCAAAATATATACCAGCTTTGATAAGTGTTTGGTACTACTATTAATTTTCACTTCGTACTATGAACATCAAAATTATTTATTTTGTAAAATATTTCCTTTCTCTATTGGAACTGTACACGTATACCTAACAAAAAAATTATTTTCATTTACCTGTGTTTAAAGTTATTGCAAATGGCTGATATTTTTGTTCGAGCATATTGTTTTTCTTAAATTGTTTAACATTTCATACCGATATAACATGTTACTTTTATTATTCTTCCCTTAGTTTATTTATTTTGTATTTACATTGTATCATAGGTCAAATTTATTGGTTCAGTGTTTGTTCACTGGTGTTAATATGTTCTTTGATTGAGTTAAGCTATTTCAGTTTATATTTTATAGTGTGTCTTTCTATGTTGTGATGTTACACTATTGTTTCAGAAAAAGGGTGAAGGTTTGGTACCATTAAAACGTGTAAACCCTTGCATTTGTTTGCATCTGTCCTAAGTCAGGAATCTGATGTTCAGTAGTTGTCGTTTGTTGATGTGGTTCATAAGTGTTTCTCGTTTCTTGTTTTTTTTTATATAGATTAGACCGTTGGTTTTCCCGTTTGAATGGTTTTACACTAGTAATTTTTGGGGCCCTTTATAGCTTACTGTTCGGTGTGAGCCAAGGCTCCGTGTTGAAGACCGTACTTTCACCTATAATGGTTTACTTTTATAAATTTTGACTTGGATGGAGAGTTGTCTCATTGGCACTCATACCACATCTTCTTATATCTACTTACGTATAAAAAACAAAGATATTTGAGGGATAGAACAAACATGGGAAAATATTCCATTTGTATTTTCGTCATACCGCATGTCTGTATTCTTGTGAGCACTAATTGTGTACCCCGTCCTGTTGATTGGAAACAGATTTTTTTTCAACCTTTCGCAAAGATGAAAAAGCATCCTACGAAACAATTTGGTTTAAGTGACGTCCTTTCACTTAATAACTCACATTGCAGCGGGTACTTGCTTTTAAAAATAAAATCCAGTGAACTTGCGATTAAGGTGGCTGTCTTAATTAAAATCCATAGAAATTTGTAATAATTTGTCAAATTGAAGCTTTTATCATGCTTTTTTTCAGAAATGGGTCACCGGACTTTTTTCCCGATACAGGTTGTGCAAAATTGTCAGATTTTGTATAGATTATGCATGGAAAATCCAATTTTGTGTGATAAAAAGAAAACTACATGATAGAGTTTTAAGATAAAATGTGAGAATATAGCTCTTATAACATGCTTTCAGATAAGAAAAAGAAAAAATGGGGTCACCGAACTTGTTTTCTTGCCACATCTTAAAATAAGTAAATTCACAACACTTTCTATTATAAAATAGCTTTATCGGAGTTATCTTCTCTTACCATTTTGAGTAATCTTCCCTTATTTGACAAAGTTGAAAAAATGAAATATGGTATTTTTTTTAGAAATTACAGCCATAAATATGATAAAACACATAATTTTCTATATTTACATCAAAAGTCTTACACATGAATTACATACTACTCTCAAAATTTGCACAGTTCATATAAGATATAGTCTAACTGTTATCTGCTACTTCAAATCCAAGATGGAGGAAGACACCCGAGCCAATTATATAACCGATAATTGAAGACCTGCTTCACATTTGTATCTTTTGTTTTAAATTAGACACATATAAACATTTCAATACACGAAAAACCAAAACATTTGACAACCAAGAATGCAAACTAGGAGCTTTGATAAATTAAAGGCAACAATAGTTTATCGATGTTCCAACCCGAACGGAGCGGAACCGGAGGCGTCGACAGGGTATAAGGATCTCCTTCTATGATTGTAACCTTGACGATTTCAGTTTTTCCCAGTGGTCACATTCCATTTCTTAATAGTAACAAACCCTTTCCTTAGCTGAAAACGTTAACATATTTTGTTGATACGTAACGCGCGTGCATGTCCCTTTTGTACGAATTTCATTTACATGGATGAACTCCTTAACAAACCAAAAATATACTAGCAGGTATAGAAGGAAGAATTACTTAAATCGACTATTTACAAACTATAACGTACTCTATCACGAGTTGATTGGCCGGTACGATGTGTCTTTATCTCAACTCACGAACGAAATGCATATTATGAGACTCCTACCCTGTCGATGCATCCGGACTCGCTCATATTGTATTGCAAGCAATTCCTGCTAGTGTTTTGTTTACCCTTTGTAGGTTTAGTATCAATACGTTTACGTCATGCATTTTTCGATGGCGTCCTTCTTGTTTTTCTTGAATTACATTTTCATATTTGAAGATATGGTTTGCATTGCTTTCACTTAATTTTGAACAGTGACTATTGGCAGATTATCGCATTTAAGAAAATGAAAATGAAAATTTAGTATTAATGAAAGTCGTTACATTCCAATATCTATAAATGTAGTAAATATATTAATTTATTTTAAACGGAAATTCTCTCTCTCTCTCTCTCTCTCTCTCTCTCTCTCTCTCTCTCTCTCTCTCTCTCTCTCTCTCTCTCTCTCTCTCTCTCATGTTCCCTATGCTGTACCTGTTTTTTTAATGTTATATAACATTTCATTCTGTCTCTATCTCATTAGAAAGTTCCACTTTAGTATTGTAAGTAGTACTCTATACTCGTTAATTTCATTGAAGATCAATATTACGTAATATATGTATGTTCAGTACGTTTATAAATTTGGAGTCTTTTCAAATTTCGTTGACGCCATTATACTTTATAAATTAATGCATTGCACTAATTAATTTATTTGCTCATATCAATCAACTTTTTAATCACGTCAAACGAAGAGATTAATATAAACACATTCCGGATAACGTACACTCTATTGGACGCAAATAAACCCCCAAAATGCACTGTTATTTCTACATCACGAAAAGAGAAGATGAAAATAAGTAAGCGACAACTTATAATCAATCATGAATCACAGAAATTTGAAGAATTTCCAATTAGTGTTAGTTTTGCATCACTTGGTTTTATGAAAACGAAACGCACGTATACCGTATCAAATTATAAGCCTGGTATCTTTGGTGAGTTTTTAAACTTTAATAATTGTTAATTTTCCTTTTCCTTTAAACGTCTTAACCAGACCAAATGACGTAACAGCTAGTTTTGCATTTCTTGTCTTTCCAAATTACCCCTTTATAAACCATAAACCCCCTGAAAGCAACCGCTACATCAATTGATTTAAAGGTGAACACAACCGGAGCGGTTAATAGTGAGAAATAATATATCTTCTTTGTCAAGGAAAGCATCGGTAATATCCCCAATTTCATTATACCATAATGACGATATCCAACATTAAACCCTAGCTAAACTCTCTAAATCTCTCGTGGGTGTTTCATTTGATTGCCAGGTGTAACAGTAGAGCATGATTTTTCTACCAAAATTACAAAATCCCCCGCTCTTCCAAGACTAGAAATAACACTTCATAAAATTGCTTTTCCGAATCACATGTATGGATTTACCTTCATCAGGAAAGCTATTACACCCAAAAATATAAGCCAAGAATTTAAAAATCTCAGCACCTGAAGATCAATATGACCAATAAACTCATCTTATATAGCAGGATTAAAATGGATCAAAGGGATCCTAAAGGAGTAATCAAAGTCACCTATGGTCAACATTGCCTTATGGAGTAAGATCATTACCTATGGTCAACATTGCCTTATGGAGTAAGATCATTACCTATGGTCAACATTGCCTTATGGAGTAAGATCATTACCTATGGTCAACATTGACTTATGGAATAAGATCATTACCTATGGTCAACATTGCCTTATAGAGTAAGATCATTACCTATGGTCAACATTGCCTTATGGAGTAAGATCATTACCTTTTTTTAAATTTATTTCTCAATTTATTGTCGGAGCTAGATCTTAATTGCAAAATGTTGTAATACATCATGTCAGTACCGAAGCACCAACTACATTTGTACTGAGCTGATGATACTCTAGTGGATTAACAATCCGCGAGCAGCAGTAATGAATTTTTGAAAGGTAAAACAATGAAAATAACATAGCTTATAATTAATGAAGGATTATATTGCAAATCTAGGGAGTTATGTAATGTCTTTACACTTTAGGTTAAGGTTAATCCAGTTGATAGACAGATATGTCGACTGATGAGTTTGAATATCCCTTTTGTATCTTTCGCCTCTCTTTGACATTTTCAAACATTTTGTTTTCAGAAATACGTAGCATATGTTATATCTCACTTTTATAAAGCTAAACAAACATGCTTAAATGGTGATATATTTAGTACTTGTGTGTGATGAAAGTGTCAAAATTATTGTTCAATCTATAGGTATCGTTCTGATCGCATTATTGCCTAATTACACATCAGAAAGCAGTGTCGTATGTGCAAAGCATTAAAAAGATATATAGACGAGTATGTTTGTATTTAATCATACGTGTCCTTGGCGAATTGTGTGAATGTCTAATGTAATGTACATTCCATAAGCTAACTAGCTAAACTGACAACAGTATTCACTACAGTAAAAAATCCATAAATAACAAGATTCTATCTAACCGAGACTTTGGGGCAAACAAGGTAGGTAACTTTTTTCTCTCAGAGATTGTTTTCATGGTGATTTTGGTCTCGTTTTGATTACAAATGTCGCGTGACCTTGGCGTGAGGTTGCCTGATTTCAGTTAGATTTACATACTTTCGATAAAGGACATATGCAGCAACTTTCGGTTGAAAATAATTTTTTAAAAACTGTTCTGGAAATAACTGTTGTCTTGTCAAATGAAAATTATATTAAACCATAATGATTCTTGAGAAATTTGATACAGTTTTGTATGACGTTTTTGTTGAAATTTAAAATAAATCTTAATACTTGGAAAAGTTTAATGCTGAATGCACTAGAACGATAGTCAAATATGAGATTTTACGGGATTTCAAGCATCATACACCTTCAATGTATGAAATTTGTATATATACACTCCACCTTCTTTCCTTGCGAGACTTTTGAAATATTTTTTTAACTACTGGACAACCTTAACCAGCTTATACCCTAAATGTTATAAAAGCAATAAAAAAAATCATTTATTCCTTTTCAAGCAATTTTTAAAATTCTATAGTGATTAAAAGGCCAGATCGCTGGAAACCATTTCTGAAATATGAAGATTACCTACCATTAGGATGGGAAACAGTGAATCTGATATTGTTGAGCTACCACATACAGACCACCACAAAAGACTCCAGCTTCATATAAAAAGGAGGAAAAAGGCATGTAAATAGATTACAGTTGTTTAACTTTTATCAAATCGTCTATAAATTGTACATGTACTGAGAATTTAAAACAAAATAATAAGAATATTAATTGGCAAGTTTCTAAATGCTGGAATGACAATATGAGAACGCATATTTGAAACGAGAAACTAACAGAGGTAAAAGGATAATGTAATTCAAAATTTATCTAGTCTTTCTATCGTCTTTATTGAAGGACTTTAGCATCATTAAGTATATATAAAAGAATAGTTAATTGATAACTTCGTGCATGATGAAGTTAATAGAGCTGACACATTCTAAACAGAAATTTATACCTGTCTAATTAATTAAAATGCCAAATGATCTTTTGGATGACAAGTTAATTCCTTCAATTATCGTATTGAAGAAAAAAGTAAAATAACAAAAATACCGAACTCCAAGGGAAATTAAGAATGGAAAGTCCCTTATCAAATGGAGTTTATCCTCATATTTGTATATCATTTCAGACAAGGAGATCTGGTATCATAACTTTTGATTTAACTATCGAGCAGAGACCGATAAACGAAAACGTTAATATCTAATCAAACGTTAATATCGTCGTTTGCCCTTCATCAATGATAAGTGGCCTGTATTTGTACAACAAAGTAAGGAAGGACAATTAAAAATAAAAGATAAAATAAACAGCCTTGATGCAAGTTCATCTGGTTAAATCTAAAGCAATTAAAGCAGGAAGATAAAATTTAAAGTGTTCTTCTGTCCATTAGTCTAAAAAAAACAGGCCTATGAACATATTTCTACACGTGCCGTTCAGTAATGTTTTCCTCACATTGACTTGTCAGAAAACTTTAGGCTTAAAGTTTGAACGTATATTTGTGAACAAGTACATGCAATTTTTTAATGTTTAACTTTCGGTTTTGCTGTAATGTAATGTGAATATTTCTTTTCGAAGGAAGCAAAGGCTAAAGTATGGTATTTTGTCAATTTACGAAAATGTAAAAACCAAGAATATATAAGAACCGAACCAATTGAAGAGCAAAATGATCCGAAAGGACCTAATATTAATAGGCATATTATTATATAAGGTCAACATTTACTTCAACTTTGAGAAAGGTATACTTTCAATTCTAGAAGTTAACATTCCTACAAATGAAAAAATATAAAAAAATTTGGAAAATCGGCACTGTGACAAAGTCCATTTGCAAATAGACATGGACTAACTTTAATATGTGTACTAAAGCTTTAAGCTTAAACACATATTTACTCAACAGACATGAAACGACATCACGTGGTTTATAGGATAATAGTTTAATAGTTTTCAATGGACGAAAGATAATTACCTAAAATTAAGACATATTTATATTGCCATCGTATTAAGGACGACGAAGGTTCAGTCAGTTTAGGTACAAAATGCAGTGATGATTTAATAAAACAACTGCAGATAGTCATGTTTGCAGTACTGTGACTTGTTTAATTACAGAACTAGTTTTTAAATACTATTGATCCATAACTATTCGTAGGGTGCTAATTTTTGTTGATTTCGTGGGTGAAAGTTTACGACGAATATTATTTTTTCAACAAAATACACGTTTCCTATTGACTTTTATGCTGAATCTGTTTCAACAACGATATCAAATATACTTCAAACCACAATTTTGTCTTAATCTTTGAACATTTCTTCCCGCTAGATATCGTTTTGTTAATGGTTTTCCGTCTCATTGATATATACCTCCAAAACACTTGGTGGCCTAGTAGTTTAAATTGTTCATCTACAGTGATCTTACTATGTCAACTCTAAGTATGGAAGTTCGAACCCGCTTGCCAGAAATCCAAGCTATGGAGTATGGTATCTCTGTCTAGGACTAGTCCTAATGTACTACTTCTGTTCTGTCTTTTACAGATGATTATTATATGTTGTAGTTCTAGTAAGAGCTTTAGGTACATTTTGTCGCTGAAATGAAAAAGTATTTGTTTGAGAATTCTCACAAAAAATGAAAGCCGAACCAATGCATAGAGAATAGGAAAGACGAATTAAGACAAATAGCTGAAGTTAACTTTCATAAAACATAAACTTTTGCGGAATCAATTTTATTCTAACCGAACGCCAAAATCCGATAATTGAGTGATGAAAAGCTATTAACTTTGTTATGTCTATGTATATATACAAACATAATTCAGACATAAAAGCAATCAGACATGCTTGTGAATAAATGATCATTGTTTTATTAAGCACATTTTAAAAAAAATTAAGTAATTCTTAGCTGATAATACTTTGGAGTTTTACTTTAAAAAAAACCTTAGTCTAGAACACCTTCCTGCAAATTTCATTGTAGATCTTAAAGGTTATACCTTTCAATGTATTTATTCCTCCTTTCGATCTCTCCATCGCTCTCTTAAATTAATTGTATGGTCTGGCTAGCGTTTCACAAAAGTTCGTACGAAAATATGTCCAATGATTTTACCTTATTACCAACATGGACTTTTCTGATGAAGTTAAATCCAGGTATGCGCACCACAACGATAAAATTCAAATCAAATACTGATTTCGGAAGAGAGATTATATAATTGCATAAGTTCAACTTTATGTTTTGAACATGTTTTCATAATTGAGATGAAATTGTTGACAAGCTTACATAAGTAAAAAGTGGTCAGTGCCCTTACATAACTATAAGTAATGTACTGCATCAAAATATTTATGATTATATTAAGGTCAGTACTGAGAATCAAACGCATGTGCAATAGCAGTTCATCAATATACACGTTAATATCTGAAGTAGCTATGTAAAGTAAATAGAAGTTTTTTGAGTGTGTGAGTGATATTTTTTGTCACAGGCCAATTGCACACAAGATTCTAATGAGAGAGAGAGAGATAGCACCCTCCCTCTTGCGATAGGTTCATTGCATTGCTTATCTTCATTATCGTACCATTGCGGTCTTTCTATGTAGAAACTGACAGTCATTATCACTAAAAAAATGTGTTGATACAATAAGTCTTCCTGAGATAAGAAAAACGGCATGTACTAAAAGGTGGAGTGGAGTGGAGTGGAGTATTGGAGTGGAGTGCTGGAGTGCTGGAGTGGAGTCATGGAGGGAAAACATGGAAGTTAGGAAATGGAGTGGAGTGGAGTAAATGATTTTGGTTAAATACTTAACGAATCAATCACACTTCATATATAAATGAGATTGTTAACGAATTCTTATGAAATAATTTATAATGTTTTTTTTTAAGTGTTTTGAATTGCAGCACACAATGATTTTATATTATTTTATTAGTCATATTTGATTATTCATCAAAGTTGGACAATGTTTTGGTTAGCATTTTATGACAGCTCAGTTGTCTATCTGGTAATTTTTTTTACTGTTCTGAATTGTAGTATATTTCTTATAAGTGGGGAAAAAGAAAAGCAAAGGCCCAGTAACCTATGCTACTACAATTAATTTTGGACAAGCTCACAAAACTTTTATTAAAATGCACATAGTGCTTATGTTAATTTTCACATTGTGGCAGGTTAAGCCCTTAGTTAAAATATGTATGTCCTACTCCTGGCAAAATATGTCAGAATCAAACAGAGGTCAATAATATTTGATAACTAGTGGCTGAAAAATCATCTTTTCATAAAGATATTAAAACTATTAATATTTTTTTTAACAATTGACTTTGATTTAATAAAATTTAATCATCAATTAGCATTTTCACTTTGATTTTATCATGTTAATTTAATGACTGTACTATTTAAAATAGTTTGTTTCTTCCAATTGAAGATATATAAGGAAAATGTATCGAACCACAGTCACCCATCAATAAAACCCATAAAACTGTCATTACTATAACCTCAGAATAAAATATATATTTTGTATATACTTGTAGTTTATTATTACATATATTTGCATGTAAAATTATTTACACCAGAATGTTGTTAAGGTTTATGACCCCTTCTGTAGCCATGTGAATTACGAAATTTTCAAACTGCAATAGTATCAAAACAGCAAAGATAATGAATAATAGAGATGGGCCATTTTGTACATATACCAAGGGGAACTTCGTGCAAAGCATTATTATTTATTGTTTCATTGCATTTAAGGGGATTTTATGGCAAGTAAAACGAAGATATTTATTGAAAATCCACAGACTTTAATACAGAGATTTTGGTTATAAAATTTAAAACTTAGATTACTTAATTGTTTTTCTATGATGTACTAGCGTTTGTTGTTTACAAATAGTCCTAAACAACTTTAAATTAAAAAAAAAAACTTATGATTAGTCACTAAAGTCGAGTGCACCCTTGAAGGTGTACTTGAATTGGTCAATTTTTATATTTGTTTTGACCAATATATAAATTTAAAACTTGTTTTAAGTAAATCTTTGCTAGCGCAGCATGCAATAAATCTCTATGTATCAAGCACCGAATTGCCAAATATGCGAGTGCAAGGGGAAAGGCTGTGGATTTTCAATAAAATTTCCATATGTTTAGCATTGAATCAACACAAGGGTACATAATCCTTAACTAAGGTAAAATTGCTGAAAGACCCCCTCTCAAAATTATAGAAATCTATCATTTAACATTAATCATAATATTTTGTGGTGTAAATTATATACACCTACTCGGGTTAACGCCTGCATGGTGCATCTTACACATTTCAGAACATCTTTAAATATGTGTGACTGCATGTTTAGAGATATAACCTTAAATCATACACATGACACATCCAAGGTGAATTATAATGGTATAATGTACATGAATGCAGTTGAGACCAAACATTCATTCTATGATTTTATAGCTACACATGTATAAATAAAATATCTTATAAATTGGTTTAATTTAAAATATTGACCCAGGGCTTGTGTTTCCTACATGACTCAACTAACTCCATTTCCTAACACCATGTTTTCACTCCATGACACCATTCCAACACTCCAGCACGCCTCAACTCCATCACTCCACTATTATTTGTCTGTTTGTCTTTTTACTCCAGTTTGTTTTCGATCCTGTCCCTCTGGTATCTCCACTCAACGTTTCAGTACATGCCAAGAAAAACTGCTTAATGTGTCGACCGGGAGTGAATTGCACGGTGATGAAAATACCTTTTTTGTTGTTTTGGATGCATAAATAAGTAACTAGATGAGGTCTGAATTTGAACGTTGACTTCTGTATGCTTCTTATTAATAGAGCGCCACACTCTAAACATACTGAAACACTCTTGCAGAAACTCTAAACTCTAAGCTGCATGGAAGATCTATTAAACAAATTAAAATGTCTGCACTTATCTTGGGTTTTTCTCCCAGTCAGAGATAAGGACACAATTTTTAAGAAAATGAAATAGCCTTTCAAACTGTTGTCTGCTGTTTGGTCGGGTTGTTGTCTCTTTGACATATTCCCCATTTCCATTCTCAATTTTATTTCAAGATTATATTCGCTTGTGTCCAGGATAAGAGACAACAGTAGTATACCGATGTTGAAAACGTCTCCTGCAAGAATAATCCTTATAAAAATTGTCGCTGTATAAACTGTCCTCAGACGAAAGCATTGTATAAGCAATAAAAGCATTATTCAAATAATAGCAAATTCATCAGTCTAACGATTTAGTATACGGCAAAGAATATGTCGCATACCAATTTTGATAACAACTACAAATTCAATTAATTAGAAAATACCGATAAAAATCATAATCAACTGTCAACGCCGATCAATATTTACATAGTTTAAGTCACTGAATTTGTGTTGTGCTATTTATAGACAAGTTTGCATTTTTAACCGGATTTTTTAAGATAGCCAATAAAGTCGGCACACAAAACAAATTCAGTAAAACTTCTTGTAGTTAACAGGAGAGCATAAAACAGCCCAAGGTCACCAATGGGTCTTCAACACAGCGAGAAAATCCCGCACCCGGAGGCGGGCTTCAGCTGGTCCCTTAACACAAATGTGTACTAGTTCAGAGAAAATGGACGTTACACTAAACTCCGAAACATATAAATGAACTAAAATTAAAAAAGCATACCATTGATTAAAAATTGATTATAACTACAGGTAACATTATGGGTTCTAAATAAATCTTCCAAAATTACTTTGCTCGGTTAGAGCCATAAGATGTTGAATACAAATATTTATATACTTGGAATGCTTTTAGAACCTTCGGATACAAAACTGTTTGAATTGTTTGAATACTGAGGATATTCTACCCAAAGATAGATTACCGTATTTGGCAAACACTTTTGGAATTATGGGTCCTCAATACTCTTCAAACTAACTTTGAACTTTATTTAGTCTTTTAACTTTATTTATTCGAACGTCGCTGATGAGTAACATTAAATAACAAAAAAGCATTACAATTAGTATCAACAGGTCAAATAAACAAGAAAGTACGATTTGAGAGTACTCGCAGTTACTGACAGCTAGTTAAAAGCCAAAACAATTAATAATAAAAATCATGCATCGGAGACTAAAATCAACTAAAACACATCCCAGGGATTTAGTATTTTAACGTCATGGACAGTCAAAGAAGACATGACTAGTGCAATGCCAAAAATAAATGTATCGACAGACAGTAGGATAGTTAAGAGTTTAACCTCTTTATAGATCAAAATGAACGTGGGTGTGTCTTTAAACATCCCGTTTGAAAAGAATACAAATTTAGTTATGTTTTAATTTGCTGATGACAAAATCGATATTAGTGCCAATGTAAACTATATTCAAAGATCTAATTACAACATTGGTATGATAACCTGAACTAATAAGTTTATTTAAAGGTTCGATGAGTTTACACGGATCATATAGTGATTTCCGCGCTTTAAGTACAATATTACCGTAAAATTTAGGAAGTGAAATACCGTTTTAATCAGTTTTCTACAGGTACAGCCAAATTTACTAATCAAATCTTTGTATCTATGAAAGAACTTAGCAAAAGTTTTACGTAATTTATGGTAACGAAATCCCTGACTTAATAATTTACTAGTGATGCATTGATTACGTTCGTTAAAATCTATGACATCACTACACACACGGGCATAACGAACGAGTTGGGATATATACACACCGTATGATGGAGCCAAAGGAACATCGCCGTCTAAAAAGGAAAATTAACAATAGGGAATGAAAATCATCTCTTTTGTCGTAAATTTTCGTATGGAGTTTTCCTTTAGAGATTGAAATGTCCAAGTCCAGAAAAGGACAACTACTGCTGTTTATGTTAGATTTAGTTAAAGTAAGTTCTATTGGGTAAATTTCGGTAGTATATTTAGAGAACTCTGGATTATTTAACGAAAAATATCATCTAGATAACGGAAGGTATTGTTGAATGTATCTTTTAGAATAGTTAGGAGAAAAGATCGTGGGTGTGTCACCTGGCGTCCAAAATTATAAGCCAGGTATCGATGATGAGGTTTATATATATATATATATTACCGTAAAATTTAGGATGTGAAATACCGTTTTTAATCAGTTTTCTACAGGTACAGCCAAATTTACTAATCAAATCTTTTAGAAAAACTTGCACCTGGCGTCCAAAATTATAAGCCAGAGAGAGAGAGAGAGAGAGAGAGAGAGAGAGAGAGAGAGAGAGAGAGAGAGAGAGAGAGAGAGAATAAAACTTTTCACAATTTGTAAGCAAATTGCATAATAATTAGATACAACAACTGAGACAAAGCATTGCCTTACCATCAGCCCTGAGAATAGTTTTTGAATTTCCTCTGGAAGTGTCGTTCGTTTAGACAAATATGACAACATATAATAAAAAGATGAATAATAATGACAATACATGTGGAACATAAAAATTGAAGAAGAACACAAGTTGGAAATTATTTTAGTTATGTAAGTAACTATGTTGTTTTTCATTCATTCTTTTGTATTGGAACAAAATACTTTTTTTCATTACTGTTTATGAAATATTTTTTTGATTGTTCATATTTGACAAGATTTTGGCAACAAGTCTAGTACCATCTCTAGAAAATCCACATATTTTTTGGATACAAAATCAGACAACAAATATTATCTTTTGAATGTTTTAATTACATTACTAAGTTTATATATATACATGTATAAGTAATATAATGTATCTGAGCAGAAAGCAGAAAATGTCTACAGAATGTTTGTATTTGAATATGATAAAGAGTAGGCATCAATATTAATGGACATAAAATAGCAAGTCCAATGTAACTTACAATTAAAAAGTACATTAGCAAAGACTAATTTTACTGTAGTGTTTTTACAAAAAATATATATATCAATAACTTTAACCAGCTGATTATTTCCATGGTAGTCAGTTAGTGTAACAGGGTACTTCAAAAGAGGATTTGAGTATTCATGATTTTTGTAACAAGCAAGATTTTATGAATTACAACATAATGTTGGTAAAGGCTAACCTAGAACAAATAATAAGATGGATTTATGTAAAATTTCCTCTGTTTAGCTAAATATATACTCTGAAACATGTAACATATGACATTTAAAAACCTATTGTACTTGACAGTGCACATTTATCACTTAATAAAATATATGCTGCAGTTGAAAATAACATTCCTGACATTGCAAACATATCTTTATTGATGTACTTGATTATAGGCTATTAAAGTTGATACCAAATGTACCATTAAAGCAAATGTAGTTCTCTTTATGAATTTGAAGAAGAGGCCACATAAATCACGATAGCTGAGAAGAGCACACCCCCTGTTGATTTAGTAATAAGTCGGTTTTCATTATAGCTATCATATCAATCATTAGAACAATCAAGATAGTAGCTGTATGACGTCATTCAAAATTGTGCTACGGAAAATTAGAATTTTTCTGAGTGTTTATTTTGACAGGAGATGTAAATTTGCATATTTTGAAGAAAATTCACAATCGTTTGTGTCGAGAAAAGTAAGTTGCAAGTATGCCCAAAGTATCCTCATTGACTTATAGGTGTTAAAAGTTTATTCTGCAAAATATCAAGGATTACAATTATAACTGAATTCTGTTTCAGCAAAGTTATTTTCACCGATAGACAATTTTCTACATGTCAAAAGCCCTACCCCAATGGTTTATCTCTCTTTGGCTGCTATTGTTTTTCATAAATATCCCAACCCGTTTTTTAGAAATAGAGACACATTTTCTTCTATAGAATATTACCCGGCTGATATAAATCACTCGTCCTACAATATAATGTCGGAGGCTGAACTTAGTAGATTTTATAATGTAACGTCATAAACAGTATAGGAGTACACGATCGTGTGCAATAATCAAAGGTAAAGTAGTAAAAAAAAAACATCAATTCAGAACAAATAAAAGAAACATTTGTGATGGAGGAAACGTTTTAGAGATCAAGGGGTCAAACTACTAGTGTAAATCGGCAGGTATTATTGTATGTACCATTATAAAAGAAGCGAAATAGGGTGGTTCTTCATCGGACTCTGTTTATCTGCATTCTTGGCTAATAAAGCTCAATCCTTATACAAGAACAATCTGCCTATACATAATCATCCTTCGCATTTTCAATAGAATTCCTGATTCTAGCTTGTTCTTTTGAAGTGAAATTTGAAACTTTGTAGACATAATAAGTACTGCTGAATATGATTATGCAATTGGTTTGTACTTTAATGAATAAAGACTACCCACCAATAAATTAGGAAAAAAAGTTCGGTAGACAGCAATAATCAAACATTTTTTTTTTATTATGCCTGTAATATTTTAGACTGCACTTTGAAGTATTAATGCAGAATTTAATGATAATTTCTTTTGAAAAATGTCTTTGGGAGATCATTTTAAAATAGCCTAATCTATCTATTTAAGTTAAAATTGTTGGTTCCCAGAGCTTTTGACGAGATACAATCCAACTGTTATGTATAACGAATATTGTGATCTTTAAGAGTCGATCTAATGAGAAACCTGTCCGCCAGAGATAAGTGTTAAATATTGACATATTCAGCCAATGCAATTACATGATTAGAATACATGCAAACATGTATATGTTCAATCAAAAGCAACGTAACAATAAAAAAAAAAGAATTGTTGTTAAGCAGCAAGAAATATTGGTACAGTTTACATTATACTATGAAGGTAACAATTTTTACATCACCTTCTATGATTTGAATTAGGTTATAAATTTCAGAGATTTAATGCATCCGCCTTTGTTGTGCAGGTCGTGTTGCCGAATCTCTTGTTTTCTGTCTAGTCTTGAATGGACTTCATTAGTCGTTTCGACTATGTTACCATTGTAATGGGTCCGTTTTAACTTATGATATTTTTATTGTTCTCTTATCATCTTTTAATGTAACTGTTTTAACGAAATTTAACAGTGCTAAATTATATAAAAGCACGATATGGGTTTGGTGGATTAGACATAATTATATCATATAGATAATTAAATGGCAGTTTGTAAGCAATCTATCTAATATACTAGTAGATATCTTATTGAACCGGGGTTTTTGGATTTGATTATTGTTTTATATGACTGAAAAATACGTGTGATGATTGATATTCTTTTATAACCTGACATAATCCTCTTTTCAAGTGATCATCTTTTACAGTTAAAAAGACATAGTTTATTTATATTTATAATTGTACCTCATAACAGACAGTCACCAAAACAACATTAAAAAATAAAACTGTGAACTGAAGTTCACAGATTTTTCAGTAGAAAACGGTATTGGTATTTATACAACCTCTTTTGATATTTTGTCCTCCATTGCTGCTTCTTTTAAGTTTATGAATGTATAAAGCTTCCACACAGATAACAGGTGCATAAACGTTAACATTTATAGACCAAAGCCTTTAGGTTCAAGTCAGTGTTGTTATCCTTATTGGAATAGATTAGCTGTTGCAATAGTTTTGAATAAATTACATGTATGAAAACAAATGATGAAACAGAAATCTTAATATATGACTCAATAAACAATTCTTTGATATGTATGATGAATTGTTATTTTGGCATTTACTTTGACTTACCAAACAATAGTCATATGTTAGGCGATATGCCATTTTCTGTGACGTCGTTGCTTATCTTGGTAAAATAAAACAGCTGAAGTCATCAGGTAATCGTTTCTTGTCCTCGTATACTCTACAGGAACTTTGACCTTTGATGATGACAACGGTAACGCGGGTCCTTGTGAGTGGTCATTGGTTACTGTATTCTTAACATGTTAACGGCATTTGTCTTTATATTTGGATATAATGCTTCTTCTTTCGAATTTTCATAAAAAAGATTTTATTATTATTTTTTCTGCAATTATATGAATTTTTATTTTGTTTATTATTCATTTCTGTAATCAGTATTGGATTACCTAATTTATTTATTTTCCACAGTTATTCTTTCTTTTGAGCACTACATGATTCTCTTTTCTTTCTTTTCTTTCTGCTATTTTTGGTTCTCTTTTCGTTATATTTTGATACCATTATTCACTATTCTGTAAACCCCTTCCATACCCTCCTTAATGTATGTAGCATATGTAGAAAAAGTTAGGAAAGACAACTCAATATGTTCATTACTGTTAATATTTTCGAAGAAAAATATTCGATGAATTCATTAATTTCCGTACGCCTCAATTTCGGCTGTTCATCACGAAATTTGCAATTTCAAGGAAGCAATTCAGTATTTTTTAAAGTTGATAGAAGATATTCGATGCCAATTATGTTTTTGGTTGTTAAAACGGAAATTCTAGTTCAGCTTTCACCCAGAAACCCCCAAAATCGGTACTATATTGATTCAATGCATTTAAAGCTGGAATTGAAATCAGAAAATTAGAAAATCTTGTAACATCCGTCATGTTGAGATCAACTGAGTTTCTAGAAATAAATGAATACATTTTTCATCATCAGGTGAATAGCTCAGCGTGACACAATTGAAGAAACAAAAATTAACATTCTTACCACAACTTACAATAGTTAAAGAATCAATTTGACCTTATGTACGAATAATCATGTTTAGTGTTTTTTCCGTTTTTTTTTTTTTTGGGGAGGGGGTAAAGAGGTTAGCAAGGAGGGTATTCATATATTTTATTTGTTAAAACCAGGTTACTACATCTTAGAAAGAGTCTGAATGGTATGTTATAATTACAACTTTCATTGTATCCATCACGTCTTTCTTAATCATATTAAATACAGTGCAGGTCAAGTAGTATTTTAGCACTATATGTATAACTTATGCTAGATATGATCATGATAATGTCAGTCAGTTGTGTAATATATACATATATTTCATACAGATCGACAGCAATAATTATCAATTAGGTCAAGATGAAGACATACAAAACCTCATTATATCAGTCCATTTCATCATCATATGCTTTGTGGCAGCCTGGTTTCTAATACATTGATAAACTTTTACAAGCAAGTACAAATGATAAATGTCTGGCGGTGATATGGTTTTAACGTTTCATTTGAAATCATATCAATCATTAGAACAATCAAGATAGTAGCTGTATGACGTCATTCAAAATTGTGCTACGGAAAATTAGAATTTTTCTGAGTGTTTATTTTGACAGGAGATGTAAATTTGCATATTTTGAAGAAAAACAACAAAATTTATTGCAGAATATCATGGCCACAAATCATATATCTCGTAATTTTGTGTTATATTAATGATATAATGTATTTTGTATTCACAATCGTTTGTGTCGAGAAAAGTAAGTTGCAAGTATGCCCAAAGTATCCTCATTGACTTATAGGTGTTAAAAGTTTATTCTGCAAAATATCAAGGATTACAATTATAACTGAATTCTGTTTCAGCAAAGTTATTTTCACCGATAGACAATTTTCTACATGTCAAAAGCCCTACCCCAATGGTTTATCTCTCTTGGCTGCTATTGTTTTTCATAAATATCCCAACCCGTTTTTTAGAAATAGAGACACATTTTCTTCTATAGAATATTACCCGGCTGATATAAATCACCCGTCCTACAATATAATGTCGGAGGCTGAACTTAGCAGATTTTATAATGTAACGTCATAAACAGTATAGGAGTACACGATCGTGTGCAATAATCAAAGGTAAAGTAGTAAAAAAAAAAAAATCAATTCAGAACAAATAAAAGAAACATTTGTGATGGAGGAAACATTTTAGAGATCAAGGGGTCAAACTACTAGTGTAAATCGGCAGGTATTATTGTATGTACCATTATAAAAGAAGCGAAATAGGGTGGTTCTTCATCGGGCTCTGTTTATCTGCATTCTTGGCTAATAAAGCTCAATCCTTATACAAGAACAATCTGCCTATACATAATCATCCTTCGCATTTTCAATAGAATTCCTGATTCTAGCTTGTTCTTTTGAAGTGAAATTTGAAACTTTGTAGACATAATAAGTACTGCTGAATATGATTATGGAATCGGTTTGTACTTTAATCAATAAAGACTACCCACCAATAAATTAGGGAAAAAAAATCGGTAGACAGCAATAATCAAACATTTTTTTTTATTATGCCTGTAATATTTTAGACTGCACTTTGAAGTATTAATGCAGAATTTAATGATAATTTCTTTTGAAAAATGTCTTTGGGAGATCATTTTTAAAATAGCCTAATCTATCTATTTAAGTTAGAATTGTTGATTCCCAGAGCCTTTTGATGAGATACAATCCAACTGTTATGCATAACGAATATTGTGATCTTTAAGAGTCGATCTAATGAGAAACCTGTCCGCCAGAGATAAGTGTTAAATATTGACATATTCAGCCAATGCAATTACATGATTAGAATACATGCAAACATGTTTATGTTCAATCAAAAGCAACGTAACAATAATAAAAAAAAAAAGAATTGTTGTTAAGCAGCAAGAAATATTGGTACAGTTTACATTATACTATAAAGGTAACAATTTTTACATTACCGTCTATGATTTGAATTAGGTTATAAATTTCAGAGATTTAATGCATCCGCCTTTGTTGTGCAGGTCGTGTTGCCGAATCTCTTGTTTTCTGTCTAGTCTTGAATGGACTTCATTAGTCGTTTCGACTATGTTACCATTGTAATGGGTCCGTTTTAACTTATGATGTTTTTATTGTTCTCTTATCATCTTTTAATGTAACCGTTTTAACGAAATTTAACAGTGCTAAATTATATAAAAGCACGATATGGGTTTCGTGGATTAGACATAATTATATCATAAAGATAATTAAATGGCAGTTTGTAAGCAATCTATCTAATATACTAGTAGATATCTTCTTGGTTTTTGGATTTGATTATTGTTTTATATGACTGAAAAATACGTGTGATGATTGATATTGTTTTATAACCTGATATAATCCTCTTTTCAAGTGATCATCTTTTACAGTTAAAAAGACATAGTTTATTTATATTTATAATTGTACCTCATAACAGACAGTCACCAAAACAACATTAAAAAATAAAACTGTGAACTGAAGTTAACAGATGTTTTAGTAGAAAACGGTATTGGTATTTATACAACCTCTTTTGATATTTTGTCCTCCATTGCTGCTTCTTTTAAGTTTATGAATGTATAAAGCTTCCACACAGATAACATGTGCATAAACGTTAACATTTATAGACCAAAGCCTTTAGGTTCAAGTCAGTGTTGTTATCCTTATTGGAATAGATTAGCTGTTGCAATAGTTTTGAATAAATTACATGTATGAAAACAAATGATGAAACAGAAATCTTAATATATGACTCAATAAACAATTCTTTGATATGTATGATGAATTGTTATTTTGGCATTTACTTTGACTTACCAAACAATAGTCATATGTTAGGCGATATGCCATTTTCTGTGACGTCGTTGCTTATCTTGGTAAAAATAAAACAGCTGAAGTCATCAGGTAATCGTTTCTTGTCCTCGTATACTCTACAGGAACTTTGACCTTTGATGATGACAACGGTAACGCGGGTCCTTGTGAGTGGTCATTGGTTACTGTATTCTAAACATGTTAACGGCATTTTTCTTTATATTTGGATATAACGCTTCTTCTTTCGAATTTTCATAAAAAAAGATTTCATTATTATTTTTTCTGCAATTATATGAATTCTTTATTTTGTTTATCATTCATTTCTGTAATCAGTATTGGATTACCTAATTTATTTATTTTCCACAGTTATTCATTCTTTTTGTGCACTACATGATTCTCTTTTTCTTTCTTTTTTTTTCTGCTATTTTGGTTCTCTTTTCGTTATATTTTTGATACCATTATTCACTATTCTGTAAACCCCTTCCATACCCTCCTTAATGTATGTAGCATATGTAGAAAAAGTTAGGAAAGACAACTCAATATGTTCATTACTGTTAATATTTTCGAAGAAAAATATTTGATGGATTCATTAATTTCCGTACGCCTCAATTTCGGCTGTTCATCACGAAATTTGCAATTTCAAGGAAGCAATTCAGTATTTTTTAAAGTTGATAGAAGATATTCGATGCCAATTATGTTTTTGGTTGTTAAAACGGAAATTCTAGTTCAGCTTTCACCCAGAAACCCCCAAAAAATCGGTATTATACTGATTTAATGCATTTAAAGCTGGAATTAAAATCAGAAAATTAGAAAATCTTGTAACATCCGTCATATTGAGATCAACTGAGTTTCTAGAAATAAATTAATACATTTTTCATCATCAGGTGAATAGCTCAGCGTGACAAAATTGAAGAAACAAAAATTAACATTCTTACACAACTTACAATAGTTAAAAGAAACAATTTGACCTTATGTACGAATAATCATGTTTACTGTTTTTTTCCGTTTTTTTTTTTTTTTTTTTTTGGTTTTTTTTTTTTGGGGGGGGGGTAAAGAAGTTAGCAAGGGAGGGTATTCATGTATTTTATTTGTTAAAATCAGGTTACTACATCTTAGAAAGAGTCTGAATGGTATGTTATAATTACAACTTTCATTGTATCCATCACGTCTTTCTTAATCATGTTAAATACAGTGCAGGTCAAGTAGTATTTTAGCACTATATGTATAACTTATGCTAGATATGATCATGATAATGTCAGTCAGTTGTGTTATATTTACTTATATTTCATACAGATCGACAGCAATAATTATCAATTAGGTCAAGATTAGGACATACAAAACCTCATTATATCAGTCCATTTCATCATCATATGCTTTGTGGCAGCCTGGTTTCTAATACATTGATAAACTTTTACAAGCAAGTACAAACGTAATGATAAATGTCTGGCGGTGATATGGTTTTAACGTTTCATTTTGAAGTCTGTTTTCGTTGAAACATACATTTTTTTTATTTAAATAATTACCCACGAGATGATGTGAGATATTATTCAAAAGAATGTTTAAACTATTATCATCATATTAGAAAAACAGAAGAAGAAAAACCAAGAAGGTTACAGTATATGAAAGACTGACAAATAAATGGTCAAAATCAGGAAACTACAAACTGTAGTAAAAAGGGGGAGGATAGGAGGGAAACAATGCTTCACGAACCTAACTCAAGACTAATCATTTAGGTGGATTGTGAATTGCACAAATCTGTTAGGAAGCTTTTCTGTAATGTGCATTCCATTCATTACATTCCATATCTATATTTGAAATTTGCAATGCTGTCTTATTGTACAATGTATTTGATTGTTCAATGATTAATACACATGACAATAATTGCAAATAGTGTAAGGTATCTTACTTTTGCAATTCCTAAATGATGAAACTGTGTACATGATTTATTATAGTTTAAAACGGATCTTTACAGTAAAACGTTTGTTGTTTACAGCGTTAATTTACCTGTCATACTTATCATATGCTAAAATTTAAATAATAATGCAAATGGCATTTCAACGTTATATTCATATGGCATCCAGGGGAGAGGAGGCGGTATTCATAATACTCGCAGTTAATATGTATTGAATTTCCTTTCAGAAATGTTAGCAAATTATATTTTGCACCCTTTCAAGCAGTAAGAGGACAATTTTGTTAGCAATGTTGTGTTTTGATTTCAATTATTTCAATTATAACATTATGTTGATATATTATAACTGAGGCTGTTTCTTCCTCAGACAAAGTTGATTTTCGACAATTATTGCTTTTCTGGAGATACTTGTTGGTTTTATGTTATAACACTATTTGTGCACTTATCTTTCTAAACGTTTAACCATGAACGCAGGTGAAGACGTTTATTTCAGAAACCGAAATTGTTATCATATGTTAATCAATTTTATACCAAACAAACGGTTCTAACATGTGAGCGCATCAATAGGACATATTTTGCAGGACAAATGTTTTGACGACCGTATTGATTCGAATATGATGCAGAATAGACAATGAAACAAAACTTAGCCTTTCTGTCAATGAAAATAAAAAATGAAAACGTGCATAAAACACTATACCGAGGCAAAGATCAGGATGCAATTATTCACTTGTAATATGCGTGCTAAAACTATATATGTCAAGTCTGCAGACTGGTAAACAACCTCGGTACTCTGCCTGCATGCATCTCCAGTCGTTTAGAAGTTTGAACATATATATTTCTCAAATAAGACTTATTTATTGTCTTCTGGACAATCTATATATTCCAGTACGAGTACGTTTTCATCGCTTTTTTCTACCCTATTTTTTATTCAAGAACATCTGTACGCATCATCATCATCAGTCTGATTCTTAAAATCGAACAAATTCCTTTGATTCTCTATTATCATTATACATTTATGCTTTTAAATCGTTCTGTATACGATTAAGATAAGGGATCCTCGGATAAATTGTATAATGCAATTCCTTGAACTAATTTCTGACTGTATATTATTTAAATGGACTATTTCTCTGCTTAGAATTACTTTATTATATGGTTTCATTATTACCTTTATACACGGACGGTTTGGTTTTGTTTTGATATTCTTTTGACAAATGTATCAAATATATAATATAATGTGATGCAAAATAATTGATGCTTAAAAACGTGGTATACATATAATCCCATAAAAACGAAAGCATTATCAGAATGGCATCGATTCAAGTAATAAACATAACATATTACGATAATGAAACATACATAAACAATCCATTCATGTTCAGTGTAATTAAAACAAAGTGTTTAATATTATTTTGGGTTTCTTTCAATATGTTCTTTGTATTAAACAAGAGGTTATAAGGTGTTTATTGATATATGAAATACGAAATAATGATATATGTGTTAATTTGTTTTTTCTGTCTATAGTTCTGACGTCATGTGTTCGTTTTTTTTTTTATAGAACAGATTAAGGGCAGTAAAAATGCAACGTTTACCATTTGTTCTCATAAAATGGATTACATTCGTTTGATTATGATAATAAGAAGTTTAAATTGATCGAAAAGAGGTCTTGAGCAATGGTTTTTATTGGTAGTAAAATTGTAAATTGACGTGGACACATTCTCAAAAGTAAGCCTTGTGATAAATTATGCATACATATGAGGTATGTCATTAGTCTGCATGCATTGTAATTAAGGTAGTAAAATACTACTTGGATTTGGTTTTTACAAATAAGATTGTTAACCCTTTCCCATTGTTTAGTGTGTATGTTATCTGTGTCTTGTGCACAGAAATTGGCCATGGGATCATACATTTTGTTTTACTTAGGAAATATTTAATAATGGTTATAATGATTATTGTTATTAAAAGAAGCAGAAGTAAAAGTAGTGGTGGTAGAATTAGTAACAGAAGTAAAAGTAGTAGAAGTATAAGTAGTCGTAGAAGTTGTAGTAAAAGTTATAGTTCTAGACGTAGTAATATTATTTTAAGTAGTAGTTGTAGCAGAAGAAGTAGACGTTGCAGAACTATTAGGAATAAATGTGAGCTTAAAGTCAAACTATGAAAAATACAGGGTTCCCAAAACCTTTTATATATGCAAACGGTGTTTTTACAGGACATATGTATCATGGTTAGTTTTATGATAAGGTTTAAACATTAAAGTTATTATTATTAGTAGCAGATGAACTAGTAGTAGTAGTAGTAGTAGTAGTAGTAGTAGTCGTAGTAGTACTAGTAGTCGTAGTAAAATGTAAACTACAATTTCAAACCAGACAAACATATCAGATGCCCTTAACCTTCCATCTATACTGTTGACATTGGTTTCATTCTCTCCCCATACCTCTGGAAATCGTTGCAACATGGTTAGTGTCGATCATTAGATAACGGTAACCCCAATATACAAGATTCAATAAGGCAATATCTTGTAAATTACAAAGGTTGGCGCCTTCAAACGAGTTTAACCCATTCTGTATGTGCCTGTCCCAAGCCAAGAGCCTGTAATTCAGTGGTTGTCGTTTGTTGCTGTCTAACATATTTGTTTTTCGTTCATTATTTTGTACATAAAGTATGCCGTTAGTTTTCTCGGTTGATTTGTTTTACATTTGTCATTTCGGGGCCTTCCATAGCTGACTATGCGGTATGGGCTTTGCTCATTGTTGAAGGCCGTACGGTGACCTATATTTGTTAATTTCTGTGTCATTTGGTCTCTTGTGGAGAGTTGTCTCATTGACAATCATACCAAATCTTCTTTTTTATATATACAAAGTATTTTGAACAAACATACGGCATGCATACACGATACTGTATGCATCAACTAGATTTTTTTTACAAATGCCAGCCCTTTAGGTCATGATATCAAAGCTTCTTAGTGCTTTACATTTAAAACAAGAAAAAGGAAAATATTCAGTTAAAATTAAATTACCTGTTAACTGCTGATTTGCAGGTCCTTTTAATCAATTGTATCAATAACTAACTGCTGATTCTATTAAAGCTTTGACCTCTATCTCTAATTTAGAAATATGCTTTAAATAAGTTTTAAATATTCTTACATGCATTTTATCAGCTAGATTTATGCACAAGAAATAGATTTGTGACGTTAAATCATAAGTTGGTACTAACAAAAGCAAATCATTCATCAGCTTCAAAATGTTGCTGTTGCGAATTTTTTATTTTACTTATTGATACATTTGGAAAAAATATCAGCACATGTAAATAATAAAGAAATTGAAAAAAAATAACAGAAGGGTAACGGCATGTTTATGTTACATAAAGTATTAATTAATTTGAATTCTTAAAAACTATTGCTTTTTATGAAAGGATTTCGTGTTTGCTTCGATAGCTTTAGGTTGGCAATTCGATCTTTGAACGGCTAGTTCCCTTCCCTGTTTCCCTGCCAATTTGTCATTTTGTAGAACGGAATCTAAACAGCAGAGTGACGACTCAATCGGTAATCCTCGGATGAATCCGCTGCTCTCCTTACCAAGATGGAGGAACGGAATCGGCCGATTGATGTAATTTATGTGTACAGTTAAATTGTTAAACTTTTGATCATGAACGTATCTAATGATATATATTCTAAAAACAACTATATATCTAGCCTACATGCTGAAAAGCAATTTCGCTACCCTGTTTTCATGCGTCTCCGGTCGTTTTCAGAAGACTGAACATTTTTCCTTCAGATTAAGACAGAATAAGTTATTGCCTACTGCAAATATCCATACCTAACACTGCGAGTAAGTTTTAATCACTTTTTGTTCTCTTTTTTTATTCAAGAACATAATTATGTACCTGTCATCATTTATCCGATTTTTAAATCGAACGAATTCGTTTGATTTTCTTTCTCTATTTCGTCATTATACACTTTATAATATTAAACCCATCTGTATACGATAAAGATCAGGGTACATCGGAAATAAAATTATTCTACCTTTAATATCCGGGTTCAATAAGGCAATATCTTGTTTATTACATATGGTATAGTTGACAACAATGAAACTGGTTTATTGGTTTCATTTCATTACAATGAAATTCCTTAAACTAGTTTCTGACTGGATATAATTGATATGGAATAGTTCTTTGCTTTGAACTACTTTATTATCTGGTTTCATTATTACCTACATATACGTACGGTTTTGTTTAGTTTTGATATTCTTCTTATTAATGTATCAAATATATAATATAATGTGATAAAAAATAATTGACGCTTAAAAACGTGGTATACATATAATCCCATAAAACGCAAGCATCATCAGAAGGCATCGATTCAAGTATTAACATATTACGATAATGAAACCATACATAAACAATCCGTTCATGTTCAGTGTAATTAAAACAAAGTGTTTAATATTATTTTGGGTTTCTTTCAATATGTTCTTTGTATTTAAACATTAGGTTGTGAGTTTTTAATTGATATATGAAATACGAAATAATAATATATGTGTTCTTTTATTTTTGTGTCTATAGTTCTGACGTCATAAGTTTTTTTTAATAGAACAGATTAAGGGGAGTACAAATGCAGAATTTAACATTTGTTCTTGGTCATAAGAAGTTTTAATTATGTGGGTAACATAAGACACTCTTTCAATTGATTTGTCGATAACATATCAAAAAGGCTGCTGCGAACCGAATAGCTGAATTGTTAATGATCTTGTAGAAGTGTCTATTTGAAAAAAGAAGCCTCGTATGGTTCTTATTTTTGTTCACTTCTAAAATCAGACAACGCTAACTGATATTGAATGATGATTGGAATTACTGTTAATAAAAAAAAGAAATCATTCAATTGAAAATGTTTATCTTATCCTGCAAGACTATACACAGGGAAAAAATACCACGCCCCCTCCCTCCCCCTAAAAAAAAAATTGAAATAAGAAAAATAATAGTATTTTTCAATTTCCTTTTAAATAATTCATCGGTGAAGAAAGGAACCTGGACAGGGGTATTTTCTAATTTAAAAGATAAGAGTTATCAGATAGCAGGAGCAAAAATAGTTCTTGAGAACATTTTAGAATTCTAAACAAATCTGTTAGCGAGCGTAAACGAAAAGGCGCTTTCTTCTATCCTTCAGTGAAAAGGAAAAAAAACGATAATTTGATCATTGGTTTTGTCCTGTCACCACGCAAAGATTGAGCACGGTAAAATTAATAAGCGGTCAAATGAATTTGAGATCACCCCGTTAGCTTACCTGTATGGTTTGTAGTCTTACTCATGCTTGAACTCCGAATCCGACATTTATCTAATCTCTTATAGTAGAAGTACTAATAGTGTAGACATTTTCGAAAATTGTTCGATACCGACGCTTACACAGACGCCTATGAAGACAGGTAACCTTTTAGAGAAGGGGTCATCTCAATATGTACAACGACCACAAGCATTTCTATTATATGTTTTCTAATTAGCATTTGAAATACTGTATAAAACATTTATTTTGAATGATTTGCTACTTTATCGGCTCTGTTCAGTAGCAGCAAACTGACTGATCTTAATATTGTACTTTGTAAATGAAAAAAGGAGGCTTTGTGTAAATTAGTAGAAATATAAACAGAAGCAGAAACGTGTAAAGCATATTATAGCGTGACGTATAAATTTATAGCTGATATTTTTATAGTTACATTGTATGTTGGTGTAATCATGGGTTTATGGGATTTTATGCATTGTAAAATTCCGTACACCCCTTATTACACCAAGAAAACGAATTTATTTCTTATGAAGCGTTCCTTTACTACACGCACTAATTTTCATACCCGGGTGTAAAATTGAAAAAATTCTTATGAAAAACTTCTACTTCACATTTTAACACCGATGTTGCTGAGTGTTTTCAAATATAACTTTAATTAAGGTCTTTCCACTCCGTTAGGAAAGACCTTATTGTTTTTCTAATTAAGGTGTTTCCACTCCGTTAGGAAAGACCTTATTGTTTTTCTAATGTTTTTTTTTTTTTATTCTTCCAGCATTTTTTTGACATGGCCTCCCCTCGTTTCTATTGGAGTTATCAAGACCAAATATGGACCATCGATAGACCTCATCATGAAGTATTACCAGATGAGGGCACGTAGGATTTCATCATCCCCTGTAGAAGTTATCTCCCTTTTATTGGGTTTTTTCAACATGGCCCCTCCTCGTTGTTTTTAAAGATATCTTGACTTTATGTGGACAATAGGTAGATCTCATCATGATGTATTACCATATGAGGGCACGTAGGATTTCATTATCCCCTTTGAGAGTTGTGTCCCTTTGAAGCAATTTCTTTTATTTGCATTTTTCTTAAAAAGTTAAAGAGATAGAATAGAATTAAAATGGCAGCATCTACAGTAACAAATGGCAATGTTAATAAACATAAACAATTAGTATGTTATCAATCCTTATAAGGAGTTATTTCCCTTGAAAAATTTTACACAATTTTTAAAAAATTGTATTTCGAGAACCGGAAGTCATAGAGACTTGGGACCTTCACCAATAATCTTTAATTCATGTGACCTTTAATTTGCACCCAAGGTCAAAGGTCACTGAGTGCAAAAACAATTTACGCTGCAATTTCAAGCTTACATATTAAGAAAACGATAAGAGTTTGCTGCATACATACTGTGTATAAAATGTTCCTCTCGACGAGCTCTATATTTTATACAATAAGCTCAAAAATGTCCGACCGTCTGTTCAAAAGTTACGACGAGATAATTCTTTAAAGTATAGTTTTGTGTGCATATCTTTTAAAAGGTAACAGATATCAACCTACTATACACTGCAAAAATGATCAGTATTTTAAGACCTTCAGTTTGAGGTCAATGTCAGGTCATGATGAAATTTTACCTTTGAACTTCAAAGTGTACTATGACCTTGACCTTGTGACATTTGAAAGCTCAAGTGGTCCTGAGTTGAATGGTGATAGTCCCATGTCTCTACGACTTCCGGTTCTCAAGTTTGGTATTGCATCATATATTTGATGATTCATTGTGACCTTGATGAACTTTGGAATTGTCCCAAATTTTTGTCTACAATGTTGTCCTTCAACTGCAGATCATTTATCATTTAACAGATTTGAAATATCTATTGTCGTTTTAGAGATAATGCAGTTTAAAATTTTGCGAGCGGAGGCATGTATTTCTGAATCAACAAAGCTTACCACCTGAAATTTTCAGAAATTGAAGACTTAAACATGGTTATATGTTTGACTAATTACCAGAAACTTTCAATGAAAAACTCAAAAAAAAAAATCAATTTGAAATGTTCATCTTTTACATTGACTTTGTAAGTTTCATAAGTTCTATTTATATAAATGATATTGCATCATTTTTGACACTTTGCCAAATGCGGTCATTATGTATATCAAATTGAACGTCTTAATGAGCTCTACTCAAAAATGAAAATTTCAAACCCCTTTTTCGTCCCAGTGGGAAGGGAGGGGTCATTTAGTGCAAAAAATTCAAACTTCTCAGATGGTTAGGTTGTCGCATATCAAATGAAAGTCCATAAAGCGTACATTTCAAATATCAAATTGACGTCCCCAAAAAATGGGTTGGGTGGGGTCATTGAGTGCAGAAAATAAATTGTCTTCTAAGGTAAGGTTGTTGTATATCAAATGAAAGGTCATAATGTGTACATTTCAAATATCAAATTCCTGTCCTCCAAAAATGAGGTGGATGGGGTTATTAAGTGCAAAAATCAAACTTTCTAGAACATGGCGTTGTCGCATATCATATAAAAGATCATCAAGTCTACATTACATATATCATACTTCCGATATCAAAAATGTAGGCGGATGGGGTCATTAAGTGTAAGAAGTGAAAATTTTCAGAAGGTATGCTTGTCGTATATCAAATGAAAGGTGTCTTAAAGAGTACATTACAGAAACATCACTTTTACAGGAAAGACCTTTCAATTGTTTTACAAACAATTGAGATACTAGTGTTTTTTTTTTTTTTTCTTCCAGCATTTTTTTTACATGACCTCCCCCCGTTTCTATTGGAGTTATCAAGACCAAATATGGACCATCGATAGACCTCATCATGAACTCTTACCAGATGAGGCACGTAGGATTTCATCATCCCCTTTGAGAGTTATCATCCTTTTATTGTTTTTTTCGACATGCCCCCCCTCGTTGTTTTTGAAGATATCATGATCTTATTTGGACAATAGATAGATCTCATCATGATGTATTACCATATGAGGGCACGTAGAATTTTATTATCCCCTTTGAGAGTTATATACCCTTGATGCAATTTCTTTTATTTGCATTTATCTTAAAAAGTATTAGAGATAGAATCGATTTGAAAATAGCAGCATGTACAGGACCAGATGGCAATGTTAATAAACATAAACAATTTTTTTGTTATCAACCCTTATAAGGAGCTATTTCCCTTGAAAAATTATACACAATTTTAGAAAAATTCTATTTCAAGAACCGAAAGTCGTAGAGACTTAAGACCTTCACCAATAATCTTTAATTCATGTGACCTTTAATTTGCAACCAAGGTCAAAGGTCACTGAGTGCAAAAAAAATTTACGCTGCAATTTCAAGCTTACATATTAAGAAAACGATAAGAGTTTGCTGCATACATACTGTGTATAAAATGTTCCTCTCGACGAGGTCTACATTTAAGCATTAAGCTCAAAAATGTCCGACCGTCTGTTCAAAAGTTACGACGAGATTATTCTTAAAAGTATAGTATTGTGTGTATATCTTTGAAAAGAAAACTGATATCAACCTACTATAATCTGCAAACATGATCAGTATTTTAAAAAGTAAAATCACAAAAATACTGAACTCCGAGGAAAATTCAAAAAGGAAAGTCCTCAATCAAATGGCAAAATCAAAAGTTCAAACACATCAAACGAATGGATAACAACTGTCATATTCCTGACTTGGTACAGGCATTTTCTTATGTAGAAAATGGTGGATTGAACCTGGTTTTAAAGCTAGCTAAACCTCTCACTTGTATGACAGTCGCATTAAGACCTTCAATTTGAGGTCAATGTCAGGTCATGATGAAATTTTACCCTGACCTTTTGAGCGTACTATGACCTTGATCTTGTGACATTTGAAAGGTCAAGTGGTCGTGCGTTGATTGGTGGTAGTCCCATGTCTCTACGACTTCCGGTTCTCAAGTTTGGTATTGCATCATATATTTGATTATTCTTTGTGACCTTGATGAACCTTGGAAGTGTCCCAATTTTTTTTTCTACAATGTTGTCCTTTAGCTGCAGATCATTTATCACGTAGCAGATTTGAGATATCTGCTGTCGTTTTAGAGATAATGCAATTTGAAACTTTGCGAGCAGAGGCATGTATTTCTGAATGAACAACAGCTTACCACCTGAAATTTTTAGAAAATGAAGGGTGTTTAACATGGTTATATGTTTGACTAATTACCAAAACTTTTAAAAAAAATCAATTTAAAATTTTCATGTTTTACATTGACTTTTTTAGTTTCATAAGTTCTATTTATACAATTGATATTGCATCATTTTTGGCACTTTGCCAAATTGGGTCATTTAGTATATCAAATTGAACGTCTAAATGAGCTCTACTCAAAAATGAAAATTTTAAACCCCCTTTTCATCCCAGTGCAAAGGGTGGGGTTATTTAGTGCAAAAAATTAAAACTTCTCAAATGGTTAGGTTGTCGCATATAAAATGAAAGTCCATAAAGCGTACATTTCAAATATGAAATTGACGTCCCCGAAAATGCGTTTGGTGGGGTCATTGAGTGCAAAAAATACAATGTCTTATAAGGTAAGGTTGTCATATATCAAATGAAAGGTCATAATGTGTACATTTCAAATATCAAATTCTTGTCCTCCAAAAATGAGTTGGATGGGGTTATTTAGTGCAAAAATTAACTTTCGAGAAAATGGTGATGTCGCATAGCAAATGAAAGGTCATTTGGTTTACATTATAAATATCATACTTCCGATCTCGAAAATTTTGGCGGAATGGGTCATTAAGTGTAAAAAATGAAAAGGTTCAAAAGGTATGCTTGTCGTATATCAAATGAAAGGTCGTAAAGAGTACATTACAAAAACATAATTTTTACAGGAAAGACCTTTCAATTGTTTTACAAACAATTGAGATACTGTAAATTCAGAAATTATTGCGATGTTTTTATTATAGCGAAAAATGCGACATGGTTATAATTGCAATAATTTAAACTCGCATTTTGAAATTTTTTATATGAATTAAACAGGATTTTTCTCAATATCGCAAAAAATTAAAATCGCATTTTAGTCTAAAATGACAAAATCGCAATAATAAATGCACGCAATAATTTCTGAATTTACAGTACTAGTATATTTTTTCTTTTTTTTTCTTAGGTTTTTAATTTTGGAAAAATTAGCTTTATACTTTTGGTTTTTTTGTTTTTTTTTGTTTTTTTTTTTTTTGTGTGGAATTTTACAATACAACAATTTTCATTTTTTAAATATAAATTTTTTACTTGAGTCACGGAAACGTCCATTACAAATCCTAAGACCTGTTGATTTTCACAAATTTAATATACGCTTGCTTCGTAGAAATAAGATACTTTATATAGAAGATCTGATAACAGTTGACGTCGACGATAAACTAAGCCTGCACAACTATCACTTATAGTAGAAAATGTGTTTATAGCGTGTCTCCACAGTGTTTAAAGCTTTCTATAAATTCAATTCGCCAATTGTATACTCTAACGTATTGCTGTATTTCGTTTGAATGGTTGCAAACGGAGACAATAAACAAAATAGACGGAATATCACAAATGCATTACTTAAAACAGATACATATGATATTTCCCTGCTTAACATAATCTTAAGCTAATGAGAGCATTCGGTGTTTCTAGCTCCGATTCCGAATAAAAAATTAGATAAAACAAAGTACAGAATATATTTTTTACCTCTGCAACCAAGTTTTACGAGGTTATTCATTCAGTATATTTTGAAATTTTGATACGGTCCCTTCATTTTTGTATTCAGTGTAGGTATTGGTGTCAGTATAAGTGTCTGTGTAGACGCCGTTTCGAAAATGCCTCGTAGTAGCACGTGGACTTCAATTCAAGTCATGGAAAAGGTATTCTTAACCTTTTACATATTCAATACGGTGTTTAACAGGACATATTTATCATGGTTAGTGTTATGATAAGGTTTACCCTTTTGGAACTAGAGATCACCCTCGATTTTTGGTGAGGTTCATGTTCCTCAGTATCCAGTTTTCTATGTTGTATTTTATGTACTTTTGTTTGTCTTTTCGTGGTTTTTCGGGATCTTTTTTGCCGAGAAATTGTCAGTTTGTGTTCGACATATGAGTTTAAATATCCCTTTGGTATCTTTCGTCTATCTTTTAAACATTAAAGTAATTATTATAATTAGTAGTAGTAGTAATAAAATATAGACTAAAAATTCAAACCATACAAAAATATCAGATGTCCTTAATCTTCTTCGGATACTGGTTACATTACATTGGTTTCATTCTCTCCCCGGGCCCCTGGAAATTGTTGCAACATGGTTTGCATCGATCGGTACAGTATACATACAAAGTGCTTTGAACACATACAACACGATACTGTATTCATCAATTTTAATTGAAGAGTTTTACAAATGCCAGCCCTTTAGGCCATCATGTCAAGAGAATTTCTGCTTTAAATTTGTAACAAGACCGGGGAAATGAAACTGTTGAAAACAAATTACCTGGTAACTGCTGATTTGCAGGTGCTTTTGGTTAATTATATCAATAACTAACTGTTGAATCTACTAAAGCCTTGACCTTTATCTATTTTAAGAATATGATTTATGTTAGCTTTTCAAATATTCCAACATGCATTTATAAACAAGAAATAAATATGTGACGTCAAATCATAGGGTTGTATTAATGAATGGAAATCATTCATGAACTTTAAAATGTTGCGGTTGTGGATTTTTGTTTTTGCTCATTGATAAATTTGAAAAAAATCTGCATGTGTGCATAGTTAAGAAATTGATAAAATTTTCAGAAGGTTAACGGAACATTTTTGTACATAAAGCATTAATTAATATGAATTCTTAAAAACTATTGCTTTTTAAAAATGAATTTTAAGAGAAATAAATATATGCTGGTACCATACAAAAAAGATATCATGTCTGTTATATCTATTTTTGCAATTATAGAAATTCTTAACAAGCTCCCAACCCTACCAGATTTCGTGTTTGCATCGATATCTTTAGGTTGTCGGTTAGACCCTCGATCAGATATTTCCCTTTCCGTTTCCCTGCCAATTTGCGACAATTTGAAGTATGGAATCTAAACCGTGTGTCCAAGTGATAAACTTTCTTGCTTCTTGAGAGACAACTCAATCGGTAATCTTCGAGTGAATCCTCTACTCTCTTTACCCGATGAAGAAACAGAATTGACCAAATTTAGACGCGTGAGGAACATCTTTGGTTTTGTACTCTCTCCTACTATAATCAGAAGTTTAAACTTAAAAATTCCTCTACCATCTTATTACTCGATTTTGACTGCAACCTAGAACCTTATCTCGGTTGAAATGAATTGATCAGCCATGCTTTTAATTTTGTAACCGTTTGATTTTTATAAATGCTTCTTTTAGTTTTCTTTATTTGTGTGTTGTTTTATAGAATTTTCTATCTATTACTCTTTTGTATTTCATCGACTTCAAATATCGTAACAATAAAACATATTTATGATAGCTTATCATATTTATGGTGCATATTTGTCCAAATAAAGTACCCATGAGCATTTCACATAGAAGAAAATGCAAATTTCCGTTATTTCGTAGTCAATCACAAGGGAAATTACTGACAATTCCAAACCTTTTCATCATAGTTATGTTGTCAGGGGGATTACAGATCATTCGTACTCAATTATACAGTTAGCAATAATGATATTATTTACTTATGTAATAAAACAATATTCGTTATTTCCTACATGTTGTAGAATGTTGTTGTTCAAAAACAAAAAATCAATGCAATAATTGAAATATATTTTTGGTAAAATTGTTTTTATTAATTGTATGAAGATGATACATAATAAATATTTATGTAAAATAATCTTATTAAGCAGAATGTCAATTAGTGATTCAATGGCGGCTGAAGGTACCTACGGCACAATCAAAACCCACATGTCAGTCAGAGAGATACATGTTGAAAACTTAGGGACAAGAGGCCATCTTTTTACACGGGAAACACTTTTTCAATATCTTTAACTTTGTGTTTGGATTTATATTATAAAATTAATTTATCTTAGAAATTAACAATACAAATGTTGCGATTGACTTAACGTGTGCCCATGATTTTTATTGAGTTAAAACCCATTCATTCTGAAAATGGTGTTAATAAGTAGAGATAACCCCTTTCACAAATCTTCAGATTGAAGAAAATACTAGAAAAAAAAGGAACATTAGGAACAGGAATTAAAACACTTTTAACTTATTATATTTGAAAAGTGTCTAGTATGCCATTTGATTTTTTCTAGCTTATATGTACCCGATAAACTCAATGTAAATAATTCACAATGTCTTAATAGGGAAGATTGCATATGAACACATGTATTAATACAAAAAGAACAAAACAACACGAACAACACGAACATCGTAAAAAATTGCCAACAGAAAATTAAGTTTACAAAAGCAATTGACAGCTTCCAAACTTTACCTCTAACTTTGTAGATTTACAAGATTGATTGTTGGTGTGTAACGCCACTTTCAGCACTATTGGCTATATCGTGGTTGGTTTTTATTTGTGAAGGAAGTCGGAGAGGATCAACGACCCAAGCCAGGAAAAACTGACAAACCTAGTCAATTAAAATTGGAGTCAGACGCATCTGCCGTGTGCGGGGTTCGAACTCACAACCTCAGTGTTGACCATTTTCATCCTGTTTTGTGGAAAGTTATTTATTTTCAGTTCTTATCAGTCCATGTTATTCATTTCTAAAACCGTCCTGCCAACCGCCTCTCCCAGAAAATCAAATTTTCTTCATCTTATGTGAACCAAAAGGCTAGTGATACAGTAGATGAACTTTTTTGTTGGATCTGTGTTTCTTAGATTTCTGTGTAATGTTTTGTTATTGTTGATTGTCAGCAGGTCTTTTCGTTTTTGTCCATGGTGTTGTCTGGTTTTTTTACGACATATGATTTTCAATTGACCACCCTTCCCCTCTCCCATTTTTTTGTGTCTGAATTATTCATAGCAGTAATTTTAACATTTGAATATCAGGAGACTCCTAAAGTTGTGTTAGAGTTTTATAATTTATTTTTAAATATTTTCCAGGTGAAAAAATTTAGTAATGTTAAGACATTGTCCTTGCAGTCAGTCAAGTTTTGTTCAATGACCTTATCTTAATAGACTGTAAGAAAAATCATAAACAGAACTAAAATGCCGTCTGAACTGTTGATTCACCGGTCGTGGCCTATTCCTTCTCGTAACATTTTGACTAAGTCTAGAATCCCGTGGCGGGTGATACATAACAGGAGACGCTTTCGCGGTAGACGCAACGTGTGACTCCTTTTCGAGTTCATGCGATTACCTCGGTTGTTCTATTTTAGATTGTTTAATCTAAATGCATTTGCGTGATTTGAAAATCAGTAAACTACTGTTGTGTCTTATCTCCCCAAGCTAGACAAATCTTAAACAATATTAAAAGACTCAACATCATCTTTTTATCTATTGTTTAATCGCGTTCATTGGTTTAGATTAAAATGACCGTTTCGGTTCAAAATATATTTACTGATACAGGAGAAGCCAGTATTTGCATTCTTTATTAAAAAAATATTAAAGATACCTGTGTGAATAGAAAAAAAAGTTGAACAAATAATCCCGTGTACAAAGTGTACACGACGGGTGCCACATGTGGAGCAGGATCTGCTTACCCTTCCGGAGCACCTAAGATCACCCCAAGTTTTGGGTGGGGTTCGCATTGCTCAGTCTTTGGTTTTCTATGTTTTTTTGTGAACTGTTTTTTATCTGTTGGTTTTTTTTTTCTCTTTAGCCATGGCGTTAACAGTTTTATTTTCGACTTATGAGTTTGAATGTGCCTTTGGTATCCTTCGCCTCTCATTTTGTATAAGGGGTACAGATATGTTTTAAAAAGCGGGTTTAAATATAAGGTGGGTGGAAATGTTTTACCGCAGCCATTGCAGTCATCCACACACAATGTAACTTTGCAAATTACATATGACTTTTCAGAACGTGTTAATATTCCATTACGATGATAAGAATGATAAAAGCATTTGATGTTTATGACATGTGTGTGGTATTTAATGCAGCTCAGATATTTATTCTTGTATAAGAATCCTGACTGTCATAATAGAATATTTATAATGGGTTGTCTCCCGTGTATTGTTTGCGCTATTGAAGTTGCCCTTTTGGGACTTTTTTAATTGGCGTATTGTTTTCCTGTTGCTACATTGCACACTATGTTTACCCATACCATATTAAAGCTTTTAATATTTTAGAGCGATTTGGAAATAATAAGTATTCCTATCTAATGGATATTACATTCAAGCTTTTTTATTGCACAACGGTCCATAATCCTGCTGAAATGTCAGTCTTAATTGACATGGATAGGAAACAGATATATATTAAAGCGTAATAGACATATGGATACTTTTTGTTTAAAATTGTTTACTAGCAAAGATGTCGAAAAACTTTGCTCTCTAAATAAGATAGAGAGTATGGAACATAATGATCTTTACAAGTGACAAAACTTTGTTCGGATTATTTTTGTTTAATCATTGAAGTAATATACCAATATTGATATTATGCAACGAAGTGCCTGCTGTGTAGGATAAGCTTCAGTGTATTAATGACAGTTCATAACTTGTTTTATTATTTTGCAATACAAATTTGATAAAATATCATCTGCTCATGAAAAAGTTAGAGTATTCCGAAAGGAGCAAAATGAGTTCACTCAAAGCTATAACAAAAAAAGTTGTCTGCAACAATCATTTTATGTGGTATTTCATTAAAATGACTAATAACCCATTACAGGCAAAAGTACAGATCTGTGTACAATTTTTTAAAGTTGGTGAGATCGACACATTGAAGGAGCAATTTACGGCAGACGTTATCGTAAAAGCAAAATGGCGGGAACCTACACTAGACGGTCAAAACAAGTCGGTAAGTGTTTTTAAAGATAAAAGTTGTATTTTTATTTACATTAAGTATTAAGTAATGATATAACGATTTGTCCACTTTTGATAAAAGAAATTAACATTGTTGAAAGTAGCTAATTTTATATAAATACATCCTAAGAATAGAAAAAATAAGTTACACTGCAAATAAATTAAGAATACAACTTTTATATTTCCATCCACTTTGTGATTTATCCAGTACATGCTAGAAACAAACGATACACACGGAATTATAGGCACGAATAAATCTATCTTTAAGACAAAAGTGAAAGATACTAATAAGGGCTGTTTTGGATGGATGGATTGAGATGGGGTCGAAACAATAAAACATATATTCTGGACATCTGTAATATAATATATATGTAGTGAACAACGACGTATATAAATTTTGAAGATTATGAGTAAATCTTCAGAATTTTTAAGAATCCACATGTGATTGATATATATATTTCATCGCAATATTTCTGAAGGCCATTCTTTACCGTAGAATGATTGGTAGTAAATACTAAAGAAAGATGATAGTCGAAAATCTCAAAAACCGAACTAAACTCAGTAAAGACCCGTTCAAATTGCCTTTTATTCATAAATTTAAAAACACTTATAGTTATCTTGATGATATTTTCTCGTTAGATAATCAAGAATTTTCTAAATGTACTGCCGAAATAAAGCTGACTATGCGGTATGGTTTTACTCATTGTTGAAGGCCGAAGGGTGACCTATATTTGTTAATTTCTGTGTCGTTTGGTCTCTTGTGGAGAGTTGTCACATTGGCAATTTTTATAGATATCGTTCTCAATTAGGATTTTTGTAAAGTAAGTACTACAATTTACGAAGATTTTCATTGTCCTTTTTATGTTAATACCAATGGAGAGAACGAATGATGTGTAATTTCCTCATTTTTTTCCTGTATGATAAAGGGGTATATGTAGGATTCCTAGCTTTCTGATAGCGAATTCATAGTTCTTTTGTTACATATTCTTAATAATGAAGTTTATATAAAAAAATATATTGTTTGAGGCTTTGTCTTCTAGAACCATTGCATATTTGTCGTGAAGAGATGATAAAGTATTCCACATCCTCTGATGTCTTGATAGGGTGTGCTTATGGTACATTGTACTTTGCTAATGCGCCTATCGATGTATACCCGAACCGCTTTGATCCATTTATATATATTATCTAGTATATTAACAAAAGGACTCTAATTAGACAACTATCAAATTAATAATCAATACATGTAAAGGTACCATTTTTGCTGCACCAGATGCGCAGATTCAGTGATGCTTGAGGCAGAAATATTAGAAAATCCAAGAGTTAATCAAAACTTCAAAGAGGTGATAGAACTGAAAATGATATAAAGTATGGCCAACTCGGACAAGAAATAAGAGCAATGAATGAGGGGGGATATCTCTTATTTGCAAAAGACAATCCTTGAATTCATCAATTAGTATCCGTAATTTCGTGTCACAACGCGATAAAATTTAATGAATATAATATAATAATGTACAGAAAAAAAAAATTGTGTTATATTAGTTATTCATACTTTTAGGCAGAAAATGTAGATTTCTCCAAGATCTGGAATCCGAAATTGTATATAGAAAATTCATACGGCGATCCTAAAGAGCAGATGCGGTATCGTATACTCTATAATGATAAAGGGGAAGCTTATATATCAGAGAAAAGGGTCATAAAAGGAACGTTCATGGAAAATCTAGAATTGGACGACTTCCCTTTTGATGTACAGGTAATTAATATATATCTTCATTCTAATCATGAGCATTTGACAACTAAGAACTGTTGACATCAAGGGGAAGGGAAGTGAATAGCAATGAAGGCCGTTATCTAGTTTTCACATCCACAATTATAGCTAGAAGTCTTTTCATTTTCTGTGTGCATGTTAATTAGAAAAGAAAAAATTAAAATCGCTAGAATTTGATGTTGGCTATATTTAGTTGTGGCTTTTCCTTACTATACATATTTTGTTTATTTTTAAAGTTCATCAGAGATATCAGGCTTTATCAAAATGCGTTCTTATATATAATATCTATCATATTCTTTTGCTTTTTTTCAATGCCAAAAAGATTGGGAAATTCAAAATACTTGATAAGAATAAAATAAAACAGGAATTGTTTGGACAAGATAACATGTGAATCTGACGTAAATAAGATGGTGCATGATGGTAAATTACTTTCAGTATTAAATGGGTATCCCCTTGTATATGAATAAATTTTCATATTTTGGTGCATTCGTAATTCAACAATTGGCAAGATATATCCTTGTGATCTAAAAACACTAAAACAGACGTATGCTTTTTAGTTTATATATCATTGAAGTTACTTTGTGCGAGATAAGTTTTCGTTTATTTAGAAGCATAAGCGGCATACACTTAGAAATTCGAAACCATGCACTGGTAATCTTAACTACATATGACAGACAGTAGTTATTCAATTCCCGAATCTGACAATGACCGTAGTTCTATTGACTGATGAGGAAGATTCTGGGTTCTTGCTAGAAAATGGTGAATAATTTTAACGACTGATGTATTCTTACAGCTAGGTAAAATTTAACTGTGTCTTTATCCCGTCGAAAGCAAATCCTAAAAAACAGACAAATGTCTTTCAATGCTTTTATCTCCATAAAAATATAATTCCCTTCTGGGGCCTTATGGAAATAAAATGATAAATTTAGTATTTTCTCACATCCATTTGTTTTTTTATCTTCAAGGATCTGACGGTGACGGTAGTTTCCGAGTTACCGTCGTATGAAGTGGAATTGATAGAAGATGAAACCGACCACCATGTGGTTAACAGACAATCATTTGTTGATGAACAAGAGTGGTTTTTATACATGCACACTGAATGTTCTCGGAAAGATATAGTGATAGATCAGGCGGACAATAGTATAAGACGGTCTGCTCTATCAGTTAAGTGTAGAGCAGCTCGAAGACCGGGTTATTTTGTGTGGAATATATTTATGGTTACGGTAAGTTTTCTTATTTCATTATTAGTTATTTCGTTATATTTGGAACTGGACAGCTCGCTGTTGACTAGACAGTAATCGGGATATCGTTTAATCAAAGACATACCTATTCAGATGTGTGTTGGTAACAAAAAAAACCATAACGGTAAGTACAAAAAAAATGTATCTTAAATAAAAGCAAAAGTAGTATAACGCTGTTCAAGTCATAAATCGATTAAGCGAAAACAAATCGGGGTAACAAACTAAAACCGAGGGAAACACATCAACTATAAGAGGAAAACAACGGAACAATAGAAACACTGAACTGCAACAAAAACAAACGCCAACATACATAGAAACGGATTATCTGATAACAACTGCCATATTCCTGACTTAGTACAGGGCATTTTAAGAAAAAAAATGGTTGGTTGAACGTGGTTTTATGGTTAGCCAAACCTCATGCTTATATAGCAATATTAAAAAGACCACTAACATGAGAACACTACGTGACAGGAATACAGTACAAACAATCGCAAGAACACTCAGCACAGAGAAATGCATAAGTAAATAATATAATAGTACATTACAACATGTAAACCGCAGAATAACAACGGACACCTCCCATGAATTTACGACAGCACACCAGGACACCACAAACGAAGTATAAACTGCGCGTCACATGAATGGATCAACGCCACAAAAAGTGACGTATTTTTTGTGACGTTTATATTAACACCGGTAAATTTCTAAAAATAAAATAGATTTGTTTTATTCATAGACACGTACAAGAATATAAATTGGGATTGAGTTTGTAATGGTGTTATTTTATGTATTTTCTAACCATGTCGGTTTTTCTTCTAAATCAAAATTGTGTATAAACAAAAAAAAAATCCTGTGCATACTGTTGCTTTGAACTTGAAATGATATAAATAAAATAGCTGATTTTTTATCTTAATTTTTACATACATAAAGAAATTAAAAGTAAAATAACTGTAATATAAGGCAAGATCATGTAAGACCAAACAGTAAACACACATGAAAACAAACAACATGAAACAAAAACACTGTAGACGAACCACGAGTAACTCGACTATACTGACAAATAAGACATATGTGAAATGTACCGAAAATACATAATTCCAACCAGACTTACAAAAGAAACATCATAACTAAATACATGAATGTTGGATGTATAAATACTGAGACACTTCGTATAGCAATGCGAATTCACACTCGGCAAAACAGTCATATTCGGGAATAGGTCACGTTAGGTACTTAGCAGACCAGACGTCGTAGATGGTAAACCACAATCGAAGACATGGTAAAAATGTCGTTAGTTAGTTTAGACACCGACACATCGTATAGACAACCAATTCGTGATGGTGTCCATAAAATTTACGGAGAGTCATTTTTAAACTTTCCTCCCCATAACCCTGTTGGTGCAGTTTCTGCGTAAGGAGCACACTCCTGTATATGAAGTCCGTAAAGTGTGACTATGCACGAGCATAACGTATCAATTGAGATATGTAAACACCATACGACGAGGCAGAGGGTATGTTACTGCTGCGAAATGGGAAATTGATAATTGGGAAGTTGAAATCGTCCCGTTTGTCATAGATTTTATTGTGAAGTCGTCCATCTGTGTCAATATTGAGGAAAAGATCAAGGCATGAAGCAGTCCTTCTAGTATCAGTAGTATCCTTAAAACAGGAACTAAAAAACGGTTACGACCATGACTGTCCGATGGAAATACGTTTTCAGTTAGAACAAGAAGATTATTTACAAGAAACTACATTCAGTATGCAAATCGTTAATATTTCGATTCAGTCTGTTTACATAATTTTTTTATATAATAGTAAATCGCCTGCTTTCACATTTAAGTTACTGTTTCTTCTGCAGATGTAATGGATTTGTCAAAAGTATTACATTCGGTAATGGCTCCCATCCATTGTGAAAACAGAACAAATAAAGTTAATATCACCCAAGCATCTTTGAAAAACGTCCTATTCAATGTCAGCCAATAGGACCATAACTATTACCAACTAATGACAGAAATCTATTTTGATAATATAAAAAATAGATGATGTGGTATAATTGCCAACGACACAAATCACCACCAGAGACCAAATGACATATAAGTTAACAGCTATAGGTCACCGTACGGTCTTCAACAATGAGCACAACCCATACCACATAGTCAGCAATAAAAGGCCCCGAAATGACAAATGTAAAACAATTCATACGAGAAAACTAACGGCCTGATTTATATACAAAATTATGAACGAAAAACAAATATGATAAACAGCAACAAACGACAACCACTGAATTATGTTCATATTCCTTGAGACAATAGTTTAATTTGATTTATTATCGAGGTATCTTTTTTGACAAATATTCTAGCATCGTGAGTTGACTTTTAAATCTTGTATATTTCTACACAAATAAGGACGAATCACAATTGAAATAGTGACACGATCACGTATTAATGCAGAAATAGTAATCGATTTCTCGTAAATTCATTTTAAAGAGACAAATCAAGATTACAAACAAAAACAGAGAAAATTTCAAGAATTTTAAAAGAGCGAGTTTGGGTGCGTCGCGTTTTCTTCTATGCAAGCATCATCCGCCATGTGAAACTACACTCATTCTTATGTCGTAGTTTTGTCTGCAAACTTCCTTAACTTATTTGGCATTCATGTGTTTATGTATGAAACTTTATATTTCAGTCAATACCTATATTTTTATACAACCTATTTTTTTTCAGTTCCTGATCTGTACCTTATCCTTCGCAACATTCTCAGTGCAAAAAGAAAAGCCAGAAAATCGTCTGCAGCTTTCTTTTACTCTGATCCTGACCGCTGTAGCGTTCAAATCAGTTGTAAACAACAGTTTACCAAGAATATCTTATTTGACATATATGGTAAGTGCATTCTAGACTATTACCTGTTCTTTTCCCATTTTATTTTTGACAAATGTTTTTTTTTTAAATGTAATACCCTTTCACAAACTGTCAATATTTTTAAATATATGATGCAGTACATGTAGTGGGAACACAAACAAACCACAGAGACACAGTAAAAGATGGATTCTTCTTTTGGTCAACCAATCTCATTAAAAAAAACTACGTAACTCTGACAAGTTGTATTTATATACACACCGGTATAACTTAGAGAAAAGTTTTTTTTTCTGTAAGACTTGACAAAATTATCATTACTATTATATTTAGAAGTGATTTGTCTTAATATGTATTGTACATCCAATTATCAGTAAAAGAAATTGGTACTGATCGCCTACATGATGTCATCGTTCTGAAAGTCCACATCTCTGTGTTGTTTAAAGCTCTAATATCTTATACATGTTATAGGCCAAAAAGAAATGTATTTAGTATTGTTTGCTGAAGTCTATTCGCCTCTCTTCGAAGAGAATGTATCATCTCGTCTTGTTGTGTCGGTTGTTATAAGAAAGAACTGTAGAAAAATGCAATATATAAGGTGTCAATAAAAGTATTTTCGACTAAATAATATAATAGTAAAAAAATAAGGTAATAATTAGCTGCTTCCAGTTTACTCAAAGTCACGCTAGGTTTCAAATGAGAGATTCATTTACACCGATTCCTAAAGTTATGGTTTCTTTGTACTTTCGCTTGAATAAAGGGAGATAGCTTCCACTTCCCGGTTTACACAATGTCACTAAAAGTGTCAAATGATAGGTAACTTTATTCTGATTTTAAAAAAAAACTTCTGGTTTCTATGAACTATGTCATGAAGCAAATGCAAAAAATGGATCCTTCGAAGTCACACACGCTTTCATTATTATGAAAAACACCGTTGATATGTCATGAACCAGTTTGAAGTAATCAATTAAATAAGTGAATCTTACATTTTTACATATCAGGGGCAATAACTCCTACAAAATATTTTGTCCTGATCAAGACATCCTCCGACATTGTTGTTTTCAACACCTGCCATGTCCTGATATATTTAGCGTTCGTAAAGAGTGTTTATGTATTACAAAGAAGCATAACTCGAACATTTTAATCTGTGATTACATGTTATCTGTTGTTAAACTGTATAATCAGTGTGACAAATATTGTTTGTTCCTATATAACAAATTTGTTAAATAAATATAAAACATGGATATTAAAGTATTAGACTTAATAAATTGATTCTAGATTCCTAGTCACGGAACAAAACAAATCACAAAAAATCTTAAATTATGAACAATACAAATTAATGTATCCAAAGTTTAACAGCAAATATTCTGGTTTTACTGATAACCAAACAACAACAACAACAACAACAAAATAACGACATATAGGGCCCATCATACATCTTTTCAACAATATGCAATGGCTGAACAATACGTGATAGGTTCATTAATTACATTTTGTTAAATACATTTACCAGTCAGATTATTTAATGAACTAAATAGTGATAGTTGTTTTTTTTTAATTTGTAGGATAAATATTTGTTGGCAGCTATGATAATGTTGACAGTAGTGTGCTGTTGGCATGCTATAGTGACCACACTACCAGATGCGTCACGTGACATTGTTGAAATTTACGTTTTGTCAATCCTTGCTGTGATATACTTTATATATAATATTGGATTTTTAATTGTGATATATTTATTTGTAAGTATTTTAGAAAATTACACACATAGATTATGAATGTTTTAACAGGAACATTCTTCTCTCCTTATTGAATTTTTCATCATATCAAAAAGCGTCTTATATATTCAGATATTTCCATGTGTGTTTTGAGAGAAAAGTCTCTGAAACTTAAATTTCATTGTAAAACAACGAGCAATACCAATACTGTATAGTGAGCCAGAAATTACCCCGACATGGCAAAATGCGAAGCACTGCAAAGAAAAAAACAACGGTCTGATTTATGACAAAATAAATGAAAAGCAAATGTGACATACAGCAATCATTGATAATCACTGAATTACAGGTTCCTCACTTGAGATAAGCACATATATGTCATTTAGTCTATGGAGGAGAATGTAATATTGACAATCATACTACATCTTTTTTATTTTTATACATTAGAATGTGTAACCGTTTCAAATTCAAACTTAACCGACACTTGGATTAAGCTCTGATACATAAATGTGACAGAAAGAAAGTATAAAGTGCGATCCTTTAATTTTTTAAAGTAAGATCTTTTATTTGACTCCAATCCACAATTAATTAATCTATATAAATATTAAGAAGGAAAATGCCAGAAAGACCCAATCTCAATACAGAATAAGTAACCCGCATTTTTAAAAATAATTATTGAAATAATTTTTCTTGTATTTCAGCCCTGGCGAAAGCGACGAACAATGGTACAAAAAGACAGGGATTACAGGGTTAGTATTGGTTATCATTTATTAATACACAATAGAGGCGCCCGGAGAAGCGACCTTACATATACATAAGTTATACATGTTTTCTGTAGTTTTACCTATTGTATTGTATTCCCGATCGTGACACTTTGGCAGTGTTTAGATTCGCATGGCAGATAGTGCATGCACAGCAGGAGACGCTTACATCGGATAACTACTGTTTTCCTAAATTGATATATTATCGGTAAAGACCAAAACAAGTAAAATGCGAAACATGTTTCATATCTCCCATTAGAAATACATTATACATAATGTTGTGTCAATACTTAAGAAGGCATAACTCATGTCGATAATTTCCGTCGATAAATTTAGAAATCACTAACAAACTCAGGTTTCAACGCCTTCAGGAATGATTAAATAGTTTTAGACGCATTACATTTATAAAGTGTTTGTGTCGCTGCTCTGGGCGTTTTTTTCTAAAGTAATTACACAAGTGCGAAAGTTTACAGAGTGTATGTCGGTCCCCCACAAACAAATCAGCATGGATGGAAAATTAAACGCAACATGGAAAAAGTGTCCTTAAACTTAAATCATAAGGAATCCATAAACTTATTCACTGGACTATTCCTATGAAAACGACATTTAAAAGTATAGTCAGGCAAATTAGATTATCGGGCATATAAGGTTTACATGAAGGTATTCGTAAACAGTATTATACCATTCACTTAATCAACTGATATCTGATTATTATATATGACCGATTAGACGATGCATTTTTGTGCATTTCGAAGAACATTTGTCATTAACTTCTCCTTTAGTAAAAATCAGAAATCCAATTTTGTTCATAAACCCTTAAAAACGTTTTTGGCAGGGATGTCTTAAAATGCCTTTTCATACTATTTTTAGCACTAAACTCTCATTAACATAAATTGTCTTAATCCATCAATAACCTCTTAAATCAAAAAAATTCACTTTAGATAAAACCGTTTAAATTGTCACTCATCTTGAAGATAAATCATATATCTCAATAGATCTCTATTTGAGAATCTGCGACGTCATACAATAATCACTTTCCTTTTTTCAATATGTGACGTCAAAATGTTATTGGAACCTTCGCGGACAAATAGCGATAGGTGTATAGCTGTCTACTGTGAATTTAAATGTATCTATTGTATCCTATAAAGGAGGATCCTCCAACAGGACAGAGCTTCCTTATGAATGCTCTAAGTAATGCAAGTACTTCAAGTTCATCACACTCAAACATACATAGCAAGGTATGTAACGGAAACAAGAACGACCACGTGACATTGTTTCAATCACTAAATGTATCGCACATTTGAATGCTCAAGGCGCTGCAAATAATGCAAGTTCATATGTTCATTATACTCAAACATACATAGCAAGGTATGTAACCGAAACAAGCACGAACACATGACATTATTTAAATGTCAACATGCATTGCACATTTTCATTAGTGTACGACAATAATACTGGGGTTTACCCCAAATTTGTATGCCCGATTTATGGGCATTATGTTTTCTGGTCTGTGCGTCCGTCCGTTCGTTCGTTCATATGTTCGTCCGTCCGTCCGTTCGTCCGTTCGTCTCGCTTCAGGTTAAAGTATTTGGTCGAGGTAGTTTTTGATGAAGTTGAAGTCTAATCAACTTGAAACTTAGAATACATGTTCCCTATGATATGATCTTTCTAATTTTAATGCCAAATTAGAGATTTTCCCCCATTTTCACGGTCCACTGAACATAGAAAATGATAGTGCGGATGGGGCATCCGTGTACTGGGGACACATTCTTTTTAAGGCTTGATTTGGAGCTTGATATCAATTTAATAGTTACTTTTCTATCATTGAAGACCGAATATTGACCTGTAGATATATTTTCTTGATTATGTGAGTTGTAAGGTTGATTCAACTTAGACGTACACATATTTTTTGTTATCTATATAAAGATTGTTTTGAATATTGTAACCATTATTCTAACTTTACCATTCACTCACTTCACAAAAGAAAGGTCATTAGACATATTATAATTCAAACGGCTACTTCTCGTATTTTCACAGTGCAGTATGATTTATTCCTCCAGATTCCTGAGGACAGATATAAAATATCAAACTGAAGTCATGGGTCCTGGTAAAAACTCTAATAATTGCAGAACTAAAGACCAGACATTTGATCAATTGTTCTAAAATTTTAGTTTTCGTCACATTGAGGAAATGATTGATATTGTCAGAAAAAGTTCAAAGTAACTGTGAGGTCATAGGTTCAGGGCAACACTTTATAAAACGACATTAAAATATACATATTTGAATTACTTTACACTTAATTTTGCAGATATTGAAGGGTTTTGCTTAAACAAAATAGAATGAGTTGTTCCTCTGATAGATTGGTAATAATTTCTAAGTACTTTATAAGACAGTCGAACTCATTCTTCTTTTCAATGTCATTGCATTCTTAGGATTGAACGAGAATTTTCATTTTCTGTGATTGTTTTTGTTCTCTAACACTATTTCATTGTTTATGTTGTTCACATATATCACAAAGAATTATTGTTGTCTTCTTCATTTACTACATATATATATTTACTATATATATTCTGTTACTTTATCTGAATATGAAACCCAATGGCTCCTACTTTCTAAAAACACTTTTACAACCCAAACTGTAGAGGATTTCATTTGGTTGCATGAAATGTTGATTATGCAGCCACATCCGATTGAAATAAGGACGTTAAATGTGTTTCCCTTCGTCCTATAAAATAATGGAATAAAAAAAAACCTTGAGAAGGTCCAGTGTATACTAGCTTAGATATACATCAAAGCAGTTGGAGAACAAAATAGGAAGGCAACAAGGGGGAGTCAAAAACACAAGTTAAAGAAGGATGAACAACATCAAGGCTAAAATACAAACAAGTCAACAAAACGAACCCAATCAAAACTTGTAACGTCCGAAGGGTCAGAAATTCCTACTAGCTAGTGCCACCCGTTGTGTTACTACTGTTAAAATACGTTATGAATATAGGTTAATATGTTTTGTCTTAGTCAATGTTTGTTTGTAAAACATTTGAAAATGTAAATTATCTAACATTCATAGTATAACATGATCACATGTGAATGAGGAAAAACAATATTTATTTTGTCAGGGCAATGTATTGATTGATTGGTGTTTAACACCACTTTAAACACTATTGTGCTATTTCGTGGCTGTCAGTTTTCATTGGTGAAGGAAGCCAGAATGCCCGGAGAGAACCACTGACTTTCGGTAGGAAAAGTGACAATCCTAATCAATTAAGATTGGAGTCGAGTGCACCTGTCACGTGCGGGGTTCGAACTAACAACCTCAGTGTTGACAGGCTAGTGATATAGTAGTTCGACTACTTAAACCACTTGGTCACCGAGGCCCTTATATTTTGTCGGGACAGTGTAATTTAAAGACAAAACGCAAAACCTGCAAAAGTACACTGGAACATAAAATATTACAAAATACAATGTCCACTTTTTCTGAAAGCGTCATCTCTTTACGAACGTTTTAGTGACATCATGACTTGACCGTTACAAACTATTTGTGTCAAAGATGACCAAGGATATGTTCCAGTTGTCGTATCCACAAGCTCATTCCCTTTCCCTGCTTACTGATGATTATAACTGAATTAAATAACTATTGGATGTATTTGCCATGTGGAATGCGAAGCAATAGAGACTCAATCGGATTTTTATTTAAGTGTTCGTGTTCATTCAATTTTACTTTTTAATGTTTTGTGGACTAGTGTTTGCCTTTTCATCCTTTTTCTTCTGACTTTGAGCTGTCTGTTATTTTTGTAATGCCCCTTCAATATTTTTTTTAACTAATAAAGAATTCTTATTACGAAACAATGTGAATACTAGTATCATGATAAAATACGATTTTAAGGATTTGTCTTATCTATGTTTTATATAATTCAAGAGAGCATTTTTAGAGTACATTGAACTACTTTTTTTATTAATAACTACTCATAATGTCAAAATAAAGCTTGATGATTTTGACAAGAAATACAATTATATGTAAAGTATATCTTAACACCACTTTACCCCCTTTCGAATGAGTCATGCATTCTCACTTTTCACAATGTTTAGCAACTTTTGAAAAAAAAATACACAGCAAATTAGTTGACAAAATCCACCCTTGATATTAAAAAATCAATTATTATCCAAATTATAAGTTTGTTTATGTTTTTCAGGAAGGGCTTCTATTTAACTCAAAATTTTGAATGGCGATGTCGTGTGTACACAATGTGATGAACTCAAGAGGATCCAATGAAACAAGAAAAAGAGGATGAACTACTTTAAATTAATTGACCAATCGAGAAAGCGATAAATATGTTTATGGCTTTAACCAAATCATTATCAACAACGAACGTTTGATTGTTAAGCTTTGGAACAAATGTCAAGTCAAAGTTTAAGGTTTAATTTCTGATCCATATACTGATTGCAGTAAAAACAGATCCATACACTGAGTCCAGTTAAAACCAGATCAATATACAGAGTCCAGTTAAAAACATTTATACATACCTACTCAACTCAAAACCAGTACTCCATGGTTTATTGAAATGATGAAAATGTCCCACCAACTTCTTTTTAAATAAGTTTACAATAATTTTAAATACTGACATGAATGCTCCAAAACTGAATAAAGAAAAAATAAAAAAATATAATCGAATCTAAAGGTGGTAGATGAGAATTTAAAAACACTTTTAATCGTATTAGTTATTGTTAAAGAGCATTATTGTTGTCAATATATTGTTAATGTAATGGACCATTTCAGAGATGGTGTTATGAATTTCTGTTTTGGTCTTTCATGTATCAGATCTTATAAAGTCAATCTTATTCTTTATTATGTTACCTTGTTTGTTCATGGTTGTTTTATTGTCAAGTTTAAGATCTTTTCCAGTACAATCTTCCTCCGAAATATATGCACGTGAATTGAAGATATTAAGTACAACATGGGTGGAATGCTTAAGACAAACGTTGCACTCTGCTTTTAAAAAAACTTTATTTTAGAATGGTGCAAACGTATAGATTTTTACATCATAGATACTGTTCAAAATTCAAGGGACAGGTTTCAAAGAGTCAAAGAAATTAAAGAGAATGTTGTAGCCTAAATATGAATAAGAAAAGATGATGGGTAAACACCAATGAGGCACCAACTCAACGACAAAAATAACCAAAATACATCTACATACAGTCTTCAACGATGTATATACCATATGCATGTGTCGTGCCTAAATCATTCAGTCTAAAAAGGTTGGAAATAAATTCAACAGAAACAATCAAGGATATGCCATCAACAACCTGTTCTCCAAATAACGAAGAACATTTAGATATGAAATACTAAAACTACTAAACTTTCCTGACTAGTGATGTCAGGTTCTAATCCTGTGTAATATACTTCCAAACAAACAAAATGTTTTAACATCTGCAACGGGATGAAATGAATCTACTGGAGGTTTTTTTTCTAGCTTGGAGCGTGGAACTATTATTAATATATTTGATGTTTGATATATGCAAAAAACGAGGTCAATTCTTCATAATTAAATTATATTCTCATAGGTACAATAACACAGTCTATCGCTTTTTCAATGCTCCCTATGATCATGAATAATTTACTCATCGTTATATCTAGATAATATAATTTTCTACAATGTGCGTTAATATTAAGTAACCCATGTGTCGTTAACAAGTTAGATGACTATGCAGGATCTATGAAATTCATATACATTTCTGTGATGATAGTTATAAATACATCATTAAATATAGGAGGATGTTCATTATTTGCATCTTAATTTTAATTTAATTAAAAAATATATTGTGCGCTTTTTTTTATCTAGTTCTCTGTAATCTTTTTAAATATGATATTGAAAAAAACAAATAAAAAATATTTATAAAAGTGCCCTTTGAAACACTTTCAATGCAACCAATTATCTGAATCTTAACCTGAGAGATACATAAAAAAAAGATGAGGGAAACGTATGTTACATCACAACCATTTATTTTTTTTCTAAAATTATTGACAGAAAAAATACTGTTTGAGAAGCAGTTATTACATTATTGATATCAACAAAGGTCTGTTAGTATTTTTTTTCAAAATATATATGAACTCATCATAGATACCAGATTAAAATTTTTGTACGCCACACGCACGTCTTCCACGTTTTGTTGTAAAGTGGATAGGCAAATAGTTAGCTCTATGTATTGGCTTCCTAAATTACCAAAAAAACATATAAACTAAGTTTTATATCTGCATCCAGTAGATGTTCAACTAAACATGTTTGGATTCATCTGATGTGTTGTCTTACAACTGGGGCCAAAAGATCATGTATTAGTTCCAGCTTACAACCATTAAGGAACTGATTATTTTATCTTAAATATTCCGACGAAGCTTAGTAATAGTGATGTTTCTGGAGTGTGAAAACTGTTTAAAAGCCTTGAATAAACTATGCTCATTTGAATGTCAGTTTGTCTCAGTTGATAGTAACGATTTTGCTACACTTTTACCTACACTATAACATCAAAGAGAAATTATCATATTTTATAAAATAGTCTTTCCATTGTTGTAAACTTCTACGTCATTTGGTCTCTAGTGGAGAGCTGTCTCATTGGCAATCATACCACATCTTCTTATTTCTATATTTTCATAAATCTGGATGTTACTATATCTGTTGCATTCGTTACAATTCATTAGTAATAAAAACTTTCAAACAATACAATAATTGGGCTTGGAAAGAAATGATAAAAAAAAAATCACAGATACCAGGCTGATAGTTTTGTACGCCTTACATGCGTTTCCCCTACAAAACACTCATCAGTGATGCTCAAATAAAAAAAGTTAAAAGGCCGAAAAAATTACAAAGTCAAAGAGCACTGAGAGCCAAAAATTCTGAAAGGTTGTGCCAAATAAAACCCTTGTTTTTGCTTGATAATATTTATTTACATACACCAGTTCATGTATATTTTGTAAGACAGAGAATGACTTGATAGAAGTTTTAAACCATACCTGCGGATATTTAAAAAATGGGGTAATGGCCGATTTGCAATATTTGTGACTAAATTTTGCTGAAAATCTGGAGTCTGGAAAAATGAAAAACAATTCCTCCCAACAATTCCACAATAGCAGGCTCCCAACTTCAACATATGGTCAATCTTCCTGAGAATTTTCAGAGATCTGGGTTGAAAAATGTAGGAGGTGTTCATTACACAAAACTTGAACCCTCTTTCATAAATTTTGCTGAAAAAAGACTTTAAATTCCCAAGTCCGGAAAAATTACTTATATTATGCCGGCCAGACATCACCATACTAAAAGCTAGTTTTGAATTTTGTCCACCCCAGCCAAAATTAAATGATCTGTATTAAAATAATCCAGAAATGTAATTAAGGAATGACTGTTATATTTTTTCTGTCTAAGAAGAAATAACACCAAAAATGACGTGCACACTGAATAACCTGCATAGCGGGTTATTTAAAAGTGTGCACCACATTTTTTAGGCTACATGTATTTCCAATTGACAAAAAAAATATTACGGTCAGTCCTCATAATTTAATTCTAAATTCAATTTTTAAGGAGTAAATCATGAAAAAAGGTTGATGATGTCACGGTCACATAACAAAATTATGTCTATGAGCTGATAGATAAAAAAAACTTTCAGCCAATCAGAAGACATCCAAAATTAAATTATTTACAAATACAAATGAAATTCATCTCATCAACTCATTCTTACTATAAAGGAAAACATTTATAGGACATGGGTGATGAGATGAAGATCCCTAGATTGGTCATTATAACTAAGGTCAAAGATAGGGAGACATGTCTTCCTGAAGACTGGATACTTGTCTGTATGGTAAAGGAGAAGATATGATATTGACCTTGACCTTAGATATAATGACCACATTATTTTCAGCGATATGGGTTGAAAACTGTAGGAGAAATTGATTACACAAAACTTGTACCCTCTTTCATAAACTTTGCTGAAAAAAAGACTACTATACCATTTGCTAAGAAGAAAAGCAGAAAAATTAAATTTTTTAGTTTTTAGTTTGAATTCACTGGGGATTGAAACAGCAACCATTCACCTTCTTTGATTGAAAAAAAAAAAACTTTATTTTTTCACATAAAACATTGTAAAATAAACCAAAAAAAGTTAGATTCGCTTATATTGCCCATACTTTTACCATTATGGGCATTTACAGATCCCTTCCCCTTCCCCTTGACTCAAACTCTTGTTCCGCCCCTTATGACAACAGCACACGTATTCCTTGAGGTAATTTCAAGCTTAAATACAAATTGAATGCTAAAGAGAAAAGTTATTTTTGTTTTAATTGATATATTTCTGACAAACAATCCAGTCTTGCTGTCATTTCTTCACAGTCTTTAAGTGAGGTCCTTAATCTATCAAATAATGTATTACACAGCTCCCTTTCCTGAGAACTTAAGAATTGTACTGAGAGTGAAAATCTGTTTGTCTGGCTAAGTCCTTCAAGTATTTGTACAACTTTTTCATTGTCACTGTCAACCATTTTGTTTTCAAGTGCTTTCACTATATCACCAAGAAGTCCAAAACTTATTTCTGTCTTGAAAATATTTGCTAAATTGTCTCCACCAATACTGATGAGATATATATACTGGTCCCCAAGGGATTTCAAATAGCGTCTCCAATACTGAACAAACTCTTGGCCTGTTTTTGGAATATTTTTGTTCTGAAAAAGAAATAAAGGGAAGTGATTAATGCTATTTAGGTTTAATAAACAGCTATTCAGACTTTCAAACAAAGGTGTACAACCTGCAAAACATAGTACATCACATCCCGTTTCATGTTTAAAAAGGTAGAAAAATATATTCCCTTGAATTTGACAGTTGTACGAAATAAATCATGCATTTCATAACACAAAATTTTTCCAATTCTTAATTTTTGGGGACTTTTGGTCATATAGGTCTTCTTGTGTGTTTCAAATCACCATTCTTTTTTATTTGGTGTTCCAATAAAATATTTTTGGGGCCAAAAGATCATGTATTAGTTCCAGCTTACAACCATTAAGGAACTGATTATTTTATCTTAAATATTCCGACGAAGCTTAGTAATAGTGATGATTCTGGAGTGTGAAAACTGTTTAAAAGCCTTGAATAAACTATGCTCATTTGAATGTCAGTTTGTCTCAGTTGATAGTAACGATTTTGCTACACTTTTACCTACACTATAACATCAAAGAGAATTATCATATTTTATAAAATAGTCTTTCCATTGTTGTAAACTTCTACGTCATTTTATCTCTAGTGGAGAGCTGTCTCATTGGCAATCATACCACATCTTCTTATTTCTATATTTTCATAAATCTGGATGTTACTGTATCTGTTGCATTCGTTACAATTCATTAGTAATAAAAACTTTCAAACAATACAATAATTGGGCTTGGAAAGAAATGATAAAAAAAAAATCACAGATACCAGGCTGATAATTTTGTACGCCTTACTGGCGTTTCCCCTACAAAACACTCATCAGTGACGCTCAAATAAAAAAAGTTAAAAGGCCGAAAAAATTACAAAGTCGAAGAGCACTGAGAGCCAAAAATTCTGAAAGGTTGTGTCAAATAAAACCCTTGTTTTTGCTTGATAATATTTATTTACATACACAACTTCATGTATATTTTGTAAGACAGAGAATGACTTGATAGAAGTTTTTAACCATACCTACGGATGTGTAAAAAATGGGGCAAGGCTAAATGGCCGATTTGCAATATTTGTGAGTCTGGAAAAATGAAAAACAATTCCTCCCAACAATTCCACAATAGCAGGCTCCCAACTTCAACATATGGACAATCTTCCTGAGAATTTTCAGAGATCTGGGTTGAAAAATGTAGGAGGTGTTCATTACACAAAACTTGTACCCTCTTTCATAAATTTTGCTGAAAAAAAGACTTTAAATTCCCAAGTCCGGAAAAATTACTTATTTTATGCCGGCCCGACATCACCATACTAAAAGCTAGTTTTGAACTTTGTCTAGCCCGGCCAAAAATAAATGATCTGTATTAAAATAATCCAGAAATGTAATTAAGGAATGACTGTTATATTTTTTCTGTCTAAGAAGAAATAACACCAAAAATGATGTGCACACTGAATAACCTGCATAGCGGGTTATTTAAAAGTGTGCACCACATTTTTTAGGCTACATGTATTTCCAATTGACAAAAAAAATATTACTGTCAGTCCTCATAATTTAATTCTAAATTCAATTTTTAAGGAGTAAATCATGAAAAAAGGTTGATGATGTCATGGTCACATAACAAAATTATGTCTATGAGCTGATAGAAAAAAAACTTTCAGCCAATCAGAAGACATCCAAAATTAAATTATTTACAAATACAAATGAAATTCATCTCATCAACTCATTCTTACTATAAAGGAAAACATTTATAGGACATGGGTGATGAGATGAAGATCCCTAGATTGGTCATTATAACTAAGGTCAAGGATAGGGAGACATGTCTTCCTGAAGACTGGATACTTGTCTGTATGGTAAAGGAGAAGATATGATATTGACCTTGACCTTAGATATAATGACCACATTATTCAGCGATATGGGTTGAAAACTGTAGGAGAAATTGATTACACAAAACTTGTACCTCTTTCATAAACTTTGCTGAAAAAAAGTCTACTATACCATTTGCTAAGAAGAAAAGCAGAAAAATTTAATTTTCTAGTTTTTAGTTTGAATTCACTGGGGATTGAAACAGCAACCATTCGCCTCCTTTGACTGAAAAAAAAAAATTATTTTTTCACATAAAATAAACCAAAAAAAGTTAAGATTCGCTTATATTGCCCATACTTTTACCATTATGGGCATTTACAGATCCCTTCCCCTCGACTCAAACTCTTGTTCCGCCCCTTATGACAACAGCACACGTATTCCTTGAGGTAATTTCAAGCTTAAATACAAATTGAATGCTAAAGAGAAAAGTTATTTTTGTTTTAATTGATATACTTCTGACAAACAATCCAGTCTTGCTGTCATTTCTTCACAGTCTTTAAGTGAGGTCCTTAACCTATCAAATAATGTTTTACACAGCTCCTTTCCTGAGAACTTAAGAATTGTACTGAGTGAAAATCTGTTTGTCTGGCTAAGTCCTTCAAGTATTTGTACAACTTTTCATTGTCACTGTCAACCATTTTGTTTTCAAGTGCTTTCACTATATCACCAAGAAGTCCAAAACTTATTTCTGTCTTGAAAATATTTGCTAAATTGTCTCCACCAATACTGATGAGATATATACTGGTCCCCAAGGGATTTCAAATAGCGTCTCAATACTGAACAAACTCTTGGCCTGTTTTGGAATATTTTGTTCTGAAAAAGAAATAAAGGGAAGTGATTAATGCTATTTAGGTTTAATAAACAGCTATTCAGACTTTCAAACAAAGGTGTAAAACCTGCAAAACATAGTACATCACATCCCGTTTCATGTTTAAAAAGGTAGAAAAATATATTCCCTTGAATTTGACAGTTGTACGAAATAAATCATGCATTTCATAACACAAAATTTTTCCAATTCTTAATTTTTTGGGGACTTTTTGGTCATATAAGTCTTCAACTGTTAAGGTTCTTATACATTGGCTTTCAAATATTCTGCTTTGAGCATTCACTATGAAGGTAAATCCAGAAAAGCACTTCGGACGCATGTAATTTATAGTGTGTTGTTTTAATTTTTTAAACATGTATCTTGTGTGTTTCAAATCACCATTCTTTTTTTATTTGGTGTTCCAATAAAATGTTTTGGCAACTTGAGGTGACTTGGTTCCTAAAGCTTGTAAACAGGGAAAAAAGGATGAGAGGTTGCTTGGATTATATCTGGTAATGGTTATTTTCTTATATATGCAATGAAATGTTGTGTGAAATTTTTTCTTCACAAGTTATTTTAAAGTGTCAATTTAAAAACATTAATAGGGGAAAACAATGGTGATATTACTCCTATTTGAGGAATCTGCACATCCACCTTTGACCTTGTATGTACTCTCATTTTTTTTGAAATTTCATGCTATTTCACTGAAATATTGCAAAAATTAAATACATTGAGTGGATTGAGTCTCAAAAATACATGCAAGGTAAAATTGTATTGTAATAGGGCTCTACTATGAATGATCTGTCATACAAGTAGACAGAGAAAGCCATATTCATTGTTTTGGGAAGTTTTTTCTTACACTTTCTCCTTATTTCCTATATTGGGCTACAAAAGAAAACTTTTTCCTAATTTAATCATAAAGAAATATATAGTAATAAGTAAATGAAATGATTTTTGATGCACTTACAAATTTTTCACTAAAAGGGGACAACTATGTATATATAGCTCCCTCTGGAACATGGCGTAAACTTCAATTGTATGTAAAAAAAACTTATAGAAACCTCCATGGAGTTGGTAAATTTTTATAAAGATAGTTCATTCAACTTGGACACTTCAACAACTCATATAACTTTATACTTGACATGTATATTAACCAACACCAGAGGGTGTGTCATAATGTTTGTACAACTTCCTAGGTCAAAGTTCAAGGTCAAAAACTTTGGTTACAGTTCGTCCGTACGTAACAAATTGTGTCTGCTGTATATCTTGAGAACCGTTATGATTTCATACTTTATACTTGACATGTATATTAACCAGGGATGGGGTAATCGTAATCTGTAATCGTAATCGATTGTAATTGATTACATTTTTTCCAGTAATCGACAGTAATCTGTAATCGAAGACATTTTCAATACATGTAATCGTAATTAAATCGATTACAGCAAAAATCATGATGTAATCATCAAGTACTTTCGATTACATTTCAATTACTTTAGTAAAATAGTTTGATGAAATATAACCTATTTTAAATGAAAACATGTATGTATTCATCACTTTGACGTACTGATATGACTTAAGAATTTATCAACTGCCTTTATATTTCTATCTATTGTCTCAAGCTGCATTATGATCAACCAGATCCCCTACCATAATGTACTTTATATCTAGCTTTTGAAACAAATGGATTTATGTCAATAGGTCAACACCTTTTATATTAAAATGAGAAAATAGATTTGAAATAAGAAAATAGATTTAAAATAAGAAATGTGTCTTAAGTTAAAGATTCATGTATCCCTCGTTGACACTATAAATATATACTGTTTATAATTTTATTAGAGAATAAAAAATCTTAACAAAATTCTTGTCTTTACTAATCAGATGATCAAAGTCTTCTAATCACTATATAAGACACATACTTTGTTTTATTTCAATTACTGTTTGTCTAATTAAGATGGAGATTTACCTTATTTTGCCCCAGGTTATGAATTGTGATCCATTGGCAGTTTTATAACCTATAATTAAGGTGGTTATCCAACAAAAGGATTAAATCATGTCTGTCATTATAATTATAAATTTTGATCTTTAAAATTAGCTGAACTAATTAATAGTTCTACTTTTTATATTTTCTTCAGAGAAAACTTACAACATTGTAGATAACTATACTAAAATATACCTGCTTTTAATGAATAAAAATAAAAAAGCTAACTTAAGTCCGTACGAAAGCAAAATTATTGAAAAAACCTTAAACACATATATAAGTGATTGATGGAATGCGATGTCATCTCTAATTCATGTTGAAAGTCAAAATTTCAAGATTTTTTTAATAATTCTGATCCTCAGCAAAGATTCCATCTATATAGATAACAACTGTCAACTTATAATTGGTAAAGTTCTAAATTTCCACTATACAAACGTTGATCAACATAATTGTGTTTAACTTACTTTATTTTTTTTTTTAATTTTGAAGCATGTAATTGACAGTAATCGAAAAGTAATGTAATTACTTTTGATAAAGTAATCAATTGCAATCGATTACATACAAAATCTGAGTAATCCTTCATGTAATCAATTATTAATCGATTACATTTGTCAGTAATCGTGCCCATCCCTGATATTAACCAACACCAGAGAGTGTGTCATAATGTTTGTACAACTTCCTAGGTCAAAGTTCAAGGTCAAAAACTTTCGTTTCAGTCCATCCGTCTGTCCGTAACAAATTGTGTCTGCTCTATATCTAGAGAACCGTTATGATATCATACTTTATACTTGACATGTATATTAACCAACACAAGAGAGTGTGTCATAATGTTTGTACAACTTCCTAGGTCAAAGTTCAAGGTCAAAAACTTTGGTTTCAGATGACAACCCCATGTCCTTTGGTAAAGATCGTGTCCGCTATATACCTTGAGAACTGTTATGATTTCAAAGTTTATACTTGACATGTATATTAACCAACACCAGAGGGTGTGTCATAATGTATGTACAACTTTCTAGGTCAAAGATCAAGGTCAAAAACTTTGGTTTCAGTTGACAACCCCATGTCCTATGGTACAGATCATGTCCGCTCTATATCATATATATCTTGAGAACCGTTATGATTTCAAAGTTTATACTTGACATGTATATTAACCAACACTAGAGGGTGTGTCATAATGTATGTACAACTTCCTAGGCCAAAATTAACACTTTAACTAAAAAACATAGAATAAAATCACTCTCAGTATATAATGAGACTATGTAATAACAACTAGAGGCTCTCAAGAGCCTGTGTCGCTCACCTGTATTTACTGATGCTTTGGAAATCATGTAAAATAAGGTTAAAATCATAATTAATAGTATTAGATATTAGATATTATAATGATATCTAAGATAATAACAAAAACTGTAAAATTTCTGTAAAATTACTAACTCAGGGCAGCAACCCAACAAGGGGTTGTCGGATTCGTCTGAAAATTTCAGGGCAGATAAATCTATTAAATCTGCTGAACATTTTGCCACCTGTCAGATTTGCTCTAAATGCTTTAGTTTCAGAGATATAAACCAAAATCTGCATTTTACCCTATGTTCTATTTTTAACCAAATCGGCCATGATGGTTGGAAGGCGGGGTCAAATTTTTAAACAAGATACCTAATAATGATTATGGCCAAGTATGGTTAAATTTATCTCGGTAGTTTCAGAGAAGATTGTTGTAAAGATTACAAAATTTATGAGAAATTGTTAAAATTTACTATAAAGGGCAATAACTCCTAAAGGGTCGACTGACAATTTTGGTCATCATGACTTATTTGTAGATCTTACTTTGCTGAACATTATTGCTGTTTACAGTTTATCTCTATCTATAATAATATTCAAGATAATAACCAAAACGGCAAAATTTCCTTAAAATTACCAATTAAGGGCAACAACCCAACAACAGGTTGTCAGATTTGTCTGAAAATTTCAGGGCAGATAGATCTTGACCTGATAATCAGTTTACCCTCTGTCAGATTTACTCTAAATGCTTTGGTTTCAGAGATATAAGCCAAAATCTACATTTTACCCTATGTTCTATTTTTAGCCATGGACGCCATCTTGGTTGGTTGGCGGGGTCATCGGACATATTTTTAAACTAGATACCCTAATGATGATTGTGGCCAAGTTTGGTTAAATTTGTCCCAGTGGTTTCAGAGGAGAAGATTTTGTAAAAGCTAACAACGACGGACGGACGGCACGGCGACGACGGACGACAGACGACAAGTAATGAGAAAAGCTCACTTGGCCCTTCGGGCCAGGTGAGCTAAAAAATGCTTCATATCAGCTTATCCATACAAATTTTTTACCACACATTATTTACAGCAGGGCCCACAGAGAGATGGCTCCCATCTCAATGATGTCTAGTTTTCTCTAAAAACTATTGAACTGATTATGACAAAACTTTACAGTAATGCTTCAAATAACCAGTATTTCAAATGAAAAACATCACATTCAGTTTATTCAACAATAATATCTTCTTTAGGTGTAAAACCACCAAAACATGGTACATGTTTGTATGTCACATCCGGTTTCATATTAAAAGGGTTGTAAAAAATTTCCCTCAAATTTGACAGTTATAGGAAATTAACCCTGGATTTTATTTCAGAAAATTTTCTCCAAGTCTTTAACATGTATCTTCTGTGTTTCATTCTTTTTTCATTTGGTGTTCCGATAAAATATTTTTGAAACTTGGGATGGGTGACCTTGTTACTTAAGCTTATAAAGAAGGAAAAGTGTGAAAAGTTCCTTGGTTTATTTCTGGTTAATGTAAATAAGGTCTAATATTTATGACTAAATACATTTTTTCATTTGATGTAATACAACTGTACCTTATCAATTTGTCCCATTTCTGACTGTTCTGTTTCAGACTTTTTAGCTGCAGCAACATTCCAAGGTTGGTTAAATTGAACACTCTCCATCTTGTCACCTTTCTCCAGTGGTTTGAGATGTGAAGCTTTGACAATATCTCTAAAATACAGAGTTACAACTCATATTCTTACCAATGATTCCATAGACTCAAACTTCTTAAGCTGGTGCAAGATAGAAGCTTCAATATTTGGGTTCATTGTATGTCTACAAAGCATAAAACTAGCTTTTCAGTAACTGCGAGTGCTTTAAGATTGGTAATTTGTATCTTATGTCTTTTTGTAAGTTATTTTCTTGTGCTTGTTGTGCTAATCTGTTTTTTTCTCTCTCAGTTATATCGCTGTACCATGTAAGGGGGAGGATTGAGTGCTTGCAAAAATGTTTAACCCATTCACATTCTGTATGTGCCTGTCCCAAGTCAGGAGCATGTACTTACCGCAATGTTTACAATAATAAAAACATTGCAAACAATTTTGAAATCACAGTATGAATGATTTCATTTACAAGTAAACAAACCTAAATTCATCATAAGTTGCCACTTTTTGATGCACTGCTCTAAACTTAGCATCATTTTCTCTCCAGTATCTCTGATCTGCATCCACGGCAGCATGTAATTCATGTTCCAATTTCTCAAAGTTGAGGGATTCGTCATCATGTGATTTTGGTTTGTTAGCCATTTTAAACAATCTGAAAGGAAAATTGGAATCATAGATTTGCAATGAGATGTCAAAATAATTCTTTGTTCTTTGGCAAGGGTACACAACTGTAGCACTATTAAGATTCTATTAGCTGAAGTGATAATTTTATTACAAAAGGAATTAAATCAATCGCTATAGCTAATATACATTCCGTTTGAATGGTTTTACACTAGTAATTTTGGGGCTCTTTATAGCTTACTGTTCGGTGTGAGCCTAGGCTCCGTGTTGAAGACCGTGCTTTGACCTATAATGGTTTACATTTATAAATTTTGACTTGGATGGAGAGTTGTCTCATTGGCACTCATACCACATCTTCTTATATCTATATGCATGTATATTTTTTCTTACCAGTAAATCAGTAGATATAAAACAATGTCATATAAGTGTAGTCCTCCATGCAAAGGGTGCCTAAAAACTGTTGCCTATTGAGCCAAGAGTGCTCTCTGAGAAAAAAGTTACCCTGTCCTTTTCAAAAGCTGCAGGGACCACTATAGCAGCATCTTAATTATCATGGCCAAATGAAGGTGGGACAGCAGTGCTTCAGCTGTTCCCCTTTAGAATTGTTTGGATGACTCTATAGTATACTCTCCAACTCAAGCATGGCATCTAACATGTCTAAAGGTCTGGATAGCGGTGGACATGTCTTCGTTGATTTATTCTTAAATCTTTCAGATAATTTTCTCTCTATTCTTATTTATTATTTTCAATCCTCATTTTTTGCCTATTTTTCTCTAATCTTTTTTTTTTTTTACTCGATTATTTTCTATTCAGTAAACCCATCCAAACCCTCATATCTGGTCATCGTTATAAATGGAATTGGTTTGTATTATGGCGTGATACCAGGTAAGTGGTACAGACTTACTGGTGGGGAACAGAAAGAGGTACATGTGTGCACATAATGGAATGTGATTTGTGGTTTTCAATGTTTTGGTCTCAATTGCAGCAGAGGAAATGTGAGTCCTACGTATTTGAGGGGTTCCATAATAATTTGAAGAGATACATTACGACTTATTTATTTTCAAATGGAAATAAACCATGTAAACAAACAAAAGTTGAATATTGAAAGGCAAACATTTATAATGTTAATTAAAATTATTTTAAAATAAATAAGTTTTATTTACATGTACATGTATATTCTGAATATTACATTGATTTTGAACAAGTTTGTGATATATCATAAAAACTTAATAATCTAATGCTATGATTAGTGTTAGGGATTCTGAAAAAAACAAATGAGATACTGTAAACCAACTTGTTTTCGCGGATACTTTATTTCGCATTAAGTCCTTTCTAGCCTTTTTCACGACAATTTAATTTCACGATTTTCAAATTTACTTGATGTAGTTAAATATGGAAAGATCCTAGTTTTACATGTTTGCGACGATTTAAATTTGCATTATTTTTTACTCGCAAAAGTCGTGAAAATAAATCGCTCGTGAAAATTAGTTGGTTTAAATAAGTATCCATGAGAACACTTAAAAAGTTTTTATCATATTCTTCACAAACATGTTGATGAAAACACATTCCATGGAGACCGTGTTTCTGGCACAGTAATTTGTACTTGCCCTAAAACAATGGTTAGATTAGGACAAACTATACAATTCTCCTGTGACCCTCTTACTTTTTTATCCTTGTAGGTTGGTTAGTTTATTACATAAGCAAAGACAATCGCAGATGTTGAAATCTTAAATACATGTTTAATGAAGGTACAAAATTTTGGGTACTTTTTCTACACTGCTTTGGGGTTTTTAAATACTTTTGTGATTAAAAAAATGTAACAAAAATATGGAAACACAAAGATGATCTCTTAACTTGATACCCAAACTCGATCTCTTATAATTTTGGTAGAATTTGGTAATTTTCATTAAAGTTTGACTTCATATGCACTTTTGGCAATTCATATTGACCTGTCCGAGACTGAAGTTAATATTTCCAGAAACTTGATATACAACAAATTAGTATAAACCAAAGGAGAATATCTTAACTGAAAATGCATAATACATTTTACATGAATCTTCATGCTAAAACAGTTTAGGGACTGCAAGGGAGGACTTTCATGATTTTTCAATTTCTGTCCACACATTACTCACCAGATACGTGAAGAGCCATTTTGAAATTCTTTGATTGAAAAATTTGGATAGCAATGTGTTGGAAGGGTGCTATCCTGAACAAGGATTTGAAGATATAAAATTAAAGGTTGATTTCTTCCCCTTTTTTGGGTTGTAAAAAGCAGAAAATAATAGGTCTATATCATTTAAGAATTATGCATGTTTAGTGAGGAATGCAATTCATTTGTAAGTTTAAACATGTAAATGAAGAAAGTATGTGTTTTATCGAATAATCTGACTGTTTCTACAACTACAGCATTTGTTTTGTTTGATTTAATTGTTTTCCAACTTAGCCATATAAGGGGAGATAACTCAATTAATATATTAATCTAATTTTATAAAGAAATGCACAGTAATTTTACGTATTTTGTTTTGAAGCACAAGCAGCCCTCACCCAAATTTTCATTTTATTTTCTGAAAGCACATTAACAGATCTATCTCCTCATATTTTATTTTAAAATTCTATTGTTTACTATTCATTTAAATTACTCAAAATTGGCTTTCCACATGTATAATCTTAACAAAATCTAACAATTTTGCAAATCCTACAGCTTGAAAAAAGCTCTGTGACCCAAATTTTTATTATATTTTTGAAAATAACACAATATAACATTTATTTTGGCAAAGTTGACAAAATTCTGTCGTTTATAATTTAAACCCCTCACCTACCTTAAGTGACTTGTACAGGTGAATTATCTTGGAGGTAGAGTCATATCCCTTTAACATTCAGATTTGTTTTACTTATATACAAATAAAAGAGTGTTTAATTGTCTGTCATTAATAGTGTTCGCTACAATTTTATAAATGTAACAGTATAATTTCATGGACAATGAAAATCTCATTTGCCCTTTTGTCTGTTATCTTCAAAACACTGCTCATTTTCAAGCCACTAGAGAGCAAATTTTGAAGGCCTTGCACAGTTACTCAACATCTGTATGCAGTACTTTTCTTAGTTTAGTTTAGTTCTTGAGATAAAAGGTTGAACACTTATTAAAAAAAAATATTAGCAAACTAGAAAAAATTTGTATAGACATGATTTTACCTACCAAAACTTGATAATTTAAGGTGAACAGTAAAAAACTTGTATAAGTAAATTTTTGAAGATAAACAGTCGATTATTCAAATCTTCAAATAAAAATCAAAATCTTACAAATTTACTTCTACAACATGTACAAATTAGTAAATATTACTTACATCTTCAAGTAAATAACCATCCAAATTATGAAATGAAATAACTCAAACTCAGATTGACAACTAATAGTGTTTGGGGAACGGTGCTTTATTCATGTTATTATCATAATGCAATCATATAAGGTTACATGTATACCAAATTATATGGTATCAATAAGCTACAACTGAGACTACTATAACACAGAGATTGGTCACTTTCCGTACTGACCATTCAAATTGTAATTAAAACGATGCCAACGATCACGTGACTTGGCACGTGACGCGAAATGATTGACAAGAAGGCATCGATCCGCCATTGTTGATAACGGAAGAGAAAAATAATAACTAATTTTATAACCACTGTGGCTGATTGAAGAGTGCTATATTACGGAAAATATGAAAATAGAATTTGAAATGTTAATAAATGTTCGTTTTTAAGCACTTTAAATAAAATTAGCATATTTACAGGCTTAAAATTTACTCATCAAACCTGACAATAACAGTGAGTTAGAACTAGTAGTCTGTTAGACTTGGTCAATTTGTATTGCTAATGGGTTAACTTCAGATGAACAATTTGTTTTCCGGATAATATTACTGCATTCTTTAGTATTTATAGTATATAGTGATGGTAACATTTGTAATTATATGAAACACCATTTTGTATACATTAGAGTTCCCCTGAAGTAGACGTACACCAGTCAAGGTGCATATTACAGAACATGAGGTCTTACAGGTCATTTTGTATTGTTAATGGAAAAAATTCAAACCAATATTTGGTGATAACTGCAATTGATAGATAAAAAATATTTTGCTTTGTTTTATTTCATTTTAGAGATTAATACCTGATACTGATTATGTAAAAGCGGGAACAGTGGTTATGTGTCATCTGCCACGGTTAGATACGTAACTGAAGTTCCTAGCTGTCCATACAAAACTACGTTAAAATAACGTTGTTAACTTTACCAGTAGTCACAGTTTTATTGCGAAATCGCGAGTGACCAATCTCTGTGTTATAGTAGTCTCAGGCTACATTGAATGAACAAAGTGTCAATATAAAAAAAATATAAAATACATTAAAAAACGTGTCTAGAACATCCTCTCTTGCTTAAAACGACATGATAACTAAAACCTGGATGAAGTAACATAAGGGTCAAACTCAGTACAAGGCGTTTTCAATTAGGTACAATGAGCGGTACCATTGTACGCAATTAGGTCGGATCGAAACCTATAAGCTGTGTGGTAGTGTATCAAAAGGTTAATAAAAGTTTTAGATTATATCCCATAAATGCAACCTTCTATTTCTTTTCTTTCTTCATCATGTTCAGTATGTCTGCAGTTTGAACTAATATAGCTTGGTCTGGCTATATAATCTCAAACATGAAGACCAGGACACCTATGACAAATACCCAATACCAATGGGCAAAGAATTAAGCCAAGCAGCAGAAATGGACAAACAGACAAAGATTAACATCAACCTCATAGAACCTGAGTTTACCTTTAGACTGGACGAAACTCAAATGACCCAATCAAGACCATCCTTTTGGAGTTGATTAGGCAACTCAAAATCAAGGACAAATGAGCAACAAGAACTTTGCCAGGAAACCATTAAACAACTCATGGGAGATTGCACACAAGAACAAGCAATATCGTTCACAGATGGATCATGCTTAGGGAACCCAGGACGTTGTGGAGCAGGAGCAATTATCTATGCCGAGCACAATAAACCTGCTGCACTACTAAAATGTACATAGACCTGTGGCACAAAGAGATCCATCCTCCTGGCAGAACTCATAGCGATTCTCATGGTCCTTGAATACTGCATTACAGAAAACATGTACAAGCATAATACAGAAAATAAAATTTTTCTCTGACACTGGTGACAGTCAAAGTGCCGTGGGACTACTAACACTGAACTGGGCCCCAAATAGCTACATCTCCGTAATAAGAGAAATAAAAAATGGACACCAGGACATGCCAATATAACTGGCAATGACGAGGCTGACAGCTTTGCAAAAACAGCAGCACAGAAAGCAAAAGAACTACCACAGGAAAATAACGTTATAACAATTCAAGACATCAAACAGGCAGCCTTTAAGAGTACAGGAGAAAAATGGCAGAGAAGATGGGAATTATTTGAGAGAGGCAGGGACCTGTACGAAAAAATACCAACTACAAAGCACTCAATTCTGTATGATTTCCCAACTAAAAGACATTTCAGCATATTTGCCCAACTAAGAACTGGCTACACAGAACTAAAGTACTACAAGAACCGAGTAGGCCAAACCAACGCCATAGAGCCATGCAACTGTGGGGCACCTGAAACACCTCACCATTTCCTCATGGAGTGTCCTTGCTATGAGAACAAATGAGAAGATATGTTCCATCAAATATCCAAAGAGGTTGGGATCAGAAACCTGAACTTAGCTACTATGTTAACCAGACTAGACGACGAGAACATCAAAGAGACGAAAGCCAAACTACAAACAGTGGCACATTACATTGACAGAACTGGCAGATTTGATACTGCTGTTCCTCTATCCCAATCCTAACCAGCGCATACCCTTTTAAAGCACAGAGAAGAAACTATGTTGAGCAAAACGCACGAAAGATAAAATCTGCACATTGAGACGATTTGTGCCAACAGGCCTTAACCCTCTTGCTGCCGAGTTTATTTCTTGCTTTGTCGCGCCAAAAGCAACTTGACGTTTCTTATTTGTGACGTTGCAAAACCTTGCCTCTCTGTAGAACAGCGCTTTCCCATGTCAATTTAGCCATAATAAGGAAAAGCGATGTAAAAGTAATTTTATAAAAATTATTGCTCTAAGATTGTTATAAACGATGTTTTTAATACAACATTATTTAAAAATACAACTTTTAACCTTGAAATATTTTTTTTTTATATTTCTTATCTTTAAAAAATGAAGATATTATACTCATTGCTAATAATTTTACAAGCGCTTTTGTTTTATCTTTGTCAAGTGAAATGCATAACTGATTCTTAACCACCTCTAAAATACTAGAATATATTTATCCTTGTTATCTGTTTAGCTTAGTAAACTTTGTTATAATGGATAAATACTGTAAAGAATCTCTCAAATAATTGTATAAACAAAACAATGGCACCCAATAAAAATAAAAATAAGGCATGTACAAATAAAAATAAATAAAACTCTGAGCAGCCGATTCTATGAACTACTCCATGTTGTAAAGTATTATATGTGTCAGATTACATTTTTCATTCCAAGCCTTGTTTCAGTAGGCGAGGAAAGAATTTTTAAACGTTATTATCCATATTCATGTTGTTTATTTCTTAATCCTGTTTATTATTATTTTGTTGACCACTTATTGCACAAAATTTTAGAGAAATGTTTGAAATATGAATTTGAAAAAAAGAAAACGAGGGAAGAAATTCTAAAGTTAATTTCTGTTGTCTACGTGAACCTGAATCAATCATTTTCATGACTTGAAAATATTATCTTTTATTTTCATTTTCTATGATGAAATACACATTGTAAGGCCTACAGTACACACAGAGTTTGTAATCCCAAACTCCATACACCGCAATTATTCCTGGTGTGACACCAGGAAACTCCGACATCCCTCCCTAAATTCGCTACCTTTTGTTTATTGTATTAGCGACATCTCTCCCAGTCCGGTGTGACGCGGTGTCACACCAGGTAATTAATGCCCTAATCCTTCTGATCTATGCCGGCACGACAGTCAAGGTATGTGAGATTTCTAATGTAATTAAACAGTTGTATTTCCTGTCTATTGATAATCAGGTTATATATCTGATTGCTTGAAACAAATAAAAGATTAAAAAGCTAAACGTTATTGTTAATTCTTTCAATTACACTGTACATTTAAAATTAGTTTTATTAAAAACAACTATATTTGATTTTGACCTCGGTTTTTTTGTCAGTAAATACATGTTTAATTTACAAAAGAGATATAATTGTGTAAAAATAACCGGAGACTAACGCTGAATAAATGTGGGCAGTTTGAAGAAAACTACACGTCTCAAAGTTTTGTATACAAGTAAAAAAGAAAATATTATTCACTATTCGTTATGCTAATAAGTCTACGCTATTTTCATTTTACGATTACACAATTGCTTGATAAAAATAAAAGATTTAAAAGCAAAATGTTCTTGTTAATTCTTTCAATTGCATTAAAGTTTTATAAAATAAAACTATACCTGATTTTGACCTCGTAAATTATATTACTTACGAAAGAGACATACTTGCGTAAAATAAACGGAAACTAACGCTGAATATAAAATGTGAGCAGTTTAAAGAAAATTACGTGTCTCAAAACTTGTATATGCAAGTAAAAAGAAAATACTATTCACCATTCGTTATGCTTAATAAGTCTACGGCATTTTCTCTTTACGATTTGTTAGCATTACTGTAGGATAAATAATACTTTTCGGCTACAACAGGAATACTTCTATAGCTGCATCAACTCGTCGTTGCATAATATTCATTTACGCACAATGAATGTAAACTTTGTGTTGTATTTAGGACAGTGATCTTTAAATATTTTAAAGGAATTAATTGCCGTGGGAAGACGATACACATCTCAGTGATCAACAGTGCGTGGTTGAACTTTGAACTTGACTTCGCTCACAATATTGAATGCTAAAAATAGTGACATCAATTTTGTCCACGAGATTGTTATTTGGCGGGAAATATTATCACGTAACAGTAAACTCAGGTGACCTTTCTGGATGACCGTGGGAAAATTCATTCATGGTTTAAATTTGCTTTGTAATGATTGACATTTGTGTTCGTTAAGATTGAGGCTCTAGAAGGTCCTTTTACAATTGATTAACCGGAATCTAAAATATAATCCTTTTCTGAATAAACGAACACCAGCCTTTTATTTTACGTTTCTCAGTCAGCACAGAACGTAAACCTGGACATTATTTATACGTCCATGGTCAACAATATACATTAATGGTAGATGAAAACACGATGCATGTCGTTCAGTTCCAGTTTGGCGTTGGTAGATCTAGAGATCCTCTGTGAAAATGTGCAGATCGTTAAAATCCGATCCACATTTTTTTCACATATTCTTTCACGATATAGTTTCATTTTAATATTCTATAGTAATTGTTGAAATACTTCTTTTTTTTTTATTTCGACAAGGACTTTTAACATCCAATTTTATTTTAAATAATAAAGGATCAATAACAGATCATAACAGAGATAAACAACACATGATTTTTCTTCTTCATTTAATTAATTAGGTTGTGATTATTGTGTTGTGTCTGGGAGGGAATGCTCTTAGTGTTGTGTTTTATGAATATAGGGCACATTGCATACAAAACGTTTTCCTTCGTTCAACAGAGTTGTCACTTTACAGTTTCTTTTCTGAATTCAAATAATTCAAGTCGGTAATGTACCGGAAGTAGTGAAACAATATTTTACATTGCAAAATAAATTGAAAGTAACAGAGTTCACTTGTTGATCCGATAAATTAACTCTTGGGTTAAGATTGGACAAATTACCGTTAAAACAACATTTTGTTTTAAGCCAGTTGATTTTATATATTGAACAATTAATGAACCGGATATTGCTCACTGAGTAGGTCATAAAAGATACTAATTGTGGTAAAATCGTCTTTGTTGAAAAACACAAATTATGACCTGACCGGACTATAATAAAATACAAAATAAGTGTTTTATTCGTATTTTTATTCGTTGGTACGTTTTATTTCAAATGACAATGACATGGGACAAAAACATACAAGAATAATTATCTTATTTTGAATGATAATGTCACATTTTACCTGTCAAAGAAAGGACATTTTAATACCGTGTTTTAAAGCACACAGGTGCAATCAAGATCGATTAAATGTACATAGGTAATAAATCTGGCTAATCCGATTATGTTGTCACGCGTCATTAATCTTCAGTACATCCGATGGGCAATAAACCAATTAACAGCCACGCGGTGTTGGGAGAGAATCTTTGGAGGAAATTGGGAGTATAATCCGTGATTCGCGGTGTCACACCGCTACACTCGAAATCGGTGATTAGAGTTCGCGATTACAAACTCTCTGTGCGTACTGTAAATAAAATATTGTTTGTTTCCCAATCCCGACCGACCCTGCAAAAATGGTGCTACTCATAAAATTTTATTGTCAAATCTAAGTCGAATATTAATTTATTCATTTCTGATTTTCAGGCTTGCGGATCGTCTGATAATGTTCAAGCTTTTTGAAAAATAAAATTATTTCCCTACCTACCTACCCACACCTGGCTTGGCAGGATCGGGATTGAAACAAACAATACATGTATATTAATTTAGGCCTAATTTGCATACATGAAATATCTTTTAAAATTCTTTCATTGATAAATTGTTGTTTGCTCAACGTTCAGTGGCAAGCATTTCATGCAATATTAGGATGACTGAGATCTAATGAACAATAAATCTGTTGCTCAGTAGGTCCTACAAAGTAAAAGATCTGAGATGAATGGCTGAAAATTGAGATTGCCCTTGGGAAAGGATGATATGTTGGATAGGAAGAGAAATGATTGGGTCAACTACTAATTTAACATCCCCATTTTGAATGAAAATAAATATTGTTAGATTATATTGCTTCACTTATGAAACAGGTAAAAAATGTATTGAAATATTATATTGCAATACAAGTATATCGTGTTACATTTGGGTACCTTTACAAAAAATACTTAAGAAGTCAACTTGAGCACGACATTTGAGTCCAACAAATATTTTCCAGTTCTCTTAACATGCTTAAATAAAGCGTGTATTGTAAATATTAATATTTCGTGTAATCAAGTATAACAGTTACCTTTTCTGTGATTATTTATTAGGAATGCAATTATAATATTAATTAAGATATTCTGATTAAAAGATATATGAAAAAAGTTTTAACAAATTTCTAAAGTATGCGAGATTTTGCATGAAAATGACGAACCACATAATTAGTAATATCTTTAAAAATGAAGATATTATACTCATTGCTAATAATTTTACAAGTGCTTTTGTTTTATCTTTGTCAAGTGAAATGCATAACTGATTCTTAACCACCTCTAAAATACTAGAATATATTTATCCTTGTTATCTGTTTAGCTTAGTAAACTTTGTTATAATGGATAAATACTGTAAAGAATCTCTCAAATAATTGTATAAACAAAACAATGGCACCCAATAAAAATAAAAATAAGGCATGTACAAATAAAAATAAATAAAACTCTGAGCAGCCGATTCTATGAACTACTCCATGTTGTAAAGTATTATATGTGTCAGATTACATTTTTCATTCCAAGCCTTGTTTCAGTAGGCGAGGAAAGAATTTTTAAACGTTATTATCCATATTCATGTTGTTGATTTCTTAATCATGTTTATTATTATTTTGTTGACCACTTATTGCACAAAATTTTAGAGAAATGTTTGAAATATGAATTTGAAAAAATAGAAAAATGAGGGAAGAAATTCTAAAGTTAATTTCTGTTGTCTACACGTGAACCTGAATCAATCATTTTTCATGACTTGAAAATATTATCTTTTATTTTCATTTTCTATGATGAAATACACATTGTAAGGCCTACAGTACACACAGAGAGTTTGTAATCCCAAACTCCATACACGCAATTATTCCTGGTGTGACACCAGGAAACTCCGACATCCCTCCCTAAATTCTCGGAGAAATTTGGGAGTATTCCTCCGACTTCCGCGTAAATTCGCTACCTTTTGTTTATTGTATTAGCGACATCTCTCCCAGTCCGGTGTGACGCGGTGTCACACCAGGTAATTAATTGCCCTAATCCTTCTGATCTATGCCGGCACACGACAGTCAAGGTATGTGAGATTTCTAATGTAATTAAACAGTTGTATTTCCTGTCTATTGATAATCAGGTTATATATCTGATTGCTTGAAACAAATAAAAGATTAAAAAGCAAAACGTTATTGTTAATTCTTTCAATTAAACTGTACATTTAAAATTAGTTTTATTAAAAACAACTATATTTGATTTTGACCTCGGTTTTTTGTCAGTAAATAAATGTTTAATTTACAAAAGAGATGTAATTGTGTAAAATAAACGGAGACTAACGCTGAATAAATGTGGGCAGTTTGAAGAAAACTACACGTCTCAAAGTTTTGTATACAAGTAAAAAAGAAAATATTATTCACTATTCGTTATGCTAATAAGTCTACGCCATTTTCATTTTACGATTACATAATTGCTTGAAAAAAATAAAAGATTTAAAAGCAAAATGTTCTTGTTAATTCTTTCAATTGCATTAAAGTTTTATAAAATAAAACTATACCTGATTTTGACCTCGTAAATTATATTACTTACGAAAAGAGACATACTTGCGTAAAAATAAACGGAAACTAACGCTGAATATAAAATGTGAGCAGTTTAAAGAAAATTACGTGTCTCAAAACTTGTATATGCAAGTAAAAAAGAAAATACTATTCACCATTCGTTATGCTTAATAAGTCTACGGCATTTTCTCTTTACGATTTGTTAGCATTACTGTAGGATAAATAATACTTTTCGGCTACAACAGGAATACTTCTAGCTGCATCAACTCGTCGTTGCATAATATTCATTTACGCACAATGAATGTAAACTTTGTGTTGTATTTAGGACAGTGATCTTTAAATATTTTAAAGGAATTAATTGCCGTGGGAAGACGATACACATCTCAGTGATCAACAGTGCGTGGTTGAACTTTGAACTTGACTTCGCTCACAATATTGAATGCTAAAAATAGCGACATCAATTTTGTCCACGAGATTGTTATTTGGCGGGAAATATTATCACGTAACAGTAAACTCAGGTGACCTTTCTGGATGACCGTGGGAAAATTCATTCATGGTTTAAATTTGCTTTGTAATGGTTGACATTTGTGTGCGTTAAGATTGAGGCTCTAGAAGGTCCTTTTACAATTGATTAACCGGAATCTAAAATATAATCCTTTTCTTAATAAACGAACACCAGCCTTTTATTTTACGTTTCTCAGTCAGCACAGAACGGAAACCTGGACATTATTTATACGTCCATGGTCAACAATATACATTAATGGTAGATGAAAACACGATGCATGTCGTTCAGTTCCAGTTTGGCGTTGGTAGATCTAGAGATCCTCTGTGAAAATGTGCAGATCGTTAAAATCCGATCCACATTTTTTTCACGTATTCTTTCACGATATAGTTTCATTTTAATATTCTATAGTAATTGTTGAAATACTTCTTTTTTTTTTATTTCGACAAGGACTTTTAACATCCAATTTTATTTTAAATAATAAAGGATCAATAACAGATCATAACAGAGATAAACAACACATGATTTTTCTTCTTCATTTAATTAATTAGGTTGTGATTATTGTGTTGTGTCTGGGAGGGAATGCTCTTAGTGTTGTGTTTTATGAATATAGGGCACATTGCATACAAAACGTTTTCCTTCGTTCAACAGAGTTGTCACTTTACAGTTTCTTTTCTGAATTCAAATAATTCAAGTCGGTAATGTACCGGAAGTAGTGAAACAATATTTTACATTGCAAAATAAATTGAAAGTAACAGAGTTCACTTGTTAATCCGATAAATTAACTCTTGGGTTAAGATTGGACAAATTACCGTTAAAACAACATTTTGTTTTAAGCCAGTTGATTTTTATATATTGAACAATTAATGAACCGGATATTGCTCGCTGAGTAGGTCATAAAAGATACTAATTGTGGTAAAATCGTCTTTGTTGAAAAACACAAATTATGACCTGACCGGACTATAATAAAATACAAAATAAGTGTTTTATTCGTATTTTTATTCGTTGGTACGTTTTATTTCAAATGACAATGACATGGGACAAAAACATACAAGAATAATTATCTTATTTTGAATGATAATGTCACATTTTACCTGTCAAAGAAAGGACATTTTAATACCGTGTTTTAAAGCACACAGGTGCAATCAAGATCGATTAAATGTACATAGGTAATAAATCTGGCTAATCCGATTATGTTGTCACGCGTCATTAATCTTCAGTACATCCGATGGGCAATAAACCAATTAACAGCCACGCGGTGTTGGGAAGAATCTTTGGAGGAAATTGGGAGTATAATCCGTGATTCGCGGTGTCACACCGCTACACTCGAAATCGGTGATTAGAGTTCGCGATTACAAACTCTCTGTGCGTACTGTAAATAAAATATTGTTTGTTTCCCAATCCCGACCGACCCTGCAAAAATGGTGCTACTCATAAAATTTTATTGTCAAATCTAAGTCGAATATTAATTTATTCATTTCTGATTTTCAGGCTTGCGGATCGTCTGATAATGTTCAAGCTTTTTGAAAAATAAAATTATTTCCTACCTACCTACCCACACCTGGCTTGGCAGGATCGGGATTGAAACAAACAATACATGTATATTAATTTAGGCCTAATTTGCATACATGAAATATCTTTTAAAATTCTTTCATTGATAAATTGTTGTTTGCTCAACGTTCAGTGGCAAGCATTTCATGCAATATTAAGGATGACTGAGATCTAATGAACAATAAATCTGTTGCTCAGTAGGTCCTACAAAGTAAAAGATCTGAGATGAATGGCTGAAAATTGAGATTGCCCTTGGGAAAGGATGATATGTTGGATAGGAAGAGAAATGATTGGGTCAACTACTAATTTAACATCCCCATTTTGAATGAAAATAAATATTGTTAGATTATATTGCTTCACTTATGAAACAGGTAAAAAATGTATTGAAATATTATATTGCAATACAAGTATATCGTGTTACATTTGGGTACCTTTACAAAAAATACTTAAGAAGTCAACTTGAGCACGACATTTGAGTCCAACAAATATTTTCCAGTTCTCTTAACATGCTTAAATAAAGCGTGTATTGTAAATATTAATATTTCGTGTAATCAAGTATAACAGTTACCTTTTCTGTGATTATTTATTTGGAATGCAATTATAATATTAATTAAGATATTCTGATTAAAAGATATATGAAAAAAAGTTTTAACAAATTTCTCGAAAGTATGCGAGATTTTGCATGAAAATGACGAACCACATAATTAGTAAACACGTTAAATAAGTTGGTATTATAGTACTAACAAGCTTATGATCCTGTATCATTTGTTGACATCCATTTTAAGTATAAAAATAATGCATTTAATTCAGTTTGCTTCATTCCCGCCAAAATCGTCCTTTTGGTGCCGTCTTTTGACGTTGTCAGTGCCCCTCTGTATTGTGACGTTACCATGGACCTTTGACATTCTACACAATAAACAAGTTTTGTGTGTAGAAGCCATAAATGTCCCTTTGGCAGCAAGACGGTTAAGATTTAGGATTGAGGAACAGGCTAAGTTTTAAATAACACCTCTGACTCTGTACATATTTGTATTATGACAATCACTGTGTATTTTCAGTTGGTGGAGGATAGTTAGACATATTACTGTGACGGGATTGTTTCCCTTAGTAAATGTGGTAGATTCTTAGTCAGCCGTAAGCGGTTGAGCTAAGAGGGACTTCTTTAGCTCAGTCGGTTAACGAATAACGTGCTGCCTTGTAACACAGAGGTCCCGGGTTCGAGTCCCGGATGAGACAAGCAATTTTGCAATAAAATTCATGCTCTCCGGTTACACTACTATGGTTATCCTTTGAAGGATGTCAAGATACAGAGGTAAGGTAAAGCTATAAATTATCTTCCTTTGAAAATTTTAATGACATTTCTGATTTTCATTAATTATTTGGAAGTGAAATCTATAATGTTTGTGGAACTATCTTTAAGTTGTGCTCATTGTGTACCCACTTACACCATGGGCGTGTTGAACTGTGAATATAACAACTACATTTATAAGTTACATGTACATGTATGTGTACGAACCTGTAAACATGACAATGGGAACACCTTTTTAAAAGCAATTACAAAAAAATGCCCTATATTTTACCTTTTGCTGTCTTTCAGAATATTGTTTTTTATATTCATAAAGCAAAACTATTGATAGAATGTACGAAAACTGCCTTTTCTCCTCAAAACATGCTATTTTGAAAAATTCCAAGCGTCCTTATCAACGGGCAAGTCTAAGTCAGTAATGTGCTTTAATAAAAGTCATTAACGGATTGGCAACGGGTAATTTCCGTATTCTGTATACCATATAGCTGACTTTGTTTTCATAATAATTCTTATAAATTTTAAATCATCAGTAATAGAAAATGGTGTTTTCAAAATAAGCACAGCCTAGATCACTCCCCCTTTGAATAAAAATATTTTTTTGAAAGATTTTCTTTATAAATTTGAATAATATTTGTCAGATTATTTCAACGGAATGTTTATTTGTTTTTTTTTTTTTTTTTTGCAGTAATTCGGACTTTGGTGTTAATTTCTATGTCATTCTCTGGTGGAGAGTTGTCTCATTGGCAATCATACCACATTTTCTTAATTTTATATTTATTAACACAGGCACTTGTCTCCAAAAAACAATTTCTATATACCATATTATGACATTAAGGTATATAGGAAATTTTTCAGAGACAAGTGCATGTCTTTACTGTGCGTATTGCTGTGTGTTTGTTTATTCCACATTGACTAGAGTTTTTTTTTTTTGGGGGTGAGAACTCACCAAACATTTTTAACCCCGCCACATTTTTGCGCCTGTCCCAAGTCGGGAACCTCTAGCTTTTGTTAGACTTTTGGTTCATTTGTATTTTTGGAAGTGTAGTGTGGCGTCCATTTCGCTTAACTAGTATATATTATTGTTTAGGGGCTAGCTGAAGACCGCCTCAGTATACGGGATTTTCTCGCTACGTTGAAAACCTATTGGTGGCCTTTAGCTGTTTTCTGCTCTTTTGGTCGGGTTGTTGTCTCTTTGACACATTCCCCGTTTCAATTCTTTATTCTATTGTGAACTATATTGCTTTTTATTCTTTAGGTCATGGCGTTGTCTTCCTCTTCTACTATAATTTTTACTACCCCTTTGGTATACTTAAATTCTGTATACTTGTTCAGTTCATTATCGAAAAAAGTAAAATAACAAAAAATACCGAACTCCAAGGAAAATCAAAACGGAAAGTCCCTTAACAAATGGCAAAATCAAAAGCTCAAACACATCAAATGAATGGAAAACAACTGTCATATTCCTGACTTGGTACAGGTATTTCCTGATGTAGAAAATGGTGGATCAAACCTGGTTTTATAACTAGCTAAACCTCTCACTTGTATGACAGTCGAATAAAATTCAATAATATTGACAACAATGCGTGAGCAAAACGAACTATTGCTTTTCATTCTTTAGGTCAGGCGTTGTCTTCCTCTTCTGCTATAAGCTTAATTGCACTTTTGATATGTTTTAATACTATAAACTTGTTTAGTTCATTGTAGGTGTGTGTGTCTTTCTGTCCGGCTGATATTTATTATGTTGGCTTGACGTAATACAAAGTAAAGATCAGACAAGACGTCACAAGGTTCTTGACTCGAGATAATCAATTTCAAGTCTAACATGGATAAACTGGTTCCCGTCATTTTTTTTTTTTTTACTTTTTGTGGGAATTTTCGTGGGTTTCACATTTTGGGGTAAGTGTTTTGTTTCAAATTCTTTGTATTGACAAGGAGTTTGAAAAGCGATCTATTATAGAACTGTCTAAAAAATCATTAACTTCCATTTATGGACCCAAGTTTTTAAAGTACTTAATTTGTAATGATATTCTGTTTCTATAACCCAATTCCATTACTTATCTAAAATCATGCATGACATCTGTAGTAAGTACTGATAAGAAACACAAATGACAACACTAGAGATTTGTAGAACGTAGGTGTTTACGCTGACAGTCTCTCTCTCTATACTTTAACTATGGTAAGTTTTGAAAAGATCGTCCAAGAAAACCTCGCGCATTTTTTCAATTTTATTTTTATAACTTGTCTTCACATATTTGTAAATTTAAGAATAAGTTTAACTTTTTCATTTTTTTGTTAAACTATTTCCGTAATAATATTTTAACAGCTGTGATTCCTTTTATTTATGTGATTGTAGTAATGTCTCGACAGATTTCTATATTCATAAAGGGCGAGAATACGTCAAGAGACTAGCTGTGCAATAAAACAGATAAACCAAAGAAACAACAACGAAAAACAACCAAACAATAGTTAAAAAAAAATATCGTTTAAAACTAAAATTGAACAAAACAATTCCCTTCACAGGGTTAGTAATTCCTGATAAACTCGGGGCATAATCTGTGATACGCCTGTATTAAATCCATAAATGAATCATATCTAGGCTTTATACAAAAACGAATTGGTAAATGTTTCTTGACTAACCCATTGTTATCAAATTAAAAATAGAATTTGGGAAACTTCCGGTTTGGTTTCAAGTAAAACACTGGGTTTCAAAACACAATTTACACTTAACAATGTGACCTTTTGAAAATGATCACCATACAAGAGGGTCTGGATTGGGGGGTCGTTCATTTCTATATTCATTTATTCTTTAGGTCAATTTCCTCGATTCTTTATGTTTTCTGCCAACAATTCTCTATTCTTTATATTTTAGCACCTCATTATTCTCTATTCTTTATATTTTAGCACCCTATTATTCTCTATTCTTTTTTTTTTCACCTAGCTGTTTATCTCTATTCTTTATGTTTTTAGACCTTTATTCTGTACTTTTGGCCTATTATTCTCTATTCTGTAAACCCTATCCAAACCCTCATACAAACAAACCTCCAACATATTGTCATTTGCCAGGGTTAAGTATAAATTCCGAGCCCAGTATCCCGGTCAATCTCCCTTACATAACTTTGAAGTTTCCTATTGTTTTAATTGTTACTTTTTTCTCAACATGACTATGAAATAAATACTTGTTACTTGACGTAAAGCAAGCAACAACAATAAAATAAAACCAATGAAGCATTCATTATTTCTCCACAAATACCTACACTTTATAGTAATGCATTTCTGAAATAAGCAATTATGAGCTGAATGGTTCATCTTATTCACTATGTTGATGTCTTTCCACTGCCCTGTACCAAACATATTTTCTTTTGTAGAAATATATATCAGTAAGAGTTATACTTTGCATAAGTGTGCTAACATTGACCACAGCTGTTAGAAAAAGATTCCTCCACAAACGTTTTCTACTTGCACATGACCAAAATAACGGTAAGATTTGAATTTACCCAACACAATATACCTCAAATGACAAAATACACGAACAAAAGCAAAACAAACAAATTTCAAATAGAGAATTTACAAGTCTTAGAAAATAACAAAGATGTTCTTTTGAGAAAAGTATCTTATCCATGGGCACCATTTAAAGAAAAGAATCAACTAAAAAGTTAACATTGAAACTATCCATCATTCGATGAACTATTCGCAATATCTGCCATGGCTGTGCCCAATATGTTAAACTGCCGACAACAATGAAACACGACTTTTAAAGAAAATTTTAAAACATAAAATTATTTTTTTTTATTGCGTCTTTCTTTTTTAAATACAGCTGTCAACTGTATTTCGGATATTTTAAAACTCATTATAATGACGTCATCATCCGATCATCAAGTGAACTTTACCATGGTGATACAGTGCATGATTTTAGTGGTCAAGGGACTAATTGATTCACAAGAGTACAAAAGCAGTGATGGAGTAACCCATATGGGATCGTGGTCTGCAAACTTTAATAATTTTCATCAATTCATAGAGGTATTGTGTTTGATTAGTTATATGTCATACAAGTATTAGATATAAAGTAATGCAATGTTTGCATTAATTACACACAAGAAAACCTCACTTTGACTTAATGCAGTGTTGCTTTATTTGCGAGAAGAGAACGTTGACACGGTGCGTGGGTAAGAGCTGTTAGGATGAAACAAACAAGAAATACTGTCTTAGCTGATTAATAACTGACTACCTAAAATGTTTCTTTCCTGAAAAGAAGGAGAGAAAACTTTTTCTTAAACCAAGCGTTGAGAATGAAATGAGGAATTATTCAATCACCGTTCCGTCTACCGCATATAAATACACAAAATATCATTTCAGTGAAACAAGTATAGTGACCGGAAACACAAACAAACAACAAACATTTAAAGCTACAACCAATCTTCTATGTATTTTCCTTCGTTAAATTAACTTGCTCGGAAATGCCACTCAAATGGCCTTTACGTCTATATGATAACGGAGAAAAGATACAAGGAGTACTATGAAAATTAACAATTAGTTATAAAACAAACACACAAAAAACAAAACAATGGCCAAAAACAAAAACAAAAACAACGAAAAGATTAATATGGTTTTAAATTTCTTGTTTGACAGTATTTCCGTTCGTTATTGCAAGATTGTATACTTCATTTATTAATAAATCTTATATAACATTGACGTTACTTTGTTACTTTATCTGAATTCATATGGGTACTAACTGCACACCTCTAATTTTAAGCCACGCTAAAAACGTAATACATTACATTGCACTTTCCAGATAGAAATGAAGAAACAGTTCAACTTAACAGGCTTAGTAACTCAAGGCAGATATGGTTGTTGTCAAGAATGGGTCGAGTCCTATCGCATACTTTATAGTGATGATTGCAACAACTGGCGGGCACTAGATAGTAAAAGCGGAGCAGTGGAACTATCTTTAAGTTGTGCTCATTGTGTACCCACTTACACCATGGGCGTGTTGAACTGTGAATATAACAACTACATTTATAAGTTACATGTACATGTATGTGTACGAACCTGTAAACATGACAATGGGAACACCTTTTTAAAAGCAATTACAAAAAAATGCCCTATATTTTACCTTTTGCTGTCTTTCAGAATATTGTTTTTTATATTCATAAAGCAAAACTATTGATAGAATGTACGAAAACTGCCTTTTCTCCTCAAAACATGCTATTTTGAAAAATTCCAAGCGTCCTTATCAACGGGCAAGTCTAAGTCAGTAATGTGCTTTAATAAAAGTCATTAACGGATTGGCAACGGTAGTTTCCGTATTCTGTATACCATAAAGCTGACTTTGTTTTCATAATAATTCTTATAAATTTTAAATCATCAGTAATAGAAAATGGTGTTTTCAAAATAAGCACAGCCTAGATCACTCCCCTTTTACTTTGAATAAAAATTTTTTTTTGAAAGATTTTCTTTATAAATTTGAATAATATTTGTCAGATTATTTCAACGGAATGTTTATTTGTTTCTTTTTTTTTTATTTTGCAGTAATTCGGACTTTAGTGTTAATTTCTTTGTCATTCTCTGATGGAGAGTTGTCTCATTGGCAATCATACCACATTTTCTTAATTTTATATTTATTAACACAGGCACTTGTCTCCAAAAAACAATTTCTATATACCATATTATGACATTAAGGTATATAGGAAATTTTGCAGAGACAAGTGCATGTCTTTTTACCATGTCTTTTTACTGTGCGTATTGCTGTGTGTTTGTTTATTCCACATTGACTAGAGTTTTTTTTTTGGGGGGTGTTGAGAACTCACCAAACATTTTTAAACCCGCCACATTTTTGCGCCTGTCCCAAGTCGGGAACCTCTAGCTTTTGTTAGACTTTTGGTTCATTTGTATTTTTGGAAGTGTAGTGTGGCGTCCATTTCGCTTAACTAGTATATATTATTGTTTAGGGGCTAGCTGAAGACCGCCTCAGTATACGGTATTTTCTCGCTGCGTTGATTGAAAACCTATTGGTGGCCTTCAGCTGTTTTCTGCTCTTTTGGTCGGATTGTTGTCTCTTTGACACATTCCCGTTTCCATTCTTTATTCTATTGTGAACTATATTGCTTTTTATTCTTTAGGTCATGGCGTTGTCTTCCTCTTCTACTATAATTTTACTACCCTTTGGTATACTTAAATTCTGTGTACTTGTTCAGTTCATTATCGAAAAAAGTAAAATAACAAAAAATACCGAACTCCAAGGAAAATCAAAACGGAAAGTCCCTTAACAAATGGCAAAATCAAAAGCTCAAACACATCAAATGAATGGAAAACAACTGTCATATTCCTGACTTGGTACAGGTATTTCCTGATGTAGAAAATGGTGGATCAAACCTGGTTTTATAACTAGTTAAACCTCTCACTTGTATGACAGTCGAATAAAATTCAATTATATTGACAACAATGCGTGAGCAAAACGAACTATTGCTTTTCATTCTTTAGGTCAGGGCGTTGTCTTCCCTCTTCTGCTATAAGCTTAATTGCACTTTTGATATGTTTTAATACTATAAACTTGTTTAGTTCATTGTAGGTGCGTGTTTCTTCCTGTCCGGCTGATATTTATTATGTTGGCTTGACGTAATACAAAGTAAAGATCAGACAAGACGTCACAAGGTTCTTGACTCGAGATAATCAATTTCAAGTCAAACATAGATAAACTGGTTCCCGTCATTTTTTTTTTTTTTTTTTTTTGTGGGGAATTTTCGTGGGTTTCTCATTTTTGGGGTAAGTGTTTTGTTTCAAATTATTTGTATTGACAAGGAGTTTGAAAAGCGATCTATTATAGAACTGTCTAAAAAATCATTAACTTCCATTTATGGACCCAAGTTTTTAAAGTACTTAATTTGTAATGATATTCTGTTTCTATAACCCAATTCCATTACTTATCTAAAATCATGCATGACATCTGTAGTAAGTACTGATAAGAAACACAAATGACAACACTAGAGATTTGTAGAACGTAGGTGTTTACGCTGACAGTCTCTCTCTATATACTTTAACTATGGTAAGTTTTGAAAAGATCGTCCAAGAAAACATCGCGCATTTTTTCAATTTTACTTTTATAACTTGTCTTCACATATTTGTAAATTTAAGAATAAGTTTAACTTTTCATTTTTTGTTAAACTATTTCCGTACTTATATTTTAACAGCTGTGATTCCTTTTATTTATGTGATTGTAGTAATGTCTCGACAGATTTCTATATTCATAAAGGGCGAGAATACGTCAAGAGACTAGCTGTGCAATAAAACAGATAAACCAAAGAAACAACAACGAAAACAACCAAACAATAGTTCAAAAATATCGTTTAAAACTAAAATTAAACAAAACAATTCCCTTCACAGGGTTAGTAATTCCTGATAAACTTGTGGCATAATCTGTGATACGCCTGTATTAAATCAATAAATGAATCATATCTAGGCTTTATACAAAAACGAATTGGTAAATGTTTCTTGACTAATCCATTATTACCAAATTGAAAATAGAATTTGGGAAACTTCCGGTTTGGTTTCAAGTAAAACACTGGGTTTCAAAACCCATTTACACTTAAAATGTGACCTTTTGAAAATGGTCACCATACAAGAGGGTCTGGATTGGGGTCGTTCATTTCTATATTCATTAATTCTTTAGGTCAATTTCCTCGATTCTTTATATTTTAGCACCTCATTATTCTCTATTCTTTATATTTTAGCACCCTATTATTCTCTATTCTTTTTTTTTTTTTTTCACCTAGCTGTTTATCTCTATTCTTTATGTTTTAAGACCTTTATTCTGTACTTTTGGCCTATTAGTCTCTATTCTGTAAACCCCAACCAGACCCTCATACAAACAAACCTCCAACATATTGTCATTTGCCAGGGCAGTTTAAATTCGAGCCCTGTATCCCGGTAAACCTCCTTACATAACTTTCCTATTGTTTTAATTGTTACTTTTTTCTCAACATGACTATGAAATAAATACTTGTTACTTGACGTAAAGCAAGCAACAACAATAAAATAAAACCAATGAAGCATTCAGTTCATTATTTCTCCACAAATACCTACACTTTATAGTAATGCATTTCTGAAATAAGCAATTATGAGCTGAATGGTTCATCTTATTCACTATGTTGATGTCTTTCCACTGCCCTGTACCAAACATAGTTTCTTTAATTTGCAGAAATATATATCAGTAAGAGTTATACTTTGCATAAGTGTGCTAACATTGACCACAGCTGTTAGAAAAGATTCCTCCACAAACGTTTTCTACTTGCACATGACCAAAATAACGGTAAGATTTGAATTTACCCAACACAATATACCTCAAATGACAAAATACACGAACAAAAGCAAAACAAACAAATTTCAAATAGAGAATTTACAAGTCTTAGAAAATAACAAAGATGTTCTTTTTGAGAAAAGTATCTTATCCATGGGCACCATTTAAAAGAAAAAGAATCAACTAAAAAGTTAACATTGAAACTATCCATCATTCGATGAACTATTCGCAATATCTGCCATGGCTGTGCCCAATATGTTAAACTGCCGACAACAATGAAACACGACTTTTAAAGAAAATTTTAAAACATAAAAATTATTTTTTTTTATTGCGTCTTTCTTTTTTTTTAAATACAGCTGTCAACTGTATTTCGGATATTTTAAAAACTCATTATAATGACGTCATCATCCGATCATCAAGTGAACTTTACCATGGTGATACAGTGCATGATTTTAGTGTGTCAAGGGGACTAATTGACTCACAAGAGTACAAAAGCAGTGATGGAGTAACCCATATGGGATCGTGGTCTGCAAACTTTAATAATTTTCATCAATTCATAGAGGTATTGTGTTTGATTAGTTATATGTCATACAAGTATTAGATATAAAGTAATGCAATGTTTGCATTAATTACACACAAGAAAACCTCACTTTGACTTAATGCAGTGTTGCTTTATTTGCGAGAAGAGAACGTTGACACGGTGCGTGGGTAAGAGCTGTTAGGATGAAACAAACAAGAAACACTATCTTAGCTGATTTATAACTGACTACCTAAAATGGTTCTTTCCTGAAAAGAAGGAGAGAAAACTTTTCTTAAACCAAGCGTTGAGAATGAAATGAGGAATTATTCAATCACCGTTCCGTCTACCGCATATAAATACACAAAATAACATTTCAGTGAAACAAGTATAGTGACCGGAAACACAAACAACTTGAACAACAAACATTTAAAGCTACAACCAATCTTCTATGTATTTTCCTTCGTTAAATTAACTTGCTCGGAAATGCCACTCAAATGGCTTTTACGTCTCTATGATAACGGAGAAAAGATACAAGGAGTACTATGAAAATTAACAATTAGTTATAAAACAAACACACAAAAAACAAAACAATGGCCAAATACAAAAACAACGAAAAGATTAATATGGTTTTAAATTTCTTGTTTGACAGTATTTCCGTTCGTTATTGCAAGATTGTATACTTCATTTATTAATAAATCATATATATAACATTGACGTAACTTGTTACTTTATCGGAATTCATATGGGTACTAACTGCACACCTCTAATTTTAAGCCACGCTAAAAACGTAATACATTACATTGCACTTTCCAGATAGAAATGAAGAAACAATTCAACTTAACAGGCTTAGTAACTCAAGGCAGATATGGTTGTTGTCAAGAATGGGTCGAGTCCTATCGCATACTTTATAGTGATGATTGCAACAACTGGCGGGCACTAGATAGTAAAAGCGGAGCAGTAGGTAGATTCATAATATATATTGCTTTTTATTCTTCGTCTAGACTGCAGCATATTTTTACAAACGAGTAGAATACATGCATTTATTGCTCTCTGTGTATTGACAATCGTCATCCGTAGACTTTGACTAATTTATTCCCCATAAAGCTACAAATCAATTCATTAATTGTTCATTCAGCCATCCATTTATATGTACTTCAACTCATTCATTCGTACATCTTCGTCGACTTATCAACATTTCAAATCATCCTCAATTTCCTCCAATGTTTTTTCTTTCTTTCTTATGATATAAATATCTTAGAATAGACTATAGACGAATTGTTTTAATATGATAAGGAGATTAAATCTATTTAGACTGAACTTAAAACAATTAAAATATATCTTGTAAAGTGTCTATAATAATTCTTCGTCCGTCTATCAATCTAGCAGTCAGTCTGTCTATCCATCTTACGAGCTAACCATTTCTTTATTTATCCAAATTGATTATACCAGGTACCTAATTACCTATATATCAAATGCATTATTTATGTATGAAAAAAGAGATACAAGGAAAACGTCAATCAGACAGCAACCTAACAGCAAAAATAACCAAAGGACATCTAGAGGGCAACTTACAACCATCAGCGATACACATGTAAGCTGTAAGTCGTCCGACTGTATATATAAGTTTATTATTTGTTTTTTCTGTAATATTTACATGGCATAAAACCTAAGTGTGAGTTCAATAATCTCTAAAAGTAGAAAGTATGCCCAAAGTTATCCCTACAAACTTACTTACTTGCTTGCTCACTTACTTCTCTTTGGAGAGCTTTACTTACTTACTTGCTTACTTACTTACGTACTTACTAAGACAAACATTAATCTTTTATGTAAGGAAAATATATCTAGCCAATAAATCTTAGTATGGTTAAAACTCATTTCGGTTTTTGTTGTTAGCTCTTTACAGGTAACTCAGACGAAAACACAATAGTAACCAATACGTTTGACGAACCTTTTGTTGTAAAATGTCTGCGAATAAATCCAATCAAATTCCATAATCATATATCAATGAGATTCGGGTTGATTGGACATCCAGTGCAGCCAGACAGTACCTGTAGTCAGCAGTCATCTGCTACATCGTCTTCGCCAACTAAAGTAACACAACCACCAACAACAACAACAACAACAACACCAATACCACCAAAAACAACAACATTAAAGGCAATGCAAGGTAAGAAAAATCACATTCGGGGAATTGTTGTGGCTCGAGCGTTTTTGTAATAAAATTTTCAATTATGTTGTCAGAAAAAAAGTATAGCATAAATATCGAACTCAAAGGTAAATTATAAAAGAGGAAGTTCATCAACAGTGACAAAATCAAACTTTATTAACCCAATGAGTGAAAAACAACTGTCATATTCCTGACTAGGTACAGACATTTTCCGAAGAAAATGGTGGGTTAAACCTGGTTTTATAGCTAGCTAAACCTCCCACTTGTATGACATTTGTTTATAGTTCCATTATATTGACTAAATTGGGTGAGCAGCTCAAACAGACATAATAGGTTACATCAGAATATCAATTTGTGTATGTAATCTCCAAAAACATCAGTTTTGAAATTTCTTTATTGAGGAGCGAATTCAACTGCTTTCAATCAATGCATTGCCTATATGAAGATAAAAGATGTGGCATGATTTCCAATGAGACAATTTTCCACCAGAGACCTATGTAGAAGTAAGCAATTATTGGTCACCGTACGGCCTTCAACAATGAGCAAAACCCATACCACATAGACAGCTATAAAAGACCCCGACATAATAAATGTAAAATATTCAAACGAGGGAATAAGTGCCAGATTTATGAACAAAACAAATATGACATATAGCAACAAACGACAACCACTGAATTACAGACTCCTAACTTAGGACAGGCACTTTGAATTCAAAATGTGAAACTTGCACGTTATTTTCTACTTTATAGGTAATGGTCAATGTCAGAGTTCTCCATGCATTAACGGTGGAATATGTAGAAATACACAGAATAGTTATAAGTGTTTCTGTCCAAGCTCAGACAATGGAAGAATTATTTACTCAGGAAAACAATGCCAGATCGTACTGGACACCTCAAAAATAGGAATAGGTAAATGTGAAAACTCATCAAGGATAGCAAGCTTATAATTTGGTACACCAGACTCGCGTTTCGTTTACATAAGACATACATCAGTGGTGCTCGAATTAAAACAGTTGAAGGCCAAATCAAATACAAAGTTGTACAGCTTTGAAAACCGAAAATTTCGATATTTGTGCCTACAACGGCTATGGCAAACGATACCTAAGTGTTTCGAACAATTGAACATTTTATACACAGTAAATTTCCAGAAAATGAACATATTAGTGATACTTCATGTTAACACAAGAGTGTCCACTATTGGGCTGGTGATACCCGCGGGAACGAAACGTCCACCAGCAGTGGCATAGTGCTTCTGTCCCATATTTGATCATGGTATCCTCGTATTATGGGGTTTCATGCTATTTAGAATACATTGTGATGTCACAATTTCCATTGAAAAAGCATGCATAGTACGAATTCATTTGACGTACGAAAACATATGATCTGACGATAGTATTATAAACGTTAAAAAACAATACGAGATTATAATTGATACGGTCTTCAAAATATGTATAATTTCAAAAAAGATACATGGCTTATAATATAGTTCGCCAGACGCGCGTGTATAAATTATGAATTTGTGTTAAAACGGCAATATGCCTGACAGAGTCCCGCCAAAATATCCCTTCAATGATAAAGGTCGCTTCAATTAAATTCGATTACTTCAAAATCGCTCTCAACTTTTTAAAAGTTCTGGAAATATTTACCCCTCAAGGTTCATATTACAAAATTTGACTTTCTGTTTCTTTCATTACACAAGATTAAAAGTCAGAAAAAAGAGGTGGAAGATAACAAAAAAGTATAACAAAAATAATCTCCAAGGCAAATTCAAAAAGGTGAAATTCCATAAAACTAACGAAATCAAACGTTGTACCAATCAACGGAACGAATGAAAAACAAATGTCATATTCCTGACTTGGTATAGGCATTTTCCGAAGAAAATGGTGGATGCATTCAAAATTCTGAAGTCAGAGAGAAATCGACAACGCCATGGTACAAAACGAAAGACGACAAAAAACAAAAGACCACATAACACTTCAAAGAAATATAAGATTGAGTAACAGGAGAAACCCTCCAAAAACTTAGGTGATCTTGAAGATACCATAAGTTATATAAAGACAGATGTCTAAAACAAAAATGCGAAAACACGATTATTCATCATACACATTAAAGAAAACTTAAGACTAAGCAGCACAACATCATCAATTGAGTAAGTTAGATGCTTCGGTAATTAGCTTTTTGTTCCAATATGAAATGATTAATTGAAAGGCACACTTCTGACAGATATGGGTACTAACTGCACACCCCAATTTTTAAGCCACGCTAAAAACGTAATACATTACATTGTACTTTCCAGATAGAAATGAAGAAACAATTCAACTTAACAGGGCTTAGTAACTCAAGGCAGATATGGTTGTTGTCAAGAATGGGTCGAGTCCTATCGCATACTTTATAGTAGATGATTGCAACAAATGGCGGGGCACTAGATAGTAAAAGCGGAGCAGTAGGTAGATTCATAATATATATTGCTTTTATTCTTCGTCTAGACTGCAGCATATTTTTACAAACGAGTAGAATACATTTATTGCTCTCTGTGTATTGACAATCGTCATCCGTAGACTTTGACTAATTTATTCCCCATAAAGCTGCAAATCAATTCATTAATTGTTCATTCAGCCATCCATTTATATGAACTTCAACTCATTCATTCGTACATCTTCATCGACTTATCAACATTTCAAATCATCCTCAATTTCCTCCAATGTTTTTTTCTTCTTTCTTATGATATAAATATCTTAGAATAGACTATAGACGAATTGTTTTAATATGATAAAGAGATTAAATCTATTTAGACTGAACTTAAAACAATTAAAATTTATCTTGTAAAGTGTCTATAATTCTTCGTCCGTCTATCAATCTAGCAGTCAGTCTGTCTATCCATCTTACGAGCTAACCATTTCTTTATTTATCCAAATTGATTATACCAGGTACCTAATTACCTATATATCAAATGCATTATTTATGTATGAAAAAAGAGATACAAGGAAAAACGTCAATCAGACAGCAACCTAACAACAAAAAATAACCAAAGAACATCTAGAGGGCAATATACAACCATCAGCGATACATATGTAAGTGTAAGTCGTCCTGACTGTATATATAAGTTTATTATTTGTTTTTTCTGTAATATTTACATTGCATAAAACCTAAGTGTGAGTTCAATAATCTCTAAAAGTAGAAAGTATGCCCAAAGTTATCCCTACAAACTTACTTGCTTGTTTGCTCACTTACTTTCTTGAGAGCTTTACTTACTTGCTTGTTTACTTTACTTACGTACTTACTAAGACAAACATTAATCTTTTATGTAAGGAAAATATATCTAGCCAATAAATCTTAGTATGGTTAAAACTCATTTCGATTTTTGTTGTTAGCTCCTTTACAGGTAACTCAGACGAAAACACAATAGTAACTAATACGTTTGACGAACTTTTGTTGTAAAATGTTCGCGAATAAATCCAATCAAATTCTATAATCATATATCAATGAGATTCGGGTTGATTGGACATCCAGTGCAGCCAGACAGCACCTGTAGTCAATAGTCATCTGCTACATCGTCTTCGCCAACTAAAGTAACACAACCACCACCAACAACAACAACAACAACACCAATACCACCAAAAACAACAACATTAAAGGCAATACAAGGTAAGAAAATCACATCTGGGGAATTGTTGTGGCTCGAGTGTTTTTGTAACAAAATTTCAATTATGTTGTCAGAAAAAAGTATAGCATAAATATCGAACTCAAAGGTAAATTATAAAAGAGGAAGTTCATCAACAGTGACAAAATCAAATTTTATTAACCCAATGAGGAAAAACAACTGTCATATTCCTGACTAGGTACAGGCATTTTCCGAAGAAAATGGTGTGTTAAACCTGGTTTTATAGCTAGCTAAACCTCCCGTTTCTATGACAGTTGTTTATAGTTCCATTATATTGACTAAATAAGGGAGCAGCTCAAACAGACAAAATAGGTTACATCAGAATATCAATTTGTGTATGTAATCTCCAAAAACATCAGTTTTGAAATTTCTTTATTAAGGAGTTGAATTCAACTGATTTCAATCAATGCATTGCCTATATGAAGATAAAAGATGTGGCATGATTTCCAATGAGACCATTTTCCACCAGAGACCTATGTACAAGTAAGCAATTATTGGTCAACTGCATGGCCTCTCAACAATGAGCAAAACCCATACCACATAGACAACTATAAAAGACCCTGACATAATAAATGTAAAATATTCAAACGAGGGAATAAGTGCCAGATTTATGAACAAAACAAATATGACATATAGCAACAAACGACAACCACTGAATTACAGACTCTTTGAATTCAAAATGTGAAACTTGCACGTTATTTTCTACTTTATAGGTAATGGTCAATGTCAGAGTTCTCCATGCATTAACGATGGAATATGTAGAATACACAGAATAGTTATAGTGTTTCTGTCCAAGCTCAGACAATGGAAGAATTATTTACTCAGGAAAACAATGCCAGATCGTACTGGACACCTCAAAAATAGGAATAGGTAAATGTGAAAACTCATCAAGGATAGCAAGTTTATAATTTGGTACACCAGACGTGCGTTTCTGTTTACATAAGACATACATCAGTGGTGCTCGAATTAAAACAGTACAAGGCCAAATCAAATACAAAGTTGTACAGCTTTGAAAACCGAAAATTTCGATATTTGTGCCTACAACGGCTATGGCAAACGATACTTAAGGAAGAAACATATAAGTGTTTTGGAACAATTGAACATTTTATACACAAAGAATTTCAGAAAATGAACATATTAGTGATACTTCATGTTAACACAAGAGTGTCCACTATTGGGCTGGTGATACCAGCGGAACGAAACGTCCACCAGGAGTGGCAAAGTGCTTCTGTCCCATATTTGATCATGGTATCCTCGTATTATGGGGTTTCATGTTATTTAGAATACATTGTGATGTCACAATTTCCATTGAAAAAGCATGCATAGTACGAATTTATTTGACGTACGAAAACATATGATCTGACGATAGTATTATAAACGTTAAAAACAATACGAGATTATAATTGATACGGTCTTCAAAATATGTATAATTTCAAAAAGATACATGGTTTATAATATAGTTCGCCAGACGCGCGTGTATAAATTATGAATTTGTGTTAAAACGGCAATATGCCTGACAGAGTCCCGCCAAAATATCCCTTCAATGATAAAGGTCGCTTCAATTAAATTCGATTACTTCAAAATCGCTCTCAACTTTTTTAAAAGTTCTGGAAATATTTACCCTCAAGATTCATATTACAAAATTTGACTTTGTGTTTCTATTATTATACAAGATTAAAAGTCAGAAAAAGAGGTGAAGAGATAACAAAAAGTATAACAAAAATAATCTCCAAGGCAAATCTAAAAAGGTGAAATTCATAAAACTAACGAAATCAAACGTTGTATCAATCAACGGAACGAATGAAAAACAAATGTCATATTCTCTGACTTGGTATAGGCATTTTCCGAAGAAAATGGTGGATGCATTCAAAACTCTGAAGTCAGAGAGAAATCGACAACGCCATAGGTACAAAACGAAAGACGACAAAAACAAAAGACCACATAACACTTCAGAGAAATATAAGATTGAGTAACACGAGAACCCCTCCAAAAACTTAGGTGATCTTGAAGACATATGTCTAAAACAAAAAAGCGAAAACACGATTATTCATCATACACATTAAAGAAAACTTAAGACTAAGCAGCACGACATCATCAAAAATTGAGCAAACTTAGATGCTTCGGTAATTAGCTTGTTTTTGTTCCAATATGAAATGATTAATTCAATGGCACACTTCTGACAGAACTTTACTAGCCGATATTTAAAGTGAAAAAATTTAACAGGTGAAATGCGAAATCCAAGAAGTTAAATCAATATTTCTTTATATTTGTTTTCACATAATATGGAGAAATACATTTAGGAATCTCCAAGAGTAAATATGAATGACATTTTGAAGGAAACATGTACTGTGGACTAATTATCATCAACAGTAACAAGAAAATCACAGACCTCTTGATATTCTTCTTAAGGAATTTGTTTATGATTTGTGACATTGTAAACCTAGTATGAAGATTAAGAATTCAATATGCTTAAATCTGACAAGGCATCACACAAATATTATATTGATCAGCTCTTCAACATTTGTATTAGGTTTTAATTTCAACTATTTCGGCCCGAACATCACTAAAGAGACAATAACTGTCTTTATCGCTATTTTACGGAATTTTCCTTTGATCTTGCTGACTGATAATTTCCTTTCTCAGCGGAGTCGAGTGATATGAAAAATTATCGCTAGAAACTAAGGGGGCACGTGGTATTGTCAATGAAATTGACAACGTCGTCATAGGTAAAATAGCTATAAACAGATTATCATTGGTCATCTCAACTCGATTGCTTTTCTCACTTTCGCCGTACCGGCTCAAGCGAGAAAATCAATCTCGTTGAAATGATCAACGATAATCTATAAATATGTGCAGCTGGTGCAGTAAAAATTGGTACCTTTAATGTTATTATAGTAGTTTCATACTAAATGATATGTATATTTTGTGGATGAAATATTTAAAAATGAGAACTTTGTTTCAGGTGCAACAACATTACCAACAACGATTAGTACGGGATGGGTTCATATACCTGGATGATAAATCATAGAAGAAAATGGATTGTTGCTGTATATCATATTTGTTTTTCGTTTATTGTTTTGTACATAAATCCGGCTGTTAGTTTTCACATTTGAATTGTGGTATGGGTTTTGCTCATTGTTGAAGACCGTATGGTGACCTATAGTTGCATATTTCTACGTCATTTGGTCTATGGTGAATAATTGGCTCATTGGCAATCATACATCTTCTTATTTTTCTATAATAACTTTTCAACCACGTAGTTAAAGCTAGGATATACTTCCACCCATCTTAAATAAACAATTCTATTGTTTTACCTGACGTCCACCTTTCAGCATTTTAGCAGACATTTTACTTTCCAGCTTCATATCGGTATACATTTAGTGTCGATAGCAGACTTAATAAATTCGCAGGTGCAATAATGAGTTTGGAGTATGGAAATTCAACATAATTTGTGTCGTTCGTATTGTATACTGTAACATAATTTCTACCAAGATGTCATTAAAAGTGATTAGATATCCTGCATTTATCATGCTTTATCATACAATAAGATCAAATTACTGAAAGTCTCCTTCCAAAATTATTTAAATCTATCCGTATGTTATAATTACACTTCATTACCAACGTGTGATACCTGTTGCGCTTTGTCAAAACAGTAGCAAAGATTATGATTCATAGTCTCGTTGGCTTTTCCTTCAAAGACTTGTGGATGGTTAATGGACGCATGAAATTTATAAAGTGTTGTTTTTATTTTTACAGCACTTGATCGAAACCGCTGCTGGTGGACTATCAGTCCTCAAAGGTATCATCAGCACAGTTGTCAGTACTTCGGTACTGACATAATTTATAAGAAATCTTTCTAAAATTGTCCGTTTATAATTTTTAAGAAACTAATGTTTCAACTCCTCTTTTATGTTCTTTTTGGTCATATAGATCTTCAAATCTTTCATTTCTTATACATCCATGGCTTTCAAATGTTGGCTTCGAACGTTCCTGGTGAAGGCAAATCCTGAAAAGCACTTCGGACGCATGGAATTTATAATGTGTTGTTTATAATTTTTAATGTTAAGGTGACATGTTTGCTATTTATTGTCTCTTTTCATTTCAATTGTGCCTAAGTTTCTAACTTATTTAAAATCTATAAATACAGTGCAATACGACTGATGTTACACGCGGATTAAGATGTGCTGGCCATATGTTCCTGATACTTTTATTATTTTTTGATAAAATTCAAATAGTACAAACTTCCGCTCCCAATATTCAGAGATTTTCGTGTTTACACATCTACATGTCTTTGTGACTTACTGTGTTTTGTCTTTATATCTTATCTGTATATCGGTTATCTTTTCATTTTTGAAAGGGAGTAGGACTAAGGTGATAGTCCTCGGTCTTGTATGGTCTTACATTTTGTCAGTATTTAGGTATAACCAGACAAAACACTTACTCGTCATAAATGACTAACCAATTTTTAAAAACCCATGAATATCAGAATGACAAGAAAACTGTTAGAGAAGCTCATATTGGTATTCATGCTCTGACTCCTTAATCTGTATACATAAGAAACCGTCCATATTTAATGTTAAACCCCAAAATTCATTTGGGAAATAATAACAATAAAATAGGAGATGCACAGTGCTAGTAGTTACTGAATATGTTCAATAAGTTTCAGTTGAATCCTTCCACTGCCTTAAAAGCAGAGACGAGCCAAAGGTGCCACAAGATGAATAAACATACAAGCAAACGCACACAATACTCAAGATATACCCCTCTTCAATAAGTACAGATATAAAAGTGAATATGTTTATCAAAGACGATGTACTATCAAATGAGATTAAGGCAATTATCATACATAACTTGACACTAAAGATTGAAACAAACAAAAAGTTGAGATTATAATATATTTCAGGAAAGTGCCCCATGCATACTATTTTATAACTCTCCCTTTCCCACGAGAAGCGGGTATCTTCTTTTTCTCGAAATGCAGTCAAAATTGTATGTAATGAACAGTTTTATGCTTGGACACTTTATATTCTTGGTAAAGGACAATTGAAAGAAAGTTATGATTATTTTTTTAGTCGTTTCTGTTGTCAAGCAGGATTCCTCTGGAAAGACAAAAAATAATTACTTGAACGCTTTATATGACAAATTAACCAACAAAATTGATTGTATTTGTTGTCTGTGTAAAAGTTGACTGACTGTACTGTTTCCGTGCATGAATATTGCCATCCTTGACCTAACAACTGCTTAACATTCATCGGGAATTCAAATCTACTAATATTCAAACGCTGAAGTAGTCGCAAATTATTTTTTGTTTCATAGAAACATATATATACAATTCAACCGATATAAGAGTGTGTGAAACACGAAAAACTATTTTAACATGCTAACGTTTTTGTTCGAAGTCAGAAATTTTATAAAAAATTGTGTTTGTTTATATCTTATCTGTGTTTGTCTCTTAGGATTTTTTTTTGTTGCAGTTACTGTTAAAATGTTCACAACTTGCCTCATACTGGACGACAATTTGTACATACACTTTTCTGTTGTTGAATACCGTATAATCGAAAAACAAAGGAATAGGGAATCCATCCATGACACAAAATCAGTACATACACAGCAAAAACACACAAAAAGCAAAGAATTGCTGTTGTTCATCCTAAAGGCACAGTGAGGTTTTAAAACACGGAGCAATCAAACTCTCACCACACTGCAAGTTTAAGACGGCCCCTAGCACCGGTTTGAGCGGAATTTTTGCAAACCGAAATAATTCGGTAGACTTTGAAAGATGTAACACCACCTAATTGGATCAGGTCAAAAGAACATACTGGAAAGTAGTACACATCTAAAACAAAATAGTTCCTACGCATAGGTATGTTGACCCATATATTAGTATGTGTTTTGGTTGTATTTGTATTTGTGTTTTCTGTTGCTGTCTCACAAACATATCCCCTACTGTCTTTTATGCATAGTTAATCTCCAAATTGGATATTGTCTCTAGCTGTTCTAAATTTTTTCGGTTAAAAAAAAATAAATAAGAAGATGTGGTATGATTGCCAATGAGACAACTATCCACCAAAGTTCAAATGAAGTGGATGTAAGCAACTATAGGCAACCAGGCCTTCTTCAACAATGAAAAAAAACACATACCGTATAGTCGGCTATACAAGGCCCTGACATGAAAAATATGAAACAATTCAAACGAGAAACCTAACGGCCTAATTAATAACAAAACAATTTACGAAAAAACAAATATGACAGATTGGACCAACAACAACCACTGAACTACATGCGTTTGACTTGGGACAGGCACATACTGAATGTGGCGGGGTTAAACATGTTTGTGAGCGTTCAACCCTCCCTCCCCTTACCTGGGACCTAATCTTTGGTGTTCTTTGGTTTATATATAGTTGTAAGCGAATTTTTCAAAAGAAATGACAACCTACATAACAATTATAGTTGTAAATGATTCACCCATCCTTGGCGCCGTGATTGGCAAAAGAAATACTTGTTGTTACTGTTTCTTGATATTTGATACTAAGTTCGTATATACATGTTTAGTGCATGTGGCTTGTTTTTAAACATCAATTTTCAAACATGTCACACAACTTCTATATGTGTGACAAATTGATAGTTTGTACTTTATTCAACTGGTATCTGGCTTTAAACGTAAACTTCTTGGTTTCCATATGTCAATCTACAGATTAAATAAAATATCACACTATATAATTGAAATTGTTACACGTGCACGATTTAGAGATTATAATAATTTTGTACACAGATTAAGGCAACAGTAGTTTACCGATGTTCAAACCTCGCAAATCGATTAGAAAGAGACATATCTAGGTAACAAACAGATACTAAGGGAATCATACATGTACTACAAAAGGGCCAAGACAGGGTGCCTCGACAGGGTAAACGTCACTTGTTATGCCTGCATTACCCGCCCAGCGAACCCACTACTAAAAATGACCCAACAGAATAGGCAGCACAATAGGTAAAATTCCAGATCAGAAGATTGCACTAGTATCTAAAGATCTCATCATTGAGAAAACATATTGCTAGTGAGTTGAGACACCGGTACATCGTATCGGTCAACTTTGTGATGGTGACTGTAAAACTTGTGTAGTATCAATTTCAGCCGTTTTTCATCATAACTCTGTTTTAGCAGTTTTGTGTGAGGAACTCACCTCTGTCAACGAAGTCGGTATAGTGTGTACATGCACGAGCGTAACGTTTTAACTGAGATTTGTAAACGCCATACGATAGAGCAAAGGGTATGTTACTGCTTAGAAATGAGGAGTTTACAATTGGAAATAAAACTGATTTTATCACATGTTATGCATTGAATTATGGGTCATTTGAGGTATACACGTAATTGAAATGGATTCCATTTTTTGTTCTGTAAGTTGCATAGAATTACATGGATAATGTATTGAACCCATAACTGGAACTGAGGTAAAAAACGTGTGTCAGTCATGATATTTAAATAAATGCTTCAACTATAAAATATATATTCTTTTTAATGTTGATCGAATTACTTTTGATTTGTTTTAATTTGTATCATATAACAGAATGCAATACCTACATAAAGAAAACTGGAATTTTCATGAGTGTATGGGTCCTTTCTTTGACATTTCATCTCTGTTAACAATGTTTTCAGGAGAAATTACGATATCCTGTGAACAAATACCATAAATCTTATAAATTTATATATGTTAGTGGCAATGAATGACATTAGCCATTAGTTTAAAATCCAAGGCAATAAACTAACACCTAGGCATTAAGTTATTGCCTGAAATCTGGATGTTACGCGCGGATTAAGATGCACTGGCCATACGTTCCTGATACTTTTGATAAAATTCAAACAGCTCAAACTTCCGTTTCACAATATTCAGAGTTTTGGTGTTTACACATCTACATGTCTTTGTGATTTACTGTGTTTTGTCTTTATATCTTATCTGTATATCGGTTATCCTTTCATTTTGAAAGGGAGTAGGACTAAGGTGATAGTCCTCGGTCTTGTATGGTCTTACATTTTGTAAGTATTTAGATTTATCCAGACAAAACACTTACTCATCATAAATGACTAACCAATTTTAAAAAAAACCCATGAATATCAGAATGACAAGAAAAACTGTTAGAGAAGCTCATATTCATATTCATACTCTGACTCTCTAATTTGTATACATAAGAAAACGTCCATATTTAATGTTAAACCCCAAAATTCATTTGGGAAATAATAACAATAAAATAGGAGATGCACAGTGCTAGTAGTTACTGAATATGTTCAATAAGTTTCAGTTGAATCCTTCCACTGCCTTAAAAGCAGATACGAGTCAAAGGTGCCACAAGATGAATGAACATACAAGCAAACGCACACAATACTCGCTATATACCCCTCTTTAATAAGTACAGATATAAAAGTGAATATGTTTATCAAAGACGATGTACTATCAAATGAGATTAAGGCAATTATCACACATAATTTGACACTAAAGATTGAAACAAACAAAAAGTTGAGATTATAATATATTTCAGGGAAAGTGCCCCATGCATACTATTTTATAACTCTCCCTTTCCCACGCGTAGCGGGTATCTTCTTTTTCTCGAAATGCAGTCAAAATTGTATGTAATGAACAGTTTTATGCTTGGACACTTTATATTCTTGGTAAAGGACAATTGTTAAGTTATGAGTATTTTTTTAGTCGTTTCTGTTGTCAAGCAGGATTCCTCTGAAAAGACAAAAAATAATTACTTGAACGCTTTATATGACAAATTAACCAACAAAATTGATTGTATTTGTTGTCTGTGTAAAAGTTGACTGACTGTACTGTTTCCGTGCATGAATATTGCCATCCTTGACCTAACAACTGCTTAACGTTCATCGGGAACTAAATCTACTAATATTCAAACGCTGAAGTAGTCGCAAATTATTTTTTTGTTTCATAGAAACGTATATATACAATTCAACCGATATAAATGTGTGAAAACACGAAAAACTATTTTAACATGCTAACGTTTTTGTTCGAAGTCAGAAATTTTGTGAAAAATTGTGTTTGTTTATATCTTATCTGTGTTTGTCTCTTAGGGATTTTTTTTGTTGCAGTTACTGTTAAAATGTTCACAACTTGCCTATACTCGGGACGACAATTTGTACATACACTTTTCTGTTGTTGAATACCGTATAATAGAAAAACAAAGGAATAGGGAATCCATCCATGACAGAAAATCAGTACATACACAGCAAAAAACACACAAAAAGCAAAGAATTGCTGTTGTTCATCTCAAAGGCACAGTGAGGTTTTCAACACGGATCAATCAAACTCTCACCTCACTGCAAGTTTAAGACGGCCCCTAGCACCGGTTTGAGCGGAATTTTTTGAAATAATTCGGTAGACTTTGTAAGATGTAACACCACCTAATTGGATCAGGTCAAAAAGAACATACTGGAAAGTAGTACACATCTAAAACAAAATAGTTCCTACGCATAGGTATGTTGACCTATATATTAGTATGTGTTTTGGTTGTATTTGTGTTTTTCTGTTGCTGTCTCACTAACATATCCCTACCGTCTTTTATGCATAGTTAATCTCCAAATTGGATATTGTCTCTAGCTGTTCTAAATTTGTTTATTTATAAAAAAAAAATAAATAAGAAGATGTGGTATGATTGCCAATGAGACAACTATCCACCAAAGTTCAAATGAAGAGGATGTAAGCAATTATAGGCAACCGTACGGCCTTCAACAATGAGAAAAACACATACCGTATAGTCGGCTATACAAGGCCCCGACATGAAAAATATGAAACAATTCAAACGAGAAACCTAACGGCCTAATTTATAACAAAACAATTTACGAAAAAACAAATATGACAGATTGGACCAACAACAACCACTGAACTACATGCTTCTGACTTGGGACAGGCACATACTGAATGTGGCGGGGTTAAACATGTTTGTGAGCGTTCAACCCTTCCCCTCCCCTAACCTGGGACCTAATCTTTGGTGTTCTTTTTGTTTATATATAGTTGTAGGCGCATTTTTCAAAAGAAACGACAAACTACATAACAATTATAGTTGTAAATGATTCACTCATCCTTGGCGCCGTGATTGGCAAAAGAAATACTTGTTGTTACTGTTTCTTGATATTTGATACTAAGCTCGTATATACATGTTTAGTGCATATGCATTGGTTTTTAAACATCAATTTTCAAACATGTCACACAACTTCTATATGTGTGACAAATTGATAGTTTGTACTTACTTCAACTGGTATCTGGCTTTAAACGTAAACTTCTTGGTTTCCATACGTCACTCTACAGATTAAAAAAAATGTCGCACTATATAATTGAAATTGTTACACGTTCACGAATTTAGAGATTATAATAATCTTTAACACAAATTAAGGCAACAGTAGTTTACCGATGTTCAAACCTCGTAAATCGATTAGAAAGAGACATATCTAGGTAACAAACAGATACTAAGGGAATCGCATGTACTACAAAAGGGCCAAGACAGGGTGCCTCGACAGGGTAACTGTCACTTGCTATGCCTGCATTACCCGCCCAGCGAACTCATACTCAATAAAATGACCCAATCAGGAATAGGCCACAATAGGTAAAATTCAGATCAGAAGACTGCACTAGTATCTAAAGATCTATCACCGCGAAAACATATTGCTAGTGAGTTGAGACAACGGCACATCGTATCAGTCAACTAATTTGTGATGGTGACCGTAAAACTTGTGTAGTATCAATTTCAGCCGTTCTTCCTCATAACTCTGTTTTAGCAGTTTTTGTGTGAGGAACTCACTCCTGTCAACGAAGTCGGTATAGTGTGTACATGCACGAGCGTAACGTTTTAACTGAGATTTGTAAACGCCATACGATAGAGCAAAGGGTATGTTACTGCTTAGAAATGAGAAGTTTACAATTGGAAATAAAAACTGATTTTATCACATGTTATGCATTGAATTAAGGGTCATTTGAGGTATATACGTAGTTGAAATGGATCCTAATTTTTAGTTCCGTAAGCTGCATAGGATTACATGGATAATGTATTGAACATTTAACTGGAACTGAGGTAAAACACATGTGTCAACATAATATTTAAATAAATGTTTCAACTTAAAAATATATTCTTGTTTAATGTTGATCGAATTACTTTTGATTTGTTTTAATTTGTATCATATAACAGAATGCAATACCTACATAAAGAAAACTTGAATTTTCATGAGTGTGTGGGTCCTTCCTTGACATTTCATCTCGATTAACAATGTTTTCAGGAGAAATTACGATATCCTGGGAACAAATACCATAAATCTTATAAATTTATATCTGTCAGTCATTAAGCTTAAATCCAAGGCAACAAACTAACGCCTAGGCATTAAGTTATTGCCTGAAATCTGATGATCTGAATCTCAATACATACATATTCATATAGATTATTTGATAAAGTGTCATAAATGAAGTAGACATTTTCTACTTCCGCTTTTGTTTGAGTTCATGTTGCAAAATCTTTATTGTTTGTCGCACAATAATTTAGTTTGTTTTCAAAACTCCACTTTTTTAGTTCATTCGCACACAACAAAAATAAGTGTTTGATGGACTTATCGCTTTTTAAAAGCTTCATTTTTTTTCGTACTCTCAGTTCGAACTTAGGATATTCAACACATTAGAATGTGTTTCACGCATCATGCTTGATACATAGTGTCGTTGAATTGCTTTTATTAACATTTACCCAAATGTTTCCTCTATTCACGTTAAAAATTAAACGACCGAATGTTTTTCATTTTAAGAGAACAACTTAGTCTGAACTAGATCACCACCGGTTTAAATAAAACATCAAATTATCAAATAAATAAGCGGGCGGAAGCGTTAACTACTGTGTAAACGATACCTAAGAGTTGAACAGTGCATCAGAGATAGTGATTAAGAGGGAGAAATACATCGCAAAACAATTATTCCGTATGAGGCTCATGTCAAAGCAATTGTAAAACGGACTACTGTAAGTTTACCAGCATAATTATTATATACAGACGCACAGGGGTGTAAGTTTAAGCTTTGGTGTGGGAGTTTTATGTACCTGGAGACGCCTTTTGACAAAACAACTTACGACTAAGATTGATCGTAAGTCATGAACAATTCAGTAAACTTACGATCAGTCTTAGTCGTAAGTTTTTTTCGAAATAGACTCCTGTACATTGCTTCATTTTTACAGGTTTAAAATATATCATGGAACCACGAATCCCTGTTCTATATCGGAGAGTTTGGTGCACACTAAAACGTGCCCGTATCACACCAAGAATGTGTAGTTATTTCACTAATTGTCTTTATCAAGTGCATTTGTAAACGGATTTATGTTACATTTGAATTGAATTCATTTGTTTTTTTATTTTTCAAATGAATATTTATTTTTGTATATTTAAGCGTACACTTAGTTTCAGACAAACTTTTACCTTTTTGTCGTTTTCCGTGAAATCTCCTTCTCTGTAATATTTGTCATAAGCCGGGTTGTCTTTCCCTTTTCCGAACGTTCCATCTGTTTTGTAACCATCGATGTATTGTACATTCCTCCCTGAGACACGGTAGTCGTGAAGCGAATCCCATTCACTACTGTAATATAAGCATGGCAGTAGAATATCGAAAATTACAACATATATAACTGAGTTTTGGAAAAAAAAACGTAAAAGATACCAGGCTTATTAAAGCAGGTTTGCAAATATTTAATATCATTATTTACATTTAACAACTGAGTATTTAAATGCTAGTAGATGCATAAAAAAGGGATAACAAAAAATCAAACGAGGTTAATTAAAAAAAGGGAAGTCCATAAAAACTGCGTTGTAAAAACAAAATAAAACGTGTCAACCAACGGAACGAGTAAAAAATAACTGCATATTCCTGACTTGGTACAGGCATTTACCCTTGAAAATTGTGTTTTAAACTGCATGGGTTTTATAGCTAGCTAGCTAAACCCCTCACTTGTGCGACAGTTATTATTACAAAGTCAATTCCTTTGATTACGTAAAATATACCATCTACGAATTGAAACAATGAAATTTCATATTAAAGTTACTTATCGAAAGAATAAAAGGAACATGTCTGCAAAACTTACGCGTAACTTGTATTGCGTGTGCGTCGCCAACACCAACATCCACAAACTATAAATAGCACAATCAGGATTATTCCTCCCGCACCGCCAGCAGCTATTGTGATGACGTATTTTGATTTCATCTCCCTGACGTCACATTTGTCTCCAGAATGTTGAAACAATCCGTCATCTGTATTACATCTGTAAATAAGATATTTTTTTATTTTTATTTTTATTCATTTATCAATGAAAAGACATATTGGTTATGCGTACATGAAACAGCAAATCACAACACAATAACTTGATATTCAGTTTAAATATTTTGTTTATAAATATTTATGTCATAGATAATAAATTGTTTTATGAAACATGTGGGTTTTTTTTAAAGAAACTTATTCTGAGGTTCTTTGGAACAGAACATCAGAATTAGTTTCTTTAAATAAAACCTAAATATTTCATAAAACAACTCATTATCTATATCATATGAATAATAAATGGTATCAGAATATTTTACAAAACAAATTACAACAGGTCATAAAATGAGACATATGGACGTTCATTTGCTTTTTTGAGATAGGTTTCTTTGCAATGACGTATTCAGATGTTTCAATCATCGCCAGTGTTCTTATTATCGAGAGAAATTATTTTGAAAACGTAGATTTATTTCGAGGAACAATTCAGAAATGGTTATGCATTAGATGAGCGTTACTGTTATACACGTTGTACTTGGTCCAGGTGGCACTAAGAAGAACGTCGAGGCAGCGCAACGTAACTTACGAGTACCGAGAGTGAACTTTTGGTAAGTCAGTCCAAAAGTGTTGCAGCTTGTTCAGATTAGCTCTATTAATACTAACTATTGTACTATTGCTTAAATTTAGACGACAGTTATTTAGGAACACAACGGGTGACATTTGTAAAGTAGGATCTACTTACCTTCCAGAGCACCTGAGAACACCTCCAAGTTTGGTGGGGTTCGTGGTGCTCCGTCTTCAGTTTTCTGTGTAGTGTTTTGTGGACTGTTGTTTGTTTTGTAGTCGGTTTTCGATTTTTGTCATAGTTTTTGGTATCTCTTCATCTATAAGTTTTGATTATCTCAATGGTATTCTCCGACTGTTTTTTTTCAAATTTTTACATCGAAAATTATCTCTGAGTCTATTGCACATAACGGGAATAATGATCTTAATATAGAAATCAGTAATACTCACAAACAGCTTGTTATTTTATCAGGAGTTATGTAACATTTCCCGCTACTTCCACAAGATACATTGTCCTCCTCACATGGTTTTCTACAACCTCCTTGTATCACAGAAAACGATTTTTTACACGGTCCTACAATTCGATACAAGAAATAAATTGATTTTATGGTAAAATTATATTCATTTTATCACTGCTCTAGTATATGAAACATACCATATTAATTGATCCTAGCATTTTAAACATTTATATCTTATGCTTGAATCTAAGTTTCTTGTTCAGACTCGTTATTTAAACAAAGGTGTATTCATCATTATAGTCAAAATCGTAAGATTAATAATGGAAACTCATCTGATTTATGTGACAGGAATTCCAAGCTTTTGTTTAGTCTTAATACCAATATGTTATACACTTATATAGAATGCGTAGCAGCAACAAGAAGACTCAATTCAATCACAGTAAACAGCACTTATTGTAAGTTACCAGAAATTAGGTCTTTTTTCAGTTAAGATCGAAAAAAATTAGTTGACAAACAAAATCTTATTGAAACTTTGAAGAGCTGACATAATCGTAAATAACCAATATCACAAAACCGGGTTAAGGAATCAGAGTTTTCATGAGGAGATTCATAAATTAATTTCAATGACTTCTAAATTTTACATCAGCAAGTTCCCATGAAACAATATCCGTATGTCCATGACATTAATTAAGCCCTGGGCTTCAGGGTTGTTGATATCTGTAGTAGGGTACCGACCTAGGTGTAGGAATCACATTATATAAAGGTTATTTGTATGGTTTTAATTGCTATTGAACTTTGGCTATTTCTTCTATCAATGTGAATTTTACAACATGTATTACTTCAAAATACTTACCGACTGTTACTGTAGCTGGAGTTGTAAGTTTAACAGTTTTGCTTTACTTGTTGTTTTCACAGTTGTTGATGATAGCAATTTCATAGGAGTTACATTTGGTGAAATAGATTTACTAGGTTCCACGGATATTGTTGACTGATGTGTTGTTATTTCACTTGTAGAACTAAATTTACTCGTTTTGATATATGGCGTTTCTGTTGATATCAGTTGTGTTGTAGATGGATGGGTAGTTGATTTCACAGTTGGTGTAAGCGTTCGCTTTTTAGTAACGGTTTTAAGTTGTTGGGTACTTGTTGTAAATAATGTTGTTTCTGGTGATGGTGGTTGAGGTGTACTTTGATTTCCAGATTTAAGCGTACTTGTTTCTACGGGGGTTGTTGGCGGTGGTGACAGCGTTGTTATTCGACTTACAACGGTACGATTTTTTGTTTTCACGGATGTTGTTGATAAAGGAGGATGCGTTGAAATTCCGCCCGAAGAGTTAAGATGTTTTGGTTCCAAAGTTTTTAGCGGTGGTGACTGCGTTGTAATTCCACTGGTAGAGTTGAGAATATTTGGTTTCACTGATGTTGTTGGCGGTGGTGATTGTGTTGTCATTCCACTTGTAGAGTTAAGATTATTTGTTTTCACTGATGTTGTTGGCGGTGGTGACTGTGTTGTCATTTCACTTACAGAGGTAAGATTATTTGTCTTCACTGATGTTGTTGGCTGTGGTGATTTTGTTGTAATTCCGCTTACTGAGGTATGATTAGTTGTTATCACTGATGTTGTTGGCGGTGGTAAATGTGTTGTAATTCCACTTATAGAGTTAAGATTATTTGTTTTCACTGATGTTGTTGGCGGTGGTGATTGTGTTGTCATTCCACTTACAGAGGTAAGATTTTTGTTTTCACTGATGTTGTTAGCGGTGGTGACTGTGTTATCAATCCACTAGTAAAGTTAAGATTATTTGTTATCACTGATGTTAGCGGTGGTGACTGTGTTGTTATTTCGCTTGTAGAGTTAAGATTATTTGTTTTACTGATGTTGTTGGCGGTGGTGACTGTGTTGTCATTTCACTTACAGAGTTAAGATTTTTGTTTTCACTGATGTTGTTGGCGGTGGTGACTGTGTTGTCATTCCACTTGTAGAGTTAAGATTATTTGTTTTCACTGATGTTGTTGGCGGTGGTGACTGTGTTGTCATTCCACTTGTAAAGTTAAGATTATTTGTTATCACTGATGTTAGCGGTGGTGACTGTGTTGTTATTCCACTTGTAGAGTTAAGATTATTGGTTGTCATGGATGTTTTTGATAACGAAGACTGTGTTGTAATTTCACTTGTATGGTTAAGAATATTTGTATCCACGGATGTTGTTGGTAACGGAGCCGGCGTTTTAATTCCACTTGTAGAGGAAAGATTATTTGTTTCCACGGATATTGTTGTTAACTGAGGCTGCGTTAGAATATCATTTGTAGAGGTAAGATTTTCTTTTCCATGGATGTAATAGTTGGGGATGGCTCTTGCGTTGTGATTCCATTTGAAGAATTATTTAGACCATTTTCAATAGATGTTGCTGATGATAATGGCGGTGAAATTATTATTTCATTCGTATATTTAATTTTCATAGTTGGCTTAGATGTTGTTTGTTGTGATGACTGTTGTTTTCAGTTCCACTTGCAGATTGAAGCGTGCTGATGTCCAATGATAATGGTGTTGTTAATGGTTGCGGCGGCTCTGTACTTGTTGATTGTAATCTGCTTGTTAATGACACTTTGGTTGTATCTGTTGACTGAGTTGTATCAACTGATACTGATGTTTGGCCTGACACTTGAGTTGATTTCGTTGTTAGATTTGATTTCCCTGTACCTCTGTGTGTCGTGTCAAGGGTTGATTTACCGAATATGGTTGTTTGATTTGAAAGATCAGTAGTTTCTGTACCTACTGTTGAAACAGCAGGTGCATTTGTAGAAATGACATTTAATTGACTGGTAAGTGTAATGTTTGATGTACTAGAAGATGAACCTGACAGCGTCGATGGTATAGTTGTTAACGGTGTCTTTTCTGTTTCCTTTGTTGTCGAATGCTTATTAGATTCTATCGTTGCCTTTGGCAATCCTGGTGTAATAGTTTGTATCGTTGTTAGCCTTTTGTCGAAATTTGACCTGTTTCACTGGGCTTTGTTATATTCGACGATTTTTCTGATGTTGATGATCTGCGAGGTTCTCCTGTAGCCTTCGATTGTGTTACTTCTTCAGTATGTAATTGTGTTTTTTCAGTAGACTGCATTTCTCTCCAAGATATTGGGCTAGAATTTTTAAACTCTGCCGTTTTGAAAGTAGAATATGATTGTGTCGATTCAGTCGTTGCAGGTGTCAATTTGATTGTTTGCATAGTGGGAGTTGAAGGTACAGTTGATGTCGATAAAGTCGATGAATATGTAGAATTTTTATCTTGAATAGTATTTTTTGTGTTCGCAGAAGTTGTTAATGGAGATGCAGAAAATGAAGGGGATTGATTAACATTTAAAGGTTTTGTTGATGATTTATTCGTCGCATTCGTATATATTTTAGTTGCTGTCGGCAAGTTTTCTTGTGTTCCTGCAATCAATGAAGCATCTTTAGTTTGAACTGTAGTCAAAGTGATGGGTGTTGAACTCTGCACAGTTTGAGCTTCTGTGTTATGTGTTTCATTATTCGATACTTTGATTGAAACATTGTTATTTTCCTCGGTGAAATTCGAACTGTTCATTTGCAAAATCACAGGATCTGTTCAAATGAATATATTAAATACAATTAAAGAAGATTGTCAACACTAATAAAAACTACTTGACTATATTGTTGTTGTAAAATTCAAATAAGGTACAGGGAAATCAAATCTAACAGCGAAATCAAAAATTCGAAGCTTTTAAAGAGGGACGAAAGATACCAGAGGGACAGTCAAACTCATAGATCGAAAACAAACTGACAACGCCATGGCCAAAATAAAAAGACAAACAGACAAATAATAGTACAGATGACACAACATAGAAAATCAAAGACCAAGCAACACGAACCCCACCAAAACTGGGGTGATCTCAGGTGCTCCGGAAGGGTAACAGTGCACTTTGGCCATGTATTGCTAATATTATTTAAATTCCAAAAGTTACTAGTTTTTAGTTTTTCACATGCTTTAGTTTTTATGTTGTGTTTTGTATACTGTTGTTTGTCTGTTGGTCTTTTTCTTTTTTTTTTCATGGCGTTGTCAGTTTATTTTCGACTTATGAGTTTGAATGTCCCTTTGGTATCTTTCCCTCTCTTTCACTAAATTTTGTTATGTGCAGTTTTATGTTATAAGAAAATGTATATTGAATGTCATTAAACCAGATTTTTTTTTAAAGACTAGCAATTTCCTATGTTTTTTTTCAACCAGTGCGCAATGCGGTATTGAAAACTTATGTGTGTTTAAATTATAGTTACAAAATGGAAACTTTATGTATATGATGAAAACATAAGAATTTGTTTTTCAGTATACATACCTAAAGTAATCAAACAACAGAAGGTCATAACCACGATGAGCCTTATATCTGAAAAAATATATCATTGATTTGTTAAATATAATTTTATTTGTTCTACGTCTTAAATGTCAGTTAAATGAATACATGGCGAGTTGTCTGATTGCCCTCTTTTCATGTAGGTTCGATAAGACTGATTATATATAATTTCTGTTTACTTTTACTGCAATATCAAAACCTTTTGGGAAAGGTGTGATTATTTTGGATGTTTACGTTGATCAATGTACACACTGGTATATGGTATATTGAGTATTTCAAAATTTGATAATTATAGATAGCACAATTGGGATGTGCACATTTTCAAAACATCGACGATTGTGCATACATATATATACATACATACATAACCCCGCCACATTCCGCCAGTCCAAAGTCAAGAGCCCGTACGTTAGTGGTTGTCGCTGGTTGATGTCTGCCTTGTTCATTTTTCTTGTTTTGTTTTATCATTAATCAGACTGTTGGTTTTCTCTTTATGATTTTTTAAAATTTTATCATGCTGGGGCCTTTTATAACTTACTATGCAGTATAGGTTTTGCCCATTGTTGAGGGACGTACGATGACCTATAATTGTTTTCATCCTCGTCCTTTTGTCTCTAGTGGATAGATACACGTCTCATTGGTTATCTTACGACAACTTCTTATTAGCTCACCTGGCCCAAAGGGCCAAGTGAGCTTTTCTCATAACTTGGCATCCGTCGTCTTTTCAACTTTACCAAAATCTTCTTCTCTGAAACTACTGATCCAAATTTAACCAAACTTGGCCACAATCATCATTAGGGTATCTAGTTTTTAAAAAATGTGTCCGATGACCCGCCTGCCAACCAAGATGACCGACATAGCTAAAAATAGAACATAAGGGTAAAATGCAGTTTTGGCTTATATCTCTGAAACTTGAGCATTTAGAGCAAATCTGACATGGGGTGAAAATGATCATCATGTTTAGATCTATCTGCCCGTAAATTTTCAGTCGAATCAGACAACCCGTGATTGGGTTGCTGTCCCTGAATTGATAATTTTAAGAAAATCTTGCAGATTTTGGTTATTATCTTGAATATTATTATAGATAGAGATAACCAATAAACAGCAATAATGTTCAGCAAAGTAAGATCTACAAATAATTTAACATGATCAAAATTGTCAATTGACCCTTTAGGAGTTATTGCCCTTAATAGTCAGTTTTAACAATTTTCATAAATTTTGTAATCTTTTCCTCTGAAACTACTTTGCCAAATTTAATCACACTTGGCTACAATTATCATTGGGGTATCTTGTTTAAAAATATATCCGATGACCCCGCTGGTCTACCAAGATGGCGGACATGGCTAAAAATAGCACATAGGGGTAAAATACAAGTTTTGCCTATTATTTTGAAAACCACTATGAATAGAGAGAATCTGACAGGGTAAAATGTTTAGAATGTTGAGCTCTACCTTATGTTTATTTAAGTCAAAACTGTCTGACGACTTCTTGTAGGAGTTATTGCCCTTAAATGATAAACTTTGCCATTTTAAAAAAAGATATTTTGCCTTTTATTTCGAAAATTATAATAGATAGACAGAAACTTTGAACAGCAAAATGATCAGCAAGACAAGATCTACAAATAAGTCAAACATGGCTGAAATATTTAGTCAACTCCTTAGGGTGATTGTTCTATAATGAGGATTTTCCTTTTTTTTGCGTTTTTGCCTAATATCTTAAAAACTATATTAGATAGATAGAAACTTTAAATAGCAAAAATGATCAGCAAGACAAGATCTACAAATAAGTCAACATGAGCTAAATTATTAGTCGTTTACTTATTGAAGTTATGGACCTTTAATAAGAATTTTTCCCATTTTGCCTATTATCTTGAAAACCGTAATAGATGGATAGAAACTTTAAATAGCAAAATGATCAACAAGACTAGATCTACAAATAAGTCAACATGACCAAAATTGTTTGTTGTTTCCTTATTGAAGTTATTGACCTTTAATAACAATTTTTCCCATTTTGCCTATTATCTTGAAAACTGTTATAGATAGATAAAAACTTTAAATAGCACAAATGATCAGCAAGACAGGATCCACAAATAAGACATAATGACTGAAATCTTCAGTCGGCTTATTATAAGTTATTTTAACATTTTTTGCATTTTTGCGTATTATCTTGAAAACTATAATAGACAAACAGAAACTTTAAATTGGAAAAATATCAGCTGGATAAGGTCTACAAATAAGTTAACATGACTGAAATTGTCAGTTAACTCTTGATAGAGTTATTCCCTTTATTGATGTTTTACATAAAAGTGGCCAATGTTGAAGATGCAGGCCTAGGTGAGCGACACAGGCTCTTTAGAGCCTCTAGTTTTGATTTACGACGATTAACTGCATGTTATATGTAAATACCAAATATATAGATGGTGTACAATTCGATGCAATCTGGTTAAACTTAGCTTCTCTATCGGCTATGATCGCTTCTCTATCGGCTATGATCGTTTCTCTATCGGCTATGATCGCTTCTCTATCGGCTATGATCGTTTCTCTATCGGCTATGATCGTTTCTCTATCGGCTATGATCGCTTCTCTATCGGCAAAGATGATACAGCTGTTTAATGTCCGATTTAATTTAATTAAGAATATTGAAAACAATCCCTTTGCATTTAAAAACAAAATCTATATATTTTCTTTTTTTTTTTATAAGTTATTATAAGTTATGATATTTGCAATAGGAAAATGATTTCTGAAACCACGGAAATATTCCATGATGATTTAAATTACCTTAACTCAAGAGATCAGTCATGATACAGATACAAAAATAAGTAGATGTGGTATGATTGCCTTTGAGACAATTATCCAACAGCGTTCAAATGACGTCGATGTAAGCAATTATATGCTATGATACAGCTTTCAACCATGAGCCAAACCCAAACTGCATATTCGACTGAACAGCAAGTGCGAGTCAATGTCATTTATTTTGAACTGTCATATATTTTTGTATTACATTTGTGGTGATTTATTGTAGCAATCACGAATCAATTCATATCTTGTATTTGAATTTACAATATACATATCAGCCTATATATATATATATATATATATATATATATATATATATATATATAGAGTATAAAAGGACCAACCAGCAAATTTACTATGCCGGATCGTCTAGAATAGACGATACTTGAGATTTATATATATATATATACTATATATATATATATATATACAGCGTATATATATATATATATATATATATATATATATATATATATATATATATATATATATATATCTAGCATAATCACAATACATGTAGTTGCCAAACTAGCTAACACATTAGTGCTGAAATTTGATCAATAAACATTTGGCTAATCGACAGAGATTTGAAATTGGCGATTCCTGGCAAAATATATGTGAAATCTTATATCATTTTATTTTTAATGGTTTACAATATTTTATCACATCCCTGACACGAAAAAGTGAATTCGCATGAATATCCAAATGATTAGCATAATTTCCAAAATAGTTATGAATTAGTTTTTTTATTTTCACTTAGATTATAAATCTTACCCTTCCTGAGCACCTGAGATCACCCGGTTTTGGTGAGGTATATGTTGCTCAGTGTTTTCTATGTAAAGTGTGTACTTGTCTTTTCTTCGTCCTTCGTTTTATTGTCATGATGCATGGCGTTGTCAGTTTATCTTTGATCTTATCTATCTGTACCTGTACTTACGATATTTGAAGTGGATACTTTACTCATTTTTATTAAACGTTCCTTTAATCTATCTTTGTAATTCGCTGATCAAAATAAAAAAGGGGGTTTTAAGATCTAAAACAATACTTATACCCCGGCAAAGTCATTAATCGTCATTACGTTTTTGTCATTATGGGTATTTAGAGTTGATGGCAGAACTTTGATAATCTCTAATATATAGATTAATTTACAATTCCAATTTAGATCTAAACAATATAGACGCTAGTCTATTGTTGAAGATCTTATTCTCTTTGTGGAGTTGCTGTCGCATTGACATTTATTCCAGATCTTCTTTTATTTATATACATTTATATCCCATTCCAATCAAACGTAGTTATATTATTTTCCCAATGGTTTACTTTCCAATCCTGTGTATGATAATACCAGTTTTGCCTTTATTGTACATTGTCATGCAGAAGTATATAAATTCATGAGACTAAAATCATTCTCACAAACCGAAATTAGTCTGGAATATTCAAGATAAGGGACTTTCCGTTTTGAATTTTCCTTGGAGTTCGGTATTTTTGTTGTTTTACTTTTTTCAGTCTAAATTGATAAATCATCACTGAGGACAACTTAGATAAGTTTAACCTTATCGAGCCATCTGTTTAAAAAAACATATTTTTGTAATGGGAGTAGGGGACCGTCTAATCCTTAGAATAACTGATACATCGACCAATTACTATTATATTCCTGTCGGTAATCACCAAATTAAGTGTTCAGTTTGGTCCTTGGCTTTCAAAGGTTTGGTTTTAGCATTGCTGATTAAAGGGAAAACCGGAAAAGCGCTTCGGACGCACGAAATTAATAAAGAGTTATTATCACTTATAACCCTTTCCTATTCTATCATAATGTAACCAGCATCTCCTTCCTTTATAGCAGGAATACGAACAAGTGAACACACAACAAAAAAATAACCAAATGATAATATGATTGTACACACGGATGTTTACAAAAGAAAGTAAGAAAAAAGAAAGAAAGAAAGAAATAATGAACGAATCAATGAATCAATGTATAAACAAACAAACAAACAAACAAACAAACAAACAAATAAAAATAAATAAATAAATTAATTAATTAAATTAATTAATTAAAAAATATCATTCATCTAACAGAAAAAATCTAAATCGTGGTTTTTGCAAGAACAAATAAATTCTTAGGAATATATATGTATTACATTTAGAAAATATATCATTTAAACAAATGAGAGGAAATAAATGTCCTACCTTCCATTTTAGATCACTAGAGCAAATATTTGATTGTGTCTGCAGCATTGGTCAATGTAACTGTTTAAATGTAAAGTTAAATATATGTAAAAGGTTGTTCAAGATAAGACCCGTCATATCCAGGCGTGTCTGACAGACATTTGTATAGGGTACAATTTAAAGGATTGAACATTTAATTAATTATCAAATAATTCATAATCGTTCGATTCCGAAAGTCCTGAAAGAGGGGAACTATTGTGGGGAAATTTTACAACTTTAGTATTCATATTTTGCTATAAAAATTTAACTCCAAAAAAGCAACTTTTTGTCTCGATCTGATGGCACAGATGATGAAAAAGTAGTTAAAAACCATTAGGACATTAACACAAACGTAAACAACGACGTTACACTTTCTTCTCTCAGTGTTTGTATTGTGCTTATCACGCAACACAAATATGTGAGGGTTAGCGAGATTGGAAGTAAAGGGAAATCATTGAATGAAACAAAAATCGCAGATAACAATTTCAATAACTTTAATACTTGTTTAAGATAAATGGATGAATTAAATAATAGTAAAGGAACCTATTGCAGGTAGTTATTAAATTTTCACCTGATAACATTGTAGTGTACTAACGTAGGAGAAACACAGGTTCCGTGTTGCTTAATTTTTATAATGAATTTTACAATACGTAATTATGTTGCAATTCTGTCACATTTAAATATATCTATATATGCTATTCAATATGACTTTTTGATTGTTCAAAATGCAACTGATTGTTCAATACATATTGGTGTTTGATGCCTGGAAACAAACTTTTTGTGACAGTGCACCATGAGACCTAACAGCAAGATTTGCAGCATTAAACATATATACATAACTTATATAATTTTGTATTGTATTTTGTATTTGTACCAGGTCGTACTTGAAAAACATAGATTGATCATACAGAAGAAATATTTCCATGCCAAGTGCCACGTTTTACTTTTTATCAACCAGTGCCTGCGGTACTCTAGAAGGCGGATGAAATCGCCTCAATTAACCACAATTTCGTCTTTCGTCTAAATTTTCATGGTTCTATATAGACCTTTGTCATGACTATTCTCTTACTAATTCTTGGCATTGAGATGAACCCCAAAAGTATTTCGGGCAGAGAGGGACGACACGTGTCTTCAATAAGGGTCTCAATGAGGTTTATAGAATAGAGAACAATGGGCGAAATGTACAGACAAATCTGCCTAAAACAAAAAGAATAGAGAAACATAGGGTAAAAAATAGAAAGAATAGAGAAAAATGGGGTGCTAAAAAATAAAGAATGGAGAATAATGAACCAAAACAATAAAGAATAGAGAAAAATGACTTAAAAAAAATGAAGGTCCCGCTCCCCTTATCCAGACCCGCCTCAATACACCGAAGAAAGGACGGCCTCGCTCTTTGACTTTATTTGAACATGGTTGATTTTTCCTACTGTGCATGAGTTCACAAACGAGTTGTATTCGTTTGGATATTTCTAAACGAAATAAGGACTAACGAAAATTAATAGGAATAGTTTTATGTATGTCGGCATGCGAAAATTAAGGCAGTGTAGTAGCATTCAAAAGTTGTGGTGTGTGTATGAGACAAAAAGAGTGTGTGAGGGGATTATGAGAATGCGTGTGCGTGTGTGAAGCAGACAGTCGCGGAGAGGAAGTAAGTTGAGGTGAGAAAGAAAGAATTCCCATATGTTAGTGAGAAAATGAGTGTGTGTTACAGAGCTTGTTTGTGCCTGTGGTGAAGAATGAAAGAGATAATGTGGGTAGAGAGATAGGATAAGTAAGTTCATGTGTTTGAAAAAAAAACATGATATGTTGTATGTTATAAATTTGTGAAATGTTGCCCCTCCCCTCCCTACGAAAACAAACCTTATATTTCACAGTCAGGTTTATATAAGCTTTCAGAAAATATACAACATACTTGGGCGTACCCATAATTTATCTTCCCCAAAGCAATTTCCATAAATCAAAATTTAATTAAAACTATATTAATATTTACAGAAGTCATATCGAAACTTCATAACATTCCGACGTTGGAAAAAAGAAGAACATTGTCAGATAAAAAAGAAAATAACAAGAGTTAGCAGTGAGGACTTGAACCTCAGTACGATTATACAATTTATATATGTTGTGTCAAGTTGTAATTTCGTACAAATTATAATTTGTACAGGGTTTTTGTATTTTGACACACACCTTCTTTATAATATAACAAGTTAGGGAGCTACCATTTGATTTCTATAGGGTGGGGGGGGTGAAATTTGAAAAAATAGGCAGGACAGGAGTTTTGAGTAAAAAAAAAAGGCAGGATGACACACTTGCAAAAAAAAAGTCAGGATGACAATTTAGGTAAAAAAAAAGTCAGGATAAACTTTTAAAAAAAGGCAGGACCGAATAGAGTGCAAAATAAAAAGGCAGGACAGAGATTACAACTAAAATAAAATGCAAGACAAAATTTTTCATCCTAGCCCCCTCCCCCATAAAAATCAAATGGTAGCTCCCTTAGTAGTGAATTTACTAGGACTTGAACCTCAGTACGATTATACAATTGATATACATAACCATTTAATGTATAATTTTTCAAAATGTTTGGCAGCTGGATCTGTGGTACCCTTTAATGTGAACTGTCAATCTACCATGATTGTGTGGATGGGGGTTAACAAAATAGAGAATAATGGACAAAAAAATAAAGAGTAGAGAAAAATGGACCAAAAAAATAAAGAATAGAGAATAATGAGGAGCTAAAATATAAAAAAAAAATAGAGAAAAATGGGCAAAAAGTATAAAGAATAGAGAAAGTGGCCTAAAAAATTAAAGAATAGAGAAATGAAGGGCCCCATCCAGACCCTCTACCATTACCGTTATTGATCCAGTAGTAGTTTATAGGAATAACGCCTGTTTCAATATAACCTTTATTATGTACGATAGAGAAGTTTAGGAAGCCTAATTTATGAAACTTTTTAGAGAAGCAAAATCAAAAACGATATACAGTTCGACTTTGCCTGCAGACGTTGTAACCTTAGTTTAAGTATAATTATATGTTCACTTAAAGTCAAAGTCAAAGATTTGATTGATATAAAATCCAAAATCTGGATTATCATCAACACACAGACAAAGAACAAACATTAATCATTACAATCAATTATATAACAATACAGAACATAAAAAAAAAGAGTATATATATATATATATATGAGAATTTTTATTTTTCCCTTCTATCTATTTGACTGAGGAGGTACAGTTTTAGATACTAGTCAAAGGCGGATTTAGAGGGGGGCCCAGGGGAAAAAATTGGTTGATTATATAGGGAATCACTGAAGCATGACCGGAGTGGGCCCCCTCTTAGGCAGTCAGTGGGCCCCCACTTATGAAAATTTCTGGATCCGCCACTGCTAGTAATACAATTTATATAATATAAACATAAAATAACTTAAGTTAGTGAACGTCTGAACTTGTACATCTCATTAATACCTTTAATGCAACATTTACTGACATCATAATCATTACTTCGAAATATAAAATAGAATTTTTCAATGTCTGAAAGATTATTGAAAGATGGTAAAATATCTGAAATATTCTGAAAAAAATGATACCTCAAATCATTGAGTTTGGTACATTTTATGGTAAAATGTAATTCATCTTCAACTTCAAATTTACAAAGGGGGCATAATCTGTTTTGTAAATCAATCTTTTTATGTCTACCTTTTTCAATCATAAGGATACTATTACTTATCCTTATTCTTACAAAGTTTGAAATATCAGCTCTGTCTATATCTAATTTTAAAAAAGTTCTCCATATCAAATTTCTTCTTCAAATCCTTGTAGGTTCTTATAAATTTGTTTCCTCTTTTATCATTAACACTTTTTGAAATGGAATTTTCCCAAAATTTTATGAAATCTTTTTTCAGTTTTTTATTTATAGCAAAAGTTAAACGATTTTTACTAAGTGAATTTTGATTTTCCCAGACATGTTTAAATCCAACTTTTTCAATTAACAATTAAATTTTTGTTCTATACAGTCTGAGTTATACATATTAAACTTGAAATCTACGGGATGTACTAGAAATGCCATTACCGAAGCATTTGCTACTGAGCGGATTACAAACAATGAGACAGACAGGATTGCTATTGCCGGTTTTTTTTTTTGGTAAAAGTCTTTTATCTTGGCTGAATTTTGTCAAACCTTTCGGAATTTTGGGTCCTCAACGCTTTTAAAATTCGTGCTTTATATAACCTTTCTAACTTTTTTGTTATTCCAGCATCACAGATGAGTCATTTGAAGATGAAACGCGCGTTTTTTTAATCTTGGTATCAACGGTGAGTTTTTTTTACCAATTAAATGAATGGTTGCTCCTTTACAGTGGTGGATCCAGAGGGCGGGGTTTCGGGGTTGAACACACCTTTTTGGACGATCAATGCATTTGAATGGGGACATATAGTTGGAACCCCCTTTATCCTGGGTTGAGAACCCCTTTAAAATGGCTGGATCCGCCCTGCTTTACTGTCTGTTTACTATTGCAGAGATCTATTTGTCAATGAATTATGTAAACGGCATTCATTGATCTTAGTGGGAAAAGATTTAAAAACACTGTGAAAAAAATTGCAATCTTTAAAAATAAAAACATTAAAAAAAGAAGAAGAAAAAATGAAAAAAATCCTTATGCAACATTTAAGCTCAAGCTGTTTAAATATTTACAAAAATTGGACGCTTCATGAATATAAATCGTAGCTACATAATATGTTGACGTAAACAAATGAAGCGTATAGTCCGATAAAGAATATAAACACGACTTAATGGGGAATAGCTTTGGATAGACCTTCAGCTTCCCATGTCGACTAGGAATATAGTTATTGTATATAAAAGTTTAGTTAACAAAAATAAATTTGGGATTAATCCGAACAACTTCAGTAACTGAGATATCCGAGGATCTGGATTGGGGTCCTTCATTTCTGTATTCTTTAATTTTTTAAACCATTTTTCTCTATTCTTTATAATTTTTGTCCATTTTTCTCTATTCTTTATATTTTAGCGCCCCATTTTTCTCTATTCTTTCAGTTTTTGGTCCATTTTTCTCTATTTTTTATATTTTTAGCCCATTATTCTCTATTCTGTGAACCCCGATCCACACCCTCATAAGGGTGAGAACGTCTATACGATGAGGTTATCGGTATACATTTTGATTCTTCCTATGCGCATCCGATAGGAAGGAGAAATAGTCATACGATCACACTACAGGAAGTTAATTCTTCCTATAAACACCCGACAGGACGGTGAAATATCCCAATGAACGCCCGTCAGGGAGATGGTATCTCCTAAAGAACACCAAACAAGGAGATGAATTCTTGCTATGAACAGCCGAGACGGGAGGATGATATTTCCAAATGAACACCCGACAGGGATCTGATATCTACCAATGAACACCCGACAGGGATCTGAATCTACCAATGAACACCCGACAGGGAGCTGATATCTACCAATGAACACCCGACAGGGAGCTGATATCTACCAATGAACAACCGACAGGGAGCTGATATCTACCAATGACCACCCAACAGGGAGATAATATCTCCCAATGCAGATCAAACAGAGAGGAACAATATCGCTATGAACAACCAACAGGAAGGTGAAATATCTATGTTCTTCCCTTTTCAAACAACTATAAGTAGTTGCATGTACTATCAATATTGATAAAGTATTGCCAAAAAACCATCTTAGATTAACAAATGTACAAAATACACGTTTGCATCCATATTAATTTCATATCGAGTAATGATTCGCATAGATGACCATTATGCATGAACGAGTGTTTGAATTTGGTTGGGGGAGAAAGGGGTTGGAGGAGGCTTGGGTCTTCATGGTTGTATTCTTTAATTTTTAATGCCATTTTCTATTTTCTCATTCTTCTCCCATTATTCCCTTTCTTTAAATTTTACCTACATCTATTCTCTTTTCTTTATTTTCATGACCGATGTTTCTCTATGATTATGTTTTGACCATTGAAACCATCATCAAGACACTCAGAAATGTTAGTTTACGCATTTTGTTTTTTAGGTAAGCCGGTTTACAAAAATTAATTTTCATGCTTAGGCTTTAAGAAATGATCCAAAAAGATCAAATATTTCATTTTATTTTAAGCAAATTTATTTCGTGCTGCCTAACAATGATTAACAGAAGCACATGGCTTTATGCAATCTTTATTCAGTAATCTTGATGCGATTGCAGAATGATACTGATTAACGACCAACGGGTTGTCCATCTGAAAAAGAAAAGAATTTTCATTCAGAATTAATCATATAATTTCAACTGGAGGAAGTACATAAAAACTCAAAAAGACGTTACTTTTATTGCACTTATTGTGGCTATAAGTTACATGTAGGACTACCCTTATATAAAAATAAGGAGACGTGGTATTATTGCCAATGAGACAACTATTCACCAGACACCAAATGACGTAGATTTAAGTGCTTTTTCTTTTTTTTTTTTTTTTTTCAAATAGTCATTTCTAAAAAAATATAAAGGCTTGTGAATTTTACCCCAGTAAGCAGATCATATCCAACACTGATTGTCCAGTGTTCCTAATACGGATTACACTTTGTGGGATTTTTCTGGTTTATTTGTAGTGCACAAGCTGTCGTTTGAAATGCACTTCAAGGCAAGTTATATTTTGAGGAGGTAAAATTAGTTGTGAACATTGCCTTAAAAATTCTTCTATCAACTTTTCCAGCTTTTTACACTTTGCACAAAGCAACTATCAAATAATCTATTTCTAGGTTTATTGTACGGCAAAAGTGCTATAGCAGCTAGATTTGAAAAAATGGACTAGCGTTGAATTCTCTTGATTCACAATAAACGGATCACTTACGACTGTTGTCATGACATGCGCATTTCATGTTTATGCAATCATAGTCTTGACCAGCACAGTCTAGACCTGCACAATCAGACTTTTGACCACAGTGAGAACCAACATGGACAGCTCTCTCTACAAAAAATACAAGTATTACAATATAAATTGAATTTATTCAGAATTTATATTATTACACTTTGAATCTAGATCATTTTATTTTGTAACCAACCACTTAGAACTTTTTTGAAGTACAGATATGTATATATATTAAAAGTTAAAATAGAAAAGAAAATCGGGATGTAAAAAAAAATAAAGTAAGTTTCCTGTATCATGTATATGCTCTAATAAGAATAGTAGATACCTTTACGTGAATGTTAGTAGGAAAACCTAAAATGTTTCTGCAAACAATACGGATGAGCGTATATCGTCTTTAATCGATCCGAAATTTATGAGGGTGTGGATGGTGGTTTACAGAATAGAGAATAACGGCCAAAAAATATAAAAATAGAGAAAAATGAACCAAAAAAATAAATAATAGAGAATAATGAGGTGCTAAAATATAAAGAATATTGAATAATGGGCAAAAAGTATAAAGAATAGAGAATAATGGGCAAAAAGTATAAAGAATAGAGAAAAATGGCCTTAACAATTAAAGAATACAGAAATGAAGGACCCCCCCCCCCCCAGACCCTCATGTATGTTAAATTGATCAATACTGTATGGCGGTAGTATGTCCAGGTATGGCAAGCCGTTCTCGTCAAAACTATACCATTTTTCGAAAAATTTACACACTGAGAATTAAAAAAAACATTGAGATTAAAAATACTAAAAATACACACTGAGAATTGAAAATTACACAATGAGATTTCAAAAAGACACACTGAGATGAAATAAACTGAAAAATACACACTGGGAATTTGAAATTATACACTGAGAATTTAAAATTACACACTGCGATTTGTGCGCACATATCTAATTAGCATACTTACTCTGAATCTATTACAAGCTTAAAACAACTAGGGACAGGACTCGTTAGTCCTTCAATTTGGCGCTAAATGTTTTATAAAAAAACATTAAAAAAAGAACGTATAGAAAGACTACGTTATTAAAGACCAATAGAACAAGAAAAATACCCACTTACTCTCACTACAAAATATAACCAAATGGTGAAAAACTTTATTAAAATTATAAGAAAACATTGGAACAATCTGCAAAAATACAAACAATGCAGTCAATTTTTTCCCAAGTGCCTATTATAGCATATAAACGTAACAAAAATATAAAAGATTACCTTGCGAAATCAGGGTAATAGTTGAAAGACTTTTGAAAAGGGACCATGCTTAATCAGTTTTAAGCAAAAAATCCCGATATACTGTAAGTAATAATCTGAATTATAGGCAACAACCTTATGAATATGAGTTAGCAAAAAAAGTTTTTAAGTCTTGAAATTTATTACGAATGTTGGTTGTAGGAACCGAATTTCATTATAATGACAAGAGTTCGGGAGACCAAGATATTAATCTGTTGAATTATTCATCTCATGAATATTCATTTGTAATTGCATATTAATCTCAGTGTGTATTTTGAAATCTTAATTAACAATTCTCAGTGTGTGTTTTCAATTTATTTCATCTCAGTGTGTCTTTTTAAAATCTTAGTGTGTAATTTTAAATTCTCAGTGTGTGTTTTTCATTTTTTTAAATCTCAGTGTGTAATTTTAAAAACTCAGTGTGCAATTTCGATTTCTCAGTGTGTTATTTTAGGTTCTTAAATCTCAGTGTGATTTTTTTAATTCTCAGTGTGTAATTTTTTCGAAAAAATGGTTTAAACATAGTTTTGACGTGAACGGCTTGCCATATCCAGGAGTATGTATTACAGAACATCTGGAGAATCAGGAGTACGTATAATGGCACAGCTTGTTGACCAGAAGAACGTACTTTGGAACAGCTTGTGAACCAGACGAACGTATTTTAGAACAGCTTGTGAGACGAACGTATTTTGGAACAGCTTGTGAAACAGATGAACGTATTTTGTAACATCGGGAGGACTAGGAGAGCGTCTTTTAGAACAATTGGAGGACCATGCAGGCGAACGAATTTTGTAACACCGGGAGGACCAGGAGAGCGTCTTTTGGAACAATTGGAGTACCAGGAGTATGAGGACTAATTATTATTGAATGTACAGATAAGTATAAGTACGTATTATGGAACATCTGTCTAGTGAATGGTCGAATTTATACTCACTTCCGACTGGATGGTCTCCACATTCACAGTGTCCCTGTGCGTTACATACACCATTTTGTCCATCGGGACAGGAGCACTGATGTCCGTTATGACAAGCGGCACGTTCTAAAAATCAAAGCAAACATATGTATACAAGTCGTAATACATCACAAGAACAAGTTTTTTAATTCATGTCAGATCGTTGCAACGCAGAATATTTTCGTTATCAAATTTTAATTTTTTCAACATTTTTCAAGATCATTAATTAATCGTATAAAACAAGATTACAGAGCTAGACGGCTATAAGGTTGGGAGTTATTTCATAAAAGATTTTTAAAATCACTGCAGAAGTCTACTGGAAAAAATTAAATGAGCGTTTGTTCATTATTTCTGAATTTAGGTTTATCGAAACGTGTAGAGTCAAATGTTGGGATCGAGGCTTGGACAGCCGAAGAAACAAGCTAAAACTCTTTTTCACGACGTTTTCATGTTAACTGGAAAAAACTGAGGTTGCTGGCACACTTTTATGACAACATCTTCATGAAAGTTTTAGACCTTCAAGCGATTTTGACCGTAAGCGACATTTGTTGTTCTGGATAAGACATGCTTGGCTTATGACGCTCTAAATGGTAGCATTTAGTTGATATCCTAAAGTTTTAGCTTAGAATATACGTGATGAACAAACTATTGGATTTCGGAGCGCACTGAAATTGATATAATATGATAATATGGGGTAAAACTTTAATATAAAATTATTGTTTTAATCATTTCTTACTTGCAGTAACGGGTCTACAGTAACACAAGTTGTCTTGTAAGTTACAATATCCGGTTGTATTGGTTACACATCCACTACAGTCAGCATCATTATGGCATTGTTTATTATCCGGATGGGGGTGATGAGGTGGGTTGTGATTTCCTCCGCCATGGTGTTGCGCACAAACGAATGCTGCAACAAATAGTATCGCATATAATAGAAAATTAAGTTTGATATATGCATATATTGTACCGTATAACTATTGAGTATGTTCTAAAGCAGGGTCTGCATGAGTGGTTCTTCATTTCTGTATTCTTTAAGTTTTAGGTAATTTTCTCTCTTCTTTATATATTTTGCCCATTATTCTCTTTTCTTTATATTTAAGCATCCCATTATTCAGTTTTAATTATTTTTTGGCCAATTTTTCTCTAACCATTGCCTATTACATTGTATTTTCTATTCTGTTGACTCCATCCAGACCCTCTTAAGGGATATTTTTTATGTTCCTTCATATGCACTCATTGTTATCAGGGCTTCAATATAAATTGAGAACGGAAAAGGGGATATTTGTTTTGCAGTAATAAACAGCAAAACAGAGTTTAATTTTAATGCGTAGAATTATGTTTAAACTATTGTCAGTAAGTATGGAAGAATTTCATTTGAGTCGACAATATGTCCGGTAACAAGTGTCACGGGATTGCTTCCTTTAGAAAATGTGGTAGATACTTAGTCAGCCGTAAGCGGTTGAGCTAAGGAAGTACTTCTTTACCTCAGTTGGTTAACGCGCTGCCTTGTAACACAGAGGTTCCGGGTTCGAGTCCCGGTGGAGTCAAGCAATTTTGTAATGAAATTCGTGCTCTCCGGTTACACAAGGATGACTTAGATACCCGTATGTTGCAAGGGGAGGGTAACCAGTCTAGTGGCGACCGCAAACATGTTTAACCCCCGTTACATAGTGTATGTCCAAAATCAGGAGCCTGTAATTCAGTGGTTGTCGTTTGTTTCTGAATATCATATTTGTTTTCATTTATTGTTTTGTACATAAATCAGGCCGTTAGTTTTCTCGATTGAATTGTTTTTACCTTTGTCATGTCAAGGCCTTTTATAGCTTGTGGGTTTCGCTCATAGTTGAATGTCGTACGGTGACCTATAGTTGCTAACTTTTACTTCATTTGGTCTCTGGTAGAAATTTGTCTCATTGACAATCGTACCACATCTTCTCATGCCAAGAAATCCTAGCTAAAATTCCGGTAGACCTCCTACGGCACCCATTAGTAGTTAAAGATTTGATTTCATTCAACAAATTAATTTATGACCTTCATGTACGTGTCGCTTAGAACACGGCCATATACCAAATGGTCAATATTAATCATCCATGTAATTTGCTCTATGGGATATTTGCAGAATTTCATGATCAACGGAGGCAATTTCTTGGCATGTATTCTTAAAAAACAGGTTGTAGGTACCCACTGTTAATAGTGACGTAAAAATTCTGAACTTGCGTTGTATACCTTATTTAAAGTTAATTTAGAAAACAACGCATATGAAATAACACTCAAGGATTTATGCATTGAAGCTAAACGTATAATTTCCTGTCAAATCAGTCAGTTGTCAGTTGACTCTGAATTTTTGTCATACGTGCTAATTACCCATGCTTAAAATAGGCGTCATGCACGTCCGGTCGAAATGGATGCGTTAAATCCGGTACCTCGTGTGGGAAGAATTTACCGCTCCATGTACATTATAGGACCATTGCAAGAACTCTTCAGTAATGAAATTGTAGGTGGCCTGTTGCACGATTAAAGTTAAATATTTATCACTGGGCCTTAAGCAGATTCAATCAATCAATCAATCAATCAATCAAACCTGTAGATATTGCCTACCTGTTGCATTTGTTATGCTGAAAACGCTTTGCTCTTGAACCATCCACACCTAAGCCGCAATGCCGTGTTTGTACCGCGCTGTTGCATTGACTCCAAAGTTTCAAGTCGTTTGCTTAACATAAAATAAGGGTCAAGCTACGCTACTGAAAAGCCAATATTTTTCGTTTTAATCTTAATTTTAATTGCAGAAATTATAATTGTTCTTACTGATTCCAGTATTTGTGGTCAGATGTAAGAACTATAACTCTAGAACAAATCATATTTGATATGTTGTATGCTCGTGTAAACTGTTCGTTTAATCGAAACAAAGAGCTTCTGTCACGTTATCTTTTTCTTTACGTTTTGAGCTTTTCGTTTATTGTTTATGAGACCCCCCCCCCGATGAACATCGGGTCTTATTTAAAATTTAAAACAAAAAGAAAAGATTTGTTGGATATATTGCCCCCCTTAATCATAATAGTGTTTTTCTTTAACAAAAAGTCATACGGATCCTCGAATGAAAACTATAAAAAATAAGAATATGAATAATAATTTTTTAATATTTAAATGAAAGCAACGGATAAATAGCCCTGTGCAGACAAAACTAGAACGTTTAAATACTTGTACATACCAACAAAGCAAGCAAAAACAACAGCCTTAATCATCATGAATAACCAACTTTACTGTATGCAGATTAATGCCTGCTTCGTATTCAATGACCCTATATATACATAGAAATGTTATGGGGAGCCTAACCGGGTTTTCTGTGAAAAAATTGTTACGAAAGGTATTGCTTTGTTTGTTGAAGGATTTTATTGGTAAATAAAAGAATATAAATACAAGAAAAAATAAAACTCGCGCAAATCTTATATAAATTATAAAAAAAAAATTCTTTGAAAAAAACCCGTCCCTCTTAGATACCTTATAATAGACTTTGTAATGACTTACACAAGGTTATACATGTATACTCGTGACAATGTGTTCACAGGCCAAAGTTTTGAATAATTGGACTACTTTTATTTCCAAAATTTTGATCCAGACTAAAGTTCTAAATATAAGGACAGACCATGAATGCAAATAAAAAAAAAATAGTAGAGCGCAGACATGGAAAAAAATAGCAGACTATGTTCTTAAGATAATCAGCAAGCCAAACATCATTATATAACAAGAGGCTCGTGAGAGCCTGATATCGCTCACCTGTAATTTCAGTTTCAGGCATTTGACTTATTTGTAGATCTTACTTTTTAAAGTTTTTAAGTATTTGGCCAAGTTGTTTCAGAGAAAAAAAAATTGAAAAAGATTTTCACAAAAAATGTAAAAAAAAAAACCCAACGTTTTAAGACTCCTTAAGGGGTCAATTGACTATTTTGATCATGTTGACTTATTTGTAGATCTTACTTAGCTGAACATTTATTGCCATTTATACTTTCTCTCTATCTAAAAGTATTATAATATTAAAGAAAATAACCAAAAACAGTAATTAAAAATTTTAATAAAAATAAACTATTTCCAACAGTAACCCAACAATGGGTTGTCGAACTTGTCTGAAAATTTCATAACAGATAGATCATGACCCATTTATCACTTTAACTCCTTTCACTTTTGCTCTAACTGCTGTAGGTTTTGAGATATAAGCCAAAAACTGCTTTTGTCCCCTATGTTCTATTTTAGCCATGGCGGCCATGTTCATTGATGGATCAAAACTTCGGATACAATTTATAAACTAAATACCCTAAGGAACATTCAGTTCAAGTTGGAAATATTTGGCCCAGTAGTTTCGAGAAGAAGATTTTTTTTAAAGTAATAGACTTGCACGAAAAAATGTAAAAATAAAAGTTTAAAGGAGTCAATTGACTATATTGGTCATTTAACTTATTTGTAGATCCTACTTAGCTGAACATTTTTGCCATTTACACTTTCTCTTTATCTATTATAATATTAAAGTTAATAACCAAAAACAGTTAAGTTTCATAAAAATAAACTATTTCGGACAGTAACCCAACAATGGGTGGTCCAATTGGTCTGAAAATTTCCTAGCAGATAGATCTTGGCTTATTCATTACTTTAATTTTTGAGATATAAGCCAAAAACTGCATTTGACCCCTATGTTCTAATTTTAGCAACAGCGGCCATGTTTGTTGATAGATCAAAACTTCGGACACATTATAAACCAGTTACCCTAAGGAACATTCAGTTAAAATTTAGAAGTATTAGGCCAAGTAGTTTCAGAAGAGAAGATTTTTAAATGTTAGCAAATTTGATGAACAAATTGTGTAAAATGTCTTTAATGGGCAATTACTCCTTAAGGGGTCAATTGAAAATTTTGGTCATAATAACTGTTTTGTAGATCTTACTTTGCTGAACATTTTTGCTGTTTACAGTTTATCTTTATCTTCAATAATATTCAAGATAATAACCAAAAACTGCAAAATTTCCTTAAAATTACCAATTTAGTGGCAGCAACCCAACAATGGGTTGTTTGGTTCGTATGAAAATTTCAGGGCTGATAGATTTTGACCTATAAAACATTTCTACCCCATCTCAGATTTGCTCTAAATGCTTTAGTTTTTGAGATATAAGCCAAAAACTGCATTTGACCCCTATGTTCTATTTTTAGCCATGGCGGCCATGTTTGTTGATGGATCAAAACTTCGGATATAATTTATAAACTAGATACCCTAAGGAACATTCAGTTAAAGTCTGAAGGTATTTGGCCCAGTAGTTTCAGAGGAGAAGATTCTTGAAATAGTTTACGACGACGACGACAGACAACGACGACGACAGACGACGGACGACGACGGACGCCAAGTGATGGCATGAGCTCACATGGGGCCCGTCGGCCCGGTGAGCCAAAAATGGAACAAGAAAATCACCATAATATAACTGACCATATAAACTTGACCAGCACCATGATACTTCCTAGCTTTCTATGGTGCAGACTAGGCTTAGATTTATAATAAAAAAAAAACAAACGGATCATTTTCCCTTCTCAACGAAGTCTCCTTCAAAATCAACATACGTGTACGGTTCGAACAAAATAGTCATTATGAATAAAACTTTGTATACACACTTAATCACTAAGAAGACAAAATGACCCTTATTGATTTTCAAGGACAGAGGTCAAAGTTTATGTTAACGGTAAAGGACTACCGGGGTACGTCAAAAATGTATACATGATACAGACTTAACATTTAGACCTATCTTCATATCGCTTTTTCTACTTTATCATCATAAAAAGGGTCCACCCGAAAATTCCTATTGTTTTTCAAGACGGAAGGTCAAGAGTTAGGCAACGGTCGTCAAAACTAGGTCAAAAAGGTAAATCTAAATTCCTTTCGAACCCTGATCACATTGTTCCACTTGCACTCAAACGACCCAATATATTTTCAAGAATAGGGGTCTAAGTTCAAGCTGAGTCTATATGTCTCGGTAAAAATCTTTTTAACGATACAGACTAAAATGTTTAGTTAATCTTGATTAATCTTTGCTTGTCTGTTATTAATTTTCATGATGGTCAACTATTGATTTTGCATGGTAAGAGGTCATAGGTCAAGCTGAAATTAGGTTCAGTCATTACAAATTCAACATGATACCAAGGCAGCTCAAAGTTTTGGTCAATCTTTATGAGACGTGTATATTTGATCACACTTTAGAAGATAATGCAGTCATATAACATTTTGTCGTCAACTAAGGCTAAACCGCTAAGCAATCTCAAAACAAAATGGTATATTCTTTATTTTTTGCATATCTGATCAGCATTACTAATACATATATATATATGTAACGTTAAAGAACATAACAAACTGAAGGCCGTACGGTGACCCATGGTTGCTAACATCCACTTCATTTGATCTCTTTTGGAGAGTTGTCTCATGGGCAATCATACCACATCTTCTTATTTCTATATATAGTTACTTGGTCTCAACGGGATTTGAATATAATTATCAGTGTAAATATAATTTAATGACGTACACCTCACATGTATATTCTCCTTTCATTCATATTCGTTAACACGATACATGGTCCTGGAATAACGCTGATCAGGTACGCTCCTGACCGAAACTTTAAAACTCTGGAAAGTAAAAATATAAAATGATAGAGAGCATAAAATTCAAAAGTTCTAAACAGAGCAGTCAAACCCATACAACATTACTTGTAACTTTAAATTAATTTTGGTATAAATTCATGATTTTTAAACTGAAAATGTACAGTCAAATGTTTTATTTTTTTAAATGCCCCTTCCGGAACACTTAGTACTGAGCAGCTGATACCCTTGGCACTGGTACTGAGCGGCTGATACCCTTGGCACTGGTACTGAGTGGCTGATACCCTTGGCACTGGTAGTACAACAGTAACAGTCGTAGTCAAGACGACAATTAAAATAAATATTCTCGTTCCCTTATTATAATTAATTATATCCCAGCCTAAAATCAGCGTGTCGTCTATATATAACGATCAATTATATCCCAGCCTAAAATCAGCGTGTCGTCCCCATATAACGATCAATTATATCCCAGCCTAAAATCAGCGTGTCGTCCCCATATAACGATAATTATATCCCAGCCTAAAATCAGCGTGTCGTCCCCATATAACGATCAATTATATCCCAGTCTAATATCAAACATGACATGCATAGTACAATTCTTGGCATTCGCTTAATCAAGTACTTTGGATTACATTAGAATTATTATTAAGTAGGACAAGTCTGTGACTATTCGGTGTGGAATTGTCGGTGTAGGAAGATAAGTGTCAAGTAAATAGCCAAAAATTGTCTGGGAAACGAGATATAAATACATTTTCAATTGTATTTTTTTTATGGTATATATACAGTCTACCAAAAGTTAAGCACCACCTATTTTTATTGCATCAACATTTTTTTCATTTTAAAAAATCAGTTATTCCTCGAAAAAGAGAAAACATTCAATTAGCAATTTTGCTAACATATACCATAAACAAACCATAACTTAAGTTTGGTCACTTATGCAGGTTCTATGCATTTAAATTCTGTGTTCTTAGAAATAGTGAAAATTGCACAAAACAGAAACGAAATTTAAATTTTACTGTGATTTTATTTTTTTACAACAATTTTAAATCAGCCAATATCATTAAAATTCTCTACAAATAATCTTTGGTGTGTTTGGCAAATTTAATGTCAATATTTGAGTCAATAGGATGTGTAACCACCTCTCTTCCGGTACAGTTCCATAACACGGCGTCTAATACTCTGTACAAGCCTTCTGAACTTTAGTTGAGAAAAATCTATTCCATTTATCAACAATTGCCAGTCTTAAATCGCCAAGATTTTGCAAAGGTGGATCTCTGCGATTGAGATTTCTGCCAATGGCATCCCAGACATTGTTCGATAGGGTTCATGTCTGGAGACATGGAAGGCCAAAAGATAGTGTCAGTGGCTTCTTGCTCTTTGTACTCGGTTTCAATCTTTGCCCTGTGTAGTCTAGCGTTGTCCTCCATGTACAAGGGTCTTGACGCAAGTGGATGATTATCAAAATGAGGGACTACAATGTTTCTAAGCACCAAATCCCTGTATGTCTGTCCGTTCATGTTACCCTGCATAATATGCATACCCAGCTTTCAACGATATGAGAAGCTACCCCATACTGTAACACCACCAGCACTAAATGCAGTCGTTGGGCAAATGTTGTTTGGGTCATAGGCAGTTATATTTTCCCGCCAAACTTGTATTCTGCCGTCTACTGGTCGTAGCAGAAACCGACTATCATGCATTTTTTTGCCAGCTTCTCATGTTACAGTGTCGATGATCATTGTCAAATTGTTCCCTATTGTAGGACAATGCTGTTGATTAAAAAAATACTCCATTCCAGGACCTTTTGTTTTCCAAATAATTAATATTACCAATAATTGATAAGTTCCAGGTCGACGGGTTCAAACAGAAAGATTTGAAAGCAGAGAAAACTGTGTATCTTATAATCGGCATGACTTTATCAGATGACAATACCAATACTAAAATAAGGCTTACGCATAGTTATATACTTTAATTCAGTCACGGACCCGCGATATCACGGGTGTGTTCTAGTATGATTTAAAGGTATCGAAACAGTGTATTTGTAAAAGTGCAGGTGACAATTAATAAAAAGTTGCTTGACGGGTTTATCGGAGTTCAATCTTTTTTGTCGTAATGAATATTCTTAGTGTATGTTAAAGGCAATTCATAACACCAAACATAAATAATTTTTTCCAATAGTTAAAAAAATATTGCCAGTTATATTTTAGGTAGTGCTTAACTTTTGGCGGACTGTATATTACATTAAACTAGTGAAATGTAGATATATTTGCCTTCTATCATTTATATGATTTTAGTATTTTGATTATTTAAGCCTTCGGTATTACCAGAGACATATATATACAGTATAAATGTCTCTGGTATTACACATACAACTGTTGGACTATATATCCGTTACCAGATAAAAATCTTTCCATGACACTATTTATGACGTCATTTACTATCTATACCATTAAGCTATACTGTATCTCTGTGTTGTACTAAAGTTGTTGATTTATTACGCCTAAGGGTATATAGTCCATATGGAGGTGCCCCTACTTACAGGAGGCTTATATACAGAAGCAGAAAACCGAGCGCCATCTGTCGTCATGATGATCGTTAGAATAATACAACGATGACCTTTAACGAATCGACATTAAACGAATCGACATGTTTCAAGTTACAAAACATCAATATACGAATTTAAGCGTGTCTATGGCAAATATTTAAGCGACGTGGTTACAAATGAAAAATAGCAAAATAAGAAATAGTATACCATAGTTAGATTTAGTGAATTACAAAGTCGCAAATAAAGAATCTCAAAGTTACAAATGTTGAATTTCAAAGTTGCAAATACAGATTTTAAATATAATACGATTTTGAAATTACACAGTTGCAAGTGGCAAATTGACATTTACGAATTAAGAATTTTGAAATTACATAGTTACAAGTTACAAATTGACAATTTACGAATTAATAATTTTGACCCCGTTGGCTTTCCATAATAAATAGGCGTAGGTACTTTAATTGAGTCACGGACCCGCGGGTGTGTTCTAGTAACTAGGAACTATCCATGAACAGTTAACCTTCTTATCTTATTGCAAGTCCTCCTTATTGATCTGCGACAAGTACTGTACAATTCTAATCTGTTATCCATTTATACGACTTTTGAAAACTCAAAGGTTGACTAACATTAACGGTTTCAATTTTATTGCACCAGATGTGCATTTCGACCATTTCTGTCTCTTCAGTGATGCTCGAGACCAAAATATTTGAAAATCAAAAACCTGTTACAGCCTTTGAAGAGCTGATTAAACCAAAAAGGATATAAAGAATATTATTAGTCAAATCCGGACAAGGAAACAGAGCTTTGGGTGAGAGAGATATATTCCTTAATTATATAGGGTCGTCCTTAATTGGACTTCTCCCATCCGGCAGTAAAACACGTATTAAAGAAGGGTGTCCGTTTGGCTGTGCCGGATGTATGAATACGCAGCCACGTCCGGTCGGAATGGAGACGTTAATTCCAATGCCTTGTGTGTACGTTAGATAATCATTCCAACAACTCTTTGATTGATCCGTAGATGGCCTGCTGCAGTTAAGGCAAAATTTCTCTCCCAAAACAACATACTCTCATTTTCCAGTATTTGATATTCCCGCCGTCCATCCCAGTAAAATTAACGTACAGAATCTACATATTGGATATATTGAAGATTTCAGTGTTGTCATTCTGAATACACATAAAAAAAACCAGCAAACATATCAGACTTTTAATTTCTTTTGATTTAATAATATTTTATTGCATTAATCAAGCAATAGGATTGGACACAAGTTATAACAACTTATATTAAGTCCTATCCTTACATATACAATACACATATATGATGACAGCAAACACATACATAATATAGCGACAGTTATAGAAAATAAAGGAAGGAGGTTTAATTGGTACACTAGACGCGTGGTTCGTCTACATAAGATTCATCGGTGGCGCTCGAATCAATTTGGAAGGCCAAATATAAAAACAAACTTGAAGAGAATTGAAAACTAAAAATTCGGAAAAGTTGTGCCAAATACTTCCAAGGCAATATATTCCCTGGGGTTAGAAATAATTCAACATTTTAAAGACAGTAAATGTATAGAAAATGAACGTATCAATGATAAAATGTTTGCAAGAAATTTAAATTGATGATTACAAAAGAAAATAGCTATGGACAGGCAACTGTTTTAAGCTTGTACTTGACAATGTAATTATGGAAATTTCACACTTTCGTTATACTGTAAATTTGTACATAAATATTTTTACAAGCTGTTGCTTTGTCCTCTACATAACACTGATATTGATGACAAAAATCTTTATGACAAATCGTATTAAAAGGTAGAAAGAGTTTGTAGTTGGGGATATCATCTTTCAGGTAAGAAGTTTTACTTAGTATTTATAAACTTACCACAATTCTCCACTGAAAGAATATATATATATATGAGTATCTACATGTAATTGAGCGTTTGCTCCGAGTTGGAGTCTTCACTGTGACTATCAGATGAAGAACAACAATAAAAGCACTTTCCCTTTGCCTTTGTCAAGTGAATGTAATGAATTATGATTATAACATACCTCAAATTTACTGATATCAAAATCTACACATTGAAGTTCAGATACAAAAAAGACACTTGTAACTTCAAGTGGTACACCGTTAAAATTGAGATAGATTACCAGTTAGTTCTTAAACCTATATCAAGCTAGATAGTTTGCAAACTTGACGCTTTTTAGTAATATTGTGAAGATCTTTTATTAAACAACACATATTTCCCGGAAAAAAAAATTCACAAATAATAAACCGATTGAGATATCATTGAATATTTACTTAGTCTGAATGGTCTATCAATTCATACGCAGCGATGACGGAAGTGTTCTAATAATAACTTTAAAAGTGTAGCATATTAAACTTCTGACACTTTATGGTAAGTATACGTGTTCTCTCAATATTTCGAAAACAGCTAAAATTGATTCATTTGACAAAGAGCTTAATTTTGACGCTTGTGATTTATCTATAGAAGTACCGGTCAGTTAGTACACAATTTATCCCTCAATTTTGCAGAAAAATTATCAGGGTTGGATCCAGAAACTGAGGTTAGGGAGGAAGTAATCCTTATACTGACTTTATACATGAGCTTCTTAATAAGAATGAAATGAAGGACTTCTCCCATCCGGCAGTAAAACACGTATTAAAGAAGGGTGTCCGTTTGGCTGTGCCGGATGTATGAATACGCAGCCACGTCCGGTCGGAATGGAGACGTTAATTCCAATGCCTTGTGTGTACGTTAGATAATCATTCCAACAACTCTTTGATTGATCCGTAGATGGCCTGCTGCAGTTAAGGCAAAATTTCTCTCCCAAAACAACATACTCTCATTTTCCAGTATTTGATATTCCCGCCTTCCATCCCAGTAAAATTAACGTACAGAATCTACATATTGGATATATTGAAGATTTCAGTGTTGTCATTCTGAATACACATAAAAAAAAAACCAGCAAACATATCAGACTTTTAATTTCGTTTTGATTTAATAATATTTTATTGCATTAATCAAGCAATAGGATTGGACACAAGTTATAACAACTTATATTAAGTCCTATCCTTACATATACAATACACATATATGATGACAGCAAACACATACATAATATAGCGACAGTTATAGAAAATAAAGGAAGGAGGTTTAATTGGTACACTAGACGCGTGGTTCGTCTACATAAGATTCATCGGTGGCGCTCGAATCAATTTGGAAGGCCAAATATAAAACAAACTTGAAGAGAATTGAAAACTAAAAATTCGGAAAAGTTGTGCCAAATACTTCAAGGCAATATATTCCTGGGGTTAGAAATAATTCAACATTTTAAAGACAGTAAATGTATAGAAAATGAACGTATCAATGATAAAATGTTTGCAAGAAATTTAAATTGATGATTACAAAAGAAAATAGCTATGGACAGGCAACTGTTTTAAGCTTGTACTTGACAATGTAATTATGGAAATTTCACACTTTCGTTATACTGTAAATTTGTACATAAATATTTTTACAAGCTGTTGCTTTGTCCTCTACATAACACTGATATTGATGACAAAAATCTTTATGACAAATCGTATTAAAAGGTAGAAAGAGTTTGTAGTTGGGATATCATCTTTCAGGTAAGAAGTTTTACTTAGTATTTATAAACTTACCACAATTCTCCACTGAAAGAATATATATATATGAGTATCTACATGTAATTGAGCGTTTGCTCGAGTTGGAGTCTTCACTGTGACTATCAGATGAAGAACAACAATAAAAGCACTTTCCTTTGCCTTTGTCAAGTGAATGTAATGAATTATGATTATAACATACCTCAAATTTACTGATATCAAAATCTACACATTGAAGTTCAGATACAAAAAAGACACTTGTAACTTCAAGTGGTACACCGTTAAAATTGAGATAGATTACCAGTTAGTTCTTAAACCTATATCAAGCTAGATAGTTTGCAAACTTGACGCTTTTTAGTAATATTGTGAAGATCTTTTATTAAACAACACATATTTCCCGGAAAAAAAAATTCACAAATAATAAACCGATTGAGATATCATTGAATATTTACTTAGTCTGAATGGTCTATCAATTCATACGCAGCGATGACGGAAGTGTTCTAAAATAACTTTAAAAGTGTAGCATATTAAACTTCTGACACTTTATGGTAAGTATACGTGTTCTCTCAATATTTCGAAAACAGCTAAAATTGATTCATTTGACAAAGAGCTTAATTTTGACGCTTGTGATTTATCTATAGAAGTACCGGTCAGTTAGTACACAATTTATCCCTCAATTTTGCAGAAAAATTATCAGGGTTGGATCCAGAAACTGAGGTTAGGGAGGAAGTAATCCTTATACTGACTTTATACATGAGCTTCTTAATAAGAATGAAATGAAGCTATAGCATTATCCTTAATTGTAACTTCACGTTCCGCTATATAGATGATGTCCTCTCACTATATAATTCAAAGTTTGGTAACTATGTTGAACGCATCTATCACATCAGATTTGAAATACATGATACAACAGATACAGTTAATATAAAAAAGAAGATGTGGTATGATTGCCAATGAGACAACTGTCCACAAGAGACCAAAATGACACAGAAATTAACAACTATAGGTCACCGTACGGCCTTCAACAATGAGCAAAGCCCGTACCGCAGAGTCAGCTATAAAAGGCCCCGAAATTACAATGTAAAACAATTCAAACGAGAAAACTAACGGCCTCATTTATGTACAAAAAATGAACGAAAAACAAATATGTAACATATAAACAAACGACAACCACTGAATTACAGGCTCCTGACTTGGGACAGGCACATACATACATAATGTGGCGGGGTTAAACATGTTAGCGGGATCCCAACCCTCCCCCTAACCTGGGACAGTGATATAACAGTACAACATAAGAACGAACTATAAAAAAGTCTGCCTCATATCTTGACTAACATCTACAAATTGACAATGAGGGTCGGTTGAGAACAAACTTTACGACAAAAGAGATTATTTCAGCTTTCCAATTGTGAACTTTCCATTTCTATGTAGCAATATTCCGACAGCGCATGCATATGGAGTATATATCTCCCAGTTGATTCGATATTCCAGAGCTTGCATTTCCTATCATTCATGGTTTCCTTGGTAGAGAGGATTGCTGCTTACAATGAAACTTTTGAACAAAGAGTTCCATGTGGTGAAGCTGAAATTACCACTTCGAAAATTATACGGACGCCATTACGAGTTGAATGACCGTTTAGGTGGAATATCACAGATGACGACAGATATGTTTAAATTGTCTGAACCACAGTCCCGTCCTCTTTTCCATGAATGTGACCTACCGATTTAGACTTATTAACGGGTTTGTACTTACATGAGCAGTACGACGGTGCCACATGTAGAGCAGGTTTTGCTTACCCTTCCGGAGGATCTGAAATCACTTCCGTGTTTTTTGTGGGGTTCGTGTTGCTCATTCTCCAGTTTCTATTTTGTGTTTTGTGAACTGTTGTTTGTCTTTTCTTTTTTTTGCCGTGGTATTGTCAGATTGATTTCGGCTCATGAAATTGAATATCACTTTGGTATCTTTCACCTCTCTTTTATAATATTTTTTTTTCAAGTAAAAACATTATACTTTTCAGATTTTAAGGAGACGTAATCCCGCTGTGCCCCTTGAAGCCACCCCTGATAAATGAGTATGCTATTTAATGACAGTCACTGTTGTCCCTAACCTTTTGCAAAAACAAATTATATGTAAAAATAATAATAAATGCACATTGGATTTATATTGTAAATTGTTTTCTTCTCCCGAATACCAATGACATATTTGCCAATGTACGTTAAGCTAAAAAAAAAAACATCAATCAATCAATTACACTTTTTGATTCATTTGTAAATAGTAATGGAGCTATAGTGTAACCTTATGGATGGAAGCGTCTGACAACTCATTCAAAGTAAAATAATAGTAGAATTTACTCTAGGTCGAAGGAAGTAAACTATTGTCCATTTAATTACTAGCCTTTCTTGATAAACTTGCTTGAGACAGAGAAAACATTCTAGATAGCCTAGTAAATTAATTAGAAAGACTAGTAAATTGATAAATGTCAGATTGCTTTTCGTCACTAGATTAGCTAGTAAATCTACTAGCAGTTTTTCTCGTGCTATTTTCTCGACTAACATTTCTCAACAAGGGACGTTGTTCTCCATTGGGAATGATATGGACTTCTTTGAAAAGTAAAAAGTAAAAATATTTAAAGCATAAAATGACAAATAGCTGTTAATTGTCTTTGTTTATATCTTTATATAGCAATGTGCAGTTAACTATCCATATCCGTATACTGAAATACGGATATGGATAGTAAACTGCACATTACTAGAAAACAAAGAAATATCGATGTCAACGTTAAAAACGTTAATAATATCATATTAATAGACAGGAAATACGAAAAAAATTGCTAAACATTGATAAACAAAATTTTAATCTGCTAACCGAGTCCCTGTGTACAAAATAAGGTACATTTCTCGGTATAGGCTAACTCTTTTTCAAGGATGAAATTTGAAAAAAATGGCAGGACAGGAGTTTAGAGTTTAAAAAAAAAGGCAAGGTGAGACACTTTGCAAAAAAAAAAATAAAAATCAAATGGTAGCTCCCTAACTGATGTTTGACGAAAATGGTAGTTAAAAAATGTGTTTAAATATCTATACTGAAGGTTGATGTTAATAGTAGTTAAAAAAAATACAATGTAACGAATGGCATTCAAATCGTAAATCTCATTTAACGGATAAAGGTGACACTTGAAAATAATAGCCATTAATTTTGTTGGAAACTATTAGATTTACAAACAAACGTGCTTTTTATCATTTGCACATTTTACTTACAGACCGGTCCTTAGACTCAATAAATGAAATTTCATAGTATTGATCATTTATAACCAGTAAGTCTGAATAAGTCTGAACTGAATGCTTCGTTTAAATACTAGAGAGGCGATTCCGACGGCAAATAGGAATAACATAGAGACAAAAACAACACAAGAGCCCCCAAAAAAACCAAACAAACAAACAAAACAAACAAACAAACAAACAAACAAAAACAAACAAACAAACAAAAAACAAAAACAAAAAACAAAAACAAAAACAAATTTCTAAAGGTAAATATACAGTCTTCAGCGATAGTTCCTTTACAATTAATATGTCAAGCTTAAAATCCGTCAAACTATATAAATGATTATAAGAGACTAACAATCAAAGATTTGCCATAAACACTTAATATCACGTGATTCATCAAATGACAAAAACATATTGAGATATACCAACCCCTTAGGGGTTCTGACTTTGGACAGACCTATCAATAGATTTAAACATAACTAAATATTCTTTTATACAGCTATGATCATTTACGGTCCTACATTCAGTCGAATCTATATTTTGGCATTGCACAACAGATATGTGACAATCTGTGCCACAAGATCATGTTTTTCCCCCGACTTTTTTATGACCTCTTTACACTTAATTCATGGGACGTGTACAAAGTGATATATTAGTCTTGGAAACATGATTATGGTTAGTTTTTATTGAATTTGAACAAACCTTTTATTCACTATGGGTACTCTCTGATTAGTAGTTTGTGTCAAATCTTTTTGTAAGATTTTTTGTGCTTTGTGTCGATCTGATGTCAATATGAAAATAAGAAGATGGGTTATGATTGCCAATGAGACAACTCTCCAACGGACATCAAATGACGTATAATTAAATAACTATATGCATGTCACCGTACGGCCTTCAGCAATGCGAAAACCCCATACCGCACAGTAAGCTATAAAACTGCAGAGTTCTCGAAATCTTTTTTTTTTCCTGGTGGTCCTTCAAAAAAATCAGTTGGTCCTCACTATTATTTCTATTGCAAAATTCAATCTTGTGTCGGTCCTTGGTAAACTTTGGTGGTCAAAACCTTCGGACCACCACTTTTCGAGAACTCTGTTAAAAGGCTCCGAAATGACAAAAGTAAAAACAATTCAAACGAGAAAACTAACGGCCTGATTGATGTACAAAACAATAAACGAAAAACAAATATGATAGACAACATTTTCAACGTTGTCGATTAGGGACGCTATTCATGTTTTTAAAATCAAATTGAAATGTTTGTTTGTTTTGTGTTTTGGTGTTTAACGCAACTTTTAGCGTCCTAACCTTTGCAAAAACACATTATATGTAAAATAATAATAAATGCACATTGGATTTATATTGTAAATTGTTTTCTTCTCCGAATACCAATGACATATTTGCCAATGTACGTTGTTAAAAAAAACATCAATCAATCAATTACACTTTTGATTCATTTGTAAATAGTAATGGAGCTATAGTGTAACCTTATGGATGGAAGCGTCTGACAACTCATTCAAAGTAAAATAACAGTAGAATTTACTCTAGGTCGAAGTAAACTATTGTCCATTTAATTACTAGCCTTTCTTGATAAACTTGCTTGAGACAGAGAAAACATTCTAGATAGCCTAGTAAATTAATTAGAAAGACCAATAAATTGATAAATGTCAGATTGCTTTTCGTCACTAGATTAGCTAGTAAATCTACTAGCAGTTTTTCTCATGCTATTTTCTCGACTAACATTTCTCAACAAGGGACGTTGTTCTCCATTGGGAATGATATGGACTTCTTTGAAAAGTAAAAGTAAAAATATTTAAAGAATAAAATGACAAATAGCTGTTAATTGTCTTTGTTTATATCTTTTATAGTATGTGCAGTTAACTATCCATATCCGTATACTGAAATACGGATATGGATAGTAAACTGCACATTACTAGAAAACAAAGAAATATCGATGTCAACGTTAAAAACGTTAATAATGTCGTATTAATAGACAGGAAATACGAAAAAAAAATTGATAAACATTGATAAACAAAATTTTAATCTGCTAACCGAGTCCCTGTGTACAAAATAAGGTACATTTCTCGGTATAGGCTAACTCTTTTTCAAGGATGAAATTTGAAAAAATGGCAGGACAGGAGTTTAGAGTTTAAAAAAGGCAAGGTGAGACACTTTGCAAAAAAAAAAAAAAAAAATCAAATGGTAGCTCCCTAACTGATGTTTGACGAAAATGGTAGTTAAAAATGTGTTTAAATATCTATACTGAAGGTTGATGTTAATAGTAGTTAAAAAATACAATGTAACGAATGGCATTCAAATCGTAAATCTCATTTAACGGATAAAGGTGACACTTGAAAATAATAGCCATTAATTTTGTTGGAAACTATTAGATTTACAAACAAACGTGCTTTTTATCATTTGCACATTTTACTTACAGACCGGTCCTTAGACACAATAAATGAAATTTCATAGTATTGATCAGTTATAAGTCTGAATAAGTCTGAATCGAATGCTTCGTTTAAATACTAGAGAGGTGATTCCGACGGCAAATAGGAATAACATAGAGACAAAACAACACAAGAGCCCCCAAAAAAAAACCAAACAAACAAAAACAAACAAACAAACAAACAAACAAACAAAAACAAACAAACAAACAAAAACAAAAACAAAAAACAAAAACAAAAACAAATTTCTAAAGGTAAATATACAGTCTTCAGCGATAGTTCCTTTACAATTAATATGTCAAGCTTAAAATCCGTCAAACTATATAAATGATTATAAGAGACTAACAATCAAAGATTTGCCATAAACACTTAATATCACGTGATTCATCAAATGACAAAAACATATTGAGATATACCAACCCCTTAGGGGGTTCTGACTTTGGACAGACCTATCAATAGATTTAAACATAACTAAATATTCTTTTATACAGCTATGATCATTTACGGTCCTACATTCAGTCGAATCTATATTTTGGCATTGCACAACAGACATGTGACAACTGTGCCACAAGATCAATGTTTTTCCCCCGACTATTTTATGACCTCTTTACACTTAATTCATGGGACGTGTACAAAGTGATATATTAGTCTTGGAAACATGATTATGGTTAGTTTTATTGAATTTTAACAACCTTTATTCACTATGGTACTCTCTGATTAGTAGTTTGTGTCAAATCTTTTGTAAGATTGTTTGTGCTTTGTGTCGATCTGGTGTCAATATGAAAATAAGACAAATATGATAGACAACAACAAACGACAACCACTGAATTACGGGCTCCTGACTTGAACAGACACATACAGAATGTGGCGGGTTTAAGCATGTTTGCTGGCACCAACTCCTCCCACTAACTTGGGATAGTGGTGTTACTGTACAACATAAAAACACACTGTACATATCAGTTGAAAATGTTGGCCTATTTTCTCCAGTCTATTTTGTTTGCCCTTTATTCTGCTTTTTGCCCATTATTCTCTATTCAGACCCTCAATAATGGACAAGTAAATATGGTATGTTTATAGAGAAAGTCTTTTAATCTCCATGATATCTCTAGCAATTTTAATTTCAGGTCTGGGCAGAAGCAGATTTAAGGGGGGTTATGGATCTACATATATGATAAATGCATAGAATTTTTACAAGTTTCACTCCAAACTGGCTTAATTTTCCAGGTGTCCCCGCTTTTCCAAATCATGAATCCGCACCTGCTGGGTTATGTAAATGTTTTAAAGAATTAGTATGTGCTGTGCTCATATCATACTAATTTAATTCAGTTAAATTGTAGTTGTTATGGTAATCGTTGATCCCTTTATTTATTGCATGACGCCGATTCAAGTATACATGGGTATTACCGAACAACAAACAACACATGTGCAGAGTACTTCATTATAAATCTCATTTTGCTGTATTTTTACAAATATTTTTAAAATCAAATTGAAATGTTTGTTTGTTTTGTGTTTTGGTGTTTAACGCAACTTTTAGCGTCCTTGATTGTATCATATCGGACAGTTTTCTATGGTAGAGGAAGTCGGAGAACCTTCGTTGTAATCTAAATTGTAACCCTTGGAACAGACTCGCAAAATACACCAAATAATATCCAAACACTTTATTAAAAATCTTCTTATCCGATACTTATAATTGTGATAACTGATTTAATGGAGAAATATACGATTGCGACAAAACGCAATTTATAGGAAATTTTAAAAAGTTAAAAATGATTCAAAATGTCAGGAACTCGAATTCCGAAAGAAAAATGATGACCATTTTGATACAAATTATAATAGAGTACTCTATAAGAAAGACCCGTTTAACTTGTAATGCCCCTCCCCTCCACACACACACACTTTTTTTTTATTAAAGCAAAATGGATATCTTCTTTCCCTTCTTCTCGGATTTAAATGGGGAAACATTGCATGCAAAATACGTTCTACGTCATTTGGTCTTCGGTAGAGAGTTGTCTCATTGGCACTCATACTACATCTTTTTTATATATATAGACCCTATTATCGTACCCAAATACATATATTGTGTTGTTTGTTACTTGCGTAACTTCCAGTGGGAAATATTTCATGCATATTCAGTACAACCAAACATAGAAGTATCCATATTGATTTGAAGAAAAAAAATTGCCAACAAAAAAATATCCTCGATTATCGGCGTAAAACCTCAAATTTAGACGTTACCAATTGAGACGCAATATCGTGCGTAACGTCAACTACAAACAACAACCACTGAATTACGGGCTCCTGACTTGGAACAGACACATACAGAATGTGGCGGGGTTAAACATGTTTGCTGGCACCAACTCCTCCCACTAACTTGGGATAGTGGTGTAACTGTACAACATAAAAACACACTATACATATCAGTTGAAAAATGCTCAAGGTTTAGGCGCCCGTCAACATGTTTAACCTCGCCACATTCTATATGTAACTTCATAATCTGCAATGCATTCCATTGTTAATATCTGGTCAATTTTCCTTCATGATCAGGCAGCATGGGATGAATAATTATCCCTTTCAAAATGTACACCAATATTTGTAAGCAAAATATCAAAATTAAAATTGTGTTGCCTTTTTTTAGAGGAAAAACATTTTTCATTAATTGCATAATTGATACACGGAAGGCTGCTTAAATAGACAAAATCTTCGGTACATTGTGCTTTGAATATTCAGTCATCTTGTGTGGTCCTCGATAACAAGCTGGTAACATACGAATGTTGATTCTTCGCATGGAAACAACACAATTATCCAGTAAAATTATTATCAAAATGAAAGATACACCAGTAGACCTCAATAATGAGGGTGTGGATGGGGTCCTTCATTTCTTTATTCTTTATTTTTTTAGATCATTTTTCTTTATTCATTATATTTTTTGTCCATTATCCTCTATTCTTTATTTTTTTGGCCTATTTTCTCCAGTCTATTTTGTTTGCCCTTTATTCTGCTTTTTTTTGCCCATTATTCTCTATTCAGACCCTCAATAATGGACAATAATGGACAAGTAAATATGGTATGTTTATAGAGAAAGTCTTTTAATCTCCATGATATCTCTAGCAATTTTAATTTCAGGTCTGGGCAGAAGCAGATTTAAGGGGGGGGTTATGGAGCTACATATATGATAAATGCATAGAATTTTTACAAGTTTCACTCCAAACTGGCTTAATTTTCCAGGTGTCCCCTCTTTTCCAAAATCATGAATCCGCACCTGCTGGGTTATGTAAATGCTTTAAAGAATTAGTATGTGCTGTGCTCATATCATACTAATTTAATTCAGTTAGATTGTAGTTGTTATGGTAATCATTGATCCCTTTATTTATTGCGTGACGCCGATTCAAGTATACATGGGTATTACCGAACAACAAACAACACATGTGCAGAGTACTTCATTATAAATCTCATTTTGCTGCTATTTTTACAAATACTGTGCATTAATATTCGAATATAAAAGTAACAAACTCGTGTTCCATTTCAAAAGATACTCGAGTAATATGCAATTTAGCATACAAACACAGACTTTTGCAAAATAAGACATCAAACAGAACCATTTCAACAGAACAGTGACATTGTATGCCTGAATGAAACCAAAAATGTGTTACAGTTGTCATGTCGGGGCATTAATAGCTTACTTTTTCATTGGTGACCTACATGTGTAAGTGCTTAAATCTACGTCATTTGGTCATTTGGTCTCTTGTTGATAGTTGTCTCGTTAGCAAATCATACCCTATCTTTTTATTTTTATAAAGAAAGAAAGTTTAACGGATATATTAATTATACTTCGATCTTAAAGACGAAATGTATTGATCTTAAGATCAATTTTCCAAGGATTTTGCAATAATAAAATGTGACATATATCGAGATCAGTATCGTTTATTACTTAGACAAAAGATATCCGGAAAATGTAGAAAAGTGGCTTCCATATACTTTTCGGTTCCTCCTGTTCTAGCCTTAATATACACTTTATCTCCTGTCCTTAGTTCAATGAGTGATGTAACGGTTTGAGCTCCGTATGTCGATTTAGCAGCATATCCTCCTGTATAGAAATGGTTGTTCTTGTTTAGCTGGAAGTGAACTGCACCGCTACCGTTCGCCATTATAGTGCAGGAGAAGATATAGATTCCATTCTGTTTTACAGTGTATATTCCTGTGCTAGAGTCGTATTCTCCTCAATATTGATCTTTGTGTCGTCAAACTTCACAATATCATTAATGTTGGCCAGAGTTTGAGAGGTTTTCAATGATGCAAAAAATGTGGGTCTTCGTTCGAGATCTAAAAAGAGAAAATATGAGGGTCTGGTTGGGGTTTTGGATTAGAGATTATAGACAAAGTACCAAAATAAAGAATAGATCAGCGCTAAAATATAGAAAAAAAGACAACAAAAATTAGAAAATAAAGGAAAAGGCCTTGAAATTAAAAAATACAGAAATAAATACCCAACATTCTGACCCTCTTAAATTCTCGCTCGATCAATTCCGTTTCTCCAGTTTCCAGCCCCGTTGATTATTTCCACTACATTTGGAGATTTTTGTGTTGATTGATTCTATTTGTTTTATTTGTTAAAAAGGGGGGATTTAAAGTAGTAAAGATGTTGAAATGATTTTGTTTTATCTATAATGTATATACCTAAAATGCCGTTTTTTGTTGCTGGTTTTTCCCTAATGCATATAGTAGTTTTACTATACGCACCGGTCTACAGTATAATGTCAATAGGCTAAGTGTTCTATCAGGTTTATGCATGTGTGTTCGCTACTTTCATATACAATATTCGTACAGTGGAGGAAAATATTAAATGTATTTTACGAGCTTCAGAAACTAATGGAGCTACCATTTGATTTTTAGGGGGCTAGGATGAAATTTGAAAAAATAGGCAGGACAGGAGTTTTGAGTAAAAAAGGCAGGATGAGCAACTTGGTAAAAAAAGGCAGGATGACAATTTGTGTAAAAAATTCAGGATAAACTAGTAAAAAAAAGGCAGGACCGAATAGAGTAAAAATAAAAGGCAGGACAGAGATTACAACTAAAAAAAGCAGGACAAAATTTTTCATCCTAGCCCCCCTCCATAAAAATCAAATGGTAGCTCCCTAAGAGAGTAGCGAGCTCTACGAGCTTTTCTCCTGTTTCATAGCGAGTACAAATAACTTTTATATTTTCCTACACTGTACGAATATTGTTTTTATCTTGCAATTCAACATTGAGCTTAAACGTATAGTTTTTCCCATACTAATAGTTGAATTTGTTTCTTAACATGACTTAAACGCGGATGGGGACTGTATTTGAATATAACCGGTAGCTCACAACAGAAGGAGGATACCAGGAGGCTGTAAACATCTGCTATACGTTTATCGCTTCATGTTATCTGTTAACCTGTATGTGTATAGTAGAAAGGTCATTTGCAGGATACATTATTATTATCTCCATGAAACAGAACAACTTTTGTCAAACATGATGGCATTTTTCGGGGCCTTTTATAGCCGGCTATACGGTATGGGTTTTTCACATTGTTGAAGGCCGTACGGTTGCCTTTAATTGCTTACATGCACTTCATTTGAACTTTACCAATGGTGGATAGTTGTCTCATTGGCAATCATACGACATCTCCTTATACTTCAACTTGAAAGTTTGGATAATAACACAAATATGAATGTTGTTGTATTTGACTTAAAGTATTGTTATTTCTTATTACACTAAAGCATTAAAATCACCTCTAAACAGTTAGAATATAACGTTGTAACGCTTGTAAACATTGAAACGGACAAAATGTCTCACAATTTTGTCATAATTCTTAACTTAACACACGAACATACCATTCTTCAAATTAGGCGTTGCTCTCATGATCATATGAAGAACGTCCTCCGTAACACATGTTGTTTTTCCTGAAATTAATACCATATGATGAACTGTGCACGATTTAAATTAATAAAATGGCTAGCTAATTGAATAAAATCTTACAAATGCTATCCAGAGGGATAAATATTGCAATTGCTAGCCCCCCAAAACAAATTGTACAACTGTTACACAGAGAATCACTTTTATACGAACTATAGCCATCACAAACTTTTACAAATACTAGTACTAGCGAGAAAAACTAAAATTTGCAAACTATATATGCAGCTGGTGCCTCAATCAGATTAACGGGATAAAATTCTTTTGCGTCTGCTTTTGTTCTGTTAACTGTTTTGGTTTACAAGGAATGTACATAAAACACACTAGTTTTACCACTAGTATTATTGAATTTAAATGAATAAAAGGAGATGGTGTGTAAAGGTTATTTAGAAAAGCCAACAAACAATAACATAATAACACACATATAGAGTCACCACGCGGTCTCCAACACATGCACCAATTGTGGCTATCAACCGCTTTGGGTATATGCTGATCTATGTCAGCATGTACCACCATCGACGCTACATATGTTGATGTAAACTGACGAGATCCTTTACAACTCTGAAACAAGTCTGTTTTTTATTGTTTCAAACATTTATAAGCATCATTGTTGAAGGCCGACCGGTGATATATAACTGATAACATCCACGTCATTGGGTCTCTGGTAGATAGTAGTCTCATTGGCAATCATACCACATCTTATTATTTTATATTATATATATAAAACAATAAAAGGCAGAAGATACAAAGCGGACATAAGTAATCACAAGTCGACCACAAAATGACAACACCGTTACGAAAAACGAAATCACAAACTGACAACACCGTTACAAAAAACGAAAATCACAAACTGACAACACCGTTACAAAAAACGAAATCACAAACTGTTACAAAAACCAAAATCACAAACTGACAACACCGTTACAAAAAACGAGATCACAAACTGACAACACCGTTACAAAAAGCGAGATCACAAACTGACAACACCGTTACAAAAAACGAGATCACAAACTGACAACACCGTTACAAAAAACGAGATCACAAACTGACAACACCGTTACAAAAATCGAAATCACAAACTGACAACACCGTTACAAAAAACGAAATCACAAACAGACAACACCGTTACAAAAACGAAATCACAAACTGACAACACCGTTACAAAAAACGAAAGACGACGAAAAGACAAATAAGTCAAAACACTGCATATATAGAAAACTAAACAACAGCAAAATGAACATAACAAAAAACTGATCCGGATATTTACATTGTGTCATTGATCAAATTTATTCGTTCAGTGTATGTTTACTTGTTTTTGTTAATATGTCTTTTGATTGAGTTCAGCCATTTCAATTGATATTTTATAGTGTGTCTTTCTATGTTGTAATGTTACACTATTGTTTCAGGTGAGGGTGAAGGTTGGCGCCTGTTAAAACGCTTAAACCCGCTGCATTTGTTTGCACCTGTCCTAAGTCAGGAACTTGTTGTTCAGTGGTTGTCGTTTGTTGATGTGATTCATAAGTGTTTCTCGTTTCTCGTTTTTTATATAGATTAGACCGATGGTTTTCTTGTTTGAATGGTTTTACACTAGTCATCTTTGGGGCCCTTTATAGCTTGCTGTTCGATGTGAGCCAAGGCTCCGTGTTGAAGGCTATACTTTGACCTGTGACTTGGAATTGGCACTAATACCACATCTTCTTATATCTATTCTCACGTGCTCCGGTTTTGGTACGCAGATCTTGTTCATTAAGTGACACCCGTCATGATACTCATGGAGAGTACAAATTATGCTATAAGTCTCATTCGTCCATGTGACATTGTATTGTGGTTACGACAATTGGAACACATCTTGATGATCAGTGACACAGGTTTTCAATAACGGTCATCCAACTCGAAATGGCGTCCTAGCGTAAAACTTTCGAAGAAATGATTTCAACTTTACCACTTGGAACCCTCGGTTTAATAGCTTCCTTGTAAGCTAGATATGAAACACAAGGTCTTGAATATCTTTTCAACTGGGAGAAAAAAAATCTTCATATGCAGGCACTGCTGGAATGTTTCATAATAAAAATAGAACATGCATACGCAACTTATCTCGAGACTTATACACGTACATTTAGAACCTAAAACAGCGGCAAATCGACAGCAAAAACTGATAAAGGATCCAAATACAATTGTCTATAGCTTAATGAGATTTTTTTATAACTATGTTCAACATTTTTTACATATATATTCTTACCTGGATTACAACTGCTTGCTGCTTTCCCGCAATAAGCACACAATAAAACCAAGACGAGAGTCGTCGCAATCATTTTATTTTTGTGGTTGCTAGTTTTGGCTCCATTATTTTGTGTTCCTTCATTTGTAGTTTCTGATATGATATTATTTGCCAACATTGTTGTAATTTGATATACTAATTACATTTTGTCACGCATTTGTAATGTAATAATTACATTTTCAGCTATTTAGTATTTAAAGTATTACAGTTTTAAAATTACATGAAGTATTTTTTTCTGACATTGCATTACTGTGATAATGATATTTAAGATTTTTTTTATCGAAAAATGATTATAAATCACATACTGATATGATCTAAATATTCAAATGGCATATTTTTGCAAGGTATGCAGTTCAGTCTCAATGTAGCTATTTCGAACCATATGAATATATATTTGGGCTATACGCGTATGGTCATGACCGTTCCGGCAAAACGCGTTTAGTCGTACCATTTTAGTATAATTCTTATATGATTTGCATATCTACAAATACTTGAATTGGATTGGTTCTTAAGCATTTTTTCCCCTTGTTTTACACTTCGATAGACCATGTTGACGAAACTATTTTCGTAACCTTCATTGTGATCTATTCTTGCGCGATACAGATGCATGCAGGCTCAATGGGTTCAAGCAAATTGAAATTGAAAAAAAAAATACATAACTGTTATTTCTGTTCTTATGAATACTAAAAAGAAATAATGCATTAAAGATTGGAAAATGTATAAATTTACAATAAAATAAAATTAAGCGAAATTTCATAAGATGAAGATTATTCCGTTTCTTGTATGCTTCAAATTTAAATAATGTCGCATTAAAATGAAGTTTTTGAGAGAAGGTATTATTTGATTTTAGATTCTATTGCATTAATCATGGCGGCTTACTCCTTAGTTTCGAAATGTCAATTGTGCATTTGATGGTAAATAGTAGCCAATGTACAAAAAATGGTTAATTAAAAATTGCAAATGTTTGGGTTAAGAATTATAAGGATTAATCACATTTTTTCTAGAGATTATTGATGTGTAAACTGGGTCACTGACTCGCAAACTTTAAATAAAAGTCCTTTGGACTTTCAGTTTGTTAGCTAATCGCCCCAGTTTACACATCAATAACCTCTAGAAGAAAAGTGTTTAATCCTATAATATTCTCGTTTGGTTATTTATTGGCCGAACCAAATGATTATTTAGACCATATAGGTATTTTTCAATTAAAATTCTAACTTCCTACGCAGGAACATACAACTCGTTCTCGGGACCAAAATCGACACAAGCTACTAGCTGAAAAGCCTTATCTAAGACATGTCGTCTGAAACGTGCCCAATGGTGTATCTGTTATCTTGCCATCGCTAGACTCAATTTAAAGCGCCTTTATCCTGTCTACTTTTTCGCCTGTAAGTGATACCACAGACGTAAGGGGGGATAGACATTTTTCCACGGTGTTTAGATTATTTTATTATTATTATTATTAGTATTCATTCTAATTTCTTCTTATTTTCACTTAATTGATGTGTTCTTGCTCCTATTCATACGATCTTAATATAACAGTAGTGTGTACGCACTACCCGCTATTTCTTATTTTCCATATAAGAATAGAGGAACAGCACGTATTAACTACTTTCATTGTAAAATCGTACGAGCATGAACACTGGTTCATATTCTGGACGCCAGTCTTTGCTCCTTTCAATTGGAAATACGGATAACAAAAAACAAATAATAAACTGAGAAATTGAAAAATCTTAATAGTAAACTCGTTCAAAGGGTATCTAAACGTTTCAATCTTCAAAATCGCTTATCTAAAAATACCGAAATCACTAACATTTTTAATAATAAAAATCGTGGTTACCCTTCTATCGATAAGTGTCATTCCAAAAAATGACTTACATGTCCCAATTTTTCCACCAACAATACGGTAAGGTCCACGTTTAATGGTCGTACATTTTCCTTAAATGTTGAAACTGATATCAATTGAAAAATTAACAGTATTATAGAAAAACAAAGGATATGGGGTATCCATCCATGACACAAAATCAGTAAATGCACAACAAAAAAAAACATACAAAAAGCAAAGGAACAGCGCTTTTATTGCTGTTCTTCATCTCAAAGTCACAGTGAGACCTCAACATGGAGCAAAAAAAAACCTCTAACCTCACTGTAAGTTTAAGGCGGCCCCTAGCACCGGCTTAAGCCGAATTCTTTGCAAAACTAATTTGGATAGACTTTGTAAGATGTAACACTACCCAATCGGGCCCGGTCGAAAAAGACCATGCTGGAAAGTAGTACATATTTTAAAACAAAATAGTTCCTACGCACAGGTGTAACTCTTAAACTGTGTAGCATATATTTTAGTAATTAAGGTATCAGATGAAAGGTGAAGGACTGGTTATCTATTTACTCACATGAAACAAACCGGGATGCGGTATTCAGTACGTAGGCGAAACTGGACGCTATTTATCTAAACGCACGCAAGAATACCTTTATTGTTTTAAAAGACCCCATAAATTCAAAAGTATCATTTATCAACACCTTAAGAAGCACAATCATCCTATTAAATATTTAACAGTTCAACCTTTAGAAGTAGTGAATAAGCAGCCCGCGGAATCTCATTCAAAGTTTGTACGATCACGGAAAACAATTGAATTGAATTGGATTAAAAAAATACAGACAGTCTATCCTCTCGGTCTTAATGATAATATCATGGAAATTGGTAATATATCAAGAACCGATTTTGTTAACATCAAGTTTGGATATAGTTTCTAAAACAGTTCGTATAAACCGTTCTCATGGGCGTAGAATAAATCGCAATCAAAGAAAATTTCGTACCAACAATACAAATATTTCGGAACTCATTTCTATTTAAAAAAACAACGGTAGACATTATCTGTTAACAAAGCTCTGTTCTTTACCTGTTAATAAATCACATCAAATTTGAGAGGATTGCAACACCATTCCATAATGCTGTCCTAAGTATGAAATCGTCCAAATTATAATTGCATATTGTTATTCTAAACTGTTTCCCAAAATTGATCGCCCTGAAGATCACAAAAAACATTTTATTAAAATCAAATATGTCAATTGTAAATATTGCCGGTATTTTAAATGATCATTCTGCTAAAGAACAAATTCCTGGCTATTTTGATAATACTGAACTCCCTCTTATTTGTTATGTTTACAAAAAATCTACCCGGAAATATGTGTTTAATTATAGCGAAGTGTGAAAAGATGTAAATATCAGTGACAATACACCTACGTCATGAAATTGCAGTAATTCCGAAAACATTTATGGCCCTAGTTCCCATATTATAACAAGAGACCTTAACATCGTTCGTGACCGACAGTTGAAATCATTCCTCAGTAAAGGACCTAAATATCGTCCCCTGTCAATTATTAATTGGAATGAGTGTCGTAACATCATCCATGACTCACTCCGTACTTACTGCTCGAAATGAATTAAGCGAAAAAGCTGACAAGAAATCCTTAGATTCTTTTTTTAATTCAGTAATGAACATAGTTGATATACGTATACAACATTTTAAAGAACATTTTACTCCTAACAACAACCATAAAAGCCCTATTTCTCGTATCAAACATAAACTAAAAGAACTCGCAAAGGAATGTTTTTGTCCCGGCTGTTAAGGCTACTAATACTATCATTATTGTTTGACGTAAATTTTACATTGAGGTTCTGCAAAAAAAAAAATCACGAATTCACCAACATTCCAACTGACTCCATATTCGGAAAATGACATCTGTAACAAACATAAACTTTTAGCTACCTCTTAACAAGCAGAACCAAATACAATGAAAGTTCCAACTGTGTACTGGCTTCCGAAGCTGCACAAAACACCTTACAAATATAGACTTATTTCGTCTTCAAGCCATTGTTCCACAACTAAACTGTCTATTCTACTTACAAGTACACTTGGTACAATTAAAAAGATATAGGAAGATGTGGTATGAGTGCCAATGAGACAACTCTCCATCCAAGTGACAATTTATAAAAGTAAACCATTATAGGTCAAGGTACGGCCTTCAACACGGAGCATTGGCTCACACCGAACAGCAAGCTATAAAGGGCCCCAAAAATTACTAGTGTAAAACCATTCAAACGAGAAAACCAACGGTCTAATCTATATAAAAACGAGAAACGAGAAACACGTATGAACTACATAAACAGACGACAACTACTGTACATCAGATTCCTGACTTAGGACAGGTGCAAACATTTGCAGCGGGATAAAAACCTGGTGATAAATTGTTCAAATAAGGCATTTGAAAATAGTGGAATTAATTACTTTTGGAGTGTCAAAAATTCGTTGGAAGTACTTGATAAATTGCATGCTTATATTGGTGATTTCGAATCTATTCAAAGTTTTGGGTTTTCTACCCTATATACCACCTAGCCTCATAATCTTATTAAGAAAAAATCACAAACCTAATTAAATGGGCATTTAAAATGTCAGAATGCGAATATATATGTTCAAACTCTTTTAGGTCATTTTTTAGTAACAACAAACAAAAGAACTATTTCAATTGGACCTGCTTTGATACTATAACTGCCCTTGATTTTTTTACTAGATAATAGTTTTGTTCACTATAGAGATTCCGTATATCGTCAAGTTATCGGAATTCCAATGGGAACTAACTGTGCCCCACTTATTGCGGACCTGATTCTGTATTGTTATGACTTCCAATTTGACTAAAATCAGCAAAGATCCATCGAAACAACATCTGATAAAAAAATTTAGTAACACTTTTAGATATTTGAATGATATATTGGCTCTCAATAATGACGACTTCAGTATGTACACTAAAGAGATTTATCCTGCTAAAGTGACTTTAAATAAAGCTAAAACTAACAATGAACACTGCCCTTTCCTGTATCTTGATATCTATATCTTTAACGGGAAGCTTTATACCAAAAATTATGATAAAAGAGATGATTTTTCATTTCCTATTGCTAATTATCAATTTTGAGATGGTGACGTTCCCTTGTCACCATCTTATGGTGTGTATATATCTAAACTTGTTCGATTCGCTCGTGTATGTAACAACGTATTTGATTTTAACGAAAGAAATCTCTGTATTACTGAAAAATTATTACACCAGGGTTTTCGATATCACAAACTAGTCATTACATTTACTAAATTTAATCATCGGTACAAGGACATCATTCGTAAATATAAATACTCATGATTCGGCTGTTTATCTGTGTTAATATGTCCTTTGATTGAGTTAAGCTATTTCAGTTGATATTTTATAGTGTGTTTTTCTATGTTGTGATGTTACACTATTGTTTCAGAAAAAGGGTGAAGGTTTGGTACCATTAAAACGTTTTAACCCGCTGCATTTGTTTGCACCTGTCCTAAGTCAGGAATCTGATGTTCGGTAGTTGTCGTTTGTTGATGTGGTTCATAAGTGTTTCTCGTTTCTCGTTTTTTATATAGATTAGACCGTTGGTTTTCCCGTTTGAAAGGTTTTACACTAGTAATTTTTGGGGCCCTTTATAGCTTACTGTTCGGTGTGAGCCAAGGCTCCGTGTTGAAGACCGTACTTTGACCTATAATGGTTTACTTCTATAAATTTTGACTTGGATGGAGCGTTGTCTCATTGGCACTCATACCACATCTTCTTATATCTATGAAGACATCTTATACGTTCAGGTATTTCACATCCAATCTTTTATGGTAATATTCTTTACAAATCACAAAGATATCGGCATTCACCTCAAAAGCTGACCAAACCTTTAATCAGACTTATTCAGAAGGGATATAGTTACGATACTGTTGTCAGGTCATTATAGGCATATTTTGGTATTAATATTGATTCACTCAAAGGGTCTTTGCATCGAAAATAAACACATTTGTTCTAAAACCAGTTGTTGGCTTAATACGGGTTATGTTCTTCTCATATATTTTATGATAGCATGATACGGGATGGATTGTACTTGATTTTCATATCATGAAGACAATCTTTCAATCAGTTTAATTGAGGTCTGGAGCTGGCATGCCAGTAACTGCTAGTAGTCCTTTCTTAATTTATGTATCATTGTCATTTTATTTAGTTTCTGCTGTTACCTATTCTGACATCGGACTCGGACTTCTTTTAAACTGAGTTTTACTGTGCGTATTGCTGTGTGTTTGTTTATTCTACATTGGCTAGAGGTATAGGGGGAGAGTTGAGATCTCACAAAACATGTTTAACCCCGCCGCATTTTCGCGCCTGTCCCAAGTCAGGAGCCTCTGGCCTTTGTTAGTCTTGTATGTTTTTTAATTATAGTTCATTTATATGTTTTGGAGTTTAGTATGACGTCCATTTTCATTGAACTATAACATATTTTTATTTAGGGCCAGCTAAATCCCACCTCCGGGTGCGGGATTTTCTCGCTGTGTTGAAAACCCATGCATTGGTAGCCTTCGGCTGTTTTCTGCACTTTGGTCTGGTTGTTGTCTCTTTGACATATTCCCCATTTCCATTCTCAATTTTACATTTAACAACTGAAAATAATTTGAAATATTTAAGAAATTTTGATTTGCAAAAAAAAAGGTATTTTGATTAAATTAAATTCTGATTTAATTTTAATTTGAAAAAAAGGTCCATATCCCTAACGCCGAGGTTTGACTTGTGTAAAATACTTTGCGCAAAAACTTGAACAAACTCCAATTCAGTTACAGAACAGCTGGATTTTCAATATAGAATTTCAGACTGATTGATGAATCATTTAAATCATTACTGCATATATTCAGAACTTAGTTGACATTCAAAATGGATGTCTCGTTGTCCCTCTGATCTTAGCATTCACTAACTGTCGGTGAAAAAACGTAAAATAACAAAAATACCGAACTCCAAGGAAAATTCAATTCAAAACAGGACGATAGGTAAACAACTGTCATATTCCGGACTTTGTACAGGCATTTCCTTACGTACAAAATGGTGGATTAAACTTGGTTTTATAGCTGGCTAAAAACACTAATAAAATCGATTGAGAAAGACTGAAAATCAAGGCAGTAAACATATCTAATAAAAAAACAGTAAAAATTGAATACAACACTTGATAAACTTCATGCGTCTGAAGCGTTTTTCTGGATTTACTTTCACCAGTAGCATCAAAAACCGAATATTTGAAAGCCAAGGGTGTAGTAAAACCGAAACAGTTGAAGAGCTATATGACCAACAAGGACCTAAAAAATAGCCAAATCCATCTAAGATAATATGCTGATTGCAGCATAGTACAATAACGACTCTGAAACAGTTCAACAGTGAAACACTAAATCAGCGTTCATCAAAAGCAATTGTAGATAAAGTATTATAATGTTACTCTTCAAAGGCCTTTTTGAGATGAAGAACAGAAATAAAAGTACCATATTTGAGCAATCTTATTACACCTTAGTGTAATTTGGCTCCCCTTTCATTCCTTTAAGCTCTAAGTGATTTTCACAACAAATATGAAATAAGGAGATGTGGTAAGATTGCCAATGAGACAACTATCCACCGGAGACCAAAAAACGTAAATGTTAGCAACTATAGGTCACCGTACGCGTGAGGCTTTCAACAATGAACAAATACCATACCGCATAGCAAGCTATGAAAGACCCCGATATAACAGTCTCCCAGGTGTTCGGCACATTACCCAGATCAAAACGACTTGAAGTACAGATATAGGTATAGACATAGGAGAATGTTGATGTCCATGCTCGTACCGTTTCAAGTTAGATGGTGTTGGCTTGGTGTGTATGAAATTTATAGATGGATTTCCTGTGCGAAAAAGTCCCTCATTAAGGGTACCTGTGACTAATTTCACAAAAAATCTATCGAGAAATAAATACTCATAAGTCATGAACATTTCAGTACAAAAAGTGTAACTTACGATCAAATGTTGTCGTAAAATTTTTTGTGAAAAGAGCCCCAGTACTCTAAATAAAAGTATCGCGTTTAAGATTAAGAATGGCGGCGTCCCAGATCTAAAGTATAATGTCCCGGAATAAGGTATGACGTCTCAGATTTCGGTTAACGTCCCAGATCTAGGTTATAGTGTCCCGGAATAAGGTATGACGTCTCGGATTTGGGTAAACATCCCAGATCTAGGGTATAGTGTCCCGGAATAAGGTATGACGTCTCAGATTTGGGTAAACGTCCCAGATCTAGGATATAGTGTCCCGGAATAAGGTATGACGTCTCGGATTTGGGTAAACATCCCAGATCTAGGGTATAGTGTCCCGGAATAAGGTATGACGTCTCAGATTTGGGTAAACGTCCCAGATCTAGGGTATAGCATCTCATATTTAGGCTATAAAATCGTCGATTATGTCTCATGTCTTAACACACAGTGCTCCGTGTACTGTGATATACATGTAATACAGCATAGCATACTATGTTTGACTATTTCAGGTAGCTATGGGCAATTTGTGGCGAAATACTGGGAAATTGTCTCTTTTTAAAGATAGGATTCTAACTGGGATTTGTTGCATTTTTGGGCCTCAAATCGTTGCAAATCATTATAAATTATTTTTTCTGTAACCAGGTTGGTTGTCAGCAGTATTTTGGGGGAAATCACTCCAAGTAAGCTGGGTGTACGCCCCGACCCTGTGGCCATTTTTTTTAGTGGAAAGGGCTCTTACTGTACGAATCTTCAAATGATAGAAAAAAGTATATGAATAATCATTGTTGCAAGTTATAATAGTTTTTCAGTAGTAGTACCAGGTTATGTTAATGATAACATCCTTTAAATTAAATGCATTTATTTCTGTGGAAGATATATATAAACTAATTGCGTCTCTCTCTTTATATGCTGTGCGGCAAGTCCAAATATTTATTTGATTTTACCCCAAAATTGTCTCGTAATATAATGTGTATCCGATTTTGTTCGTAAAATTTTATATAAAATAACGATTAAGTTCAAGGCAGTGATGTACATAAATGTACGTGTTAATCAATGTTTCATTGTGGCTATTAGATGTATTTTATTGATTTCATGGACAACATATGAGCAAAAACAATCAGGGAAATTGCGCTCTTATCTGGTAAGCCTCATCTTATATCTTAGAATATACCTAAGAAATATAAGGGTTAGCGTAATACACATTATGCAAACTATTTTGATTTGAAATAACATGTCCATGCATAAATGGTATTCATCAGTTTAATAGGTCACATTAAGGAATACGGTTAAGTTTTGAACCTGCGTAGTATTTTTATGCAGCCGAGTGTATGATTATTATTTTGTATGATAATGTACTATGCTATGATAACATATTTTATAAATAAGATATCTTATAATCTTATAAATTAAATAAGATATCATATAAAGTATATTAGATATCTTGTATTCTTTATGAGATGTCATAATTAATTTGAAGTTAAAACATTTCTTATATACTTTATAAGATATCTTGAAACTGAATATTTATAAAAATGGCTTGCAATTCTATGCTTTTTATGTCTGTCATGTCTTATCTATGCCTATAACCTATGTCTGTTAATCGTCCTGAACATGCATGAAATATTTGCCACTGGACGTTAAGCAGTCAACAATCAATATGTCTGTCAATGTCGGTTCAAAGCTCAGAAAGGCTTGTGTTGTCTATGTAAGTATGCTATAGACAAGTCCGACTTTAAATAAAGGTTTTTACACTTTTTATTTAGCCCCTTATCAATGTTATTGCTCATCTTCAAACGTAGACCGGCCCGAAAAAAGCTGAGGGTGTGGATTGGGGTTAACAGAATAGAGAGTAATCGACAAAAAAATATAAAAGAGTATATATATAGAGAAAAATGGACCAAAAAAATAAAAAAATAACCGAAGAGAATAATATGAGGTTCTAAAATATAAAGAATAGAGAATAATGGGGAAAAATGGCCTAAAAAATAAAAAAAAACACTGAAATGAAGGATCCCCCATCTAGACCCTCATACATGTATAATGGGTGATGGGTGGCTGTTTAACTTCCAGTGTCATATTAAATACATATACAGGACGGAAACTTGATAATGCGATATAAATATAAACCCTGTTTTGTACTAGACCGACTGTTATGTATTACTAACTATAACATTATTGAGAGTAGAAGGCATCTGTTCAGATTAGCATTTTATTCTACACTAAAATAATCAAGCAGGTAACAGTCTAGGCGGTGCCATATGGTTTTCATCACTTTGAGGTTACAGTTCATTTGATAACAATTCATAGTAACTTTAATAGTTTATATTGTCAGTTTCAATTAGACATAACATTTCCTCCCTTCTAATTTTCGAATTCCATAGTAAAGTTATAGTATGCAAATGATAAGGTCATTGATAAAAATCAGCTGTATAAAGCACGTGTGGAAAGAATGAATGAAAGAAATTAATTACTGTCTATGTGTAAATAAAAACTTTAACTATGAAAAACACTAATATCATGCATTCAAAATATTTATCCCTACAGTGATTGCAATAGAAAACTTTCGTTTTCTCGCGCACAATCACGCCTAACATAGGTTGCAAAGGGAATTATTATTACCCTTTTTTTTATCTTTATCCTTACGGCACTACAACCATTTTACAAATTTAACTTAGTAACACAACCATTTTTACAAATTTAACTTAGTAACCGGCTTTCTGGTTCTCAACGGATATCTTCTCTGAATTGGTTCTGACAAAGGTAGTTCGCTGTCTTGTTGTTTCTGTTGTAGATCTTGTGGTTGCTCAGTTGGTTCATCCGGATTTATCTCTAGTTCAACTGTTTTGTCATTTATAATTTCTTCTCTCTGTTTATCGTTAAAGTCTGAGTTTCGTATCTGGTCGGCATGACGTTTCCAGATACTGTTGGGCGAAACTTCTACCTGATAATTTAACGGTCCTTCACGTTTTGTTACAAGTCCACTTGTCCATTTATTTGGTCCACGGTAATCACGTACGGCTACTGTTTCTCCCTCGGTAAATTGTCGCAAAGTCTCTTTTGTCGGTTTAATTGCAATTTTCATCTGCTTGTCTTGAATTTGTCTATTAATATCTGGTTTAATTAAGTCCAGTCTGTTTCGTAAATTTCTACCCATAAATAACTTAGAAGGTGTTTCATTCATTGTAGTATGGGGAGTATTGCGATATGCCAACAGAAAATTTGCTAATTTCTTATTCAAATCTGCATTTTCTCCTCGCATTGCCTTTAAGCTCTGTTTGAAAGTCTGAACAAAACGTTCCGCGAGTCCGTTTGTTGCAGGATGGTAAGGTGCGCTCTTTATATGCGTTATTCCATTCATTTTAGTAAATGTTTGAAATTCTGCAGATACGAATTGTGGTCCGTTATCACTTACTATTTGTTCTGGCAATCCTGCTCTCGCAAATATAGTCCTTAAAACTCTAATTGTCTGTGTTGAAGTGGTACTTTTCATCGGTATAACTTCAGGCCATTTAGAATGAGCATCAATGACAATCAAGAACATCTGATCAAGAAATGGTCCAGCGAAGTCAATATGTATTCGTTTCCACGGACTTGACGGCCACTCCCATGGGTGAAGTGGTGACTGTTTCGGGTTACGATGGTGCTTTTGACATCCGGAACAACTTTTTGCTAGTGATTCTATCTCAGAATCAATACGTGGCCACCATACGTAGCTCCTTGCCAATAATTTCATTTTCACTACTCCTGGGTGCGCAGAATGTAACAGTTCTAAAGTTTGCTGTCTAAATTTTGTCGGAACAATAGTACGTATTCCCCACTGTAAACAACCTTGACTGATTGACAGTTCGTTTTTCCGGTTGAAATACGGTTTCAAGTCAATATCATCATTGACGGTCCAACCTTTCTGTACTAATTCATAGACTCTTGATAAGATCTTGTCACGCGAAGTTTCTCGTCTAATGTTGTTTGTTGCTTAAATGTTCTAGCTGCTTTAACATGAAAACGTCAACTGCATCAAATTCCTCACCATCTGATTCTGTAGATTCCTGTGGTATTCTCGATAGCGCATCTGCGTTCGTGTGCTTGTTAGTGTTTTTGTACTCGATGTCATATGTATATCCACTTAAAACAACGCATATCTCTGTAAACGTGCTGCTGAAGTGGTAGAAATTCCTTTTCGGATTGAATATTGACACAAGCGGCATATGGTCTGTAATCAGTGTAAATTTACGACCATACAGATACGTATGAAACTTTTAACGCCGAACATTATACCTAGAGCTTCTTTGTCGATTTGACTGTAGTTTCTTTCTGCTTTATTAAGTGATCTTGACGCAAAAGCAATAGGGCGCTCCGTTCCATCTTGCATTTTATGTGACAAAACTACCCTAATCCAAATGGAGAAGCGTCACAAGCTAATCGAATAGGTAGTTCTGGGTCATAATGACATAGAACCTGCTCAGATGTTACCAAATCTTTGGCCCTCTTGAATGATACCTTACATTCTTCATTCCAATCCCATTTGACATCTTTTTCTAACAGTCTGTGTAATGGGCGTACAACTGATGAGATATTTGGTAGGAATTTATGGTAGTAATTCATTAATCCGAGGATTGAACGTACCTGGGTAACATTTTGTGGTTCTGGTGTGTCCAAAATCGCTTTGATTTTATCCTCTGTTTTATGTAATCCATGCTTATCTATTTTATGTCCACAAAACTCGATTTCATCTTTGAAAAACTTGCACTTGTCCTTATTAACTGAAAGGTTGTACATCTCTAATCGCTTCATAACTTTCTCGAGGTTCACTAAATGTTCTCGGTCATTTTTACCGGTTATAACCATATCATCTAATATGCATTGTACTCCTGTCAACCCTTGAAGTATTTGGTCAATGGTTCTCTGCCAGATTGCAGGTGCGGAAGCTACACCGAATAACATTCGGTTGTACTGATAAAGTCCTCTATGCGTATTTATAGTCAAGTACTTCTTTGATTCCTCATTCATCTCGAGCTGTAAATATGCCTGTCTTAAATCTATTTTCGAATATTTTTCACCTCCAGATAACGAAGCAAATATATCGTCAATTCTAGGTAAAGGATATTGATCCACTTGAAGCTGCTGATTTATTGTGACCTTAAAATCGCCACAAATTCTGACGCCTCCTGACTTCTTCACGACAGGCACAATAGGCGTTGCCCATTCACTAGTTGGCACTTTTGTAATAATACTTTCCTCTTCAAGACGGTCAAGCTCCTGTTCAACTTTCGGTCTTAGTGCATACGGTATCGGTCGCGCCTTCATGAACACGGGTTTAACAGATAAGATATTTTTATTCCAATTAAAGGGCCCATGAAGAGCAAAGTAATTTATTACAATGATTTTTATAATTGTTACAATAATGTTGACATAAATCATAAATATGAATTTAACTTTCAATTCTGAGATGTTAAACCACAGCCAGATCAGAGCCATACACATAAAAAAGGCATAACAATATATCTATTATTAACAGGCAACTATTCTCAACGTCTTAAATAAAACAATATCTATACTATATTGATAGTTTTCTCAGTTCCAAACATTTATTAATATAAATAGCAATATTTTTCAATACCTCTAGGTTTTCTTGAATAAAAAGCCAATTAAATTTGGCACTTGTGCTTAACTTTTCAAAATATCTACAACCTATTAAAATATTATCATAAAATTCTTTTCTTAAAAGTTATAAAGGGACACTGACATATAAAATGTTCTTCGTCTTCAACTTTATCTAAGGTGCATTTTTACATAATCTTTGTGATTTATCTATATAGGTTTTAGCATATCTATCTGTCTCTACTTTTAGGGATGTGCACTTATTCTGATCTTGCACAGTGCTTGTCTATCTTTAAATTCTTTTAATTGCAGATATTTTTCTGTACCAAAAAATGTTTAATTGAAAAATAGGTCAAGAGTTTACCTCTACCTGATTTAGCAGTATTTTCTCTAAATTCTTTCCAATGATTATGAAAACTTGTACATAATTTATTCTTAACTATAGTACATAAACGGCCAACACTTACATTTAAGTTTGGCAAGTCTAGTTCTGTCATTAAATAGTCAATACTAGAAAACCATGTAGTGATATTGTTTGCATGTAACTTTTATTACAAATATATGCATCATATAATAAACCATCCTTTGTGTTCTCTAACCTATGAGCATATTTTAACATTGCCAATAAAATTGAAAATATACAGGAAATCTTCCTAATTCAGACATAACAGCAAAATTACTTGCTTTTCTGTTAACCCCAAGAATATACTTCATGAATTTTGTGTGCGACTTTTCAGATATGTCTTTTGAATAAACCTTTTCTAAAATATAATCGTTATTCTTCTTACATGCCACTGAAGTGGTTGAAAACATTCCCATATTTCACTGCCATACATTAAAATAGGTTTAATTGTATGGTCATAAAGGTGCATTAAAGTTGCGACACTAGGATTTGATGATGCTAGGCATTGTTGTAATCCAAAACAAGCTTTCATAGATTTCTTGTATAGCTCATCTTTACACTGTGTAAATTTACCACTAGATACAAAAGTAATTCCTAGGTACTTATAACATTTTATACTTTCAAGCTGTTGCCCATTCAAATACACTGGGCAATCAACATGTTTTCCGGGTTTGTTAAAAATTAAAACTTTTGTTTTATTAAGGTTTACATTTAAACACCATTTTGAGCAATATAATTGTAACTTATCCATTCTCTCTTGTAAATCATGTTGTGTTTCAGAAATAACAATGTCATCTGCATACATAAGACAATCAATTCTGTTGTCATTTAGATCAACAGGGTCAGTACATGATGAAAAAGTTTCTGGCATATCATTTATAAACAATTTGAAAATATTTGGGCTTAATACATCGCCCTGTCTAACTCCTATAAAAGATCTAAAGATAGGGGTTAATTCATTTTTAATTTTTACACATAGTTTATTTTTACTATACATATCTTTGATAATAGAACAAAATTTGCCTGTTATATTTAGTTTTAAAAGTTTATATTTTATGCCTGCATGTATAACAGTATCAAATGCTTTTTTAAGGTCGACAAAGCAAGCGAATAGTTTTCCACCTTTCTTTTTGTTAATGTATTTGTCGATTAGGGTTTTTAAAACAAACATATGGTCAGAAGTTCTTGATTTTTTACAAAACCCAATTTGTGATTTACTTATTATATTTTTTTCTTCTAAAAATTTATCTAACCTTTTATTCAAAATAGAGTTGAATAATTTACCAAGGCAGGAATTAATTGCAATACCACGGTAATTTTCTGGTTTGCTTGGGTTACCGCTTTTAAAATTGGTGACAAATATGCGGATGACCACTGTGTAGGATATTGACCTGAAGACAGCACTACATTGAAGAGTCTTTGAAGCAGAGGATTTAATATAGAGGAACCTGCTTTCAACATTTCAGCAGGAATTTCATCTAGTCCACATGCTTTTCCACTTTTTAATTTAAATATTGAATCTGAAATTTCTTTTACTGAAATTCTGTAATCTAAGTCACAGAAACTTTTATTTTTTCCATATTTTCTACTAGAGCATTTATCTCATTTAATCTTGGTATATTATTTTAACATTATCTTTCATAATCAAATTTCCTTTAATTCCATTCACACAACCGATGTTGTCACTAAATACGGATGCATGTTGAGCAAGCAATTCTTTTGTTTTCTCATTAACATTGTCAACACTTACTTTGTTGATTTTGCTCCAGTCAAGTCTGATTTTTCGTAACCAGTCTCTTCCAAATAAGATTCCTCCTCCTTTTTGTACGACATACAGCGACAATACTTCACTTTGGTCGTTGTAGTTTACATTTACGGCGGTTACACCTAGTGGTTTAAATTTCTCACCCGAAAATGTTTTCAAAATAAAGTCTGTTGAATCAAGCTTACGATTCGGAAACATTTGATCAAATTCCTTCTTCGGAATAATTGAGAGAGCGGATCCTGTGTCCACTTCCATTTCAACAGATTTGTTGTCGATTTTCACGTCGACAGTTATCTCCTTTGTTTTGGAATTCACTGTATAAATCCCTACATCATTGTTTCCTTTCTGTGTATCTTTGTTTGCGAACACTGTGTAAATCCCAAATTCATCATTCTGAGAATCATCAGCATTCAGTGAGTGCACATTCCGTTTTATCATTTTACTACGACATGCTGCTTGAATATGTCCTTTCTTCTTACATTTATGACACGTTTGATCTTTAAAACGACATGTATCGGCTTTATGTCCTTGCTTGTTGCAACGGTAACACGTTATGAGTTTCTGTTGGTGAGAGTTAACCTTCGGTTTTGACTTTTAACCTTATGTACAGCTGACTCTGGTTGTTTTCCTTGTAGCTCAATGCGTCTTTCGTAGCTGTTTCCATCGCCACAGAAATCTGCATAGCTTTTTCTAATATTAATGCTTGACTGACAATAGTTTCTTCTGAGTTTGTTCAGATTTTAACCCACAAACCAATCTGTCTCTTAATGTATCGTTTAAATCCGGGAAATTACAATGTTCGGAAAATTTGCGAATTTGTGCTACATACTCATTGATAGACTCTCCACTCTTTTGGTCCCTCTTGTGAAAACGGAAACGTTCTGCTATCACCAATGGTGCGGGTGATAAATGTTCTTTCAAAACTTTCACAATATCATCGTATGATTTATCTTTCGGTTTGTCTGGTGTCGTTAAATTTCTTAACAAAGCATAAGTTTTTCCACCGATTAAACTAAGTAAAGCAGGCACACGCTTTTCGTTGTTAATTTCATTCACAGCGAAATATTGTTCTAGTCTTTCTGTATAAGAAGTCCACTGTTCAATTCCATCATCAAAATTTTCAATTTTACCGATATATCCAGCCATATTTTTTTTTTAACTCGTCGCCAATTTGTTATGTATTACTAACTATAACATTATTGAGAGTTGAAGGCATCTGTTCAGATTAGCATTTTATTCTACACTAAAATAATCAAGCAGGTAACAGTCTAGGCGGTGCCATATGGTTTTCATCACTTTGAGGTTACAGTTCATTTGATAACAATTCATAGTAACTTTAATAGTTTATAGACGGTTCTTGAAAGTTATTCATGTATGCATTGACCCAGAGTTCAATTTTCGAAAATGAGGCTAAGCTAGGCACCGGTATTATCAATAATGGCTTCTCCAGCATCATCAACAAGTAAAAAAAGAGATGAATACTGTTGTGTGCCATTTTGTAATGGCAATGCAAGAACTAATAAAGAGCTGAGTTTTCATCATATACCATCAGAAAAGAAAATGCTAACAAGAAAACAGTGGATTGTTGCAATCCGTAGAGATGAAGGTGAATTTTTCAAGGTAAATACTAGAAACACGTGCATTTGTTTACACTTTTCATAGAAGCTGATATGTTCTTTAATATGTAATACCTGTCCCAATTTTCAATAATTAGTTTCAGACAGACTAAAAGATTATGTTCAACAATATTTTTCTTTAACAATACTTTTATTTTAGCCGTAAAACATCTGTTTAAGTGTTCCATGTCAAACTGTTACCACATGTTGATAGCGATTTTCCTTCATCATATCTGTAGATATGTATAATTAATTTATCCCATGTTGTTTTTATCACTGTGTGAGACTGTTATAAATATAATATGCATTTTGAACTTCAAACACGTCTGTCATCATGGTCATAGGGAATGAAAATAATGTGATGTATTCGTAAACAACACCAACAATTTCATTCTCAACATTCTTTAAAATTGTAATTTACTTATAAACACATTCGTAAATTGCAAATACTTTTATTTAATAATAAAGAAAAAATAAACTTCTTAATTTTTATAAATATGTTACTGGTCTGCATTATAAACATGATAAGTTAAGAACAATGTTATACAAGAACGAAACCTATTCATTTGTGTTTGTTGTCAGATTGAGGAATACAGTGGTTTGTTCCAAACATTTCAAAAGGAAGATTACCGCTGGACTCCTAACAGAAAATGTCTTAAACCAGAAGCTGTTCCATCCGTCTTTGATTGGAAATTAAATGAAAGCAGCAGAAAGGCCCTACACCAAGACAGTCCCTTTTCAAAAGATGAAAGTTGACGATCGCGAAGATGGACATGAAATGGTTGTAGAGGAGAGTGTCTGTGAAGTTCACAATTCACAAAGTGTTGAGCATGAAAATGAAATGTAAGTTTAGTTATCAGAATGTATTAATTCAAAATAAAAAAATATTAAATGGACAAACCCAAGTTTAACTTGAACTTACATGTATTTTATGTATATAATTATTTTCAAAATAATTAAGAAGAAAATATAAAATATTTTATAAAATCAAAAGGAAACATAGTGTGCTTTAAAACTACTTCTCCCTCCCTTTAATGTTAAGGAGTTTATACCATTACTTAATACATTTATTTTATATTGACAGGAGTTGCGATTCTAATATTCATGCTGGCTGTCTAGAGAAAATTGAGAAACTGGAACATGTGGTACAGCAAAGGACTCTGAACTTAAAGACAAGACCTATGAGCTGTCTAATTTAAACCAGAAATTACAAATGGAACGGTTCGGAGTTAAAAGATTTTCTTTTGACCATGAAATGATAGAGTTTTATACTGGATTTCCAACTTTTGATTTATTTTTAATTTTCTATTCTGTAATCAAGCCTACTGCAACAAGAATGAAAACTGTGTATTATAAGTCTTCTGAGGAACCCAGCAATAGAGGACGTCCAAAGTCGATGGATCCTATTGATGAACTATTTATGTTTTTATGTAAAGTGTGGTTTTCTGACTGAGGATTTGTCAGTAAGATTTAACATTCATGCATCAACAGTAAGCAGAAAAATAATAACTTGGACAAATTATTTGTACTTCATATTGGGTAGCATTAATATCTGGCCTAGTAGGGTAAAATAATGGAGCATATGCCACAGGACTTCAAACTTCAGTACCCTAATACTCGTGTTATAATAGACTGTACCGAAATTTTTACAGAAAGACCGTCTTCTTTAGCTTTGGCGTCAAAGACCTTTTCATCATACAAAAGTCACAACACCTGGAAAGGACTGGTCGGAATATCGCCACATGGTGCTATCACTTTTATTTCTGCATTATATTCTGGATGTATGTCTGACATAGAAATTACTAAGCATAGTGGACTTATTGAATTATTAGAACCAGGAGACCAAATAATGGCGGATAAAGGGTTTATTTTAAATAAATTACTTAAAGATACAGGTGTATCAATAGCTACGCCACACTTCCTTTGCAGTGATGGACAGTTTACACCGTCACAAATTGAGGACAATCAAAAAATTGCATCATTAAGAATACATGTTGAGCGGCATATAAAGCGGGCTAAAGAATATAGACTTTTACAGTATACAGTCCCACTTTCATTAGCTGGATCTGTGAATCAGTTATGGACTGTTGCTAATCTATTGACTCTGTTCAGAAGACCATTAATTAAACAAAAAAACTAAATCATCACTTATTAAAAGTTGGCATTGTGTTTCATTTATACATGTATACAGTGACATAATTTAGTTCAAGAAATAAGTGTTGAAAAACAAATCAAGTTTGTCTTTTGTAGCTTCCCAAAATTCACTATCAAAATAAACTGTCTCCAAATGTGAATCATTTTCAAGCCAAACAAAAAAGTCACACCAGTCTAATCCTGTAACGGCCATTTGCATCTGTATTTGATAATGATAGTTATCATTTTTTTTCAATTTTAGCTCCCCGTCTATTAAATGAAGACATTTGACGCTTGATAATTGGTCAGTGTTTGGACATTTTATTTCCAACAAACCATGTGGTTGATTTCTATCAGGTGCATATACTTTTCTGTCTGGGGTAGCTGCAAGCCAGTGACACCAAGGATTTACAATCACACCACATGGATATAAGTTGACATTGTCATTCATCACCTTGCTATAGGCTTGTGCTGCAGTAACCTCACATTCTATTCCACGTTTCATAGCTGCTGTCTGAACATGTCTGGTTGACTGCAAGCGTTCAGCAAGTTTAGCCCCGTCAGCTCTTCGCTTGGCTATTTCTCCTGCATGTGATGCTGTGATACGATCACGTCTAATTTTGTGCCATTTAGGATCATTTGATTGAAGACGTGTTCCTTCCTCAATTTCTTTACTTTCCAGTAGTGTAACCTTCAAGGAGTCATACTTTTTTAACTGATCTTTCATGAGGACAGTTTCAAAATTGTTAATCATGACATTTTTCAATGGTAATTCTGGAAATGAATTATTATCCATTAAGTTGAGGAGGTAGTCACTTGCCATTTTTTGTTGATAACTGAGAATGCTTCCTTTAGGGAATTTTCCAAATTCAGTTTGAACTAATTCTGTCCTGTGTTCTGTCACCACAGTGTCAAACAAAATGTCCATATCTTTAACCTGGACCAATAAGTCATTTAAATTGATAGCTTCGTTCCCAGGAATAGGATTATATAGTGTAGACTTTATTCCCTTTGTAGCTCGTTGGGGATCCTCACGGTCATAACCCTGCACAACGATATTATCAGCTTTTTCACCATGTAATTTCTGGCCTCGTGGAACATGCCATGTCTGTGGTAAAGATGTTTTAGCAATATCTGTTGGAATTAACTTCATTTTCAGGGATTTGTAGTGTGCAAGTTGGTAAAGAAGGGCTGACACATGTCCACAGTAACCACTTTGTCCAATTGTACATGTACAGAATGAATATTCAATCTGCCCTCCATTTATCATGATCTGTGAAAGAATTTGAGATGTATTAGTTTAATGCATATTTTGTTAACAGTTTTATTATATTCATATGCATGTATTGATTAATATGTAAAGTACTTTATTATTGTATGAAATTGTTTATTTGCAAAATATTTGATTAGGAGGATATAAAGTTAATATTTATATTTTATGTTTACCTACAACAAGTGAAATAAAATGTGTGCCTACCTTGACATCATGTGGAGACTCGTTTTTCTTTGTGATCTGAAACATTTTCCTTGACCAAACACCCGGTTTCATCAGGATGCACTGTAAAAAAAATTCATCTTTTTATACAAAACACCTATGAAATTTAACATATAAAACTATGTAAACAAGTTTAATTATCCGTTACTAATAATAATATTCTTTCTGTTAAAGAGGGTTCATGCATGATTGCTACCCTTCAATTATTCAGCTGATTTATAAGTGATTATCAGGATCAGAGACATATATATACATGTCTCTGTCAGGATCAAGATACGGAGTTAATTATCTAAATAAATCAGCAGTCTGAAGTCTAAAATAATAAGAATGTGAATAATGATTTCTACTGCACAAATAATGGTCAAAAGTTATAATTCGCTGGTAAAATAATGGTTTGTGTAAAGACAACATTTCTCACGTGCACCTCGTAAACAAACATAACGATTGACCTTACCTGACACAGAATGTACGTATTTCTCGCTGTAATATTTGAAACCTTTTGTCATTTGTTCTTTTCCTGAACTCTGGCTGTGTTTTCTTATAAATTCTTCCACAAAAGCAAATGATATATCTGGTAAATGTGAAAGATCTTTTGATGAGGTACTGTTAGTTGTTGATGCTGCCATATTGTTTACAAATAATTGCCTAGCTTAGCCTCGATTTCGAATTTATATGAATATTCATTACAATCTTATTAAGAACGGTCTATATTGTCAGTTTCAATTAGACATAACACCGACCCTCTGAGTCTGATTTTTAACCTTTAGTTCACAAGGTAACAGTCCGTAGGAAGACAATGTTACACCCTACCCATTATTCTGACCCCGAGCTGCAGTCTTTGTTTTTACTCCTGCACGCCCGGTGCTTAGCGAAGAATCAGAAAATTTTAATAATTTTAAAGTCTGGTTTGGTTCGCGATCGGCCGTGGACCGATCCCAAAATGTCCCGCACTCAAGGCGAGCACGAGACGGTTTGTACTGTTGATAAGCTGGACCTATAATGATATCTTTAAGTGAAGCACCCAAGGTAGCAGGGGCATGACACACATCAGTAGGAATGGTGATAATCAGATTTTTTATTTTAAATAGAGACTAGTTTAGGTCATTTAAAAATGCCCCCTTTAAATCTACAAACAAATACCATTTTCTGATACTGAAATGCCGTCGGAAAGCATTAGACGGATTTGAAGGCATGGCGGTTTTTTCCCTGTGTTATTTAATCTTACTATGATATCAGAAACATTTAACCGTTCCGTTTCTGTATAAATAAAAATTCGATATCACTGGTCAATTTGATCTAGATGTACTATTCTAACGTACTATTAACTGCTTGTATTTGACCTATATTTCCAACATATATGTCAAAATCCTTAAACACGTGGTATCATCTAAAATTAACTTCAAGTTTCAAGGACAATAAACTGATAAACAAATTATCTCATCTACGAGAACAATAAATATTACATACAGTTTCATACTTTGTAGAGTTCGTGATGGCTGCTTTTCGATATGTGCGACAATATATTGGACCAGTGAAGGCTGTGATTTTGGACTGGAGCGGTACTACGGCTGACAAGTATGTTCTCGCTCCAGCTGTTGTTTTTGTTGATGTTTTTAAGAAACATGGAGTACCTATCACAATGTTAGAGGCACGTGAACCGATGGGACTTAGGAAGGATCTACACATCAAGGCTTTGACGGAAATGCCAGATGTTCGACAACGCTGGATAGAAATGAAGGGACAGGAACCTACACAAAACGACGTAGATAAAATGTTTGCAGATTTTGTGCCAATGCAATTAGCATGCCTTCGTACGTATACAGACTTAATTCCAGGTACCAAGACTGCTGTACAACAATTGAGAGACAATTTTAAAGTAAAAATTGGACACACTACTGGTTTCTTAAGCTCCATGGTGGACGTCTTGTTAGAGGATGCCAAAAAACAAGGATATGTTCCAGATGCATCGGTCGCCGGAGATGACGTTATCAACGGGGCACGTCCTAAGCCTTTCATGGTTTATAGAAATATGGATTTACTTGACGTGAGTACGATCCAGTCAGTTGTAAAAGTTGACGATACGGTTTCTGGAGTCGGGGAAGCCCTTGCGGCTGGGTGTTGGGGTGTTGGCGTTTCTAAATATAGTAACTATATGGATATTAACAGTTTAGAAGATGCCGATAAAATGACACCAGAGGATGAATTTAGAAAAATTGAAAAGTCTCGTGAGATACTACGGAAGTCTGGTGCGCATTATGTGATTGACAGCATTGCAGATTTACCGGAAGTTGTGGAAGAAATTAACCAGAGACTTAAGCATGGAGAAAAACCGTAATTTTAGTATAGATTATGTGAAAGTTACTGATGACATTTCAAAACTTGACTACAATTTTTCCCATGGTTTAATCACTATTTATTTTGAAACTGTCAAAAATCACTATCTTTAAAAAAAATGATACCGTCACAGTTTGTTTTCTTTTTTGTACACTTTAAACTGTATGGATGTCTCCTCGTATTCCTCTTGATACAATCAGTTTAAAGTTGTCTTAGAGTTGGCTTGGAAAGATTAAGACCTTGACATGTGATGTAGACACTTGCCTATTGTTTAAGTTCATGTATTGATATCTAGATCTATCCCGTCCTCTTTTCCTCGAATGTTACCTACCGAATTAGACTTATCACCGGGTTTTTACTTACACGAGCAACACGACGGGTGCACCATGTGGAACATTATTTGTTTACCCTTTTCGGAGAACATGACCCCCGGTTTTTTTTGTTGGGTTTTTGTTGCTCTTTCATTGGCTTTTCTATGTTGTGTTTTGTATACTGTTGTTTATCGTTTGGTCGTCTTTTCGTTTTTTTTTTGCCATGGCATTGTCAGTTTTTCTTCCGACTTATGAGTTTAATCATCCCTTTGGTATCTTTCGCCTCTCTTCTATGTCCGTTCTGTTTCATTTTTGCTCCGGAGGAAAATTAAAACAATGCTAAAATAAGGTAGCACTAACTTCACTATAATAGATTCCTGGTGTTCCGGAGGGGAGAATAATGGGTTATAATTGTTTTCTTTTGCATATCTTTCCTGTTGTTTTTCCTTATAGGGAAAGGATAAATTTAAGGTATTTCTTTGTCATAGTATGCTTAATACTGTAAAGGGATGGCTAATTGTGGCCCAAACTTTTGGAGAAAATGGTCGAAATATTTATTATCTTGGAAGAAATATGGTTGACAACGCATTTATCCTCATAAAAATTGAAAAAATGCAACCATAAACAATACGGCAACACTTCAAAATGTTATTAAGTTTTTAAAGTCCAATAGTACCAAATTTAATGGAATTATGTATTTAATAACCTTTTTATGAAATTATATATTATGTTTGACACTCCCATCTCTCATCAAATACGACTGATTAATTAAGTACACTATATATGTACCAAGGTATTCGCACCTTTGAGAAAAACAACAACTATTGAATGACGTCTTTACAATATCTCTTAACAGTAAACATAGCACATGTTTGGATCAAAATAACAAACATAAGTTTCTCTCTCATCTTCGACCTTTCAAAGTCGTACAGCCGAAACATACTGATGTCGTCGTTAACATTTGATTAAATATCCTGTCGAAGTTTTAACGGGGCCTCAGTGGCCGAGTGGTCTAAGTAGTTACTACTGTAATCACTAGCCAGTCAACACTGAGGTTGTGAGTTCGAACCCCGCTCGTGCGGGTGCACTCGACTCCAATCTTAATTGACTAGGATTGTCAGTTTTCCTATCGAAGGTCGGTGGTTTTCTCCGGGCACTTCGGCTTCCTCCACCAATAAAAAACTGGCCGCCACGAAATAGCCCAAAAGCGGTGCTCAAAAGTGGCGTTAAAACACCAAAAATCAAAAATCAAATCGAAGTTTTAACAGCATTTAATGTATTACATTTTGATAAAAATTGGATAGAAATTTCTTTTCAGAATCGCAAGAAAGTGGGCAATGTAAAACGCAGCAAATTTAATTCTCCCGCCACTTTTCCATTCTCACATTTTCACAAAAACATATTGATTAGGCCTTTATTGAAATATTATACATTGAATAAAAACATTTATCCAAAATAAAATGTCATGAAAACTTTACAGATGCAAATGTTTGAACAAAGGATTGCATCTCTGAAAAATCAGAGGTTCATCCATCGTGAATTTATACTTGATAGTTGTAGATTTAGATACGATCCTTTGAATAAACTTAATATTCTTAAAGGTTATCAATTTAACACTTTAGTAAAATCTTTAAATATTGTTTTTATTAGTACTTACATTGATTTTGTTTGAAAAATAAATAAAACATAATTAAATACATATTGCTATATATGTAGAGTTATGAGAACTCATTATAGTACATCCTGTCGATACTGCTTTGCACAAAGTCATGCGTTTCTCAGACTGTGTATGACGTCTTTGCACTAGATCCGTTGGATGTGTACTGATTGATATTTAAATCTGGGAGAACATTAATTATTTATTAGTTGTAATTGGCTTTGAACTAGCTTTCAGAAGCTGCGAGTACTCTTGTTTCGATGCTTTGTCTCTAGTTATTTTGTGCCTTGTAGTGATCTTTTGAGTTAAGCCAATAGCCAACGATTTTTATAGCTTGTTCTTTTGTTGTGCTGTTACACCACTGTCCCAGGTTAGGGGAGGGTTGAGCGCTCACAAACATGATTTAACCCCGCCACATTTTTTCATGTACCTATCCCAAGTCAGGCCCCGCCATATTCTTTCATGTGCCCGTCCCTTTTCAGGAGCATGTTGGTCAGTGGTTGTCTTTGGTTCATGTCTGTAATATATTTTTTCGTAAATTATTTTGTTATAGATTAGGCTGTTAGTTTTCTCGTTTTAATTTTTTCACATTTTTCATGTCAGGGCCTTTTATAGCTGACTATACGGTATGGGTTTTTCATTGTTGAAGGTCGTACGTTTGCCTATAACTGCTTACATCCAGTTCATTTGAACTCTGGTGGATAGTTGTCTCATTGGCAATAACACCGCATCTCCTAATTTTTTTTTATAAGTTTGTGCATTATAAAACTCGTTCACGTGATAGATGGCCTTCTCCGCGAATTCGAAAGGGATTTTTTGCAAAGTATAAAGCAATCATAATTTCTCAATGTATTCTAAATATTTTTTTTAAGTTTATGACGACGGACGGACGCCAAGTGATGGAAAAAGATCACATGTCATTTTAGGCCAGGTAAGTTAATATTGGATATAGACTCTTTTGACATTCAAATTTTATTAAAATTATATAGCATTTAGGCTTTGACCTTACGAGCTAAATAGAAATAGAGCAAATTTTGGTAGATTGTTGTCTCATTAGCAACCAAACCAAGTCAGTTTTTGAACAAATATTGACTGTCTTATGATTACATTAGGTTTTTGATAACAATGTTGATCTTATGATGATAAATAAACTTTGACCATTTAGGTACAAGTCAACGTCAAATAACCAGTTCATCCATCTGGACTTTTAAATCAGAGGCTCTAAAGAGCCTATGTCGCTCACCTGCATCTTCCACAATGGCAACTTTTTTGTAAAAATCATAATAAAAGGGGAATAACTCTATTAAGAGTAAGCTGACAATTTCAGTCATGTTGACATGTTTGTAGATCTTATCCTGCTGTTAATTTTTCCTTTTTATTAAGGTTTCTATTTATCTATTATAGTTTTCAAGATTATAGGCAAAAAATGCATAAAAATTATCATTAAAGGGCAATAACTCAAATAACAAGTCGACTAATGATTTCTGCCATTATGGCACATTTGTAGATCTTGTCTTGCTGATCATTTGTGCTATTTCAAGTTTATATAGGTGGGGTTCGTGTTTCTCAGGCTTTGGTTTTCTAATAGAGCATAGGGGGTATTATGTAGTTTTTGACTTATATCTCAAAATTTAAAACAGTTGGACTATGGATCAGCGGGTCATGGTCCGTCTCCTTCAAAAATTGGACAACCAATTTGGGAGTTATTATATCGGATATATCAATTTTATTTTTTTTTTCTCGAAGAGAAAAACTGACAAGGTGAAATGATCAGCAGATCTATCTCCTGAGTAACTTTCATAGGATAATCCATTTTGGAGTTATTGCCCTTGAAATGTCATTGTTCTGCAAATTTTTACGTTTTTGGTTATTAACTTAAATACTTTGATACCTAGAAAGAAAATTTAAACAGTAAAACTACCAAAACAGTGAGATCGAAATTATTAATTGGCAAATTATAGAAGTGATTGGACTTCAAAGACATTTTTTACCTATACATAAAGATAAGGAGATGTGGTATGATTGCCAATGAAACAACTATCCGCCAGAGTGAAAATGAAGTGATAGTATATTTTTCATTTTCAATTAATACTTTAATAGATACAGAGAAACTGTAAATAACAAAATATTCTGCAAAATATGATCTACAAATAAGTCAACTTGATCTAACTCGTAAATTAACCCCTTATAGGTGTTATTGCACTTGAAAGATGGTTTTTGTCGAGCCTGCGACTTTTGTCGCAAAAGCAAGACATAGCGATCCTACATTCCGTCGGCGTCGTCGTCGTCGTCGTCGTCCACAAATATTCACTCTGTGGTTAAAGTTTTGAAATTTTAATAACTTTCTTAAACTATCCTGGATTTCTACCAAACTGGGACAGAAGCTTGTTTATAATCAAAAGCTAGTATCTAGAAGAAAATTTTGTAAAAATATATTTCCTGTTTTTCCGTATATTACTTATAAATGGACTTAGTTTTTCTGCCAGTTAACTTTACATTCACTCTGTGGTTAAAGTTTTTAGAATTTTAATAACTTTCTTAAACCATCCTGGATTTGTACCAAACTTGGACAGAAGCTTGTTTATGATCAAAAGATAGTATCCAGAAGTAAATTTTGTAAAAAAATTCTGTTTTTCCGTATTTTACTTATAAATGGACTTAGTTTTTTGCCAGTTAACATCACATTCACTCTGTGGTTAAAGCTTTTAAAATTTTAATAACTTTCTGAAACTATCCTGGATTTGTACCAAACTTGGACAGAAGCTTGTTTATGATCAAAAGCTTCTCATAATCAAAAGATAGTATCTAGAGGAAAAGTTTTTAATAATTTGTTCCCCATTTTTGTTGAGGCTGCGACTAACAGCAGAAGTAGTCGAGGCACTGGGTTCCTCGGAACCCTTACGAATTTTTAACCTTTCATGCATTTTCTGCAGCAGAGACAATAATAGATAGAGAGAAATTGTAGATATCAAAGATGTTCAATCCAATATGATCCACAAATAAGTCAACATTGCCGAAATTGTCAACCGCCTCCTTATAGAGGATATTTCTCCTGAAGGATGTTTACCAACTTTTGCATTTTTTACAATATTCAGGGCTAGATTGATTGATTAATTGGTTGTTGTTTAACGCCACTTTCAGCACTATTGTGCTATACAGTCGTGGTGCATGGAGCCGGAGTGCCCAGAGAGATCCACCGACCTTCGGTACGAACACTGACAATCCTAGTCAATTAAGACTTTTTACTTTCTAGGAAAACAAAATTATCTCACAGAAATTTGGGAAACAATGTTAATGAGAGGGTAGAGAAATATAATTACCACACTGGATATTTTTTTTTTTTTTATTTGGTTCATTTATATGTTTCGGAGTTTAATATGACGTCCATTTTCGTTGAACTAGTATACATTATTGTTAAGGTACCAGCTGAAGCCCGCCTCCGGGTGCGGGATATTCTCGCTGTGTTGAAGACCTATTGGTGGCCTTGGGCTGTTTTCTGCATTTTGGTCGGGTTGTTGTCTCTTTGACACATTCCCCGTTTCCATTCATTATTCATATCACAATTTGAAGGGAAACACAATTAATACATTTTAAGTGAAGGAACGGTGGGGCCAGTTTGTGGTTTTTTAAAGTTGAGAGGTATTTTCAAGCTGGGGGGGAGTGTGTGAAAAGTCTGTAAAATGAATTATATTATATTAAAATTCTCATATTATTGGAGGGTCAAGTTTGCAGTTGTCATATTAGTGGTCCGTGTTATTTTCTGTTGGGTTAAATGTTGGCATAATATATATTCTGTTTCATATCTTTGACGCTGGTTCTTGATTCGATAAATTCCTTTTCGTCAGTGAGGTGAATTGATGTGAGTCATTTCAAACTAAGGAAGAGTTGGGGGAAAATAGGGGCAAGTAAATGGGAAGTTAGGTTGAGTAGGTGGGAGGTGAGTTTTCCTGCTTCCATTAAGACAGTAACTGGTATGAGCAGTATCCTTTTGAATGAGTAGTACCACAGAGGGGATGGAAGGGTCATAAGTATTAGTAACTGGTATCAGCAGTATCCTTCTGAATGAGTTGTACCTGACACACAACTACACAGAGGGAATGGAAGGGTCACAAATATTAGTATCTGGTATCAGCAGTATCCTTCGGAATGAATTGTACCTGGCACACAGCTACACAGAGGGGTGGAAGCGTCAGAAGTGTTAGTATCTGGTATCAGCAGTATCCTTCTGAATGAGTTGTACTGGCACACTACTTCACAGAGGGATGGAAGGGTCATCAATATTAGTAACTGGTATCACCAGTATCCTTCTGAATCAGTAGTACCTGACACACAACCACACTGAGAGGATGGAAGAGTCATAAGTATTAGTAACTGGTATCAGCAGTATCCTTCTGAATGAGTTGTACCTGACACACAACTACACAGAGGGGGTGGAAGGGTCATAAGTATTAGTATCTGGTATCAGCAGTATCCTTCTGAATGAGTAGTACCTGGTACACAACTACAAAGAGAGGATGGAAGGGTCATAAGTATTAGTAACTGGTATCAGCAGTATCCTTCTGAATGAGTAGTACCTGGCACACAACTACACAGAGAGGATGGAAGGGTCATAAGTATTAGTATCTGGTATCAGCAGTATCCTTCTGAATGAGTAGTACCTGGCACACAACTACACAGAGAGGATGGAAGGGTCATAAGTATTAGTATCTGGTATCAGCAGTATCCTTCTGAATGAGTAGTACCACAGAGAGGATGGAAGGGTCATAAGTATTAGTAACTGGTATCAGCAGTATCCTTCTGAATGAGTAGTACCTGGCACACAACTACACAGAGAGGATGGAAGGGTCATAAGTATTAGTATCTGGTATCAGCAGTATCCTTCTGAATGAGTAGTACCTGGCACACAACTACACAGGGGATGGAAGGGTCATAGGTATTAGTAACTGGTATCAGCAGTATCCTTCTGAATGAGTAGTAACTGACACACAACTTCACAGAGGGATGGAAGGGTCACAAGTATTAGTAACTGGTATCAGCAGTATCCTTCTGAATGAGTAGTACCTGGCACACAACTACACAGAGAGGATGGAAGGGTCATAAGTATTAGTAACTGGTATCAGCAGTATCCTTCTGAATGAGTAGTACCTGGCACACAACTACACAGAGGGATGGAAGGGTCATAAGTGTTAGTATCTGGTATCAGCAGTATTGTAAGCGTACTTTCATTCCGCCGTGTATTTATTCCGGTAACTCTTTTCACTAGAGAATATTGGATGTAAATAGTGTGAAAGCGTCGATCTTGATATCGTTCTTTTGTTTATATTAGACCGGTTTATTGTTTACATAAATAAATGGGTTAAAATTAAAATGATTTTCAAGGAACCAGTTTAATTAATCTGAGTCAATCCAGGAAATAATATTGATGATGATGATGATGATGATGATGATGATGATGATGATGATGAGGATATTTTATAACTCAAAATACTTTATCAATGATCAGGACATTGAACTTGATATAAACCAAATTTAAAGAGCAGATTTGTTTTACATAAAGTTTCAATTATAGAATCATCCTTAGTTTGATATTGACATAGAAGATATGATTTTATATCCAAGTCGACCGAAAAGCAAATACACAGAAAATTAAACTTCGGCAATCCAATAAATATACATATTACAATTAGTGACAATTTAAAAGCATATGATTTTATAGATTTGCATAAAAAATTATTTAAATCTTATTCGTTAATAAGCATTATTGTGTTATCGTGTGTTCAAAATGAGTATTATTCACTTCATCAATGTATGGATCTAAAGCACTAGTGTAATTAATCCCGGTATGAAATAACTAGTGCAATCATTCCGGTACAAAAACACTAGTGTGAACATTACTTGGATGAAAACTCTCCACTTTTACATAAATCAACTATGCAAGTTTCAAATACACTAAAACTATTAAGCCACATTTTATATATATTTCCCCTTCAAAAACCTTTTTTTAGAACCTTATAATGACTGGTGGATGTTTTACACTGGACCCGGATAGAAAAACCTAGTGAATTTTTGTTGGTGGATAAAATCACTAAGGGATTTTCTTCCTCCGGATAAAGTAAACTGGCGGAATCAAACCACTGTTACAGTATTCTTCTAAATCAGTAGTACCTGACACACAACTATATTGAGAGGATGGAGGGGTCATAAGTATTAGTAACTGGTATCAGCAGTATCCTTCTGAATGAGTTGTACCTGACACACAACTACACTGAAAGGATGGAAGGGTCATAAGTATTAGTAACTGGTATCAGCAGTATCCTTCTGAATGAGTTGTACCTGACACACAACTTCACAGAGGGAATGGAAGGGTCACAAGTATTAATTACTAGTATCAGCAGTATCCTTCTGAATGAGTAGTACCTGGTACACTACTACACAGAGGGATGGACGGGTCATAAGTATTAGTAACTAGTATCAGCAGTATCCTTCTGAATGAGTAGTACCAGGGCGGATCCAGGATTTTGGAAAGGGGGCAAAGTATGTATAATTGGTCGATCGGAGCGAGGCGAAAAAATTTTTGGACCTTTTTGGCTAAAAAGCATAAATTACACTTTTAACGGTTCCTGACGTGGGGCATGTATATTCTATAGTTAAAGTGTAAGGGTTGAACATTTTGATGCCGTATTCTCCCATTATTATAAAATGATTAGATGGATCCAAAGCTATGTACAAATATATTTGATGTGGGACTTGTCAGTAAAAAATGGACATGAAAATACTCGTTTGTTGTATGTTTAGTTAGCATATCCTCACAGATTTCTTGTTGTAAACAAGATATACGGCTATTCAATGAAATTTACGATACGACCGACACTAGTTAAGAAAGACAAACAAGCATTTTTATGCAAATGTTTGGTTGAAATGTTTCACCCAACAAGGGAAGTGAGGGGTTCCAAATCAACCAAAGGCTACGAATTAGTCTAAAATGGCAACGAATTTCGGAACGACAGTCGACAAATGGAGACATAAAGGCCCAGCGGGCAGGTTGCAGTCGGCCCTTGAAAAAGTATTCAATATATCAGTTCGGCGAAACAGACATTCCGGTCAGATATGGAATTACATGCAATCCCCGGCCCACAAAAAAATTAAGACCGTTTTTATTCATCATGTTCATTTAATCAGAGACATATTGTATTATATGTCTCTGATTTAATGCTAAATAATTCTGTTGGAAATTTTCAAAAAGTGGACAAGATTATTGTTTTCAATCTAGATACGGCTAGAATTTTAGTTGAAGGCAAAAATCAGGGTCAGAATTTTTCTCTCAAATATCTCAGACTGCCCTTTCGAATCAAATGGTCCGTACCTTAGACTTTAAATCTATCTAGAGCTTACTGACTGGGGATCATTATTCAGCTATGTTATTAATAGGCTGGGGCGTGTTGGGTTAAACATGTTTTCGTTGGTAAATAATATTGCTGTGGAACTTTTTTTCATGAGAGTGTAATAGAGTATTACTTTCTGTTTGGTGGAATTGTGAAATGAAGTCAATACGTTCTTGCTCAATCCTTTGTCGCTTTGAATGTGTCATGCTTGTCATCCTAATCCTAAGCAATGTGTTACTGTAATTTTAATTTCAAGATGCAAGTGACATTTTTCGACGCACTGGTCAACTCCACCGTAGCGAATCACATGACTTTGACATAATCAATAATATATTACAGTAAATACGAGCGAAAAATATCTTTATAAGTAAAGAATTGTCGCATAAAAATTAAATCCACGGAAATGGCAAAGTTCACGAAGTCTAGTCTGATTAATCATTTTACAAAAAAAAAAAAAAAAGTGCAAGCAAAGGGGCGTACGCCCTCTACGCCCCTTCTGGATCCGCCAGTACCTGGTACACAACTACACAGAGGGATGGAAGGGTCATAAGTATTAGTATCTGGTATCAGAAGTATCCTTCGGAATTAGTTGTACCTGGCATACAACTTCACAGAGGGATGGAAGGGTCATAAGTATTAGTATCTGGTATCAGAAGTATCCTTCGGAATTAGTTGTACCTGGCACACAACTACACAGCACAGAGGGATGGAAGGGTCACAAGATTTAGTAACTGGTATTAGCAGCATCCTTCTGAATGAATAGTACCTGACACACACCTACACTGAGGGAAGGAAGGGTCACAACTATCTTAGTCAAGGAAACATCATGAAGATGTTATGTGAATCCTGCTTTATCATTTATTTTATACCATCACCCTCCACCAGATCTTATAACTTACAACCATACTAAGTTCACCCTAATTTTTGGGTGTGGTTGTTGAGATTAATCTTAGTCTTCTGTTAAGGGTCTTGTAGAGACATTTTATCCTAGTTTTTTTCTTTTGGTTATGATTTTGTCTGTTTTTATTCAATTTATGTTTTTGTATTGCCCCTTGGTATCTACTGACCCTTGGTATCTACTGACCCTTGGTATGTACTGACCCTTGGTATGTAATGACCCTTGGTATCTATTGACCCTTGGTACCTACTGACCCTTCTTGGAATTTTATAGACGTTGTGTCATCCAAAAAGTATAACAAAATACCGAACTTCAAGGCCAATTCAGAAAGGGAGGTCCAATAAAACTGACAAAATCAAATGCTATCAATCAATCGAGCAAGTGAAAACAACTCATATTACTCACTTTGTATATGCATTTTCCGAACTGATGGGTTAAACCTGGTTTCATAGCTAATCTATACATAAGTTATTATTCTTGACAGCTTGCACTCTTACATCTATACTCTGTGTTAAAGAGAAGCAGCACATACCTGTTTGTCTTTGGTCCAACCCAGCAAGAAATTGAACCCATATTCTCCAACATGCTTACATGTACACATGAGCATATAATAGGTCTTTACACTTCCCAAAGACACATATACCTTGTCAGAAAAATACTACACACTACTTTTTATAACAATACCTTACAATTCAATAAACTACAAGAATTCAATATTCTTAGAAAAAAATAAAATCATCTTGGAGGTGTTGTGGTGATTTCAAGTTGAACAAAAAGGTCATCCATGTGTACCCCCATACACTTTGTAGTGGTGCACATATAAAACCTAATGTAGGACCAAAAAGTCACAATTCTTTATCAGGATCATTTGTCTCGGATAAGCAAAAAAATGTTTTAATAATTTTTCTACTGTAAATGAACTACAACTTTTAAACAGAAGAAATATATCCTTTGTACAATTAAAAGGAGTAAGTTCATGTGAAAATTGGCCCTAAGAATTTCATGTTTTTTTAATCAGGTAAAAATATTACAAATTTCCCATAGAAATAGTTGTGACATATCTATCAATACAAGATAAATTCTTTTTTGGCACATTGCATTAAAAATGACAAAGAAATAACCCCTCTAGTATGCATTATTTGTATTGTAACGTCAGTTTTGGTCAAATTTTCAATAAATTTTAAGTTTTTAACATAATTTACTTTGACCGCCACCCCTGATCTAGAAAGTTTTTGTGTCAAGGGATTTAATATCATCATTGGCAACTTCTGTCTTCAGAACATCCTAGGTTGCAGCCAGATGTTTCCTCAAACTTTTAGGCTAGACATATGCACAAAATCTTCGTTTTTTTTAAATTTATTCAAAATTTGCTGACTTTGAAGCATAGAATGTACTCTGATGAAGAGATTTATTTAACCTAGTAGTAAGGCTTTTGAAATAGATCCATTTTAGAACCAAATTATGGCCATTTTAATATTCTATAATAAAGTTGTATTATAAGGCCATATTTGGCCTAAAGTGAACCTTTTCCTTTGATGAATCTTCATCTATCTAATGAACAATATCATAACCTGTAAAATGAATTTATAGTATAAAAAGAAATTATTTCAAGATTTTTGTCGAGCCTATGACTTCTGTCGCAGAAAGCGAGACATAGGGAAAGTGATCTGGCAGCAGCGGCGTTAATAAACTCCTTAAAAGCTTAATATTTTAGAAGGTAGAAGACCTGGATGCTTCATACTTAGTATATAGATGCCTTGTGTTATGAAGTTTTGTAATCTTAATTCTCTCTTATTATGAGTAATAGGATGACTATACCTTGCAAGGTTCTTGTGCCTGTCAGACAGTTTTCACTTGACCTCGAACTCATTTCATGAATAGTGAACAAGGTTAAGTTTTCGTGGTCAAGTCCAAATACTATAAGCAATAGGTCTACTATATTTGGTGTATGGAATGATTGTAAGGTGTACATGTCCAACTGGCAAGTGTCATCTGACCTTGACCTCATTTTCATGGTTCAGTGGTTAAAGGTAAGTTTTTGTGTTTTGTCTGTTTTTCTAATACTGTATTCTGGCTTGGTTTATCAGACCTTGACCTCATATATTTGAATACTAATTAATTGTGACTTTTTGTCCTATTAATTTTGTGATTTTCTTTCCTTTTCTAACAAATCTATGGCCATGTAAAAACAAGAACAAATAATTCATAAATATGGACTTTATTCTTCTTTATATAACCACATATAACTTGTTTATTGTAACATTCCTACTGTTTTATTCTTCACAATATAAAATCAAAGCTAAATAATGAGTTTGCATGGGGTTTATTGTTTTCTATACAATCCTGTCTACTGTGACCATTTCAATTCACCTGATCATTAGCAGACATTTTCCTGTCAGTTTTCTATACAATCCTGTCTATTGTGACCACTTCAATTCACCTGATCAATAGCAGACATTCATAGTTAAAATTTTGTAATTTAATGGAGGTTAATGAATATGTATTTCGGCGAAAAAACATGTTTGGGACATTTTTCCTCACTTTTTTTTATTTTGAATAGTATATAATGTGGTTCTAAATTCTAGGCAAAAACCTTAAATTTAAAAAAAAAAAAAAATTCCTCTTCCAACTATTTGCTTTTAATCTTAAAAAATTAAGGCTGAAATAAACGTTTAATATATAAGGAATACAGATCTTTTTGGGAAAAGGATATAATTTATTGAATTCGCAGACATGTCATGTTCTATCAACCGGTGAATTAAAATATCAACAAAAGGGAGGTAATTTTATCTAGTAAGGAAGATAACTAAAGTCCAGACTGGGAATTTGTTACAATAGAAAATTTCAACTATTTTTGAGGTAATTCTTTTTTCAAATCTCTTGCTTAAAATAAAGACAAAATAAACTCCAGTCTATACAAAAACAAAAGCATTTTATACCTGTACATAAAACAAGGGGCCATAAAAAGGGCAATGATATTGCTGTAACATTGAAATTTGCATATAAAATTAGAATATTTGCAATTTACAGATTAAGATATATAGAATAATCAATCATTTAAATAATTCTAACAACTTGCCTTCTTCGACCCCCTATTTCATCCAGATCTATGGTTTTGAACTTTACATTTAGCATGTACATAAAACAGTATAGCACTATACACATTATATATACTTAATGTCAAATGTATTTATAAAATTTTGCAGACAAACGACAACCTTTATCGTAACCATGGTAACTATAGATACAATTTTACACTGAAATACATGTTTTACCAAAACAAATATTGAGATTATGTACATTGTTTCAACAAAATTGCACCAAAAGCAAGCAAGCTTACAATTATAAAAATTCATACAAAAATATTAAACAGGCAATGAGTAGATTTTCATTTCTAACTAAAGTAAGAATTAAAAAGTTAACTACGGAATTTAATTACTTCCACTTTTAAGGAAAAAACTAACTTTGAAATTTAAAATCGTTTAAAGGCCTGAATATAACATAAGATGCATTAGAAATTTTAAATAAAGATCTTATATTTGATCAGTTTATAATTCATTTAGTTATAAAATTGATGAACTTCAGGATTTAATTCATCCTTTATTTATTTCTTTATTTATCTAATTTATCTCAACAAAGAACTGAAAAAAGATAAACTCTTTTCCTTTTTTGAGATCTATATATTTTTTCTGTGTCAAAAAATGATGATCGTTCAAAACATGACTCAGACATCTCAACAAAACACATAAAATACAACTATTTTTATCCTACTTAACTAAAGGCAAGACTTGAGAGACGACTGACATTTAAATGCGTATAAAACCCGTAAATGGTATATTAAAGCAAAGAGGCGATACGAGATACATGGCATTAAGAGGATAAAATAAAATATGTCGGAAATATCTAAAAATTTGGTATCACATTTAACTAAACATGTAGATCTATAAGTGTATATACACTTAAATGTTCATCAACAACAAAAACACTTTGAACTTTTGAACCTTCCACTCGGCACAAATACTACATAACGAAAGCGGGAAAGGGTCAAAACTTTTAGCGAAAAAAACAGAGCTGAATAAACTCAAATCAATATGAGGAATAAATTCGTTCCTCTCGAAAATAGTCTCAATCATACAACAGAAGTTATATGAAGCTGTAAACTGCAAGCAAATGTTCTAAGGGGCATTCCCTTTGTTGCATATATCTCTGTACTAAAGGTCAGCTTTATAAATACTAAACACTGCACTAAAACAAAGTCTATACAAATTCAGCTATAATCAAATGAACTTTTTCATAAATATAGAATTTCTTATACACATATATAATAATGAATAATTAAAACAAATGAACATCTACATCCATACATGTAATAATTATGTATAATAAATATATTTAAATTTTGCATATTCATATTTTTTGCCAATTAAAAAAAAAAAGATAAAAAATCATTGCTACTCAATTTATCTAAAAAGGAACATACAAATTTTTTACCCCAATTTGTAAACATCAATAGAAAAGAAGGAACCTGGTCTATTAACTCATGACACAAAATTCAGGGACCTTGATCTTTAATGTTAGGGTTCATGGGATTGAACCCTTTTGTTAACCTTTAACCTTTTGTATCCCTTCCAATCCCCCTCAAATTATTTTCTTTATACATTTTTATTAAAACTTGATAGGTTCACATGAATAAACTAATTTCTACAAAATGACATCAATCACTCTTGTTTATACACAAACATAACATGATATATGTAAACAATAAAAAATAAACAAACATTTATATATCATTAACAACATAAAGCTCATGTGAGTTGTAAATATATACTAAAGCATAAAAAATTCCATTTTCAATATGGCCGCTTGCTTGTAGCAATGAAAGTCAAGGCCATTCAACTCAAACTTGGTGTTACAACATGGACTTGATGTAGTTAATTACCCTCGATATTCTCATCAGATAACACAACTAATCTCGTTAATTCTAAAGTTTGATCTTTTAAACAAAGTCATCTGGTTCGTCATCTGTGACATAGTTCTGTATTTTACCAACATGAGAGTTGAAATAAATGAAAACATTTATAAAAACAAACAATTTATATACGTTGCTTTTCCAATATTTCTTACACATATTTTTAGCTGGATAATGCCAATATATGAAAAACAATAATTATCACATTTCGCTCATTTCTTGCTGCTTTGACCAATCATAATTTTTGTAACAAAGTTGACTATAGCTGAAGCTGGTTGTTCAGGGTCAAGCTCAGCAAACAGATGACAAGCATTGTCTGAGGCACCGCTATGTTTCCTAGCAACAAATCCAAATACCCTGCTTTCTAGTTGAACACCTGCAATGTCTGCATCTCTCTTCCATCTAAATAATAGAAATAAATTTTGTAAAATTAAATACAACAAGCATTTAAAATATTAAATAACAAGAATGTGTCCATAGTATATGGATGCCCCACTCGCACTATCATTTTGTATGTTCAGTGGACCGTGAAATTGGGGTCAAAACTCTAATTTGGCATTAAAATTAGAAAGATCATATCATAGGCAACATGTGTACTAAGTTTCAAGTTGATTGGACTTCAACTTCATCAAAAACTACCTTGACCAAAAACTTTAACCTGAAGCGGGGCAGATGGATGGACGGACGGACAAATGGATGCACAGACCGAAAAACATAATGCCCCTAGGCGGGGCATAAAAAGATTTGGTATGATTGCTAATGAGACAACTATCCACTAGAGTCCAAATGACATGGATGTAAGCAGCTATAGGTCATCATACAGCCTTTAACAATAAGTAAAACTCGTACCGTATAGTAAGCCATAAAAGGCCCTAAAATATAATATTTTTTTAAAGTGAAATGGGGAAGCAGGCAACTTCAGCAACAATATACAATAAGGGGACAAAACTTTAATGTACAGTTATATTTATATCCTTCAGGATTTTCCACTAAAATGCCTAGGCGAGTACAGCCCTTGAATGGTGTTAACTTCCCAATAAAACATGGTGTATAGTGTCATGGGGAATGGTGTAAGGTACGCAAGGAATAATGTATGGTTTTAAATTAACTTCCTTTTATAAAAGATATATTGAAATTTCCTAAAGCATGTTACATTGTGAGTAATTTTGAATGGTGTGAAAAATTTAGGTTTCATATGGAAAAGGGGAAGAGTGTATGGTGTACACATGATATAAGTTGGAACTTTACACCATTGAAGGACTGTTATCTCCCTTTAACTTACTTCCTTCCTTCTGGATCCATACCACAGTATGTTACAGCTGACACAGGGTAATGTCTTCTAAAGAATAATCTGTAACAAAAACAACATGTTTAAACCAATATCAATAATGTCATTCAATCTTAGTTTTTCTATCAAATCTAAATTATTATGAACATTAAAATTTATGGTTGGGGAGAAAATTTCATTCTGAGGGTGCATACTTTTGGGGTTCATCACTTTTTTAAAACTTAAAATTCGTTGTGTATCCAAATTCATGTTTTTTTTTTTTTTAATACCCAAAAAATCCATACTTATAAATATTTGAAAAGCGAATAACAATTATTATCGCTATTTTACGAAATTTTCCTTTGATCTTGCTGACTGATAATTTTCTTTCTCAGTGGAGTCGAGTGATATGAAAAATTATCGCTAGGAACTAAGGGCCCACGTGCCCGTTGTCAATGAAATTATCAACGTCTTCATAGGTAAAACAGCAATAAACAGATTATCATTGGTCATCTCAACTTGACTGCTTTTCTCACTTTCGCTGTACAGGCTCAAGCGAGAAAATCAATCTCGTCGAGATAACCAACGATAATCTATAAATCCACAGTAGATTTAAAACATTTTCTATAAACATTGGCAGTTTTAAGAACCATTTACTATAATTTGATACTAACACTTCTATTGGTGATTTTTGTGGCAAGTCATTTTTTATTGACCATGTTCATTGACTGCTTTCTTAACCAATATACACATCACAGCAGCTTGAATTCATAATACACATACTTAACATGTAAACATTATTTACATTCAATGGTTGTAGAAAAAACGAGATTGTCAAAGAGTGATAAGGTTTAAAAATAAAAAAAATAACAGTTTATTGATGTGTAAACTGGACTAATTCCAATTAAGAAATTAAAGTCTGTAAATTTAGGTAACTTACTTTCGTTGGTTGTCTGTTAATGTTATACCCTGGTTAGAAACTTTAAAGTGGACCACCGTTGATGTTGGTGGTGGGCCCATTTCAGAGGTCAATTTTAATGCCCTGGCTACAGCTTGTGGGCCTGTTAATGACTCTGTGTCTATTGAATTAATGTATAACACATTGCAAGCTGAAAGTACAAGAAAAAATTGTTTGGTAAGAAATTATAACAAGTTGTTCTTTAAATATTTCAACATAAACATTATCTGGTGTATATGTCAATGTGACAGCAGCCTGACAACAAACATTGATACCTACATGTATACTTGACTTACTTTGAAGTCAGGTAATATTCAATTGTAAGGTAAAGACAAACAAGGTGAAAATCACTGGTGTAGACTTGGAATTTTCTATCTAGCAGAATAAATAACTTCAATGCAATTTGTTTGTTGTTATGATTTTGTTTGGTTTTTATACTTTTTTTAGACGGTAAAATCCTTAATTTACCTGCCAGAATAACAATAGAAATAACTATATGTATCATAATATTTGCTCCTAACATGTTGCCTGAAAAATCTATTTGCTACAGTAAAATCAATGATTGAGGTTGGCAAGTATAAGATACAGTACAGTTAATTAATTTCTTCAATATATATCAGAATTACAGTCATGCTGGAAACAGCATGCTCAAGTTGTGCTTTCAAAAAATATGTCCCAGGTGAGACAAAAACAACAACATACCTGCTCCCTGTGCCAGAAGAGCTGCTGCAGATGATGGCAGTTCTGATGTATGTGATACGTCCATGCTGCTCTCCATTGCTTGATCTGTAAGGAAAATTAGGCTGATGAAGTATTTCTCACTCACAAATATACCAGACATGGACATTATTTTGTTTCTTTAATCTTTTCTCTGTTTTAAAATTCAATAATGTAGTCCAAAATGTCATTGTATATTTATAGTTTTAACCTATATGGTTTCTGATCTTTTTTTTCTCTTGAGCATGGTTTCTGGTATGAGTGTGTTTGTTATGAACTGAAGTCATAGAGCAAACATCAGCTGCTTTGTACCTCACACTGTATGAATAATGTTCACATAAGCTGTTAACACAGAGATATGTCGTGCCTTATTGTTATTTTGATAATGCAAATGTTGAAATTAAAATAACAATACTTTAACAAGTAAGTTGTGCAACTATTCAAAGTCAATGAACCATGACTGAAAGTACAGGGCTAAACAATCTCCATGGAAATGAGATGTGCCAATGCTAATTCAACTGCATACCAAATACCACTGACTTATCATAAGTCGCTCCCTTTAAACAAACCTAAACACAAACATTAACTTGTAAACAATGTAAAAGTTTCAAAGTCAATGAACCAAGATGAGGGGATGGGGCTATATAATCTTCATGGAAATGAGACTTGCAAATGCCAATACATTTGCATACCAAAAATATCATTGACGTAACATTAGTGGTTCATCTTAAACTGATCTAATCACAAACTAATACATGTAAACTAAGCAAAAGTTTCAAAGTCAATAGACAATGACTGAATGGTAAGGACCAAATATTATCCATGCAAATGAGATGTGCTAATGCTTATACAACTGCATACCAATTATCAATGACCTACCACTAATGGTTCCCCTTAAACTGACCTAATCACAAACTAATACATGAAAACTAAGCAAAAGTTTCAAATTCAATAAACCATGACTGAAGGGCAGGGCCAAATAATCTCCATGGAAATAAGATATGCCAATGCTTATACAACTGCATATCAAATATCATTGATCTACCACTAGTGGTTCCCCATAAACTGACCTAATCACAAACTAATACATGTAGACTAAGCAAAAGTTTCAAAGTCAATAGACCATGACAGAGGGGGCAGGGCCAAAACATTTCCATGGAAATGAGATGTGCCAATGCTAATACAACTGCATACCAAATATAATTGACCTACCCCTACTGGTTCAACATAAACCAGACCTAATCACAAACTAATACATTGTTGACGCTGACGACGGAAACAGCATACCTATGTCTCGCTTTTTGACTCTGTCAAGGCGAGACAATTATATGAGTTTTTGTACCATAGTATGAGAAATTATCAAACTATAAGCTAATGGATACTCTTTCTATAACTGTCGAATTATAATGAACAAGATTTTCTTTGAGCTGTTGCTCACTAACGATGCTCCATCTTTAAGTATTCTACAAACAGGAAGTTAATGAGCCATGGGTGTAAATAGGCATCATAGGGCATGTTCACTTGAAACTTGATACAAAACTTCTGAAAGCTCTGATTTGTAGTTCCTGAGAAAAATGAATTCCAAATTTCTTGCGACAAACTTACAGAAACAAGGACGGACAGAGAGACAGAGGTAAAGTAGTATATATCTCCCTCCTTCCAATATCTTGCCTGTTTGGAAATGCATACTTGTCCCCCTTTTCAAAGTCTGTAGAGGTCCTTATATTTTTCAATAATATATTTGTTAACAAAACTGTTCAAATGACTTAAATATATGTACTACTGTATGCATTCAGGTTGCAGGGAAAAATGATAAAAATTCTACAGCTAGAATACAGAATGCAAGAGGAATATATATTCAAGCCTGGGACAATATAAAAGTATTGAAGGGAAGTAACTCAGATGAAACAATTCAGTCACTTCAGAGGAAAAAGACATTTTAAATTACATGCTTATCAATACAGAATTAAAATGTTCCCTAACCGTGCATAAAAGAAAATGTTGTAAGAGTAGAAGTTCCTCAGGAAGTCAATTTCTATTAAGAGAGACATGCTTATTTCCTTGACTTGCATTTGTTCTATTAAACGTAAGAGTTTGAATGTTTGATAGAATGTATATGCCATGCTTATCATTAGAAAGAGATTGTATTGTAATTTTCACCTTCATAAACTGGAACATTTGGGACAAATCTTGGTAAAACTGTTGATTAAAATGTGAATAGTTCAAATCATTATTTAAATTTACATCAAACAAACTGTAATTTTGGTGGATTCTCAAGTATTCAGAAATATTTTTTTTCACGATTTCTTAATGATTTCTCACACCAGTATTCCATTTACTTAACATTATCAACAACACCTGGTATATTAATCTGTTTTATTATTTTATTGAATTACCAAAAGTTTGGTTAGATATATCTATTTAATGAGGACAAACTATTTGTTGAAAAACATTTTTGTGTCTCTTCTATTTAAATTTAACTCAAATCTTTATCATTTATTGTTATCAAAATAGCAAAACAACTGCATTTAGTGATCATAGCTTATTTTTCTGTTCAGGATTACCTCCCTTTTCTTTGATTAACATTCATTTGAATTTGTGTTGGTCAATTCTACATGATGACCCTACACGCATGTATTAAAGTGTATACAGCTTCAAAGATATAATTCAATTACTTTAATTCCTTTCTGTTATAAGTTATCTCCCCTATTTGACCTTTTATACAATTAATGATTGAAGTCTGACCCCATTTTGTATGATTTTAAAAATATACTTACCAACTTCTGGTAGTACAAGTTTACATGGCAGAGCCAATGGAGTTATTGAGTGTTGGTAAACTAGTGATGCTAAGCTACCTGTAAAAGTCAAATATCTAAATGAGAAAAGTGTCTACAGTATATATATAGGTAATACATGTATCGTATCTTATACAGAAATACACATCCAATATTTTTTTCACTAGACATTCAAAATTCATTTTGAAATATTCTACCCATAATTTCTATCACCAAAAAATAACATTCACATTTTCATAAGTTCTGTCTATTTAGCATCTTAATTCAAATACTGTATGTCACAAAGATATTACAGATTTCTTCACATTCAGACTTTTCATTTTAATGGAGCTTTTTATCTAAAGTTTTACTTTCAAGTATTTCTTTCAATAAAATATCACCAAAACACTTTACAATTCTCTTTAGATTTTATATTACAATTTACCAAATACAAAACTTACCAAACACAGGTTCATTACTACAACCTCGTAACCGAACACCTTTTGGAGTCGGTTCAATGAGATTCTCTTTAGATTTTATATTACAATTTACCAAATACAAAACTTACCAAACACAGGTTCATTACTACAACCTCGTAACCGAACACCTTTTGGAGTCGGTTCAATGAGATTCTCTTTAGATTTTATATTACAATTTACCAAATACAAAACTTACCAAACACAGGTTCATTACTACAACCTCATAACCGAACACCTTTTGAGTCGGTTCAATGAGATTCTCTTTAGATTTTATATTACAATTTACCAAATACAAAACTTACCAAACACAGGTTCATTACTACAACCTCGTAATCGAACACCTTTTGAGTCGGTTCAATGAGATTCTCTTTAGATTTTATATTACAATTTACCAAATACAAAACTTACCAAACACAGGTTCATTACTACAACCTCGTAATCGAACACCTTTTGAGTCGGTTCAATGAGATTCTCTTTAGATTTTATATTACAATTTACCAAATACAAAACTTACCAAACACAGGTTCATTACTACAACCTCGTAATCGAACACCTTTTGAGTCGGTTCAATGAGATTCTCTTTAGATTTTATATTACAATTTACCAAATACAAAACTTACCAAACACAGGTTCATTACTACAACCTCGTAACGAACACCTTTTGAGTCGGTTCAATGAGATTCTCTTTAGATTTTATATTACAATTTACCAAATACAAAACTTACCAAACACAGGTTCATTACTACAACCTCGTAACCGAACACCTTTTGGAGTCGGTTCAATGAGATTCTCTTTAGATTTTATATTACAATTTACCAAATACAAAACTTACCAAACACAGGTTCATTACTACAACCTCGTAACCGAACACCTTTTGGAGTCGGTTCAATGAGATTCTCTTTAGATTTTATATTACAATTTACCAAATACAAAACTTACCAAACACAGGTTCATTACTACAACCTCGTAACCGAACACCTTTTGAGTCGGTTCAATGAGATTCTCTTTAGATTTTATATTACAATTTACCAAATACAAAACTTACCAAACACAGGTTCATTACTACAACCTCGTAACGAACACCTTTTGAGTCGGTTCAATGAGATTCTCTTTAGATTTTATATTACAATTTACCAAATACAAAACTTACCAAACACAGGTTCATTACTACAACCTCGTAATCGAACACCTTTTGAGTCGGTTCAATGAGATTCTCTTTAGATTTTATATTACAATTTACCAAATACAAAACTTACCAAACACAGGTTCATTACTACAACCTCGTAACGAACACCTTTTGAGTCGGTTCAATGAGATTCTCTTTAGATTTTATATTACAATTTACCAAATACAAAACTTACCAAACACAGGTTCATTACTACAACCTCGAATCGAACACCTTTTGGAGTCGGTTCAATGAGATTCTCTTTAGATTTTATATTACAATTTACAAAATACAAAACTTACCAAACACAGGTTCATTACTACAACCTCGTAACCGAACACCTTTTGGTGTCGGTTCAATGAGATTCTCTTTAGATTTTATATTACAATTTACCAAATACAAAACTTACCAAACACAGGTTCATTACTACAACCTCGTAACCGAACACCTTTTGGAGTCGGTTCAATGAGATTCTCTTTAGATTTTATATTACAATTTACCAAATACAAAATTTACCAAACACAGGTTCATTACTACAACCTCGAACGAACACCTTTTGAGTTGAGTCAATGAGATTCTCTTTAGATTTTATATTACAATTTACCAAATACAAAACTTACCAAACACAGGTTCATTACTACAACCTCGTAACCGAACACCTTTTGGAGTCAGTTCAATGAGATTCTCTTTAGATTTTATATTACAATTTACGAAACACAAAAGTCAATCACACATAAAACTTACCAAACACAGGTTCATTACTACAACCTCGTAACCGAACACCTTTTGGTGTCGGTTCAATGAGATTCTCTTTAGATTTTATATTATTAACTAATTTACGAAACACAAAAGTCAATCACACATAAAACTTACCAAACACAGGTTCATTACTACAACCTCGAATCGAACACCTTTTGAGTCGGTTCAATGAGATTCTCTTTAGATTTTATATTATTAACTAATTTACGAAACACAAAAGTCAATCACACATAAAACGTTACCAAACACAGGTTCATTACTACAACCTCGTAATCGAACACCTTTTGAGTCGGTTCAATGAGATTCTCTTTAGATTTTATATTATTAACTAATTTACGAAACACAAAAGTCAATCACATAAAACTTACCAAACACAGGTTCATTACTACAACCTCGTAATCGAACACCTTTTGAGTCGGTTCAATGAGATTCTCTTTAGATTTTATATTACAATTTACCAAATACAAAAGTCACACATAAAACTTACCAAACACAGGTTCATTACTACAACCTCATAACCGAACACCTTTTGGAGTCGGTTCAATGAGATTCTCTTTAGATTTTATATTACAATTTACGAAATACAAAAGTCAATCACACATAAAACTTACCAAACACAGGTTCATTACTACAACCTCGTAACCGAACACCTTTTGGAGTCGGTTCAATAAGGAAGTGACGAACTAAATCTGCGGCTGGATCACCTGACGATTTTGTCTGTACATTGGCAGGTATCGTAGCTACCTTTAAGGCAAGTCCAAAGGCTCCTGGGAAAGAGTTACTATCCCTGACAACAAATGTACCAGGGGATTTGTCTTTCAGCATTTGAATGGCTGAAATAATAAAAAAATAATTGATTAAATATTCGATCATCTAATTCCCTTTTATCTTACACACTTGAATGTATTTCTGACAGAAATGGGTCTGAAGGTATTTTTAACATTATGTACATTTTTAATAAAAGTTTGCACAGCTATTGTTCAGGAATTACAAGACCACACAAAAGCTCAGCAAAGCAATTCTATAAATAGCAAGTAAGTAATCTTTATTTAAAGCCTGGTTTTCATAAATATACAATCAAACATAGATCATGAGCTCTTTAACTGACTGAATCATCCACATTTCACTGGAGATGATGAAGATATATTGGCCACTGATTCAGACTTTTAATGCAATTAACTCAATTAACTAAAAGATACTAAAGTTTAATAACATATGTAACATTTTATATATATTGCTGATCTCTAAGTATTGAAAGTATCCACGCTATACATTAAAAGATGCTGTATGAATGTCAATGGGGCAACTCTCAAATAAAGGAGAACGCGATGCAAAGTGTAGTATCCACAAAATTATTGCCTTTAATAAAGTGCCATTATGTAAGTTAAGCTGTTAAAGTTCCTTGGTATAGTAAACCAAAGGTGAAGGTCAAAAGGAAAACTAATAGAATAATTAGATATTTAGTCTTTAGATCTCAATAATATCAAGTTTTTCTGATTATAACCTAATAAAATAGAGTTTTCATGTGAAGCATTGAGTTATTGAAAGTCCTTCTGAAGTGTGATGAACATTTTGGTATCAATTTCTGTGTTTTGTTATTATACTGTATAGTTACAAGCATTCTTTCGTAAGTATTGACAAAGAAATTCTGTAGAGTGCCTAGAGAGTACCTTCCTTATACTATTACTTTGCACTCATGTGATTCCAGGGGATATTTAGGAGAGACATCTAAGAGACCAAACCCCAAATTTACAACCACAATTTGTGTTCTGTTTGTACATTTTCTAATTTTTATTATTTTTCAGCATGCCTGGAAATGATGGATTCCACTAGTTTGCTATGTCAATGCTTCTTTATACTTTTGCTATAGGTAGGAGTAAAAGGAGTTGTAAGAACAACATCAATGAGTCTATGAACCACTCATTGTCTAATTTAGTGAAAAGGGCAGGTAGTTTTATAATTTTGCAATATGTAAAAATAAAAGCAGTTAAAGGGATAACATCAGTGAGACTGCAATGCAGTCATTGTCTAATTAAGTGTAAAGGGTAACTTAAGAAAATCATAATAGTTTCCTTTTCAATGATTTTATTTGGCACCAATATTTTGATGTAAGGGGAGACAACCTTAGAATATTGTAATAATTCATACCTTCTTCCCTGGTTATATTTGGCATGTACCAATATTTTGATGTGTTCTTTACAAACTTTGGAGTGGCATGTACTGCATCAGTATTATCTGAAAATAAAGTACAAAACATATAAAGTACAATAAATATATGAAAATTACAAAATTTTGTTTGAAAATTAAGGTCTGAAAATCCCTTAATACTTAATTTATCAAAGTCATAAGCAATATCATTTTTTTATCCAAGTTTAATAATGCCCACTTTAAAAGTTTATGTTATTGGAAAGTATGTTTTAAAAATTCCTATTCACCAAAATACAATTGATTTTCACAAAAACAAGAAAGTTATGATTTCGCTGAGCTAATATGATTACAATTTTCAGAGATAAGCATTTAAATATAATTTTTTGTGACTTCTTTGTGTTAAAATGACAACTATGAATACAGCCACATTCCTAATTGACAAAATTCTAAAAACTTACCTGCCAGTGAGGTCAGACTTCCTCTTCTTGACAAACCAAAGTAAACACTAGGTGAACTTTGACCTGTCATGGAGTGGGGCCCTGGACTAAGAGCGCCCCCTGAACTGGAAGACATGTTGTGTGCTACATGTAGTTGCTGACGTAACTGATTCAAAGTATCAGGCGAGTGTGGACTGAAAGAAAAAAAAAGAATAAATTTTACAATTCATAATTATTTGTTTGGTACCAGTTTTTATAGACTTCATGGGTATAGGTAAACAACGAAATCAAAAGTTCAACAAAGTATAAATTTCCTATAGGCTTTTATGTAGACTGGCAAATTCACAAAATCAAATATCCATGAAAATAAATGAATCCACAACAGAAGTTGACTCCAAGCCTGATATCAGAATAGAACAACATTTTCTTTTTATCAAATCCCTACTCCCATTATCACATCTCCATGTTCAGTAAACTTGGAAATCTGTGTCAAAACCCAAATAAAGTATAAAATGTAAAAAGTTCACATCATCACAAACACATGAACCAAGTTTCAAATTAAAGTGGCAATAACTTCATGGTAAACTACCTTGACCAAAAACTTTAACCTGATACAGGATGGATGGATGCTTAGACTGGAAAACATAATGCCACTTCCATCATAGGCGGGGCATAAACAAACCCGCATAGACATCTAAAGACAGGCACGGATCCAGCCACTTTTAAAAGGGGGGGATTTTCAACATATGCAAGTCATATAAAAAGGAGGAGGGTCAAACCATATGTCCCCATACATAAGCATTAGTTGTCAAACAAAAAGGGGGGTTCCAATCCCCGGAAAACCCCCCTGGATCTTCCACTCAGTCTACAACAATTGCCCTTTTCATATCCTAGTACTAAATTTTCCACAGTCTTAACAAGTAGTGATAAATATATTTAGCTTACCTACTTTTCTACCTACTAAATTCCAAAATATTTTCACAATTCTTTTCAGCAATAAACTCTCTCAATGTTATAAACAATTTCAAATGTATCATTTTCTTAAGAAATTTGATTTAAAAACCATGTTCTGGAATATTTCTCACCTTGTAAAAGTTGGCAAGTAAACCTAAATTGCCAATTTGAATTCCGATAGAGTGAAATACTATTTCAAATGAGATTTTTACTGTTAAAATATTCAATTTCTTTTTTATTTTTACTGCTGGGAAAGAATAAGTTATTTAAGTTTTTGTTATTAAGACCGGAGAAAACCTACTCAAGTATAAATGTGCATTTTATAAGATTAAATCCTTGAATAGTTTTACCATATTGAACTTGATGATTATTTCTGAGGTAAGCGGAAATCTTGAAGTACATTTAAAATCTCTCTTTTAAATGCAACATCTAGTTAGGTCACACCAATATAATTTTATGTGGTTATTTCTCTTAGGTCAAACCAATATAAATTTTGTGGTTATTTCTCTTAGGTACAACCAATATAAATTTTGTGGTTATTTCTCTTAGGTACAACTAATATAAATTTTGTGGTTATTTCTCTTAGGTACAACCAATATAAATTTTGTGGTTATTTCTCTTCTAAATTTTCTCAGTAAAGTTACTATCACTTGAGCTGATCTAAGGTTGTAAACTTATTTTAATGAGATTTAATTAGGACACCTGCTGTCTTATCAAATGAGAGCCATGAACTTTCTCTGCATTCAACAGACAAAATTGTCTCCAAATGTTTTAATCTTTTTGAACAAAAAGCACATGTTCTCTTTAATACCCAAGGTACTGGCTCAAATTTAACAAAAAATCATTAGATTCCAGACTTACAGTTTGTTATGCTAGAAGCATTGTTCTTCTACACAAGACTCATTGGTGTCACTCAAATCAAAGTGAAAATGAAAAACAAAAGAACAAAACATTCCAAAATAAGGCCATCTATGCCTGGCATCGAAAAACCTTAGTGTTTCAAGTATCACTATAGAAAATACTTGCATTAACAAATGGAACCAGAAAATTTAATGCACATGCAAATCTGTACTGAATAACTATAGTTCAAAGAAAGAAACCAGATTTATAGATATAAACTATTAGTTTTGATAACTTTGCAATTTTTGCTTATTAATTTTATATAGTACTTTGTAACCCCTGCATCATTACACAATCAACCATCTGGTTTACCTTCATAATTTACGCAAATATAACACAATGATAATGCATGGAAATTCTAGGCAATAAACAAAATCAAAGACAAAAAATCCCAAAAGATAGATACAATATGAATACTACTTAATGAAATGCAATATAACTTTTCAGAAGCACTTTTAATAGGCAATTTATTGTCTAAAAATATATTTAACATTAAGGGTTTTAAAAGACATTTGTCATTATCTAATAACAAAAGATTACTTAGGTGCAAGGAATCCTCTCCTTGTACATGCATGTAATAAATTCTCTCGCAAAAAATAGACACAATATGAGCAGCTAAATGCATATTTCAGATATAAATTGTGATAAGTAGCTTTTTTAATTGGCAAGTACATTCTTAATTAAAACATGCTCCTCATTATCTTGCTTGCCAAAAATGCCAACTGTTTAGCCAGAATTAATTGGATGCTTTTTTCTAACATTAGTTAATTGGCTAATTGCGTAACTTTAAAGTGAGAATTTATGTTCAGTTCCTGTCTTCAAACAGCAATAACTCTTGTGATTTCATGTGTCTATTAAAATCTTTGTAAGTTTAATAATTCAAAATGCTAAAGTACATGGAACCTCAAGGTTCTTTAGATATTTCTTAATTTTTTGACAGAAATTTCATTTCATTTCATTTTTGGTGTTTTTTCAAGCACAGCTTTTGGGCTATTTCGTGGCGGCCAGTTTATATCGGTGGAGGAAGCCCGGGGAGTGCCCACAGAAAACCACCGACCTTCGATAGGAAAACTGACAATCCTAGTCAATTAAGATTGGAGTCGAGTGCACCTGCACGAGAGGGGGTTCGAACTCACAACCTCAGTGTTGACTGGCTAGTGATTACAGTAGTAACTACTTAGACCACTCGGCCACCGAGGCCCCTTTTGACAGAAATAAACATGTGTAGTGAACCGTTAAATCTAGGTCAAAACCTTAATCAAATATAAATTATAAAAAGTTTACGTGTGCACTACGTTTCAAGTTGATGTGACCACAACTTTATTGTTAGCTTTCTTCACAAAAAATCTTTAACCTGATACTGTATAGTTGGACGCAGTCAGACAGGAGATCCTTATGACCACTTTTATTGTGGGTGGGGCATTTAAGAACCAATCAACCCATACAGTCTTCACCAATAGAAAATTGTCTATACCATATAATAGTTCTATATCTCCAGCAGCCTAAGCACTGAATAAATTTCAGAGATCTCCCATAATAACACAAAATTCTTCAAAGGATAAAAATCTCTCAAATGTAACTAAAGACAACCAATGGTGAGTTTCCTGAAATGTTATCAGTCACATCATTATGTGGAATCAAGGTTCAAAGTACTTCAAACTTTAATCATATTTGTTTTTAGTAAAGTGTATTGTTATTTTTTTAGTTTGAATTGTTTCATATTTATCATGTCAAGGACTTTAATAGCAGACTCATAATACGGTATGGGTTTTGCTCATTGTTGAAGGCTGTACAGTGAACTATAATTGCTTAAATCTTTGTCATTTGAACTCTGGTGGATAGTATTGTCTCTTTGGCAATCATACCACATCTCCTTATTCTTAACTTTAAATATAGCAATATATATGCAATTCTTTGTATCAAAATATTAATATATCAAAGTTAAGATTGACTACACCCTTTACCATATCCCAGCAATAAATTTCAAATGAATTATACCTTCTTCCACACTTTTGCCATAAAGTCTGTATCAATTAAACTCTCCCCTCCACACCAGCAAATATGTCATAGATATAAGAAGATGTGGTATGAGTGCCAATGAGACAACTCTCCATCCAAGTCAAAATTTATAAAAGTAAACCATTATAGGTCAAAGTACAGTCTTCAACACGGAGCCATGACCATAATTAACCCTCTCCCCAGCCTTGAAATAGTATCTTACCCTCTCCCCCTAGCCTTGAAATAGTATCTTACCCTCTCCCCCTAGCCTTGAAAAAGTATCTTACCTTCTCCCTCTAGCCTTGAAATATTATCTTACCCTCTCCCCCTAGCCTTGAAATAGTATCTTACCCTCTCTGATCTGTTACTTAATAATCCAATCAACATATTAAGTCTATGTGTATACTGCTAATTAAGAACCATGACACTTTGTAACATGAATACTTCAGTTTTTTTTTTAAACATTGAAGTCATTAAAAACCAGCAATACTCAACAAGATCACTAAGAAAACATCACACAATTTTACAGCAGTCAAATTCAAATTCCCATAAACATGCAAGATTAACTGAGAAACTTTTATCAAAATATTTCACTGTAAATCTTTTAACATTTTTTCTCAAGCTAATGAAGTTTCCATAAAAGTTTGGGAGAACCAAACATCATGTTTCCCATTTAATTTTAACATCCACAACTAAACAAGAATTCCAAATTTCCATCAATTTTTAGGAGATTTCCTGGTAAGCCAACATTGCTGTTTCTACAGAGTGATAATTATCGCTAAGTAATGAAGTTGTACATAAACATCAAACTAGATATATATAAACATGTACCGATGCAATCAACTCATAGCTGTCTTCTCAATTAACTCAAGATACCATATCTCTTAATTGTTTCAACAGCATTATAGAATTTACTAGTTTTCCTTGACATGGTATCCTCAGTCCTATTGTAAAGCAGCCAAAATGTGATTACTTAGGTTTCAGTATTATTCGTGGATTACTTGTTTTTGTGAAGTTCATGGTAACATATGTAATCCACAATTCTATTATTTATTTTTATCTGTCCAAGGACAATGACTCAAAAAAAGTTTTTGAAATTTGTCTGAGAAATTACTAATACATATCTTAGTAAAAATTTTATAAAAACCTGGCAAGAACGTATACTTGTGAGAGCACTTATACCAGACTGAAGGGACAACAGATATTTCGATGTCCCCTGCACAATGGGGACACTTCAACAGACAGTGGGACTAAAGGGCTTTATGAACCAGAGGTTAGGATAAGATAAAGATAATTTATTGGTTCAAAATCCAAAATTATAGGATTGTTACCAAGACAATAGACATTGACTATACATAAACATACAAACATAAACTGACCACATTTATAGACATTATATATATAACTGTATATCCCCTCCATTATTAAAAGAAAATATTGTTACAATAATAAATGCTTGTATATAATCTCTGCTGAGGAGGTAGTACCGGTTAGGTGTTTCCTCATATATATCAACATGAACTGATCTTACTCCAATTTCCTGCCACAAAATTGTAAACCTTTAGAATGACATTCTTTCATTATTATGAAACATTTACCAATGCAACTTTTTAAAATTTGAAGCAAATAAACACTGATTGTTTGCATGCTACCCTTTCCATGACAAAATTACAAAATCAGATTTATTCAGAATAGTTGCAAACATTTATGCTAATCTAGTCCATTCTAAAAACATTGCACCCTTGAAGCCCTCTCTTTTTAACTAAATTCAAAATGATTTCGATCTTGACCTAAAACTGTTATAGTATATATAGATAACGCATGAATTTCCTACAATTTATCTTAATTTATTTATAAATTATTTACTTAAAAGGTAAACACCTAATTTGTAACAAGAACCAAGAAATTGAGTACAAATTAATTTTACCTTGAGATAGCAGACATCAAACTTAAAAATCCTATACAGCAGTCCTCAAATTTAAAAATCCCACTCCTGAATTAAGCTACAAGTCATTTTCAAGGAAAATGATTTATTTTCATATACTTGTAAATTGTAATAAATGAACTATCAATGTTGAGACCAAGGACAATCAAAATGAAATAATTGGTACAAATAAGTTAACACGAGGATCCATGAAGGATATATTTAAAATTTTTAATTTTCACCAAACCAATGTTTAACCTCTACAAATAAATTGTATAAATCACAACCCTAATAATATAAAGTTTTACAAAATTTTATTATGAATTTAACTTGACCTTTAAATGAATAGTATCATAAATTCCACCCCCTCATGTTTCTCACTAGAATTTACACCTCAGTGCCCCCCAAATGTTGTTCTGAATATTTTCATTTACATTTTGTTACATATCAATACATATTCTATGGCCGAAATGATAAATTTTATTGAAGAAAACTTTTTTCCTTGTCCCAACATCAAAGAGAACCCTCGAATCATTAAGTAGTAAAATTAATTCTGTTTACCAACTGGATTGTCCCAGAACTTGGCATGAATGTTTCAATAAAAATTCATTTCCTAGTCGATTAAATCAAGAGGTCATGACTAAATTTGTTCATTTAACCTTAAATAGTCATACTGTTCACAATGTTTACGAGAAAAGAACTAAACTTACCCTTAATATTTGTGAAAGTCGGATATCATAAAGGTAGCTCACCTGACAAATGTAAACCCTCAAAATAGTTTTTTTTTTTAAAAGAAGCCTACCATTATATAAAGAAATAATTGGGGTCACACCTGAATACCATTTAAAACATGCACTTTTCAAAGCCAAACTAAAAATATCAAAGACGACCTACCATTTAAAAACATGCACTTTTCAAAGCCAAACAAGTTTTACATAATCCATGTACAGTATATAAAAACCAGCTGTTCCTAAATCTATATTTTACTTATAACAATGTACAGTATATGTAGTCATGACTAATAACTTCTAGTAAATTGACAGTTGCACGTTGACAAACTGGCAAATTAATATCTCTCATTCAAAGACATGGAACATGCATGATTATCATAGGATACGAATAAATTAACCTGAAAATACAACACTGCAAAAATCTTATTCCATTAATGTCCTGGGAAAGATAGATAGATGTGTAATGTCCAGTGGCAAATATTAAATGCATATCTGACGAAGAGATGGGATATGATTTATTAAAGCCTGCTTTGTATTAGACTGACATACAGTGCAGAAGTCTTTGGTTTCACCTAGTCTAAGATCAAATCTACCATCTCTTGAATTCAAGGCAAGCACTGTTAGTATGTTACCACAAGACCCTAAAAGCAGTACAGTGGGGAAGAGAGTTTTTTGGATGGATGTATGTACACGAGACTCGAAGGACCTAAAAGAGGGATAAAACAACTAAGGATATAACCAGTACTGTACATTCATTACTATTCTGTGGATACTAATTTTCTGGGTTAGGGGTAGGAAACCACAATTTTAAATGCCATAGAAGTGTCACGGAATAGAAGTTCCTTCATAATATAAGTTCCAAATGGAAACAATATTCTGGAATATTATTTCCACTGGAATAAATATTACAGTAAATGTTCCTAACAGAATAAATGGTATAGAATATTTGTTCCAACAGGAACAGATATTATGACATTGTTTATAACAAAGTTTCCAGTGGAACTTCTGTTAGGCGGAACAAATATACGTTGACAGAAGGACAATTTTTCTATAGGCTTGTATGAAGACTTTGGCAAAACCTCATAATCAAATATCCACGAATATTCAATTTTTCCTCAATCCACTAACAATTGGGTTATATCCACACAAATAAATGAATCCACATAACATCATAGAAAAAGCATAGTATTTCTATACTACAATACAAAGAATAAAATTGTACTTAGGTTGAAGTGAGGACCTTGAACAAAATAGTTACCAACATCCTGTCTTTTCACTTGATCTTTTAAAATGTATTTTTAAAGCAAAAATTTTTCAAGTTTGATTTTGTACTGAGAGAGTTCTAGTTCAATTCTACAAGAACTTCATAATTTAGGAGTATTAGAGAAATGATTGTGACTGGATTGCTTGGATAGGTTCGGGTTCTAGAGACACTTAAAAGAAAATAATAAGCATTGCACTTTTTTTTAAGACATTTTCTGAATTATATAAAATTTAGAAAATTTCATAAAAGGTGTGTTTGTTTTCCCTACCCTCTACCCTTACTATCAGCACCAACACACATGAATACACACACTTATCCCTACCCCTTACCCTTACTATCAGCACCAACACACATGAATACACACATCTATCCCTACCCTTACCCTTACTATCAGCACCAACACACGAATACACACATCTATCCCTACCCTTACCCTTACTATCAGCACCAACACACATGAATACACACATCTATCCCTACCCTTACCCTTACTATCAGCACCAACACACGAATACACACATCTATCCCTACCCTTACCCTTACTATCAGCACCAACACACATGAATACACACATCTATCCCTACCCCTTACCCTTACTATCAGCACCTACACACGAATACACACATCTATCCCTACCCTTACCCTTACTATCAGCACCAACACACATGAATACACACATCTATCCCTACCCCTTACCCTTACTATCAGCACCAACACACATGAATACACACATCTATCCCTACCCTTACCCTTACTATCAGCACCAACACACATGAATACACACATCTATCCCTACCCTTACCCTTACTATCAGCACCAACACACATGAATACACACATCTATCCCTACCCTTACCCTTACTATCAGCACCAACACACATGAATACACACATCTATCCCTACCCTTACCCTTACTATCAGCACCAACACACATGAATACATACATCTATCCCTACCCCTTACCCTTACTATCAGCACCAACACACATGAATACACACATCTATCCCTACCCCTTACCCTTACTATCAGCACCAACACACATGAATACACACATCTATCCCTACCCTTACCCTTACTATCAGCACCAACACACACGAATACACACATCTATCCCTACCCTTACCCTTACTATCAGCACCAACACACATGAATACACACATCTATCCCTACCCTTACCCTTACTATCAGCACCAACACACATGAATACACACATCTATCCCTACCCCTTACCCTTACTATCAGCACCAACACACATGAATACACACATCTATCCCTACCCTTACCCTTACTATCAGCACCAACACATGAATACACACATCTATCCCTACCCCTTACCCTTACTATCAGCACCAACACACATGAATACACACATCTATCCCTACCCTTACCCTTACTATCAGCACCAACACACATGAATACACACACTTATCCCTACCCCTTACCCTTACTATCAGCACCAACACACATGAATACACACACTTATTAAATTGTTGAATGATTTGGAAAATAAAAAATACAACAAACAAAAAACTCAGAAAAAGTCTATCAAAATGATTTAAAATCATGTGAAAGGTTTAGATGAATAAATTATAAATTATTGCTCTACTAACACTTCTCCTAACAACAGTATATGCCAGAGCCTAGAGGCAAATATTTGAACAATACAATACATTAAGATCATAATATTTAAAATAGAATATATGGTCCCGAATAGTTCAAAACTGGTCTTTAAATTCAAATATCTTTAATGTAAACATAGATCATTAAACATGAAAACAAATATTTAAAAACAAATTTTTTTAAGTTGAAAAATTTATGTCAAACAATTTTTATATAAGTCAGATTTTTTTTTAAATTGTGCAATGTTATAAACAAAATAATTTCCATTTACCTTATAAAGATTTAACATCCAGTATTATTATTTTATAGCGCAATCTCTATGTCACATGTCGAGAAAATCTAGATTACGATTATGCCCCCTGGTAAACTGTAAACATCCTCAGTTACTACCAAAATACCACTCGACTCTTTAACGCTACCTTAATCCCCCAGGTAATATTGTTGTTTTCAGATATGTCAAAGGTCACAGGATGTCTTTTTGATAAAATACAAATACCATGTGGAGCTCACAGCAAGTTATAATCACTTATTGCCTCTAAACATCACATGTACATGTAAGAAGTGAATTTTTATTTACTTAAGATGTATTACACCTCTCAGACTGTGTAATATATCTGATGGATTAGCCACAGACTACAAAGGCTTTAGATAACGATCATTTGTACCTGTATTTGATGTTTATTTTACCTTTTGTGTATAAGTATTTGTGATTTATATAGATAGATAGTACAAAGAATACAGATTACAAATATTCATTCAGTAACAATACGAAACAGATATTGTTTACTGTTCAGACCATTCATCTTTTTTCTATCCTATTTTGAAGCTTAAATAAGAATCAATGACTATAAATATTACGTATTTACTTAATTACAATGGAAACAATATGATCAAAACGGTAAAAGTACAAAACAAAGTCTAAAACTTAAGTTTGATGGGATGTTCCCTTGACCTTTTTTTTCTAAAAGAGCCTTTCCTGGTTGGCAACCCTTTTTTGTCATCTTTTTCTAAATCAAAACTTAAGTTTAATTCTATATTGTCCTGCATTTTTGGTTTAAATTTTGAAACTTATAATTGTGTTGTTAAAAATGTATATTATAACAACTATTTCAAAACAATTTATATTCCCGTTTTTCTCATCCTACATTTGTAACTTCAAGAGAGGCAAAAGATACCATAGGGACATTAAAACTTATAAAGTCGAAAATAAACAGACAACGCCATGGCTAAAAAAGAAAAAGACCAACAGACAAACAATAGTACACAAAACACAACATAGAAAACTAAAGACTGAGCAACACGAACCCCACCAAAAACTGGGGGTGATCTCAGGTGCAACTGCAGAATCCTCAGGTTTATACACATAATACTATTCTGAATATTTCTCTATTGATTCAATTTGTCGTGTGTAATTTCCCTGTATAATAATCTATATCCAATCGGAACATTGCAATCAGCATTTTCCAATTACCATAAGAGAATCTACCACCTTACCCTGTCCACTACAAAATTTATCCACTCTCCATAGTTAAATTTTCAAATTTTCAAATGCTTGATATAAACCGTGCATTTAAAGTTTGAAAATTAAACTATCTTGAAAAGATAATACCGTAATCAACGATGTGGTGTCGTAGAATCTTTATGTAACAGATATTTTTCAATTCAAATTACTGGGTATAAGGGTTCTTTAAATGGATTCGTACAAGAAAACACACCTTTGCTAAAATTCAATTCATTAATAGAAAATTACTTCTCAATTACTGTTTGAAAAAAATTAATTCCGAAATTTGTTCAATTAATGAACATTCCTTTCCCACACAAAAACTTCTTTTCTCCTTTTGAGGGGCCACATGTTATAAAAATAAATATCATATATGAAAGAAATGCATAACTATATTTCACCATCTTAAAACTGATATATTAATTTTTATTCAAATATTCCCAGTTTATTTGTGTATTCATTATTAACAAAGTTCTTTGAAGTCACTTTGTAAACATGTAATTGAATACACTTTACATTTTAATTTTAAATACATTTTCATTGAGGCATTTTTAAGGTAACATCTTTTAATATATCAGATCAGAATTTGTTTCTACATTTTTTTATTCATAACATCTATTGTAATCCAAGCCCCTAGGTCACATTTCATTTTCTGAAGGAGTTTATGATAATATTTAGAAACTATATTTTGGAAGTACCAAACAGTAAAACTTAGTATGCTATTCAATATGCCATTTAATATGAAAAAAAAATCCTAACTTACATTTTATTTAAAAAGTATTTAGAAAGGTAGGGCCAATTTTCCCCGTATTTGCTTCACTCACATGATCAAAATCTAAGCATTGTTAAAACCTACTAGTATTTGAATATTAAACATAATATTCTCAAACAAATTATTGACAATTTTAAATTATCTCAATCTGAGATTATAGTAATCTCATTTTCAATTAAATAAAAATGTTTTTCAGCGCTGCATATTGCTGAAGACAATATTGCAAATTTTAGGTATGGTTTGTATTTGAGGAACAATGTATAGCTCTTCCTCCCACTGAATTCTGGTTTTGGTTAAGGATATCCTTTTTAATATGCATTTTAGCTAAATACTCAAAATTTGCCAATGCCTGTCAAAATTGCAGTTTTGAGCCATTGTTAGGTATTCTTTATTTGGTCACATCATTAATTAAATACACCAAAATGTGATTCAAACCTCTGAGTGCACATACTGCAAATTTTAGAAAAGATTGAATGGCTTTTAGACAAGGCTATGGTGTGAATAAATTAAGGCGAAACTTTTCCTGCCTCTTTCCCATGATGTAATTGTCTTCAAGGATTTTGAACAACATAATTTAAGCATTATAAACAACAAATGTGGAACACAAAACAAAGAGGTCAATTAAACAACTGATCAACAGGTGGCAGTGAATTTCTAAAATTTGATTCTTGATTAAGGTAGATAACTCTGTCAACAGTTATGTGAGTGAAATAGACATTTTTGACAATACTTTTTAAGCATTCATGTTAAAACGTTTAAACCTGCTGCATTTGTATGCACCTGTCCTAAGTCAGGAGCCTGTTGTTCAGTGGTTGTCATTTGTTTGTGTGGTTCATAGGTGTTTCTCGTTTCTTATATAGATTAGACCGTTGGTTTTCCTGTTTGAATGGTTTTACACTAGTCATTTTGGGGCCCTTTATAGCTTGCTGTTCGGTGTGAGCCAAGGCTCTGTGCTGAAGACCGTACTTTGACCTATAATTGTCTACTTTTTATACATTGTGACTTGGATGGAGAGTTGTCTCATTGGCACTAACACCACATCTTTTTATTTATATTAAACAGAGCATTAAATTAATATGTCTTACTTAGAGGCTTAGACTATGTGCATGAAAATTGTTGACACAAACACACCAGTAATTTTTTGTTATGTCCCTCACTCCAGATTCAATTTTTTAAAAGATTAATCAAGAGCTAAATCCCAAGTATTGATTGACAATTTTCTTTGACTAGACATTCAGGCATTTATGTAGCCATCGTGCAGCATCACAATATAGTACTGAATTATTCAGGTTACCTAAAATAAAATGCTCCACTGGGCACAGCTTGATACGACCGCAGAGGTCGAACCCTGAACAGTTGGGGCAAGTATGGACACAACATTCAAGCTTGATACAGCACTGAATTTGGATTGTGATTAAATATTTGACACAGCATAGGTTTCTGACACAGAATGAATGTGATCTAAGAACTTAAATTTTTTTTATTCAAACCATATCATTATTATTTGCTTTTATATATAAATCAGAAATTACCAATTTAAAATGGAATATTTTAAAGAAAAAAAAGGAAAAAATCCTTCCCCAAATTTTTGAACCCCTTATGATTCATTACCCCACACCCAATCCCAGCCTTCCTTTGTGGTATTGTACCTTGCAGTACAATTTCAGAGAGATCCATACACTTGAACACAAGTTATTGTCTGAAACTAGAAAAATGCTTGTTTTAGGTCCCTTTTGGCCCCAAATTCCTAAACATTTAGGGCAATTACCCCAAACTCAAACCCAGCTTTCCTTTGTGATATGGAACCTTGTAGTACAATTTCATAAAGATCCATACACTTACACACAAGTTATTGTCCTGAAACTAGAAAATGCTTGTTTTTGCCCTTTTGGCCCCTAATTCCTAAAATTTTGAGGCAATTACCCCCAAAATCAATCCCAGCCTTCCCTTTGTGGTATGGTACCTTGCAATACAATTTCAGAGAGATCCATACATTTGAACACAAGTTATTGTCTGGAAACTAGAAAAATGCTTATTTTTGGCCCCTTTTTGGCCCCAAATTTCTAAACATTTAAGGCAATTACCCCCAAACTCAATTCCAGCTTTCCCTTTGTGATACGGAACCTTGTAGTACAATTTCAGAAAGATCCATACACTTACACACAAGTTTTGTCATGAAACTAGAAAATGCTTGTTTTTGCCCTTTTTGGCCCCTAATTCCTCAAATTTTGAGGCAATTACCCCCAAAATCAATCCCAGCATTCCCTTTGTGATATGAAACCTTGTGGTACAATGTCAGAGAGATCCATACACTAACACACAAGTTATGTCTGGAAGTTACAAAAATGCTTATTTTTGGCCCCTTTTTGGCCCTTAATTCCTTAACTGTTGGTACCATAACCCCCAAAATCAATCCCAACCTTTCTTTTGTGGTATTGAACCTTATGGTATAATTTCATGGAGATCCATTTACTTTAACTAAAGTTAGAGTGCGAAAACCAATGTGTCTTCGGACGACGACGACGACGACGCCAATGTCATACCAATATACAACTGCAAAATTTTTTTGAGGTCGTATAAAAATGGAAATATTTGAAGAACATCCCACTTTTCTTACCTTCCTGCAGAAGAGGATCCACTGTGCATATGTCCTTGTCTTGTATCAACATGGAGTGTTCCATTCTGCTGTGAACCCATGGTACCAAACTGTTGTTGATGTCCTGAGCTCATAGTACTGAAGTTTTGTGAACCTGTTGTACCAAACCTATCTTGCTGTGAACCCACTGTGCCGAACCTTTCTTGCTGTGAACCCAATGTTGCAAACCTATCTGGCTGTGAACCCATTGTTCCAAACCTATCCTGTGAACCGGTGGAACCCATCGTATGGTATTTGTCATGTGATTCCGTGCGATATGATTGGTTGGAACCTAATGTACTGAAACCTTGTGGAGGGGAAACTGAACCCTGTGTTGAACTCATGGTGTTGAACTGAGAACCACCTAAAAATATGAAATGGAATGTTAATAAAATATAAATTAATAGAACTTAATTCTTCTAGACAGAGACAACAATAACTTAATCTCTACTGATTTGTGCTAATTTCTTGCAAATAAAAGACAAATTAATTTCCTTTTTATTATAAAACATCCAACTTGATCACTAATGCATTCCAGGTTAAAATTTCATGTCAATTTCACATTTGAACGATTCAATATTTGTGTTTTCAACACTTTTTGTCAAAAGTTCCCCAAAAAATTAGAATGCACCTGTTCTTTTCGATTTTTTTTTATCAAAGAGGTCCATGACTTTCAAAAGATTGATGAATAGAAAATGAAAGGATATGGAGTAAATGTACATGGGACAAAATTGCACACAATACATAGAAAACATAGAAAATTTTCAATGAAACATATTCTGCAAAAAAGAAAGAAACCCTTTACCTTGTTGATGTTGAATTGGTATATTCTGAGGTGGCATTCCTTCAATCATATTAACATTCTGCTGGGAACCAGTCACAAATTGTTGACCTGGTTGCTGGTTGTAGTTGTGATGATGTTGAGTCTGGTATTTGTACTCACGATGTTCTGTCTGTTGCTGTATCTGCTGCTGCTGTTGGTGTTGTTGATGATTCTGTTGATGGGTTGCTATAGAAACAAGAAAATGAAAAATGGAAATCTTGCTATTGGTTTGCATTTGAAGTTTAAACCATGCTTCCTGGAACAACCTGAGATTTTACTGAAATTAAATGGGTCTTGTGTCAATGTTAGGAAGTCAAGAGTCTTTAATCTATTTCACATGCCTACCACAACCGTATACACCAACTTACCAAATTCAATGTGGATTCAAATAATCTTTCAAATTTGAACATTAAAAAAGATCAATTGAAAATTTCTTGAAACTGGAAAAAAAAACCCAATTGAACTCATAGTTCAATGTTATGCAATTTATAGTTATAAAATAAACCATCCTTTCTTATAAGTGCTTGATGCAAAGACTATTCCATGTAAGATGCTGAAACCAACCCAAGTTATTACATATAAAAATATAAACATGTTAACCATGCAAAAGTTTTAATACATAACTTTGTTGAATGCAGATCGACTACAGAAATTTAATTTATCATTGTGGAAACTTCATTTTTCTTCCTCTTCTTTATTTCCAGATTTCTGTGTAGTATTCATTGGTGCTTGATTGAGTTAGAGGGATACAGCCCAATCACCATAGTTTACCAGGGTGAGATTAGAAGACATCACTAAGCTGATACAGATTTGTGAGATTTTGCAATGCAATCACATGCTTAAGTTTTTTTTCAGGTGTCATGCATAAACCATAAACCCATGCTGATTTTCAAAGCTTTTGTTTTTTATTTATTTTTTTTTAGATCTGCAGCATCAGTCATTAATACTTTTGTTTATACAATGCATTGAACTTCTAGTGTGAAAAGTTTTAAAGGCTTTTGTTATTTGCAACTAAAAGCTAATCTGATTACCTACAATAGCAAAAGCAATTCTCAAGAGAAAACCATTTTTGCAGAAGAAAACTTGCAATATGCCTGAAACTGCTGAATTCTGAAGGTAAAAATCAACACTTGCCTGATATATCATAAAGACATTTTCCAAAAGTAACTTGAATCTTTTAAAAGTCACAGTTGTTTTTTCGTTAAGTTATTTAAATAGAAAACCCTGGCAATAATTCCGCCACATTTCTAAAGTCAAAATATTGAGTTAAAGTTTGAGCAAACTTAAGTGGCCATTACAAGTTTCCTCAATTTTCTGACTATTTTTTTGCTTGTCTATGTTAAATCTACCTGACTTCTGCCTTCTAGCTAGATCCTCAGGTATGGAGGCATAAAGTGGATCTGAAGTTCGATCCGACGTAGATCGTGCGATCTGTCGGCTCACAATGCGATTGTAATGCTCGTCTTTATCAAATACAGGTGGCGTTGTAGGTGACAAACTAGGCATGGAAGCTATTCAGTCACATGACAAAAAGCAAGATGCACATGTTAAAATAAGTGTTAAGATTGACACTTAACTGTTATTTTTTGTACAGCCAACTTTGAAAAAAGCCCATTTTTTAAGGTGTTAAAATTGTTTATATTTTGAAGACCATGCCCACTTTTCCGCTTTCTGGAAATTGTTTCATTTGTGTTGTAACATAGAAAAGCTGCTTGCAATCTGTTAGATGGCCTGTTTTTAAGTGCAACCTAATGTACTAAAGACTGTACCTAATTTGTTTTCATTTTCATCCTCAATATAGCCTACAATTACCAAAACATGCAATTTCTATAAAATATTTTGTATCAATCTGTGCTTTGTATGTAAAATATAATGGTTATACATTATGTTTGAACTTTTCCAATTAATGTTGAAGGATTAAAATGTGATGTTTCTAAAATAAAATGTATAAACATCTGACAAAAAAATAAAATAAAAATAAAATAAAATTCAAATAAAAATAATAAAATGCTCCAGGGCGCAGCTTGATACGACCGCAGAGGTCGAACCCTGAATAGTTGGGGCAAGTATGGACACAACATTCAAGCTTGATACAGCTCTGAATTTGGATTGTGATTAAATATTTGACACAGCATAGGTTTCTGACACAGAATGAATGTGGTCTAAGAACTTAAAATTTTAAATTGGACATTCACCTATTATGGTCCAATATCCAAAATCTAAATACATGGTTAGATTCAGCATATCAAAGAACCCCATATATTCAATTTTGTTGAAATCAAACAAAGTTTAATTTTGGACCCTTTTGACCTCAATGTGGACAAAGTTGATAATGGGGCCCAAAATCAAAAATCTAAATACATGGTTAGATTTCAGCATATCAAAGAACCCAATATATTCAATTTTGTTGAAATCAAACAAAGTTTAATTTTGGACCCGATTTGGACCAACTTGAAAACTGGGCCCATAATCAAAATTTAAAGACATGTTTAGATTCAGCATATCAAAGAACCCTAAGAATTCAATTTTGTTAAAATCAAATTAAGTTTAATTTTGGACCCTTTGGACCTTAATGTAGACCAATTTGAAAACAGGACCAAAAATTAAGAATCTAAATACATGGTTAGATTCAGCATATCAAAGAACCCCATATATTCAATTTTGTTGAAATCAAACAAAGTTTAATTTTGGACCCCAATTTGGACCAACTTGAAAACTGGGCCCATAATCAAAATCTAAATACATGATTAGATTCAGCATATCAAAGAACCCTAAGAATTCAATTTTGTTAAAATCAAACTAAGTTTAATATTGGACCCTTTGGACCTTAATGTAGACCAATTTGAAAACGGGACCAAAATTAAGAATCTAAATACACGGTTAGATTCGCATATCAAAGAACCCCAATAATTCAATTTTGATGAAATCAAACAAAGTTTAATTTTGGACCCTTTGGACCTCAATGTGGACCAATTTAAAACGGGCCCAAAATCCAAAAACTTAATACACGGTTAGATTCAGCATAGTAAAGAACCCCAAGAATTCAAGAAGAAAACCCCATTGAAATTGGTCAAGAAATAAGCAATTTATACAAAGAATTTTCTTTTGCACAATACTGTGCAATTAAATATTTCTTGCAATTGCGCAATACTGTGCAATTGAATATTTCTTGCTATTGTGCAATATTGTACAATTGACAATTTCTTCCTATTGTGCAATATTGTGCTATTGGATATTTCTTGCTATTGCGCAATACTGTGCAATTGAAGATTTCTTGCTATTGCGCAATACTGTGCAATTGAAAATTTCTTATTATATAATAATTTACACATCCTGTTTGGTGTGTATCTCCTGCCATATCATTATTATTTGCTTTTAAATATAAATCAGAAATAACCAACTTAAAATGGAAAATTTTAAAGAAAAAAAAAAAAAGGAAAAAAAGGAAGAAAAAGGGGGAAAAAAAAATCCCCCCCCCCAATTTTTTGAACCCCCTTATGATTCATCACCCCCAAACTCAATCCCAGCCTTCAATGAGGTATGGTACCTTGCAGTACAATTTCAGAGAGATCCATACACTTAAACACAAGTTATTGTCTGGAAACTTGAAAAATTCTTATTTTTGGCCCCTTTTTGGCCCCTAATTCCTAAACGTTTAGGGCAATTACCCCAAAACTCAATTCCAGCTTTCCCTTTGTGATATGGAACCTTGTAGTACAATTTCAGAAAGATCCATACACTTACACACAGTTATTGTCCTGAAACTAGAAAATGCTTATTTTTGCCCCTTTTGGCCCCTAATTCCTAAAATTTTGAGGCAATTACCCCAAAATCAATCCCAGCATTCCCTTTGTGATATGGAACCTTGTGGTACAATGTCAGAGAGATCCATACACTTACACACAAGTTATTGTCTGAAGTTACAAAATGCTTATTTTGGCCCTTTTGGCCCCTAGTTCCTTAACTGTTGGTACCATAACCCCAAAATCAATCCCAACCTTCCTTTTGTGGTATTGAACCTTATGGTAAAATTTCCTAGAGATCCATTTACTTAAACTAAAGTTAGAGTGCGAAAACCAATGTGTCTTCGGACGGCGGCGACGACGACGACGACTACGACGACGACGACGACGACGCCAACGTCATACCAATATACGACCACAAAAATTTTTATGGTCGATAATGACAAAATGAGGATGAAAGCATGAAACTATGAAACAAAAGATAAACACAAATAAAGCTGCTGTTACCCTGGAATTTATTGATATTTTAATAAAAATATTACTTTATAATTGTTCTTTAAATTTTGTATAAAAATCCAAAACAAAATTTTAATTATTGTTTTCAAAATGTAAAATTGTACTTTTTATCTATTCGAAAAATTATTGTTCAAGCGACTTAGATTTGTATTTGATTAGTAACCAAGGTAACAATAACACTGAGAAACCAGACATGCTCACAATGTGAAAGAAAACATAACATGCAAGTTAAGTTAGAATAGAGTCAAAATAAAGTTAAAGAGTGCTGTGAAGGACTAAACTCTACTGGCAAACAAACAAAACACAAAAACACATAAACATAAGTGGTAAAGTCATATTAATAATGTTGATCTTCATTTAAGATATTTAATGTATCCCCTGCAACCATGAATAATCCAAATAAAACATTTTCCCAATTATTTTTCTTACATGGTGATACATTTTAAAGAGTCATCAAAGACAAATCAAGTACAGATACAAAATTGACCCAATAGCATCCTTTACCCCCTAAAAAGCTAAATTTTATCATATACTGCAAATTTTTATTTTCATGGGTACACATTTTTCTGGATCATGGAATACTTCCATTTTCATGAATACTCAATTCATTAGTTTTAACAAGGTTGATGAAGTAGCCTACAGTATATTTGTGTTTTCTATATCACTTTAAAATTGTGGTCCACCAATACCCACCAAATCCATCAAAATTAGTATCCCATTAATTACAATTAATCCACAGTATATTTATATATCAGTTTATGTTCGTTCACATGAGTAAAAAAATAGAAGAAAAAAAAAATCCCCATCAAAACAGGTTTTAACTAAATACATGTATAATTGAAATGTGAGAGATGAAGTAATGAGGATAATATTTACCTTGCATTGTATAGTATGGTGATCTTGGAGTAATTGGAAATGGTGGAGTAACTACAACCGCAGGCAAAACAAAATAAAATACACGTCATTACAAAACATCAAAAACAATCCAGGAGGTAATATGCATCCTTGTTGCAACAATGTTAACTTGCAGTAAATGTGCACATAAAACTTTTAATAATTTATATGGTCAGTGAAAATATTTCCTGTATCAAAATCTTTTTTTTCGTCCCAAGAAAGTCAGTCTATTGTCAAATCATGTTAACATATTTGCCATATAGAGATGCTTCCTTTTACTTGCAACTACAAAAAATGTATTTCTTATAAAGTTACCCGTTAAAGATATTTCTGATCAATTTCTAACAACTGTGACAGTTAAAAAATAATCTTTTTAAAAACTCTCTAAAATTTTCCACGTATTTAATTTGGTGTGAAATACTATAAGTTGAAGAGTTTAATTTTTGATTTTTTTTAAAGCACATTAAAATATCAATCATAATTAAATAATATAACAAATAAAATAACATGAAACATTTAAAATGAATAAATTAAATGCACTTTTACTGCAAGTTTAAAACCATACACAATCATTCAATGAAATCTATATGACCAACAAGGAGCTAAAAACATTAATAATTATATGTATCAATTCCATACCATATATACCTTAAATTTAAGGATCAAACAATCTGATTTTTACAAGTTTTACAATTCTATACTTTTTTTTCGAATTGAGGACAAGACTATTTGTAATGTATCAATGACATTATGACTTAAGTATAGTCTTTAGCTTTATGATAAATATAAACTTTTTTCCATTTAAACAATTCATGATATTAAAGCGAGGTATATATGGTTGGTGTTGTTCAACACATTCATTTTAAACCAATGATCATTCATTTATATAGTTTCAAAATGATGCAATCTTTACTGCTCTCAAATAAAATATTATAAATATTTAGAAAACGTAATTGTAAATATCTTGCCCAAGACTATGGCTTATATATTTTGCTAAAACTGATTATACTTTTGGGTCCAAAGACATTAACAACCCAGGGTAAAATGGCTACCCAAACCTCTCAATTTTAGTAGACTTATCCCTGTATATATATGTAAAACAAGTAATTTTTTTAAAATTAAATCATTTCATCAATTAAGGATCTGCCTACCCTCCAGAGCACCTGAGATCAGCCTGAGTTTCTGATAGGGTTCCTGTTGCTCAGTCTTTATTTTTCTATGTTGATTGTGTTTTGATTGCTCTTCACATTTTGCCATGGCATTGTCAGTTTGCTTGCGACTTATGAGTTTGAACATCCCTTTGGTATCTTTTGCTTTGTTTTTAAAAGTTTTGAATGACCATCAGAGGCCCTGATTATAATGTAGTCAAGGTCGTGTTTTTGGCTCTCACTTTTAAACACCCCTAAAGTAGTTCTGACAGATTACACCATTTTGAAACTTTTGAAACTATACAAAGTTAATAGATGATATTTAATCACAAGTATATCTTTCATGCTTACTACAGCAAAATAAAATGTCTTTTACTTTCTTTTTCTAACATATAAGATATATATAGTTAAATATGTTGAAACAGAACCTCGTGTTTTGACTGTGGCTTGTCGAAAGTAATAAATTAACCTGTGCAAACCCAGCATCGGTTTTAAACTAAAAACATCTTCTGGGCCAAAAAGGTAAGGTTAAGACAAGTCAACATTTAATAGTGTATCACATCTGTTGTTTACCATGTTAGTTATGGTAATTGCAAAGTGCTCATGTTTCAAAATAGTCACCTCTTTTCACACAACGTAAATGCTAGTGACAATATCATGTGACATGAGTATTAGCCAATAGTGAGCATAGAGTTAACAAATGCAAGCAACAGTTGAATTGTTAATTTTATTTAACAGTTTTCTTTAATCTTAATTCACAGTGCTCTTGTTACTCTCAATCATTTAAAAAACTAACTTCACATATTGAATAGATGTGTAACCATGACAACACTAAACAAACTGTCCATAGAAGTTCTTATTGTTTTTAAAAATTTTATAACTAACTTGTTCAACAAAATACATGGAATACTTTTCTACATCTTTGTTTAGTAACATTTTACCTATGGACAGTTTTTTATCTGCATATTTCACAAAGAAAAAAGATATTCAGTCATTCAGGGAACATTTCAGAATGTAAGGTTAAAGAGTTCTTCATTCAAGAACAGTTCAAAAAGTAAGACATAAATTGTAGTTTCTGTTTAAAGGGAAACTGTCTTAAGGTATAAAAGTCTTCATACATGCAACATTCATGTTTTTTTTTTGGTGTGTATAAATCACTAAGACTAAATTATCATGCAAATATGAGGTATGAATGCTCATTTTCAATTTATACTTGGATTATCTCCCTTAGAACATAGTTTTATTTTGTAAATACAATCAATGGATGTTGATTAAAACTGAGAAAACACTAAAAAAATACATTAATTAAACTAAAAAAAAAAAAAATCAAAAATTTAATTTCAATTCCAATAAAATATAAATAAAATCACTGGACTTGTGGAAAAAAAACATGCATGCGAAAATGTACACAGTAAACATTGAAGACTTGTTTTTGAAATACAAACTACAGTATGAAGACAACATTTACATGCAAGTTTATGACTGAAATTCTGATAAAATAAGGCAAAAAAAAGGTTAAGGACAACATCTGTTATTTACCATGCAGATCTCTTACTGATCCCAGCGACAGACGCCGGACTTTCTGATGTACAGACTGTATAACTTGCTCTGTTAGCGCCAAATATAAATAAATATCATTTATAAAGAAATCGGCAAATATTTATCTTTATTCTTTAACCTATTTTTAATTTGGATATTAGACAAAAAGTAAACGTCAAAGCCTATGCTTAAAAAAAAATATTTAAAACACTTTTATATAATCCCTTCATTATGCAATTTTATCTTTTCTTAACTATTCTTTTTCATATAGTAATATCTACATTCATCATTCTTTGAAAAGATAACTTTTCATCAAAATTCAGTTAACCTAATTAATCCAATGATTATATTCTGACATTTTTATAATATGATAAAATTAAAAAGTTGTTGAAAGGTTAAATATGCTCTTTTTATTTCATCAAACAGTTTTGGATGTTATTAGATAAATTGTTCTTCACAGCTTAATTATCTTAAAGACTGAATGTGTTTTTTTTTAAATTGGCCGATTGAAATAATTAGTAATTTATGAATTTCCTTAAAATCAATTTTTTAGTCTATCTAACAGATCTTATCTTCCCAAAAAAATAATAAGCAAAAAAATTTCTGATAAATTAATTGTTAATTTGAGTTTTGTTATTTTCCATGGCAACTAACTTCTAATTCGAACAAAATCAAAAAAAGCAATCAGTTAAAAGTTATGTGCCCCTTGTGCAAAGCAAAATTTCCAAAACCCAACTAAAAACGTAACAAAAATAACAAAATCATACTTGGCTACTTACAATCATCTAATTTATCAAAAATGTCTGAAATTTTATATAACATAAAATTCCTACTAAACTGAAAATTTCTATAAATGCAAAAACTATTGCCTTTTTAAAATAATTTAAAGGGCCAAATTAAATAAAAAATGATATAAATTTCCCTAAATCTAGCAATAAAAGTTTTCCTAGATGTACATTGTAAGAAGACCTAATTCAAACAAAACTAAATAAACTTAAATAAATGAATGTGTTTCCTATAAAATTGATATCCTGTGGATATATATTCAAATAAAATTAATAAACAAAATTTTAAAAAAAGTAATCATAGCAACGTAAAATATTCTATCACTTTAGGGCTGTTATGTGTGTGTTTTCGTTGCCTCATACCATATATTTTTTTAATTATAAATAGTCTTTTGTTAACAATGAAACATACCTGCAGTTGACACAGGGCTAACTGGGAAGCTAGGTGTGGTAGATCTTGGCAGGGTTCCAGTTTGTATGCCTTCTGGTTCCAAGGGTTGCATGCCAGGACCGATAGGTCTCAGACTAAATCGATCTTCCTCTACAACGTTGATATGTTTTGGACGTGGAGCAGCTATCTCTTGACGCTGCTACAAGATTAAAATTCATAAATATGACACAGACATAAAACAATAAAATTATTAAATCAATACGACCGAAAAATTCTATGATTTTAAAATAATGGAAAGTATTTTCCAGTTAACCTTGATAGATAGAAAAGCATTCAAATATTATGACGGAACATTAACAAAAATTTGTGATAAATTGCAGAACATTATTCATAAAAAAAAATTAAATGGTAATTTTAAACTTTTACATTATGTGGACTGCAATTCTGAAATTGTTATTCAAAACAGCATTATGTTAAAAATTAGAATTAAAACATGACAGAAACAAGTCCTGTGTTATATAGTCCATGGGAATTAAACTTAAATGTTATTCAGTAAAATGAACAAATAGTTTTTCCATAACAGTTTCCCCAAGGTGTAATTTTCCCTCTTAATTAGGCTCATACAAAAATTAGCTTTAAAGGGGAATAATACAAGGAAAAAATTGCACAAAAGTTATAAATTCTGTCTATGTACTAATTAAAAGGCAATAAGAATACATGTACAAATGTATATAGAAAATATTAAGTCCTTGATACAGTTATTTATACTGTTACCAATACAGATTTGGTTTAAATGAAACTCAAGCATGTTTGTGAAAACTAATTTCACAAATGATATTTTTTTTTGTGAAATGGCAGAGTATTTCTCTATACCAACAATCCAATAAAGAAAAAAAATATTGTGACAAGGGAGGTAATCATGCTCACAACAACAAAAAAGAAAAATTCATGCTAATCCAAAAATGGGAGAATTTAAGTATAGAGTAAAACATGCTAGAATACCAGGGTATATCTAGATATACAAAATGATGTGAATATTATAGTCATTCATATTCAGAAAAATATAAAAATAAGTAATGTTAAGATTTGTTGTATATATAATTATATCTACATAATAATGTCCGATGAAGCTTATTATGCATATGATGTATGAAATACTTTTGGTAACAATATTTATTGACCAGAAGTTGCTCTCTGACTTACAAATAAAGTATGTTTTAAATATAAAACAGAATCCATGCTCTATTTTTTTTTAATTTGAATTGAAAAAGACGATAAGAAGTTGAGTTGTCTACCCTAACAGTGAGTTGCTTCCCTTTCCTTTGTTTCAATCTGTTTAAATCATTTCTCAAGTGCATAACATATCAGATTGGTTCACAATGTTATTTTGCAAATCTAGATTAAAAATGTATAACCATTCATTGTTATTTCACGTTTTCATTTTTTAAATGAAGGCTATTTTTATAATTTTAACAATTTTTAAGGAAAGAACAAAATTGTTCAGAATAAGAATATTTTTAAGTGTAATAATTTGATTAACGTAGCAAGCTTTTGTAAGTTGCCAAAGTTAACAATTTTTTATGTATTTTCAACAATCTCAAATTAAAGGTACAAATCTAAGTTTGCAGTTGGTGATCTTCATTTTATAGCCTTTATTATCTGCTGGTTGCAGAAGGGCGCCACCATCTCAAAGTTTGGAAAGACAACTCATCAGAATCATATAATTAAAGAAATATAATAAAAGAGAGGATCATCAGATTAAATTTTTTAAGTTTTAAATATCAAATTATAAAATTTTAATGCCATATTCTTTAGAATTAATTTCCATGCTAATCTCTACCTCATCTTCAGAATATTTGCTCATAAGAAACAAAACTTCTGCATCCAATTCTGAATCCTGGATTTCAGTCTTAAGTTGTAAAAGAATATTTCATTGTAAAATTGTAAACTGAATAATGTATTAAAGTAGGCTGTAAATTGTAAATTAACAAAAATTATTGTAAATATCCAAAATAACTGGCAAAAATATTTCGATAAAATTTTCTGAAATCATTCATTAGCTTGCAACCTAGCACTAATATACAATGCCCTAAGGAAAGATTTCCTTCTTTCAACTTGCCTAGATACTATAGTACTGCAGTTTTCCAATTAGAAAAAAAATAATAATTAACATTATAAGACACTGTAGAAATATAAAGTTACAACTAATATACAAAGGGGTTTAAATAAATTCTATAGATGCAAATAAGTTACAACATCTAATTATAATTTTGGAATAAAAATATTACCAATTCTGAAATAAATCGGGATATTTATAAAATGAAATGATATAAAGAATAAACTACTCATAATATCCCATCAGCTGTTTATCATCTTTTGTCAAATTCTTTTTCCAGGAAGGATTTCTATTTCAACTAACACTGATTGTTAAATGCACTTTTAACAGCTTATGTGAATATTTTGAATAGTTTAAAGACATATCACAAAGACTTGTTACCTTAGTTAATAATTTAGTTATCTCCCTTTGTCTGTTCAGACAGAAATATACAACAATAATTCAATGATTAGGGTTTGAATTTGGTATTGTATAAGAAACACTTTTTTTCATAACAATTTCTTGGCCTCAGTGATTAACTTGTATCAATAGTTTATGTATCAACCAGTGCAAATCATTTAAGGTTATGGTCTATACACTAGATCAAAATACTCTCTGGGGTTAACGAAATAATTGACAAGGTAAATTTTCTTGCATGTGGGTCACCCAAAAAATAAACATGGTCAATTATCTTGCATTTGGGGTCACCCAAAAAATTAACATGGTAAATTTTCTAGCAGTTCGTGTCACCCCAAAAAATAACAGCTAAATTTTTGTTTCAGTTGGTCAGTTCAATATGATATAGTTTAAGAGATATTCAGAGACTTTTCCGATATTATTGAGGTGTCTTTGTGATATGATTAAAATGAAAATAAATACAATAATACATACATCTATGATTACATGCGGGGAAACATTATCCCATGTTGGTGACATGCTTCGTGGTTCCTCGTTACTCACTGTATCCTGTTTCTGTTGGTTATGGGTTTCAAATGTTCTGGTTTCATATTTTCGTGTCACTCTCTGGGTTTGCTCTATTTTTTGGAATCCCTGGTTTCCTGTTGGCTGTGTTGCGATTATTGAATTGGATGCAGCTTGTAAAGATTTTTCAAGTTCATCCAATGACCTTGTTTTGTCGATTTCTGTTTTTTCCGTTCTTTCGACTGATTTTGTTCGATGATGTTGGACTACAAAAGAAATGGACAAAATGCCAATAAAAATATTCCAGTATAATTGTATCAAAATCTAAATAAAAACTTTATTTTAAAATGTTTCATTTGAATTTGAATCAATTTAAAAAAAAAAAAAAAAAATCGATGACAGAAGATATCGATACTATAGAACTATACTTATATTGTTTATGAATAAATTAACAGAGCAACTTTATGGAAAGTCAACTATTTTTAATTTTTTCTTTTTAATATTCAATTGTTGAACTAAAAAATATTGTGAATCTGATAAACTAGCAAGCTTAAGGCTAATGTAGAAAGCCTTTTAAACGTGTTGAAGAAATCCTTGGATTCAATTTTGCACATTTTCATAGCAGTGAAATAAATATATTTGAAATTGTGAAATATTATTACAGTGTCGGAATATATCATAGAAAGTGAAAATTAACAATTTAAGTGCTTCAAGCACAAAAAGCAAAGTGATAAAAAGTAATTTCATGCAAATTGAAGCTTTTTTGCATTTGATTCATTCAAATTATGTAAATATGGTATGTAAACAGAAAGAAAATAAATTATAACAAAAAATTCTTTGTTTGGAACTTTCAAAACTGAATGAATCAAGACTGTTAAAACGTTCATGCAAGTAAAATATATTAACAATCTGAAGAGAAAAATATAATATAATAAATAATAATTATAATTCAAAGAATAATTATTTCATGCTTAACAAAATCAAGTCCTACACCAACAAAACTGTAAAGAAAACAGACAGTTTAAAAAAAAATTCTAAAAGACATTAATAATATTCAGATTCTTCTTTTGAATAAAATAAATCTCTGGAACTTATTAGGTTGCATGTTTTGTATCTTGAAATTTTTTTAAATAAAGAATCTGAAAATTATGTCATTATCTTTTAATTAAATTAAAACACATTCCATTCCAAAAAGCAAATCAACACACATTATGGAGTTATCTCCCATTCAACTGTTAGAGAGAGAATTATCTCCCATACTTCATTCTGTGAGTAGAAGCTCTAAACAACAAATCATGGCAGTTTTCAAAATCGCAAAATTTCGGCTCATTCGCAGCGGACATTCCAAAAAATGCATTCTATTTTTAGAACAAGCCTAGATAAAGGATTGCAGTCTATTTATAGAACAGTCCACAACATTGGAAGAGGAGGGTAACAGTTAAACACTTGAGAGATACAGATCAACATCTTAATGAAGCAGACTAAAGGCATTAGGCTAGAAATGCTATTTTGACTTGTTTAAATTTTTTCTGTTCCCTAATTTTTCAAGATAAAAGATAGAAAAATTCCTTTGATGATAAAAAGAACTAATTTCAAATAATCTAATTAAAATTCTCAACAAGAGTGTTTTTCTTTATTTCTATATCTTATTTTCTAATTTTGTGTAATGAAAAATAATATAGTAAAAACGTTATTAATATATATAAAAAGCAGCAAAAGCTAGAAAATATTTTTAAATAGTCATTCAACAAAGTATCAAAAAGATTGAATGCAAAATTACATAAAAAGTAACATAAATATTCTATAAAAAATAACATGTATCTCTAAAGTGCATGATTTCTCAGGTCTTAACGTACCTGACTCTGGGGTATCTCCAGCAGTTCTATGGACATAAACTTCTGTGATGTAATGAGATTTCTTATCGCCTTCTGGGAAATTTGTTTCCTGAATTTCCGTCACTTTGGTTTTTGTTGGAGAATATCTTGGAAGGCTCTTACTGAAATCAGGTGACTGATCCCTTACAGTTTGACGAATTTCGTAATTAGATGTCTTTTGGACATTCTGTTGGTTGGTTGGCGAGAAGCTACGCCTTGATAGGGGAGGGGTTGTTATGGTGATAGTTTTGACTACTGGCGGCAGTATGACTTCAGACTGCCTATCGAAAGTTGAGTCAGAATTTTGACGATATGAATTTTGACCCTGAGTTGACTGCCATGAATTGCTTGAACTACTTGTTCTTGACCGTTGCATGTAATCTTTGCTACTACTCCTAAGTGGGGGTGAAACAGGCATATTTATTTGAATATTTGTCCTGGTTTGCCCCGGTGATGGGGGCGGTTTGTTAGATTCAGTTCTGTAGCTTGTAGATGTATAGGAAGAATCACCTGTAGGATACGTTCTCACTGGCTCCGGAGATTTATCTGTCGAAAAAGTATGAGTCTTTTTCATGGAGTATGAGTAATTTCCCGTTGTGGGTCCATTGCTCATAGTTGGGGGTGGTGACATGTTTTGTTGAAACGAGGTCATTACAGCTTGTTCATCAGCCTCATTTTGAGCACGTTTCGTAAAATATTTATTCTGTGCTGATCGCAATTCGTCTACTAATTGTTTCTCCTGTTGTTGTCTCTCTTCTGACTTACTATCTTTCCGTTCCCGTAACTTCTGTTGTTGTTGCTGTAACCACGATGAGTTATCTGAGTCAGACCGTGAGTATGAGAATTGGTCACCATTCTGATGTTCGTAATCAGTCCGTACACTATAAGGTAATGTTGTAGTTTTAGTTGTTTCCGTTCGTCTAGCTAACTCGGGTGACGCAGGAGTATAGCTGAAGGCATTTGGAGGCACATATGTTTTGCTATCATCGCTAAAAGTTCTAGTTGAATAGGAATAACTTTGTTGTTCTGGCACTTTATAATTCACCTCAGCTGTACGATATGTTAGTTTCCCATCTGGCCCTCTTTCAGTATCGTATGTCCTAAATGTTCGTGTATCATTAGATGAAGAATGGCTACTTTTAGGGGGACTTTTAGGGCTTGTAACAAAAACTTGGTCATTTAACAAATCACTTAGAATCATATCTAGTTCCTTCTGTTCATCAACAGTTGCTGCCTTTTTCGGCAGGGTACTTTGAGAACTATAGCTCGATTTCATTGTGTTGTTACTTGTACTGTATCCCTGTTGCTGGACTGGTTCACTAGTACGTGCATGTGTGCTGTATTGGCTCGTGCTTGTGTTTCCAACTAACCCTGAAAGAGAGGTATAAAATGAAACATTTAAATATTAGTTCTACAGGCCTTTTGAGATGTAAATGTGGAAATTTCTATGTAGGGTTTATTTCCAGTTTCATAAAATAGAACCACCTCCTTCGTAAAAGTATGGATACAATTAGGATTTATGAAGATATGAAATTCAGTCTGTGTTAATTTAAAACACCATAAAAATACTTATTTAAACTCTTATAAGATATAGGAAATTTTACTAAAGGCCAATCATAATAAATTTTCTGTTTCCTCTTTCACAAAGAAACTTGTATGCTTGTCTTCTTTGTGAAACATGACCTTGTTTCTTGTCAATGTTATTGTGAGTTTTGTAGGCTATTAAGGAGTTAAGGACCTCAAAATGTTTTGAAAATGTAAAACATTGATTGATTGATTGATTTTAGGTGTTAAATGCCACTTTCAGCACTCTTGGCTATTTCATGGCGACCAGTTTCTATTGATGGAGAAAGCTAAATACCTGGAGAAAACCACCAACTTCTCTCCCAACCTTCGGCAGGAAAACTAACATTTTCAAAAATGCAGTTATTGATGATGATGAGGGATGATATGCATTGTAAATGGTGGTAATAAAAATAAAACAAAAGAATAAACCAATGTCTTGTTTTAAAGAAATAAAATCAGTTTCCAACAAAATATTCTAAACATTGACTAGAAAAAAATGGTTAAATGTTTCTTGACAAAAGCATTTTCTCCTTTAAAATACTGCAACTCAATTAAAAAATATGTCTTCAGTACCCTTACTCCTTATTGTTACAGAAATAAACACTTGTGAAATGTATTCAAGACATTAGTTTATTATTAAAAACAAACATGCAGGGAATAAAATTAATACCAGAAGAGGCTGAAATACCAGAGTCCACGCTTGAAGCCTGTGAGCCATTTTGAAACTGTGTGTTGCCATTTTGTAAAATGGTTGAGTTATCGACAAATTCATGCTGTCGTTTATGAACTGTTGCATATAAGCTGCCATCGACTGGGCCCTCAGCATGTCCATATGAAATTCGTGATGTGGCAATAGGGGACATGCCCGTGTCTCGCACATCTGAAAATTAGTAGCTACTACAGAATACAAAATAAAAAAACATGCATCTGAATAGGTAAAAAAGAAATTGTATTCAGTTAATCATTCACTGTCTTATAAAATTTATAACTTTCATCAGCGAAATTGTCAAACATAATGCAATTATTTCTGACGGTTTCATAAAATGCATAATTTTCATCAGTGAAATTGTCAAACTGAATGCAATTTTAATCAACAAAATAATACTAGCATGGCAAAAAATGTGAATGGTAAAACTTAAAGGTATCTGATTTTTGTGAACTTGTATATCTACCTGTTTAAAATATCTATCATTTTTTAAAAAATTTTCAACCAAATCGTTTAACTATTCTCAAAAATTATTACACTTTTTACTTGCATAAAATACTTTTAGATAATATTGCAACTCTTTTCACAGTCCATTCCAAAATACCAGTCCATATATAAGTATGTCCCTTTTTCATTCCATACAGAGGGTCCTGTCTACTTTTAAGCAAATGCCACAATGAATACACCAAACTATTGCAAGGGCAAATTCATGACAATTTTACAAAAGCAATACATTAATTAAGATGTAAACAGTTAACTAGCAACAGATTTAATCATAAAAAATCATTTATCATGTCATAAATCCCTACATATCTGCTAGAGGCTGAATACACTTTGATGGTGATGTTATTTCATATCTTAGGAGGGTTCATCAAAAGATGACAGAGGCTTCAAGCAACTTCAGTGTAAACATAGCTAGGCTACATGTGTATGAGGGTGTGGATGGGGTTTACGGAATAGAGAATAATGGGCAAAAAATATAAAGAATAGGGAAAAATGGCCCAAAAAATTAAAGAAAAGAGAAATGAAGGACCCTCAAGTATTGTAATATCAATAGATATAATACTTGTACTACTTCTGTATATTTGTGATGGAAGGTTTAGAATCAAAATAATCAATTTGACATACAAAATAATGGGACACAAGATTATAGAGGACATTAACCCAACTAGAAAATCAAGATACAAAACAGGAATATGGATGATGATAGTTCATGATGTTCAAACTGCTTTTTCATTTCTTTGTATGTATACTAGACTATTGTTGTTTCTTTTTGTTATTGTCTTATTAATGTCTTATATTGTATTATGCTCCTTAGTGAGCCCATTTAATGGAAATAAAATATCTTCTATGGACCAAATAATGTTGGTGTATAAGACCAGAGAAAAGTTAAGAAAAAGCTTTTAAGGCTTTAATTTGAACATGTTGAAGGCAAAACTAATTTTACAGATTAGAATTTTCTAAAATTGGGGTAAAAACTATGACATTTAAAAAAAAAAAAATAATAGATAAAGGGAACTTAGCTTGTTAATGGTAGTCCAAGAGTTATAGTTCTTTAAAAGCACATTCAATCTAAATAATTCCTTCTTGTTCATGTAGTTACTTATCGACTAAACAGACACTATTAGAATAAAGCCAACCACTGAATCTTTCCACTTCCCCCAGTAGACTACATCACTTAGACAATATTAAAACATTATGTAAAGTTAATTAATATCTATAATTAACAGACTATACACAAAATAACCACACTTATATGTGTAATCATACTGACGATTCTGTGCCAAAATCATCAATTAACGAGCTTTGGCACTCACTCATTCTAATTGCTTTCTGAGAGAACACTCATAACTTCGTTCAAACATAGGCTTAAAATAGCCACATTTTTTGCACATAAGATCTTTTTGTTTGAAGAAATATGACATTTTTTGCACACCACTCGTTAGCACATCATGATGCAAAGTGATCAGATAAAGATTATCTTAACTCATACATGTATCATATCAATCAATCTCAAATAGAACTCTTCAAAGCTCATTCAGACTTCCTTGTCTCAAGAAATCTAAACCAGTTCCAAGTTTCTATCATTCTACTCATATAATCCATCAGTTATTTAAATTGCTTGGCCCTAAGTATTCATATTCAAAATAATATGCAGGAAATAAGAATAAAAAGACATGTGATAAGCAAATAAGCTTTTTGTGATGTATATATACTATAAATTTGGAAATTTTTGCAATGCTATTATTTTTGCGAAAAAAGAGATGGCAAATTAATCAAATTATCATTTAATTGATTCCCATTTTAAGCACTTTTTATCAATTATTTTCTTATTTTTGTCTGCTGACCAACTTTCACAATAAATAAATAAATCCAATAATTTCTGAACTTACACAGCAGAAAAACTGTGCTGTCAAGGTTTCATGAAGCAAATGTGTGAGATTTGGCAAACATCAAAGAGAAAAAATAATAGATCAAAGGAAAATGCCACAAAATAATGCACACACTTGACAGCACTGGTAAAATCTTACTATTATCCTGGATATAACATGTACATGTATCAACAGTCAATATTACAAGATTTGTTTTACCTGGTGGAATATAAACTGTACAGGTGGACATTCTGATATTTTATTCCACTTATAATTCACAACATATGATGCTCCAAAAAACTATTTACATCCGAAACATTAATAAACGTTGACTCTTATACTCCTTCAGAAAAGTTAAAATCCAAAAATCTTTTATCTTTAAATTAAAATGAATCATTAAATTCCATTTTATTCCATAAACTACATATTCTTCAATGAGAAAATAATCTCTAATCCAAAAATACTGAAGAATTCAATCAACATCTATCCTCCAACTAAAGTAAGCAAACACTTTCACCAGGAATTCCACAACAGCAAGATAACTGGTTGCATCCTAATTATTGAAGGTACCAGAGTAAACATATATTTTACAGAAGATATACATGATCAGAACAGGTCATCTGAGGAGTGACTTCAAAAACGTTCCTCCTGCTATAAACACTATGATATAAACACACTAGACACACAGCATGAAGATACTATGTATGATTGATCAACTAATTAATCGCACATGTTTCATATAATCTGGTACTACTGCAGCATTGTTTCTAGTGGCTGCTCATCATTAAAGAGGGCAACAAGTTTATTCCTGTTTTATTTCCACATCAATACAATGTTAATTACCTCAAAAATTCTAAATATTTCCTAAACAAGTGCAGGAGGTTGAACCTCCTAAAGATTGGTTTATTGTGGGTGTTTAATGCCACTTTTGTCACTCTTGGCTATTTCATTGTGGCTAGGTTTTATTGATGAAGGAAGCAAGGATACCCTCTAAATAACTTATTCTAAATTGTCCATACAAAAGTCAACTTTTTTTTTTATGGTGCCAGACATTTCAGGCAACAGTTAAGCATATAAAGAGCTGAATTCTAACCCCTGGTGAGCCTCGTCTAACAGTTACATCTTTTTGATGGATTTCACATCTCAGTATCTTCACAATTAATAGGCTATGTATCTCTATTGGTATATCTAGACAGGAAATGTATACATCTTACAGAAAATAATGAAATTATAGGAATTCCAGATTTAGAGTGAGTAAAATTGGAGGACAATAATGGTTAGACAAAAACTAAAAGCTAACCTGAAAATCCGTAAAACTGGAACAAATGTTTATAAGTTTAGTATGCTATTTTCAATTTGACTTTTTCGGGATAATTAAAGGATAGTTGGGATGGAGAAATGTTGGAGTGTCTCCAAATAAGACAACAATCAGGGGGAATTTTAAAAAATAACCATACAATAAACTTTCAAAATATAACCATCCATATAAGACATTACTAGAAAATAAAAATCAAGCCTTCTTGCTGCAGATAAAAGAAACCATCAAAAGCCAGGGTCAGCTGATCAAAATCCTATCTTTAATATTACAAAAACTTTTAAAATATAAAAAAATCCTAAATCAGATTTTCTTTAATCACATTTGTAAATGCTTCAATTTTAATCAATTTTCAAAATCTCAAGCATTTAAAAAAAATTATGAAATTCTCTGCATAATAAATTGATATTCAAATTCATAAATGTTATTCTAAACTAAATCAAAATAATGTGTATCAAAACTCTTCAAATTAATTTACTTTTCTAGATTCTGTACTCAGAAAGTGTGCTTTAGATAATAATGCAGTCATTATTTGATAATTATGAGATACAAATAAAATTTGAGTTTGACACTGACACATTTTCATTTTCTATATCCAAAAATATAGCACATTACCTCTTCTTCAACTATTCATCTAATTTTACCTCAAGGTGCTTCAAAAACAATCAAAACACATGTTAAGAACAGATAAAGCATGTTATGATCAATGAATGTTCACCCCTCCAATCAGTGTGAAATCTCTTCATGCTTTTGAGGGTCTGTTACTATAATTACCCATAATCCCATTAAATACCATGTGCCACAAGCCAGAATGAGACACCCTACTGTATTATCTGGTATTTAAGTTCCTTTATTTTCTGGTTACCATCACCACTGATGCAAGGCCAGAGGATTATTGGAATTTTATGAATTTTATAGGAATAAAAATATCAAATTGGATAAATAGAATCAACAAAACAGGAAATATCATGAAATCAACAATCTACGTAGCGAGACCAGTCAGGCTTGGGATCTGGGCAGGAAAATGCTCACAATAATCTGTGCTGATATAGTGTGCTTGATGTCTTTCTGTACGACATATCTCATGGTGGTGCTCCACAGAGAGGATTAATCAAAATTATAAAAAGATATACAATTGTTAGCAACATTTTAAAAGTTTGATTGATTGATTGTTGTTTGCTTAATAGCAAGTGGCAAATATTTCATGCATATCCAGGATAGGGTCAAATTTACATAGATCCAAAAAGAATGTTCTGCAAACTGGGTTGCCAAGATGAAAAAGTTGATAGGGGAGGAGGGGCATTTGAACCACCACTTGAAAAGAGTGTATGTTAGGTATAGGGGCAGAAATTTAGCTGCCAAGAGGCAATGGACACCTAATTAAGAGGCACGTCTTTAGATAACACAATTTTAAAATCTGTTATCAGATATAGATTCAGTGTAAGGTTACTGGGTATGTGCCACTTGAAATGAAATCAGCCAAGTAAATTATTCAACAATTTTCGATAAATTGTTGAGGAAATTGACAGCTAGGTGTTAGTATGCCCCCTGCCCACCCATGGTCAATTACAGTATCATTGAAAATGAAACTGAGGTGAACACATCCATTTCCATAAAATACTTCTTATTACAGAGTAGCAAGCAACAATAATTCATATGTAAATTAAAATACTTTTAAAAAGTTTCATTTTTAGCAAAATCTTAATACTAATACTGAATACTCAGAAATTTTGCAATGTTTTCATTATTTCGTAAATTTTGACTGGCAATAATAAATGCACACAGAAATTTCTGAATTTACAGTGTATATTATGTTTATATATAAAAATCTTAACTCATTTCAGATTTTAAAATATCCCATGTATGTGAATTTTGCTTGTAAAAAATCAACTTTCAAGATCTGCCTAATTACCAATTGAAATGTCTTGAGAAAATTGGGGAATAAAATTATAGTTAGAGCAATTTGTCTTGATTTGTGTGTTTAAAAGTTTTACTGTTAGATTCATCAGAAATAATCATTACAAATTGCTCCAACTATAAAAAATTTCCCCAATTCTCTTCAATTTATCATCATTCTTATTTTTAAATTAACCAGAACTAATACAAATTCTTCCATTATTTTTGGCACACCTGTTTTTTTCTACATACTTAATAACTAAAAAAGCTATCAGATTCATGTTTTCAGCCTTGTTACAGAAGAGGACAGCTGCCTCTTATCAGAACAGAAGCTGCATCCTTCAAAAGGGTTAGCGATAAAATAGATATCTTATATCCTGTTAAATCAGACCAGAAGATCTTATCTCTTATGAACACTGGTCGGCATTACTTATGTGATCTATAATGTTGTATTACATTTATTTTTACAGGTATCTATCAATGAATGAGGAGTAATCTACCCTGAACACTAGTCAGCATTACTGATGTCATTAATAATGTTGTGTCACATTTATATTTAAAGGTATCCATCAATGAATGAGGAGTTATCTCCCCTGAACACTAGTCAGCATTACTGATGTGATATATAATGTTGTGTCACATTTATATTTAAAGGTATCTATCAATGAATGAGGAGTTATCTCCCCTGAACACTTGACAGCATTACTTATGTGATTTATAATGTTGCATCACATTCATCTTTAGTAAGTCTTCTTCCCTTAACACTGATTGGCTTTAAAGGAATCTATCAATGAATGAGGAGTTATCTCCCCTAAACACTGGTTGGCTTAAAGGTATGTATCAATGAATGAAGAGTTATCTCCCTTAAACACTGGTTGGCTGTTAAGGCATCTATCAATGAAAAAGTAAAATCACAAAATACTGAACTCCGAGGAAAATTCAAAAGGAAAGTCCTCAATCATATGGCAAAATCAAAAGTTCAAACACATCAAACGAATGGATAACAACTGAATGAGGAGTTATCTCCCCTAAACACTGGTTGGCTTTAAAGATATCTATCAATGAATGAGGAGTTTGTAATTTTAAATCACATGATATCTTTGTCAATTTTGAACCAAACTTATCCACATGACAATTTTTTTAGTGTCACACATGAATTTATTTAATATTGAAAGTGTGGTATAAGAGAGGTAACTCCAAACTTATCATGAAAATCCTATTAATGTGGCTAGGGCGTCTTAATTAAAATTGATAGAATTTTTTAATAATTTGTCAAAATGAAGTATTTATCATGCTTTTTTCAGAAATATAATAAAAAGTATGGGTCACCGGACTTTTTTTCATGCTACAGGTAGTGCAAAATTGTCAGATTTTGTATACATAATGCATGGAAAATCAAATTTTGTGTGGTAAAAAGAAAACTACCTGATAGAATTTTAAGATATAATGTGAGAAGATAGCTCTTATAACATGCTTTCAGATAAGAAAAGAAATCAAAGAGCTGAAGAGCTCTGAGGGAAAGACGGCCATTGTTTCTTTTTCTTTTTTTTTTTTGGGGTGGTGGTTATCTTTGATAGTTTTCATATAAATAATGAAAAAAGAACACCTAGAATATGTTGAAATCAATTGTTGTTTAATGTAATTTCGCTTCTTAGTTAAGGATTCAAATTGGACCAATGGAAGAGATCTGCATCTTCTAAATCAAAACATTCGATTAAAGTTGAAAGTTAATTATCTAAAATTCAACTGAATTCTATCATTTAATAACTACTACAATATTTTTGAAATTTTAATTGTGTACCACTGAACTGCAGGCTAGGGCCATTTTCCTTTTTGTGACAGTACTCTAAGATTTTTTCTCCAGAAAGTGAGGACTGAAAATCTATTCAGTTTTAAATTTCCATTGATAAAGTTCCCAGTTACAACTCTCATCACAGGGATACAGGTACTAATAAAACCAATATGATTGATGTAAACTGTGTGAAGCTTGTTTCAGATCCTACATTTTGATATATTTGTAAATTTCATGAATAAATAGGTTTAAACTACAAAATGCAACATTTTTAATTATTTATTTTTACCATTACAATGATTATGTTGGTACACAAAATTTAGTTTTAATGGAAGACTATTAATCATATATTAAATGTCACATTTTAAGTGTTCTGATACATTAACTTTTATTTTAGTGGATTATTACTCATCAATTGAGGTGCTCCTGTATTGGAGGAAGATTCTCAAAACAGAATTTTACAGAAAAAATGAAAACTGTCGCTTTCCCCAATCTCATGTATCCCCACGGCCATTGTTTACTGTGAAAGTTACAAGTTGACCTACAAATTAAAGCATTCCATGTTGAATTTTGAATCATCTACAGCAAACATAATTATGTTCAAATTGAACAAAAACCAATTTTAAAATAGTACACGAACTCTGAGAATGATTTAAATAATCAGTAAAGGATATCCCTGCTTCTACGTAGTGTGGCATTCCAACAATGACGCTACTATAATGTGGGTTAGATATATTTAGAATATCTCGTCATTCTGATTTTTCCGGATTGTAAAAGAAACGTAAATAGTGTAAGGAGAGCTGAAGATACGATAATTTCATGAGAAACAGAAGGAAATGTGTTAAAAAGTGTTTAAAGTCAATCTATTCATTTGTGTGTCTCCTTCTCATCAATCCCAGTAAGATTTTTGGGGTGTTTTCCACACTATAAAAACAAAATTAATGACGTGAGGGATGTTAGTCTGGTCAACCACATAGGGATTGACGGCTTGAAGCCGCCTTTCCCCAAAAATGGGGTCACCAAACTTGTTTTCTTGCTACAGATTAAAATAGGTGAATTCACAACACTTTCTATTATAAAATTACTTTATCGGAGTTATCTCCCCTTATTTGGCAAAGTTGAAAAAAAATTAATCAAACAAAAATAAGGTGTTTTTGAGAAATTACAGCAATAATTATGATAAAACATACAATTTTCTATAATTATATCAAAAGTCTTACAAATAAATTGCATACTACTCTTAAAATTTGCACATTTAATCAAAGTTCTAGACCAACATTATCTGCTACTTCAGAATCCAAGATGGAGGAAGACACCCAAAGCCACCTTAATGAAAATTTAGGTATCAAATATTTTATTCTATTTGAAGATCTGTATATATCGAAAAGTTGAAAATCAACATCACATGTACTATTTCTTAATTTTGTAGGTCTAACTGAAATAATATCATGTTGTCAAATCTGTTGAAAGTTAATGTATGTATCAGTATGAATAAAATTAGACCTTTTGAGACATCATTCCTTCAAATTTAATTTAGGAAAAAATGTCCTTAATGAGGCTTATCTACATAGGTTACACTTAATTTTCCACCAAACATGTATCACATGTCCTATCTATTTTCATGTTATTTCACCTAACTATTTTACCGAAAATGAAGCACCTAAAGAAAATGGAATACTTTACTACCTAAATAAATGAAATATCTAACTACATACCGAAAAATGGAGAAAGTATGAAGCAGAATTATTTTTCATATACTTATAAATGTTTAAAATTTAACTTTCTATAATTCAACATTGTCTCCCTTAATGAGACAGGGAAGCATTTTGCTGTTTCAATACCCCCAGTGTTAAACAGATCAACTGTGATATTTAAGACATTCAGTTTTTAGAGAAAACACAGACATTACAATATATCTTTTGTTGGAAGGATCCCAAAATACATTGCACAATCAGTTAACTTGCAGAAAACATTTATCTCAATTTAAATACATCTATAATATGTTGCTTGAATTACTGTCTTTTTTATATTGACAAGTGGTTAGAATTCTTGGCAGAATAAAATGAAAACCTGTGTGATTTTTCTACCACCATAGATGATTGCCAAAAAGGCATAACATATCACTAAAAGATTTTTCTTTTTAGCAGTCTTTTTTATCACCTACATAAAAATTTGATCTACAGCACACATAAAGATATCATTGAAATTTCATAATATTCATATTTGTGTGTATTTGCTTGAATGTCCTTTAAGCACCTGCCCTTGGTAACTCTGCATATGGACAACAATTCTATTTGTCCATATGCATCAGCCACGAGGAAGGACTTAACTCATACAAGCTATTTTCATAATGGATGTGATGCTGTTTCTGGTGCATGGTCAATAAACACTAAACATTATGGTTTTTATGGTTATATATATTAATAAGTCAATTTATATTTCATGTTTGAGTTGTTTTTCTTGTGTATTGTCTATATTGCAATTGTTTAATATAAAAAAAAATCACTGTACTGATTATACCCATAATGGGTCCTCTATTGGAAATAAAAACTTATCTATTATCATAATTTTAATCTTGGAACAAATGACAATAAGAAAGCCCAAACACTTTTGTCACTAATCACACTACATTTTCAATGGTATTTTCAAACACTGTTTAGTTCTATTACCTTTGAAACAAACGATTTAAAAATATCTTGTATGAGTCAAGTACACCTTAAAAAATTACCCAACGAAGCACAACCCATGCAATTGATTTAAGTAATCCCTTAAAAGTCTTCTGATGGAATGGTGCAATACTGATTATAGTATTTTATGTTTGCATTCCATTTAATGCCCTATAACCAAAATGAATCCCAACAAATAGCAATTAATTTGCATCACCCATACAGTTACACAAGTTTAGGTCAGGTCAAAGCAAAAAGTCCTACATTTTTCCTTAACAGCCATTAAATCAATGAAAGTCACAATGGGAAAGGGGCAATTTTCTGTCAATATTAGTCTACAGACCTGCAGTATTTCCTTTTCACTGAAACCAAGGTGTGACAATGGATATGTCTGATGGACAGTTTTTATGTTAATTATAAATATGTCCACAGGCTGGATGTAAAACTAGTTCAATTTTCTGTATAAAAATACTTTTTTCTAACCATACTCCCAAAGACATAAATATTTATCAACAATTTGTTATCCATCAATCATCACCAGAATCCTTACAAATTATCTTAAGGTAGCTGACCTATGGTCATCAGAAGTAATTAATAACAGCTCAACAAAAATAGTAAACAAAATAAGTAAAGTCTGTACTAATCTGTGTAAACACAAATTTCAATTATTCTAAAACTCACCATTCATTCGATTTTGAACTGAAGTTCCAGGCATCTCTCAGTTAAACATCCGAAAAAGTTAATTATTATTATTTTTTAATTTATAATTGTTGTTTCCTGTTCCAATGGATTATCCTGATTTTCATATATCCATGAAATAATGTTGAAGTCTTTTCCCGAAATCAAATATTTTAATTGATTTTCAACAAATAATATTGTGCAACTTCATGCACTCGTAATAATTAATTCCTCGTGGGATGTGGATCATAGTTTGATCATTTCCTTTTTCCTATCCTGTCAAATTCCAATCTATTTTTAGAAACTATTCAGACTCCTACTTGAAAAAAACCATGGATCACTTTATATTTATATAAATAATCCTTTAAAGTATATTCTGAATTCCTGCACAATTTATAAATATTCTAAATAATGTTTCACATCAGCAGCCAAAATTTATTAGATCCAGGGCCAAGTGATGTTATGCCTGAGAGATGATAGCTGCTACTGAATAATAGTGGTTCAGATTATGAACACAGGTGAGAGAAGATACAGTACTGCAGGGCTATGATCTTCCAGATGCCTCAGCTATTAATATTGGGGCTTCCAAGGGGGTAATTTCCTTCTGTCATAAATCAAAATTATTTCCTGTTTGTATACATTACCATCAACTGTTTGTTTTCATCTAGTATCAGTATATTTACAGGAAATGTTCATATATAATAACTACCTTTGACAGATCTTAATTTGTTTTGTTCAGGTTATACTGTAAAAGTTACCTCAGAGGAGGTCATACTGTAAAATTTACCTCATGGGAAATCTAGTGGTGTTTTTGCTTAAGGGTGCCACAATCATAATTGGAAAATCTTTTAATACAGGCCATGGAAAACTGTGGGAAATTAAGGAAAACCTACAAAATTCCCTTTACCGATCCCCTGCATTCTTAGAGCAGTGATAACACCACAAGAGTGTGCCAGGGATTAACAAGTCCTATTTATTACTTTCTCTAATTGTGATATAGTACATATGTGATTAATTGATTACATTATTATTACTTTTGTTAGAACTATACCATAGATAATTGACAGTCAGAGAGATGAGACATTTTCAAGATAGAAAACTTAAAAACATCCTTGTAACTCTGATTCAAACAAGAAAAACACAAGACCTCACAGAACAGTCCACATGTAGTTTTAAACTACATGTATCAATGTTAAACAAGAGGCTCCAAAGTGCTTGAATTCCTCCCTGTCAAATATATATCTCCTATTGTTCATCATTTTTTTTTTCTGTTTACAGTTTCTATCTATCTATTAGAGTTTTTGAGATCAGACAAAAGATAAAAAAATTAGTCAAAAATTGTTGTCCTAGGGCCAGGTGAGCTAAAATTAACAAAATTTTAGAATGGAAATGGGGAATATGTACCCCAACCCGACCAAAGATCACCAAAGAGTAGAATGCACTGTAAAAATTTTCAAGTTCAACCTGATTTTTTGTGGTATGTTAATGTACCTTCAACTATGTGTGACCCCATATATAAATTATGACTCAATAGTCACCTCCTTACAGAGAGATAATTAATATATGTACACCTTTCTGACTTAGTTCATTGATAAATGTAATAAAAAGTTCAGTTGTAGACATTTATGACAACATACATTATTTAGAAGTAATTTATTGCTATAAAAAAATACAACAACAAAATTGCTCATTTGTTGATCTGATTAACAGATTTGCACCTGGGAAAGGTCCATTGACTTGGCTTTATTCCAAGTTCTAATCGACAGTCCTTTTTTCTGACCCTTTCCTTTGATGTATGGACATTTGTTGAGGCAGAGTCCTAGATATTTTTAATGGATGGGATCCAGTCTATGGTAACTTTCATGGATTCTTGATGATTTAAAAAAAATTCAAAGAAAGGTTTTCCAACCTACATTTCTTTCCAAATTGTTTGTCATTTGAGAAAAGGCCATCAGATAAGTGTCAAATTTTGTTACATGTTACACTGACTGCAAGATAAAAAAACCAAACTTTTAAAGAGAATACTATCAGGTCAAAATAACCTTTTTTGCACCTCTTTTGTATCAAATTTATTGAAAGGTTATTTGTAACTATGAATTTTTAGTTCAATCATGAATGTAAACATTTCTTATGCTTGGCCAACAATTTAGGTTTTTTGCCTCCATACAAAAATGTTTATCATAAAAATGTGATGTTCTGACTTTAATTGTTTTCTAATATTTTACAAAAGTATTTTGAAGCTATACCTTGAACCATTAAAATACAGTAAGTATATTTTCTATTTCTCAGTAGGTCAATTAACAAGGTCAATTAAGTAGAATGCACTTTCGTTCCCTTTTCATGGAACCTGACCTTCAAAATGGATGTGAATGTGAAGATGGCTTTTTTTCAAATAAGATTGAGAATGGAAATGGGGAATGTGTCATAGAGACAACAACCTGACCAAAGAGCAGAAAACAGCCGAAGGCCACCAATGGGTCTTCAACACAGCGAGAAAATCCTGCGCCTGGAGGCGGACTTCAGCTGGCCCCTAAACAAAAATGTGTACTATTTCAATGAAAATGGACATCACACTAAACTCCAAAACATATAGATGATTAGTTTAGATACAGAATTAATTTACAATAAAAGCATCTTTCTTTATCTTAATAGACCTTGTTTGCACCTGTCCTAAGTCAGGAATCTGGTGTTCAGTACTTGTCATTTGTTGATGTGGTTCATAAGTGTTTCTCCTTTCTCGTTTTTTATATAGATTAGACCGTTGGTTTTCCCGTTTGAATGGTTTTACACTAGTAATTTTTGGGGTCCTTTATAGCTTGCTGTTCGGTGTGAGCAAAGGCTCTGTGTTGAAGACTGTACTTTGACCTATAATGGTTTACTTTTATAAATTTTGACTTGGATGGAGAGTTGTCTCATTGGCACTCATACCACATCTTCCTATATCTAGTTATAAAAAAACTGTTTAAGACACCGGTAGAGCAAGCATTCTGGCTTTCTAACCTTTGATGTAGATGAGACAAAAATGGTCTCGCAAAATGTGTAAGTTATGGTTTTAGATGGGTTTTTTTTAGATATTATTTTTACAGATACCTAGACAGTCCAACATTATTTACGAGGATAAAAATTGAAAATTGAGTTTCTGACTTTATCGATTAAAAATATTTGTGTGGGTAGTCTTGCAGCAATATGAAATGAAATGGATGTGTGAATCCCTTTTGAAGATAGTCATGCAAATGCAAATCTCCTTTGTTCAAATTTGATTTAGATATTTAAAATTTTGATGTGTGAAAATTCAAAGGTAGACTTAGTGATGCAGTATTTTAAGATAAACCGATATAAAATTCAGTAAGGAGTGTATATGTTATTACATAATCTCTGTTCAGAATACATGTGAAGCAGTTAACAACTTATAATTCAACATTTATTTGCCCACAGGAAAAAAAGTCCCTCATGGGGGTTTATCATCTGGACCTCAAACCTTAGGGCATTGACTTATGGTAGTAAGAAAAACAGCATGATTCAAAGTAGTATACATTAATAAAAGAAGACCAGCAATGAAATAATTTATAAACAAAGACTCCTCTCTGTCTCATGTTGATGATATCATCCCTCTCTCAGAGCTATGTAATCATTCCTTTAATCACCACCAACACATCACTTGTCTGTATCACTTCAATATGAAATCTTTATCTTATTCACCACCTTGCAATGTGGAAACAACAAAAAAAAAAGAAGTGCACAAAACACATACATTTTGTAGAAAACAAATATTTTTTGTAATACATTGTTCAGATGAAAATGTTTCTATGGTGATAATAAATTACAGCAAGTACGCGATAAAACTACAGGAATTACCAAAATACATGTACAACAAACCAAACCAGCCACCAACAGCTGACTCCTATGAAAAAATAGCTGTACAAACAAAGACAAAACAAGGAACAACTCATGGTCCAGATAGCCTGACTTGATACAGGCAAAAATGTGGTGGGGTTAGATTTACATGTGCGTAAACCCCATCCCTCCAAAAAAAATTAGTCAATGAAACTTTTTTTTACATAAAAATTGCATAAGAATGACATCTATCTTTACAAAAAATTTTACAAATAAGATTTCATCAGATATTCTAATACCCTATAAATTTTGATAAAATACAAGTTCACAAAAATCTTATATTTTTGTTTTTGTTTTTAAAACAACTGTTTTCAAGATTTTTAACATACATGTAAAAGTGTGAAAACATTATTTCACATATATAGTTTCCTGAAATACTATATTTATTATTCATCAGAAACAGTTGCTTATAAAACAAGGGGCAATTGTTGTAGTGGCCATTATGATTAAAAACTGTAAAACATACAGTTGGACATGAAAATCAGTTTTGAATCACAACAGCCAATTAAAAATATATATTGACTGTAGAAACTCAAATGAATCCAGTTCTTCACTATATAATCTAGTACGTGTATCTAAAATAATAAAACTGCCCAAGCATGGGTGAAAGTTCAAAAGGTGCCAAAACCAAAAGAAGTAAAAAAAGTTTTGTAAAGGATTATAAAGGGACAAAATATGTGAAAATCCCGAAATCCAGTAAATCTGGAAACTTATGGAAAACTTTCATGCATAGTAAAGGGACCAGTAAAGGGACCAGTTACATGATACTTAAAGTATGAGAACTGAATCCATTTGGTTCTTCACAAACATATCAAAAGTTCAAATCTTATATAAAATAGTTTCAAACAAATAATGCAAATCAAAACATAAGCAATGAAGATACATTAAAAAGATCATGTGACTTAATATGTAAATATCTCATACAAAACTTACCTTTTTGTTTTAGTATAAAAAGCGGCACTATTCTAAATGCAAAATGTCGGAAAGAAGGTGACAATGCTAAAAGATCAACAAAAATCTGACTACAAATTAATAAAGTCAATTATAACATGCATTCCATGTTTGCCCTTGACTTTGACCTTGAAGGAGGCTTCCAAACTTTCTGATTCACTTAAAAACAAGATCAATTTGTTTATAACTCAAAACCTTTAATCAATTTTCCGCCACAGAAAATTCAGAATACTGGCCCAAGTGTCCGACTATTGCTTTTTTCAAGCTTTGAAGAATAAATATTCAAGATGACTAGAATGACCTTTAACAAAAGGTCAAAGGTCATCTTCAAAGGCGTTGGAAAAGCTCAATGTGAAATTTTCCAGTAGTTAACATTTTTTTCACCACCAAACACCAATCAAATACATGTATTAAATGACTAAATCTAAATTTATACGAATATTTGACAACCATGCAAATTTTTAGATTATTTCATTATTGAGCAAACTACTGTAGCTAGGTAACCAGATAAATTTCCCATCATGCTTTGTCAACTCTATAAATAGAAATACACCCAGCCTGCTGCCAAATATACAAATGTGGTGTACAAGAATAATCTGTAGTACATATATTTTATAAATTCAGTGCATTAATACTTACCATCCACCGTCAATCCTCCAGTGCGGAGAAAATTTTCGTAAGATTCTGAGCGTTTGAGTCCATCCTCATCTATAACTGGCACTGTTACGTCTGATTTAAAATCATGTACTGAAAACAGAAATATTTTACACTGAATATTCCTCATGTATTAATAAATATACGTGAAAAGTAAAAATTTCGTGAACTTGGAATTTTCTCATTTTTATGTTTGTAAATATTTAGTTTTACAGCTTTACAATATTATAGAATGTAATCTACAGATAATCAATTTTCCCGCTGATTCACATAATTAATATGGCTTCCAATAAAAAAAGTTCTATTTGGAGCTACTGTGTTTACAGACCTCTTATGTCAGTATATCATTACTATATTACTGAACTATTTTTGTATATTGAAGTATTTTCAGTACTTTTTTTGTTTTGCAATTTGGGTCTTAGACAGGTCAGTTAAATCTTTGGTGTGTTCATTATTCACATTTCAAGGCATTGTACGATGCATTTCAACAAATGTTTTGAGTAGGGTAAAATTTTGCAGTGAAAATGATGAAAAATGATAGACACACACAAAAAATTTACTGATATTCCGTATTTGTCATCAGCTTAGATCTCCTCAACATTAGATGAAAAATTTTCTTTTATCAATTTGACTACATGATCCATGCTGCATGCTGCCATGATATTCTCTAAGAAAAATCATTTCTGTACAAAAGCGTGAACCACTCAACTAGTAGACAATACCATTTTTTTTTCTTCAAAATTTAGACTTTAAAATGATTTGGACATTGATATCATGTTCAAAATTTGAAGATACCGCAAAAGTAATAAACACATAAAAATTCATACAAGACTCTCCTTCTTATAATACTACCAATCTTAATCAGATCTTTCACTTTGCTCCATTAGATTTGGGGTTTTTTTTGGCAGTGTGAAGACATAAAACATAAGAGGTCAGGCTTAGTGACCTTTCAGTATCCAATCAAATCTTTTCATTAAAAAGGTTCAGAAAATTTTTCTTTGGACTATCAAAAATATTGTCAGGTCAACTGCGTAATATTGACCCATGCTTATTTCTCTACACTTACCTAATACTCTACTGTCTACACTGTCTACACTTACCTAATACTCTACTGTCTTGACTTTTACCAAATACAAACTCAACCTTCCCTATCCTGGGAAAACGAGGATCTGAAAAACCAAACATCATGTTTACTAAATCCTCCATTTGACAATGTAGTGCATATTCATTATTAATCGTGGGATACCAATTCACATGGATTTCATGAGTAAAGGTAAACCACGAAATGTTCAACCAAGTACAAAACTTTCTACAGGCTTGCATGAGGACTTTGGATAAACCACAGAATTCAATATCAATCAAAGTACAATTTTTTCTCAATCAAAAACAGTATGCAATACATTCATTGGTGTATCTGTTTGTCTCATTCATTTAAATCTTGGTAAAAAGTCATTGAAATTAATATTTTCTCTTTTAACAAAAACTTAACTCACCATCCTTAGCCTCGTCCAATTCATTTTTAGCAAACAAAACATTCATATTAGAAATTGCACAAGTATGGAATTGAGTGGTCCATATAGGTTCTCGGCCTCCTGAATTATGTTTATGAAAACATTTAATCATAATGTCCCCACGTAGTGGAATTCCTGGCGATATTGAAATACACACTTTTTGCATCTGGTCTGTAACATTGCTGAAAAAAAATCAAAATTTTAAAATATTGATTTATATGAATAAAATAGATATCATCAAGACAAAAGAAAAAAAAAAACAGACATTAAGAAGTAAACGATTGTTGTATTTTTAATTAATGAGTATTAATTGACCCAGTTGGATAGTTCTTAGATACTGAATATGCCTGACCAAAAAGCACAGTAGGCAAAATTTATAAATGGTGAACTATTTAATTTTTTTCCCTGACTTTGTAGTGGCAACATTCAAGCTTCAAATGTATTATAGGTATGATAGAAAATGAAAGGATATGGAGTAAATGTACATGGGACAAAATCGCACACAATACATAGAAAACATAGAAAATTATCAATGAACAGGGCTTTTATTCCTGTTCTTCATCTTGACAGTTGATGTAGGGTCTTCAACAATGACAATTTTAACATATCTATGCCATCAGAAATTACGTAAGATCTGTCCATGTTCAGGTCTGAGGGTCTGTATTGGGGGTCCTTTATTTCTGTATTCTTTAATTTTTTAGGCCATTTTTCTCTATTCTATCCACACCCTCAGGTCTGACATGAAACACAATTGTTCAATCCTGCATTTCATATGAACTAAAGGGGATTACGTTAATAAGACAGCAGCCTAACAAATAAAACTACCAAAAGACATCTAGAGTCACCATGCTTCTATTCAAGCCTCCAAAAAAATAAAATCTATCTTCAGAACCAATTATTTCATGTTTCATACATTATAAGACTTCAACATTAAAGTTACTAGACTCACCATCATTTTCGTTATATATGTGATCAATAATTGAACTAACTTTCAAACAAAAATATTAGATGCACACATTACTGTCCAATTTACAGTAACATTTAAAAGAAATTTGACAAAAAAAAAACCAAATTAAACCTGTCAATGGTACAAGATCAGATTGAATTTCTTTGCTGAAGTTATTTGTCCTCAGATAATGAGACCTTGTCAACTTCTCCCAGCGATCAAATTGCAGATTCAAATTTCAGCCTTTTTAACAAATGAATTATGTAAGAATGGTCCAAACTAGGTCAGGCATGGAGCCCTTAATTTGGTAAAAAACTATTAAATACTTTTTTTTTTTGCATTTCAACTGATTTAATGAGTCAAAATTAGACGTCACAATGATATCAAATAACTTTACAGAAGAAGAAAAAAACAAATTAAGCAGATGATTTCAACATTGTTTGTTTAAACTTAAGTTACAGAAAACCTCTTCAATACAAAGAATATAGGATACTAATCCAAGTGCATGATGGGTAATGTTTCTGGAATAACCTTCAACAGGTGCACTCAAACAAAAGTTTAAGAAGCAAAACAAGTAACGATCATGAGAACCAAACCAAATTGAAGTATGAGGGCCTAAACAGAACAGCCAAACAAGTCTGAGGGAGATTAAACTTAGTTTAATGACATCACTTATAAGGCAAAATAAATAATGATCCTGAGCACCAAAAGCATAAGGGTCTAAACAGAACAGCCAAAACAGTCTAAGGTCAATGTAACCTGAGGGAGTTTACACTTAGTTTAATAACATCATTTATAAGGCCTAATAAATAATGGTTGTGAGCACCAAAAGCACAAGGACCTAAACAGAACAGCAAAATCACAGTCTGAGGTCAACATAACCTAAGGGCTTTTCAAACTAAGTGCAACTACATATTTTATAAAGTGAAAATTTATAGTAAAAAATGTATCAACTAGCATTTTTTTCAGTTTTCTGAATGAAAGCAACTATAGTATATGTCACTGTACTGTCGTCTTCAGCGACCAAAACCCATAATTCAGGAGGCCTACATTTTGTTTTAATTAATTGTACTTCTAAATCAAATAAATATGAGTCAGCCTCTTTTTTCTTACTACAATTTTGACTGATGTACAAGTTACAAATGTAGCTCAGGCTGCAGTGTTTTATGTTAGTCTTTGATTTTTTGTATCAAAGCAACCTAAGTCAGATAATAATATCTAAATTAAGCCAACAAAAGACATTAAACTGCTCCCCTGTTAATGAAAACAGATAAGACTCTTAGCCTGTACTTTCTCTATAGATTCAATAGTAATGAACAATAAAGTACATGTACAACATTTCAAATTATTTTTTTTTATTTCTGACATAAAACTGGTAGATTTAAAGGAACGTGCATGTCCTTCTTGCCACTCAAGTTTTTTCAAGATAGAATCATTGAAGTCTGCAATCTTGTTTCCTAATAATTAAGAAAATACTTTAATACTACTTATATCTTTTTAAGATAAGAACTCAAGTTTGGTAACTTCAGAAAATTATCAATTACAAGCTTACTTTCAAAAAAAGGTCATACAGGTCAGTTTCTGAAAAAAACTGTGATACTGGCTAGAAAATGGTTTATACATAGAGAATCTTCATTTGAGCCTTGCTTAGGGATGTTATAGATATTCCAATTTTGGGGACATGGGATATCTTAAAATAATTTAGGAACAAGTATTTTTCGTGGATTTTGTTGCAAAAATGGCAGAAATTTGTCACAAAAGCCATTCCATTAACCAAACATATGTACCATGTCTATTAGCTTTTAAGCCTTTTTTCTGACCCAATCTTAACCAAGAGTAATTAGAATATGGAAACATGGCTAGTGGCTTACATCTAAACTCTACTTTCAGCACAAAAATTTTAAGATTAGGATTCAAATTGAGGTGTTTCTTCTTTATAAAAGGTTATAACAAGAGGAATGTATTTGTTTGAATACTAAATATGGTTCTATATGTTTTATTTCAACAAAACTGCATGGTAACAGATGTACCTTGCGCACCAACCATTAATTTTTTTAGGGTGGAGAGGGGTGCATTGATTTAATTAAGTTCAATAGTTTTGAAAAATATATTTTGTTTCATGTTTCAGAAAGAAACAATTGTAAGTGCACTGATATTAATTACATTATTAAGAAGAAAGCCATCAAACTGTATGATTAAAGAAAAGGAATTTATGATAGTTTCTCTTCTTTTTTCAACACTTCATTAGTGAATCAGTTTACAGTTTACCATACAAAAGAGCTACTTGTAAATGCTTTCTGTCTATCAAAGTTAAAAATAAGATGTTATGATTCTAACAGGCAACTATGAAACATAAAAAACAGATCTTTGAATTTGGAAGATGTTCAATCCAAAAATAGCTTATACCTGTAGCTTCCTTCAGATTAGATTACACTGGGGGTCCCCATGGGTGAATGCTATAATATTTACAAAATAAATAACAATTATGTATTGTAATTGTTATATTTATTTTTGTTAGCTACAGAAATATTCCTTTGAAGTTAATGTGATTAAGCTTGGTATTCTTCAAATGGAAAAACAGATGAGTTAATTTTCTTCATGAAAAATAGCAAATTAACTTAATTTGATCTGTAACACAGTTTGCAAAGAAGCAAACACAAATTTAATAAGTAAAAGTTAGAACTTTTCTATGTCACAAATAGTCCATGCTTATTTTTTTTTTTAAATTTTAAACATATTTTATTAGTTATCACTTGTTACATCAACCCTAAGTTGCCCAGGGAAGCAACTAAGGGGGGCCCGCATTTTTACAGTCTCATTTGTCGGGAAAATGCAAATGAGGAAAAAAAAACTCCAATTATAAATAATTAACATCTAACTTTATGATTATCATCTATCTATATATTTATGCATCACACCATATATAATCATTTGAATAAAGTATTCATTATATCTGTATGCTTTTTCTCACAAGAGCTACCTGTATAATATTAAGCAGTTTGGATTTTATAGCACTTGTCCATGCATGCTTATTATTTCTGTAAGCCTTACAGAGCTTATTGAACATCTTGCTTTCAAATCTAATTTATCAAATGCTGAAACTCTTGAACATGAAAAAATGAAACAAATGTACACGAACCAAACTTCCGTTTGTCAGGGCATTTTATAACATCCTAGGAATTTTGCTTAGTGTTGAAGGCCATACAATGACTTATAGTTGCTTATGTCCATATCATTTGGACTTTGGTGGATAGTTGTCTCATTGGCAATCATACCACATCTCCCTAGTTTTAATCACACAAATATAAAGGTCCATTACACTTGAGTAAAACTTTGGTCCAGTAGTGAGTTTATTATTGAGTGGAAACAACAACACTAACAAACCAATGATTTAAGGAGTGAAAGAATCAGGGGGGCGTAGAAGGTGTACCCTTTGATTGGAAAATTTATAATTTTTTACCATAAAATCATTAAAAAAAAAAGTTTTGTCTCCCTATGCAAGGCAGTTGTCCTTCAGTTTTATGGAATTTAACCCCACTCCAAACATCCTGGATCTGCCCCAGTTAGCAGACAGGATAATTATCTGTGAGTTTATAAAACACTGTCTGATGGGTAAAATACTTTTCTTTTCTTAATTGAGGAAAACTAATTTAGAGGCTTTTTATTTCTTGTTTAAAATCAAATCAACCTAGTTCATCCAGTACATTTTTTTGTTTACTCATCACAATTACCTTTATTTAAAAAAACTTCATTTTCCCTTTCATGGGCCTCTGAAAAACCACAAACTGGAATTTGGTGTGTAGGAGGGCAGATAAGATGAATCAGAAGATCAGACAAACATTTTAATAACCCTCTAAGTCAGGGTCAATCATGATCTTGGCTACTGTTGATCAAAGTAAATTTGTGATAAATAAATTGTTTATCTGATATAAGTCATTACTAACCAAGATTTACTAAGATATTAATTATACTTTATGTGTGTAGGTTTTTTAATTATATCTTGTGCATGTGTGATTTTTAATTACTCTAAGCAATGAGATCAAAGCACTTTGCATTTAATCAGTGGCCAATTCAGGGGGCGTATCCCCCCTCCCCTCCCTTTGATTGGAAAATATATAAATTTTTAGCATAAATATGTCTAAATAATTTTGCCTCTCTTTTCTTGTCTGTCCCTTTCAAAAATCATGGATCCGTCCCTGGTAATACTAGGGCTTCATATGCAGGCGTAACACCTCCAAATCGATCCTCAGAGAAAAAAGAAAGTTGAATAGATGGAATGATATGAAATACTGTATACTACAGATTGTTGATCTTTAACGAATGTTTTAAAGTGTTCAGTCCTTATAATAACATACAGACCTCCTACTGTACATTTATTTCCATGAAAGCTATCATTTTGATAAAAAAAAAAAAGCATTCTTTATGAAACTTCAAAGCTAAATTTTTAGCATGTAAATAAAACAGTAGGTGATGTCCTTCTCCCAATAATGGACAACTTTATCACAAGGTCTATAAACTCGCAAACAATAATACAAGCCACTAAATATAACTGTATCAACATAAACTTACTAGACTCCTGACGTGAAAATGGCCTGCATTCCCTGGTAAACTTTAATAAATGGCCGACATCCTCCTTTCGTATCGAAGTTAGGAACACCATGGATAACAAGATGATGAAGGTAAAGTGGGTTACTGTTTATTTTTATTTTACCAGATAATAGCCCAGCAAAATACTGTACATATCTGAAAGTAAAAGGAAATATTAATTAAAATTAATCACTCTATAGTAAGGATTAATTGATTGATTACTGATATTTAACACCACTTTGGGACTCTTGGCTATATCATGGTGGCCAGAGTGAGAGGGAGAGAATCGACAACTTTTGGCAGGAAGACTGGCAATCCTAGTTAATCAAGAGTCGAATGCACTTGCCACGTACGGTGTTTGGACTCACAACCTCAGTGTTGACAGGCTAGTGATACATGTACTGTAGATGGACTAAGTAGACCACTTGTCCACTTAGTAATCAGAAGTTATGTCCTTATTGTAATATTGGATGCTGTACACTTTACTGCTGTTCCAGAAATGATTCAATGGCATGGTTGAAAGTACCTTCAATTAAAATTTGATCATACCACACTTTATTTCTTCCATATTTTTCCTCCAAAAAATAATCATTTGTTTAAATCTGACCTTGTGAGACTGTAACTATCACTAAGAAATGTATTTCTCTATAAAATAAATGGGGAGTGTGTCCATGGGACACAGATGATGCCCTGCTTGCATATAACGTTATAAAGGGACATAACTCAAGAACGGTAAAAGTGATGCTACCCAAATTCATACTTGATCTGAGTTTTGTGGTTATAAGCATTGTGTATAAGTTTCATAACATTTGGTTGAGGCAAACTCAAGTTAGAGAAAGGAAACGAAAAATTCAGCAATTTTTTCATTTGTAAAGGGACATAACTCTAGAAAGGTAAAAGTGACGCCACACAAATTTAAACTTGATCTGTGTTTTGTGGTAATAACCATTGTGTATAAGTTTCATAACATTTGGTTGAGGCAAACTGAAGTTAGAGAACGGAAACCAATTTCCGGACGTACGGATGTGCGGACTTCAAACGGACGTACAGACAGACAAGGGTAAGATTAATGCCCCCTCCGCTACGGCGGGCATAATCAAAGAGCTGATAGCTCTGAGGTGGAAGAAGGTGAATAAATTAAAAGGTAACTTGAATTACCATAAAAGCAGCCCCACTAACCCAGCCTGCTTTGTTCCATTATCGCTATGATGTATTTTTTTCTTCAAACAAGAATGTGTCATAAGTACATGGATTTCCAATCTATACAATCATTTTCTATGTTCAGTGGACCGTGAAAATTAGGTAAAATCTTTAATTTGGCAGTAAAATTAGAAAGATCATATCATAAGGAACACATGTGTACTAAGTTTCAAATTGATTGATTTCAACTTCATTAAAACTACCACGACCATAAACTTTAACCTGAAGCAGGACGGACGGACAGACCAGTAAACATAATGCCCATAAATGGGGCATAAAAATAGTAAGACTAGTTACATACCTGCCAACTTTTGAAATTTCCCATGGGGTTTTAGTGTGCAACAACAGTTTTAAAGGTTACAATTTTAGCGAAGTATTTTGCACGATCTGGATTGTCTTGAAAAAGTGTCATATTTGTATGATGAGTTTACATGCCTTTTCTTAAGTCTGTTTGCATGATTTAAGTTTTAAATCAGTAGAAAAGATGAACATGTAGCTAGCAGACCAGGGTTTATTTTCTTGTGTAAGAATATTAGATGCTTGTTGAAATTTCCAATTTTGAATTATGCAAAGATGTGTCACCCTCATTAGAAGAACATTACAACCCACTGTAAAAATGAGCACCTCTATATTCATATTATTTGATGAAACTTTTCCCAAGAACTATGCATCTATCAAGTATTAAAGTGTCAAAACATGTCAAAAGAATTTTGTGATGTTTCTAAACTTATATCTTCTTTATTAATTTGACCCTCATTTAGAAAAGTTGTTCCAAATATAATGAATTTTCCCACTTTTGAGTTGAAAATCTTAAAATTTTCTTTCTTTTTTTCAACAGTAAATGACCCTTTTTAGGGACAGTCCTCATTTAAGGGACACCACTCATAATGGGTGGGGTGGGGGTGGGGGTCCCAACCTGTTTGTCTTTGTGAAAAAGAATAGTACATTGGGCTTTAAATGATTTAATTGAATACAAAATAACATATGTTACAAAAGTATAATGTCAATAAATTAGTGAAAAAATACTATTTATTATCTTTATTTTAAAACATATAGAACCATATTTAGTATTCAAACAAATACTGCATCATTGAATTTGGTCAATCAGTCATGCTTTTATCCTTAAGCTGTGTAAGAACCTCCTTGCAGATGAAAATTCACATGCCATGTTCACGATTTTACAACTTCTTCTTCTTCGTATTTCCTTCCAATTAGGAACACCAAGTAGAAACGGAGTTGTTTTCACTTGTATTATTTAAAAGTATTTTTTTAAAGTACTAGATGAAAACAACACAAGTTCAAAATCTAGCATGTTAGAATAATCTTCAGAGAAAACGTTTTGATTGGCTTATTAATTTGATCATGAGAAACACAGAATTTGATTGGCTGAACACTATTGTCTTACCTTGGGAACAAAATAAGGAACAGATGATTTTCACTAAATCGTGTTTTAGAGCTTTTTTAACAATACCCTTAATATCAATATTTTTTAATAAATGCAAGGACGTATTATAAAACGTTGTGTAAGATAAGAGTGAAGAGAATGAACACAGGGTGAACGTACTATACGGGCGAAAGAACTCAGGACGAACAGACCAAGGGCGAACATGTAAACAGGGCGAGTTGTCCCGATACCAAATTCACGCATGGGTACTACAAATATCTACATTAAAAACATCCGCTTACAAGTAAACAAATAACGTTCATGTAGATGAGATGAAATCTAATAAATTACATAAATAAAAGGGTAAATATTAACGATAGTGATTGTTTTTCAATCCTAATTTACAAATTAAATGATTCAGATGCTTAATCATGTGTAAAATCGGTGTCAAGAATCGAAGTTGTCATGAAATTGTAATACACAGAAACGGATGCGCATACGGAGGTGGTTCAATGATTTTAAAGTCGGCACCATAGGCCTTCAGAAGACTTGAAGTCTTCTTCCACCAAAAACATAACAAATATCTATGACAGGGCAATATATTCATTTAAACCTGAAGAACACTTTTCTGTTTTAAAAACAAATCCAACTCTATCATTTCAGGAAACTCTCTACAGCAGAATTAATTCATTGTGACTGCAAGGCAACAATTTATTGTCACAAGTTGTACAAATAAATTCTATTATAGTGCAAGGTGGTTGGCAATTTCTCATATATTTAATTGCTACAACTAGGCAGTCCCGTTAAACTTGGCACATGGTAAAACAATAACAACTGTTACACAATCATTTATGTTATTGTGCTATAAATGGCACAACTATATCTCTTTTTCCAATGCCAAACAAAAAAACTGATAAACACACATTTCTAAATCAATTACGCTCAATTCCAGGCATGTCTTTTACTACAGTATGAAACATTTATGTAAAAATTTGATAAAGTATATGCAGTTCTGCAAAATCAGCTTTCTTTTACCTTTCTTGTGCTGGCTGTAAAATTCCACTTAATTTATCATCATAAAATCTTTTCATAGCAAATCTGTCCATTGCTTGGTCAGAACTGAAATTTAATAAGATGAAAAATGTAGAGTTATTTCCCTTACATCACTTATTTAAGAACTGTATTGTACTACCCATATTTTTATTTTTCAACTGAATAGAAAGTTTGCTTAAGGATTTGTATAGAAAGTCTTGCTATATAAATCCTTGTTTTAATGGTTAACAACTTTTTAAATTTAACATCTAAAAGGATTTATGAATTGATGTGAAATCTTTTGTTAATTTAAACACAATATTTGTGAGTGGATTTTTTTTCCTTTATATTTTAAAACTGACCTTGCACAGATATTACAGTAATGCATGAAAGCTGCTATCACCATGGCGATTCTGTCTTGACCTCCTTTACAATGGATGACAGCAACATGACTGGGGTCAGAGTTCAGCCAGGAGTCCATAGATTTACAAATGTTACATAGCCGTTCCAGTGGTGGTGCAAGGTGTGCTGGCCATCCATAGTCAACCACTCGCTGAGGAGAAAAGTAAAAAAAAATGTTTAGTGTTTTACAGTAAATGTTATACAAAATTTTTAACTATGAGTAAAAGATAATAAATGCTAATTTCCAGAAAGACAGAAAGAAAACAACACAACAAAGCTATAGCTCAAGGTCAATATATATAATACAAACAATCTTTTCAAAACAAATTTTAATTTATTATCCCTTTTTTTTTATCTTCACCATGTTTTTGTCTTTAAAACTTGCATGACAATTTGAGAAAATTGTATTTTCTTTGATGTTGTGGTTTTAACAAATTCTGCATGAAAGCCAATAGAAATTTTGAATTTGTGGAACACTAAAATTGTGATAAGGTCATCTATACCATGAAACCCATAAAAATTAGGAATTCACATTTACAGTAAGTAAACAACTTTCTATCTCTTATATGAAACTTATTCTCTAAAAGTTCTATTTATATTCTGAGATACTGACAAAAGTTCTATCTATATTCTGAGATACTGACATAAGCTCTATCTATATTCTGAGACACTGACAAAAGTTCTATCTATATTCTGAGACACTGACAAAAGTTCTATCTATATTCTGAGACACTGACAAAAGTTCTCTACATATTCTGAGACACTGACAATCATTATATGCCAACAGATTTTTGTCTGTGTAAAGGCAACTTTTTACCTGTGAATTTCACTTCTACCTTACCTGTGTATTAACTTTCTGTAAGTCAGGTCTTTGTTCAGAGACGTTGATGACCATACAGTTGTCCCCATGCTTTTGTTTCAGCATGTTCATAACTTCATTTAAGTTATACTGGTAAGTTGTCTCATGTCCATCGGATGGAAAGGACATCGCTGGAAATACAAAAGTTATATATTTAAGGAATTCATCAAAAAATTAGTTGACAATATGATTGATTGTTCAGGTTGCTTAATGTCCAGTGGCAAATATTTCATGCATGTTCAGGACGATATAAATTGACTTTATGATAAAAGGCGTGAGTAGAAACGATTTTTTACACAATTTTGGTAAATTTGACATTTCCCCCAGCAAACTTTGGAAATAGCAACTTAATATTGTAAATATATAATAATGCCATTAAATGTAATTGGATATCCGGCATTTATCATGCTTTACAATAATATAAGGTTAAATTGTCAAAAGACCTCCTTCCTAAATTATTTAAAGCTAAAAGGTTTGCCTTATTACCAAAGACCACCTTCCTAAATTATTTAAAGCTAAAAGGTTTGCCTTAATACCATAAAACCATGATGTAAATTATAGATACACCCAAAACAAGATAACGCCATTACCGAGTATATGTCATACCTATATATGACATTGTGCTGCTTAGATGGCATCTTCTTTTACTTTCCGAGCACGCAGTCAATCAGTACTTGACTCTTAAGAACTTACATATAATCCTTTCTGTGATGTACACAAGGTCAAGGACAAGTTGGTCATCTTCTCTGTTGCCATGGTGATCTTGGGCCCTTGTGATCATGTTTCTTAGTGTTGAGGACTGGGACATTCCAGGGGATCCAGAGAATTGCTGTAATACAATTGATACAATTGTTATTTCTAACTAAAAAAACATGTATGACGAACTCTTTCACATGATCCATGTCTATTTTTCACACTGTTTTTTTTGTTGGGTTGCTGTCACATTGAAATTAACCAAATATCTCCTTTAATTCATTCAATAACTTTTATCACATCTAACATGAATAGAGTTATCCATTGTTCGATGTTTGCGGTTTGTCAAGCTGCAAATATTACCTGCATATTCAAGACACGACTATACTTCATTTAAAAACTGAACATGTGATTAACTCTTTTAAAGGGTATTTAGATTTCTGACTTGTTTAGTTCACGGATAAAACAATAGACTTTTAATTATTCATTCACATATTGGACAAAAAGTGTGTATTTCTTGTAGCAGTGTGCAGGTTCAGTACATTAACAAGATTTTCTCAAGCATATCCTCCCTCGGATCTGCAAGTGTCTCTGGCAAACACAATTTCACATTTACCAGCAATGAAATTAAGGTTGGTTACATGAAATACACAGATTTTTTCCTCTGACGTTTTTCTTTTTTTTTTTTTAAACATTACAATCATTATCTAAATAATCCTACTTACATCTCTGGTGGAGTAATGGTATCTGTTTACTGTTTCATGTTTCTGTAAAACAGAACAAGATAACTGCACAAATTGCATTTAGTGCACATAGGTCAACTCGAACATATAATAGTTTGTCAACAACTTATCCCATGAATTCAACACTTAAAGTTTATAATTATTTTTAAATGAACCAACTATCTAAATAAGACATTGATATTTTTGGACAGGGTCCAGATACAAATTTCAGTACAATAAGGGATACCAGTTCTATTGTATAATAATACCAATGATACAATCCATTTACGATTCAAAACATCATTGAGAAGCTTGTAACCCCTTTCTGTAAGCCATGAGTTAAAACTCATACATTATAATATCAAATCTTTTTCTTCCAACACTAATTACACTTAGATTTTTGAATGACAACCTAGCTACTTGCCATTCATTAAGGGTTACATCTAGAATTTTACCAAGATTTCACAGTAACATCAAACGGGAAAAAAATAATATGTTCTGAACAACGAAATATTAAATTTGGATCAGTTTGAATCACTTTTTTTTTTCCCCATGGTCTAAAAGTCCATAAAAAGTCACATTATTTTGACTCTGAGCTGACCTGCCTCCTTAATGTCTGGTGCTTATACTGGAGAAGCAGAAAACACCAATTTTCATATCTTCTGTTTGGACGGCTGTGGATCAAACCCATGACCTCCCACACTCATGGTGAGCATGCTTGGGGAATATTTTTGTGATGATAATATTGAAACATCTGTACTTGAATGAAGATAGGCACTACAATTTTCCATACAGGAACAAATTTTAACATTTTCTATTCAAGAATGAAACATACTAGAGGCCTATTTGAATTTGCTACGTCCTCCCTTAGTTAAAACATTTATCATCAAATCTACAATTCATACTTTTAAAGATGAAATCGATAGAAACATTCGAATTTTCTGTTAAACATTTAAATTTGATTTATCTTTTACTTTGACTGTTGTGGGTCAATAACACACTTGTCTTTAATGCTATCAGTTGACCAGAAGACAAACATTTTTCACACCTTGTCATATTTATCAATAAACATGGTGATGAAGATAACATGGTATGGTAATAATCAACAGCTATAAACATATAGATGTGTATGACACTCAAGTAGTGATATTGATCACCAATACTCAGTACAACAAGCTGTCATCATTTCCTCTCTAGGTGGAAAAGTTAAAAGACCCTAAGGTCAAGTCGCAATATTGGAACTTAAAACATAACAAGTGTCCTCCCAATATAAAGTTAAGAGTACCATATTCCATAATAACCCAACAAACTAAAAAAGTGTCCTCCCAAATAGTACCATTCCATATTAATTACTTGAAAAGGACTTGAATTATAATGATAATGTTTCACAAACTTCCTTATAAAGGATAATATCTGAAATTCAAATATTCATTGCCATATAAACATCTAACTAATCAACTCAACAATTTGTTTTTAATCTTGCACAACTTGCCAGAATATTCATCATGTTGCCAATTATAAAAACAAGTATATAATCTAACTGAAAATTCACATGTATATGTATAAAGATTAAGATAAGATAAAGATATTTTATTTCCTAATCATAGGGCTCATAACAAGCATGTAATCACATAAAGTAAAAATAAAAACCTTTCTCTTGCACTCGCATACACTCACACATACAACTATCATTCTGATTAAGGATGATTGATTTAACAGTACAACATGTAAATGAAAAATAAAATACAGATAATCTATACTGAATTCAGTCTTTTTAAAAGTACAGATGTTCATGAATGTCTGATGCCCTACATTTATCTGGAAACTAATTGTATCATGGCTGTTATTAAGCAGTATGTGTCTCTAAGCTGTTAGAAAATACATCAAATACATTTGAGAAGGCAACCAGAACTGTTTTAAGTTGACAATTTGCAAGAATCAAATAAATAATTAAGACCTGAATGACAGTTAAATGTACTAGACTTGACCTAAAATAGAATTAGTCTAGCTCTGGTTTTAAAGGTTTTTATTTATATTATTTATAGGTCTGTACTCTTGATATATCTACATTTTATTATTATGCCCTATTTCTTGATTAGTCTCTTTCATCAACATTTTATGGAAAAGCCACCAGTCATTATAATTGTCTAGAGGACAAAGGAGTAGTCTGTGATCACTATGTTAATTAATTATTCTACTTTAAAGATCTTTTTACGAAATATCCCATCCAGGGTTCAAATTAGTGGTTCTCAGAGATCCTGAGGACCCGTCTTTTCTGTGAGAGCACTGAGCTCTTTCCATTTTTGAATTACAAAAGTTAAAGACCTCCCATTCTTTTCACTGATTATAACTTTGTCTTTCTTCAGTACCTTTCACTTGAAAATCCAAATGGCCCTCAGCTCCTTTCATTACTTAAAGCAAATTTGAACCCTTTTCCTATTCAGAAGTTGATTGATTTAGTTGTTTAGTATACTTAATATTAGTTATTGTTCTTGATTTGAGGGATGTTTTGTGTGTGTGTGGAAAAATAGTATAGCTGTTACTATTTCTTTTAAATATATTTTTGTATGAATGAAGGCAAGCTTTTTCAGGAAATTGTTTGCTACATTTCTATTTTGATAACGATTTTGTCCACAAGTCAGTTTAGATAAATACATCTATCATGTCAATGGTATTAATAGATTTCCAACATATCATATCAGTAGAAGCAGGTCATTTATTGACAAGAAATCATTTTGACATGTGTATCTAAGTGTTTGACCTGTATTGTCTAGATAACAGTCTACATTTAACCTGCAGGTCATTAAGTTCAGTTATGTGAATGTGTATTGATGGAATTTTGAACTGTTCACTTTTCTTTACTTTTAGGGGTCACGGCAGTTGGCTTATTGTGTACATCTATACAACATTTTGTCTTTACTGAATTGAGGGAGAATTAATGGACCTTATTCAAATAAAATGCTTCGAGGGGCACAGCTTGATACGACCGCAGAGGTCGAACCCTGAATAGTTGGGGCAAGTATGGACACAACATTCAAGCTTGATACAGCTCTGAATTTGGATTGTGATTAAATATTTGACACAGCATAGGTTTCTGACACAGAATGAATGTGGTCTAAGAACTTAAAATTTTGAATTGGACATTCACCTATTATGGTCCAATATCCAAAATCTAAATACATGGTTAGATTCAGCATATCAAAGAACTCCAAGAGTTCAATTTTGATGAAATCAAACAAAATTTAATTTTGGACCCTTTTGACCTCAATGTGGACAAAGTTGATAACAGGGCCCAAAATCAAAAATCTAAATACATGGTTAGATTCAGCATATCAAAGAACCCCATATATTCAATTTTGTTGAAATCAAACAAAGTTTAATTTTGGACCCGATTTGGACCAACTTGAAAACTGGGCCCATAATCAAAAATCTAAATACATGTTTAGATTCAGCATATCAAAGAACCCTAAGAATTCAATTTTGTTAAAATCAAACTTAAGTTTAATTTTGGACCCTTTGGACCTTAATGTAGACCAATTTGAAATCGGGACCAAAATTAAAAATCTAAATACACGGTTAGATTCGCATATCAAAGAACCCCAATAATTCAATTTTGATGAAATCAAACAAAGTTTAATTTTGGACCCTTTGACCTCAATGTGGAAAAATTGATAACGGGCCCAAAAATCAAAAATCTAAATACATGGTTAGATTCAGCATATCAAAGAACCCCATATATTCAATTTTTGTTGAAATCAAACAAAGTTTAATTTTGGACCCCAATTTGGACCAACTTGAAAACTGGGCCCATAATCAAAAATCTAAATACATGTTTAGATTCAGTATATCAAAGAACCCTAAGAATTCAATTTTTGTTAAAATCAAACTAAGTTTAATTTTGGACCCTTTGGACCTTAATGTAGACCAATTTGAAAACGGGACCAAAATTAAGAATCTAAATACACGGTTAGATTCGCATATCAAAGAACCCCAATAATTCAATTTTGATGAAATCAAACAAAGTTTAATTTTGGACCCTTTTGACCTCAATGTGGAAAAAATTGATAACGGGCCCAAAATCAAAAATCTAAATACATGGTTAGATTCAGCATATCAAAGAACCCCAAATATTCAATTTTGTTGAAATCAAACAAAGTTTAATTTTGGACCCGATTTGGACCAACTTGAAAACTGGGCCCATAATCAAAAATTTAAATACATGTTTAGATTCAGCATATCAAAGAACCCTAAGAATTCAATTTTTGTTAAAATCAAACTAAGTTTAATTTTGGAACCTTTGGACCTTAATGTAGACCAATTTGAAAACGGGACCAAAAATTAAGAATCTAAATACACGGTTAGATTTGGCATATCAAAGAACCCCAATAATTCAATTTTTGATGAAATCAAACAAAGTTTAATTTTGGACCCTTTGGACCTCAATGTGGACCAATTTAAAAACGGGGCCCAAAATCCAAAAACTTAATACACGATTAGATTCAGCATATTAAAGATCCCCAAGAGTTCAAGAATAAAACCCCACTGAAATTGGTAAAGAAATAAGCAATTTATACAAAGTATCTTCTTTTGCACAATACTGTGCAATTGAATATTTCTTGCAATTGCGCAATACTGTGCAATTGAATATTTCTTGCTATTGCGCAATACTGTACAATTGACAATTTCTTGCTATTGCGCAATATTGTGCTATTGGATATTTCTTGCTATTGCGCAATAATCCCCCAAATTTTTGAACCCCTTATGATTCATCACCCCAAACTCAATCCCAGCCTTCCCTTTGAGGTATGGTACCTTGCAGTACAATTTCAGAGAGATCCATACACTTGAACACAAGTTATTGTCTGGAAACTAGAAAATGCTTATTTTGGCCCTTTTGGCCCCTAATTCCTAAACGTTTCAGGCAATTACCCCAAACTCAAATCCAGCTTTCCTTTGTGATATGGAACCTTGTAGTACAATTTCAGAAAGATCCATACACTTACACACAAGTTATTGTCATGAAACTAGAAAATGCTTGTTTTTGCCCTTTTTGCCCCTAATTCCTAAAATTTTGAGGCAATTACCCCAAAAATCAATCCCAGCATTCCCTTTGTGATATGGAACCTTGTGGTACAATGTCAGAGAGATCCATACACTAACACACAAGTTATGTCTGGAAGTTACAAAATGCTTATTTTGGCCCTTTTGGCCCCTAATTCCTTAACTGTTGGTACCATAACCCCAAAATCAATCCCAACCTTCCTTTTGTGATATTGAACCTTATGGTAAAATTTCATAGAGATCCATTCACTTAAACTAAAGTTAGAGTGCGAAACCAATGCGTCTTGGACGACGACGACGACGACGACGACGACGCCGACGACGCCAACGTTATACCAATATACGACCACAAAAATTTTTTGCGGTCGTATAAAACCTTTCAAATGATTAACCTGAGACCTTTGATTTGTTCATGTCAGGGAACTTATTCAGCCTGATGTAAGTCTAGTAAGGTCATCCTGATAGGCACACCTGTCTTTAAACATGACAATTTACATGTTAGGGTGACAACAGAATTTGTTATTTAATCCTAAAATAATAAACCCAGCACCTGGCTGACCAAAACTGGACAAAAATAAACAATTTTGACACCTTTACATGAATATTATAGATATGAAAATTACTATGTTGGTATCTTTATAGTAGTTTAAAATTACAGGACATTATAACAGAGATATGAAAATTGATGTTTGTGTCGTTATTAAGACATTCCCTGCTGTACTCATTAAATTTGCTAAAATTAGATTTCAAAGTTTTGAAGAAACTGTATATTAAAATCACATTTTCTCAGGCAATTATTACTGCTCCCTTAATTCTAGGTAAAAATCATATGTATACAAAGTGCACAGTGGAGAAGCTACTCCTAATCATACTTAATTTGAATGCCAGGATTTCTGTACATAAAAGTTGTAAGGTAGCCTTGAACTTTGAATGATGGAGTTAAAATTAAAGGTCAAAGCTCTCAACATAGCAAACAATTTGAGTTTAATTAAACTATATTACCCTGCTTTCCTGAACAGTAAATTTTCATGTCTTTCTGTGTAAATTTCATGAAAATTTCATGAATTAGGATCATGAAATTTCATAAAACATTCATGATTTTAACCATGAAATACCATGAAATACCAGGTGCGTTAAATGGCACTATTAAATTTCAGAAACCATGAATAACCATGAACAAAGTCTGGATGAAATATAATGAAATAACATGAGGTGAAATACCATGAAATACCAGGTATGTTCAACTGCTGAATGAAATTTCATTGACCATGAACAAAGTATGGATCAAATATAATGAAATAACAGGAGCAATCATGAACAGAATGAAATAACATGATCATGTACATGAACTTGAATGAAATAACATGATCATGTACATGAACTTGAATGAACTATCATGATCAAACTTGAGTAAGTTCAAAATACCAAAATAATGATGCAAATAAGCATATACCAGATAAATCAAAGATCAATTTTATTTATACAAATGTTGACAGTCATGTTTGGGTAAAGATTGCTTGAAATACAATTAAAACCCTATGTTACTGATCTAAATCTTCCAAGCCCAAGGGTTATCACTACTTTTGAGATACACAAAAAGTGCTTTAATCTTATCATAACCTTCTTAACATTCTATCGGAGGAGTATCCATGAACAGAAGATAGACCTGCATGGTTAGTATAGTATAAAAAACCAGTGACTATCATATGGTCAGCTTAAACCTCACCCACAAACTGAATACTAATATAAAAATTATGTGTCAGATATAAACTTCTCTTCCTTTCTGTAATTTAAAACTTGCTTTCGCCATACTTCCAACTAGAATTGCTGAATAAAGGTAAATGGAGTCTGCATAGAATCTGTTTCATATCATTGTTGGCAGCTCATATTCAATTCCCTAAAAGTACAAAAATATCCACAAAGAATCAATTGTTCAACAGGTTATGAAGCAATAAATTCAATAGAAACATTATTGCATTATGCATATATAATATTATTATATCTTACATTGGAAGCCTAAAACTCAAATTAAGACTAAGCCTCCCCCACCCCCACCCCTTTTTATCCCTTGAAGATAAAACTGGCAACATAATTTTCACCAAATTCATTAGGACAATTTAATTTCTACATATCCTATACCAGTTATGCCTGTTAAAATGTGACAAAAATATATTCATTATATTTTATATTGATAAATGTCTGTCAAAAGACAAAACTTTCTGATGTTTTGCTCAGATTAAAACCATAAAATGTCATAGTGCCTCAACAAATTGTATTTTATAATCATAATATGTTAAATAAAATACTTATCTGAAAACATCTTCATATTGAATTTTCTATTTTGATTCAGATTCTCCATTGATCAGCGTAATCACATCTTGATGACGTCACGTATTTGAGCAAGTACATTCACGTCAAGGTGTCAATCTCGTCCCATACAATATCGGCCCGGTTGATTCGTCCCTGAATGGTATTTCAGTGAAACTTCAAAACCGCCGCCCGTCGGACCACGAAAACGGCCGATTTGCGGGGTGGCTGGTTTGTTGAAAATTGAAATCACCAAGAGTTACTTCCCTTTAATATGGGTGATTGAGAATATGTGAAAATGTATTTTACATTTATCAAAATATAGGTTTTCCTTTCTGAATTTTAGTTTTGTACATAATATGTATTGTAAAATACAGTTACAACTTCTATTTCATCTATTTAATTTTTTATTTTGCAGGAATAATGAATGAAAATACCACACATCAATGATATTTCACTAATAATATACTAAAATGTTCTACTGTTCATTACTTGTAACCTGTTACATAATTACTTAAGTCTTTGTCTTAACATTAAATGTAAGTGCCTTTAAACACAGGAGTTTGAAATCCTAGCTAAAAGGAGTAAAATATGCCAAACTGGACTATCACAGTAGAGCTTCTGTTTTTTGCGCTTTGTGCCTTGCTTCGAACGTGTCAAAGCAAAAAATAAAATAGCCTCTCAAGAAGTCATAATTATTTGGACTAGGTACAAATGTATTGTACTGATAATAGCCATTAGAATATAATTACTTTTTTTCTACAGAAAATAATGCCCATCAGTATCTTCATGATAAATCACACAACCCTGCTTTAATTTTTGAAAACAATCTTTAAAGTGCACAAGTTTTTGTTCATGGTTTTTCAGGACTAGATGATCAAATTACTCAGAGTTTTTTATGTAAACTTGGTTTTTCAAGGTATTTCATGATCATGTGACATGAAATAGCATGATCAAGAATTAGGACATGAAACATTTTGTTAAAACCATTCTTTTCATGAAATTTCATGAATTGATCATTGCTCATGAAATCCAAGAAAGCAGGGTTTGATTGATTAAGCATAAAGCATTATCTAGGTTCTCTATAATGCTTTCTCTGTAGAGCAGGTTAATCTTTTAAATAATGCCTGACATTTGAGTTCAGTTCATTAAATTCAAACATTTTTGGTAGCTTACAAAAACACCGGAAGCCTATAATGTATCCTTTGATCTATAAATATGCATGTTATGGAAATGAGAAATAAATTTGTTTTTTGAAATGTCATCTTGCATGTGTCTGACTATAAGCCAAGGTCTACTGCCACATAGATTACATGTGTATAATCAGTAATGACAAACTGATGACAACACCCTTACATAATTATTGTTTGTAAACAAAACTAAATGAAAGTACTGAAAGCAGTACGTGAAAACAAGCAGGCACTGAAAATGAAAAATTAACATGTATGGTATAAAGTCAGTCAGATAATCTTTTATGGTTGTCTCAACTGACTGCAATGAAACGATACATTAAAGAATGCAATGAAACGATACAATAGTATGCAATGAAACAATACAAAAGTACTGAGAGATGTAAAACCCAACAATATAACTATCAAACAAAGACCTCATTATGCCTTCAATGATGAGCAAATGAACATACTTTAAGGCTAAGCAGTGAAAGTACCCTGCAGTTACCTGTAGTGTGCAAAATTTGAAAATTAAAAAAAATTCCATTAACATTACATTATAAATGTAAGAAGACGTGGTATAACTGCCAATCAGACAAATATCCACCAGAGCTTAAATTTAAAATGGAATCTAACAGTTAAACAGATACACTCTGAAATAGCGAGTTTTCAACATTTCAATAGTGCTCTCAGTGCTTTGAAAATTCTATTGAGTACTTACCACATCATGATTATTAATTTGTGGTACACAAGATGTCATCACCTGGAAAATAAAAAACAAAATCAATAAATATAAGGTACTATTAAAGAGCTCATGATTGACAATCTCTTTCCTCACAGGAAGGAAAAACAAAGACTATCAAACTGCTGAAAATGGACATTCAACACCATGTCCAAAAGTGGAACAGACAAACAACAATACACAACAAAACTCTGCTCAGAAAAACATACATTGACCAACTGAGGAACCTAACAAAATACAGAGATAAACTATGGTTGGTCCGGAAAGGTTAGCAGTTCCTGAAATGTGAGACTAGCTGTTATTTCTACCTGTTTTAATTCTAACTGCTGGTTAATAAAATTCATTTAATTTTTTTAAGATATACATAATTATCATGACATGATATTTGTGATTTCTTTTATAAAAGTTTACAAATCTATACATGACAAGATTGAAATAACTCAGCAAGGGAACTATCTCTCAATGTAGACAAGAATCATAACATGATTTGTTGACTAAATAAGATTGGCCAAACAAAATAATTTCAGTGACGTTTGTGTCAATGCTTGCGTATTTAATGATGATGTAAGACTTGGAAGAAACATGTAATTTGACCAGATTTTGTCCATACTGCAAAAACATATTTTAACAATCCAGACAGACCAACCCTTTTTTTTTTAATATAATAAGAAAAAGTGGTATGACTGCCAATGAGAAACTCTTCACCAGAGGCCAAATGACGTAAAAAGTTAGCAATTGTTTTGTATTTTAAATAACATATGACAACAATTAGAAAACACCAAGTCATTATTACACATCAAATAGTATAAATATAAACTTTGTGGTTAACATATATGACACAACATAAAAATACAAAAATCATGGCAGCAAAATATACCCTTACAACTATGTACCAAAATTAATATAGGGTCATAATCATGATAATTCTATGAAATAATAAAGTGATCCAGGGCATTCAATACTTTTCCATCACATATTCTGTCCAAAATTTATGAAGGGTCATATCATTTTATGAAAACACATAATAAAACACAATTGTAGATATCACATTGTTTTGCCTGTCATACTGTTATTTAATCCTCAATAAATATGTAAGTAAACATATGTAAGATGATGCTACACAACTAACTAAGTGTCAGATATCAAGATACAAGACACCTCAATGTGTCTAATAGTAATTTATTATGCAAAAACCTGAAGGCCAAAAGATGATTATGCTAAATTGTAAATTAATTTATTGACTTTATTCTGGGTCTCTATATAAAGAATTAGTGATGCAGGTTTTAGTATAAACCCTATGTGCATTAGAAATGACCTGCATTATTGAGACCAAAATATTGTAAAGCCAAATATGTTAAACTTTCAGGACCATCAACAAAAGTCCTTTAAACCAGAGAAACCTTTCAGGACCATCAACAATATAAAGTCCTTTAAACCAGAGAAATCTTTCAGGACCATCAACAATATAAAGTCCTTTAAACCAGAGAAACCTTTCAGGACCATCAACAATATAAAGTCCTTTAAACCAGAGAAACCTTTCAGGACCATCAACAATATAAAGTCCTTTAAACCAGAGAAACCTTTCAGGACCATCAACAATATAAAGTCCTTTAAACCAGAGAAATCTTTCAGGACCATCAACAATATAAAGTCCTTTAAACCAGAGAAACCTTTCAGGACCATCAACAATATAAAGTCCTTTAAACCAGAGAAATCTTTCAGGACCATCAACAATATAAAGTCCTTTAAACCAGAGAAAACTTTCAGGACCATCAACAAAAGTCCTTTAAACCAGAGAAATCTTTCAGGACCATCAACAAAAGTCCTTTAAACCAGAGAAATCTTTCAGGACCATCAACAAAAGTCCTTTAAACCAGAGAAATCTTTCAGGACCATCAACAAAAGTCCTTTAAACCAGAGAAATCTAGGAAGTAGTAATAATAAAGTTTGAGTTCAATTGTCTATTTTAAAAAATGAAAAAGTTTCATTCAAATCATGCCAGAAATGAGGCAATGAGCACAGTACAAGTGGACATCATTATTATCAGTATATAAATATTTTGTTCAGTGAATGTACCTTTAGACATAAATCAAACGCCCCCAAATTCCCCATCCCTGATATGACATTTAAACTTGGCACTCTTCAAGTTTTTCCATATTTGGAATTTTTAAATTGAAAGTAGCAACCATGGTAAAATAGACCACAGTTGAATTACTGTATTTTTCTTTTATTAGCATTATATTTCCCAGGTTTTTCAAGTGGAACAAATTTGGACTACAAAAAAATCTTTAAAAATATTTTTTAAATTAATGTAACATTTCCCCCCTGAGTCTCACGGTTGATGGCCTCTTCACAATACTATAGTACTATATTGCATAATCAATTTCACAAGTATGTAACTCAATAATCAATAATTAATAAAGAGGAGCTAGCAATAATAATCCTGAAGTGAGAAAAATTCAATAATTTATAGAGAACTTTATCAATATGTAAACACACTGACCATTGTTATTCTGAAATCATTTTTTCAATACATTGACCTTGAGTGTTAAATTGATCATATAAAACTCAACCAAGCTTAGTAGCTCTTTTTTCTGTGTACTGATTCACTTCAAAGGCTAGGTTATAGAATTTGATATCTGTATAAAAAAAAACAGGCAGAAGATAAAAAGTGGACATTCATATCTCATATGTCAACAAAAAAATGACAATGCCAAACAACGTAAAGAAAACCACAATACACTACAGCTTACTTTTTTAACGAATTTAACGATACATAGAAAACTTATAAGATTGTGCGGCATGAACCCCACCCAATACAGGGGTGAACTCAAGTGCTCTGGAACTACTAATAAAGCTAATGATATCTTCCAATATTTGAATAAATGCCAAAAAGGGGACCAGATTAGTTACCAAATCATTAACCATAAGCTGAATAAAAAGAGACAATCAATATGCAGCCAAGAGATCACAGTATTGATGAAGAGACAGCCAACAGCCAACTAAAACACTACACAGAAAACTAAAGATTGAGCAACACAAACCAAACCAAAAACATTATGGTTTTACTAGTATATACATGGTGAAAAACAGATGGATACAGTCAGAAACTATGATTCTTTAAACTAAATTTCAGAAGTATTGGTGACATTCAGTATTTAGTTTTTTTAGTAGGCATCCAGAACTTTAGATGTACCGTACTTAGATAAAGATCTTGAATTGTCCTTATTTCAGGTCATGCAAAAACATTACCTGCCACAAAAAAAACAAAACACAAGCAAATCTTTTTTGACATAATTTCTGCTATCAAAAATCATAAATAAATAAAATAGCTTGGGAGTAAGAACTAAACCTTTTTGTGCATCATGTTATTTATAGTTCATGTTTTAAGTTCTGAAAGGTAATTAAAATGCAATGTGCTTGCATTGTTTATCACCATGTTTCATGCTAATTGATAAAAAGTTTAAGCACTCTGTGGCCCATGTTGTCTACATAGTTGGTCGACATCTATGTTACGTAAATTTAGAACAATTGTGGTTTGTGTGCTGCAGTCATTTGCAATACAAAAACAAGGCAAACACAATCTATCTTTATGTGATAGGGCAATATGTGTAAGATTGGTTGTTGACCTGAGTGAGTGGACACTCACATGTATCCACAAGCAAAATACCTGACCAAAATGCATTTATTCAAAGTATATAGAAAGTGGCATTAAAACCGTAAGAGTTTAACATGATTTTATTCCTCAAAGAAAATCACTCTTTCTAATCCTCTTACAGTTTTTGTTACAAACAGAGAGGTCATTGATGAGGCTATCCACAGACTTAAACAGCAATCCAATGACTTAGACAGCGACCCAAAGTGTGCAACAGCAACAAAAAGACTTAGACAGCAACCCAAAGTGTGCAACAGCAACAAAAAGACTGAGACAGCAACCCAAAGTGTAAAACAGAAACAAAAGACTGAGACAGCAACCCAAAGTGTGCAACAACAACAAAAGACTGAGACAGCAACCCAAAGTGTGCAACAGTAACAAAAAGACTTAGACAGCAACCCAAAGTGTGCAACAGCAACAAAAGACTTAGACAGCAGCAACAGCAACAAAAAGACTTAGACAGCAACCCAAAGTGTGCAACAGCAACAAAAAGACTGAGACAGCAACCCAAAGTGTGCAACAGCAACAAAAAGACTGAGACAGCAACCCAAAGTGTGCAACAGCAACAAAAAGACTGAGACAGCAACCCAAAGTGTGCAACAGCAACAAAAGACCTAGACAGCGTCCCAAAGTGTGCAACAGCAACAAAAGACTGAGACAGCAACCCAAAGTGTGCACCAGCAACAAAAGACTTAGACAGCGACCAAAAGTGTGCAACAGCAACAGAAAGACTGAGACAGCAGCCCAAAGTGTGCAACAGCAACAAAAGACTTAGACAGCAACCCAAAGTGTGCACCAGTAACAAAAGACTTAAGACAGCGACCCAAAGTGTGCAACAGCAACAAAAGACTTAGACAGCAACCCAAAGTGTGCAACAGCAACAAAAAGACTGAGACAGCAACCCAAAGTGTGCAACAGCAACAAAAAGACTGAGACAGCAACCCAAACTCTGAGACCACAATCAAAAGACACAAAAATTCAGGTCAATAATGCAGTCAATTAAACATGTGTCTTTATATAATGTGAAGCTTTATAAAACCAAAAATTGAACAGTGACCATCAAAGTAATGCCATTAATTAACACCAAATTCTCCAAAGGATAGAAAACAAAAGATACTGAAAAGGTTCACTGCTTGTGATGCACAGACATGAGGCAGGGTAACAAAACAATCTGTTTTAGATCTCAACCCTATCAATTCTATTATCTCAAGGGACTGACAAAAATTTCAATACAAGTAATTTCAGTACAAGTAATTTCAGTACAAGTAATTTCAGTACAAATCTGAGTACACATAGAGAGCAAAGAACTCTTACAAATTGATATGTACTCTTCTAACATACCTCAAACACTTGCAAGCTGAAGACAACAGAATGTTATTAAAAATGCAATATCAGCAACTACACATTGAAACCATATGATTCAAAGAGTTCAATGATCGATCAAAATTAAATCTATATCTTAAGCCTTGCATATTATTAGACAAAAATTCTTTGCTGTCTTCCATCTGTTGCTATGAATTAAATTGTTACAATTGTACTAGTACATGTCTTTACATCATCTTTAGTTAACTTGTCTGATCAAGTTACAATCATTCTTTGATAGATAATTCTTCCCAAAAGGAATAAACCTGGAGCAATCATCTCTTAACACCAAGAGTAACATCCCAAATTTGATAAATATTATCCCCCATGCTGATGAAACACCAGACACGCCTGTGAAAATTTCAATAGTAGACATTTATTTTGTTACACAACTTACAAAAAATGTGTAAAACACATCAGACTTAAATCCAAAAATAAAGTAGTAGATCCAACATGAATTTAAATTATATCCAGCAGTGCATGCACACAAATATATATCCTCTTATGTCCAAGACACATCGAAATCAAACTAAAATTATCCAAAATGTCACTGAGTCCAGCAAGTACACAAAAAGAACATCTTCCAAGTTCTGATTAATCATAAACAAGATAAATTGATGTATTAGAAGATATTATTGTATTTGATTATCAAACACATAATCTTCTCCCAGGTAAAAGTGAATTCACACTTCACTTGCTTTGATGTAGGCGAGATGGAGGGTGTATTGTAAAATGTTGTATGGTTATTTGGAATGGTATTTTTACTGTGTTTGGATATTATAAAAGGGAGTTATAATGGCCATGAAGGCCTTTAAACATGTTAAAAGGCTATAATACTCAAACTTTGTAGTACTCTATGTAAAACCTATATTTAAGATCTCAAATATGCAAATTAAGATATACTCAACACTTTTGTTCAAGTTAGCTGTTCGTTTTAACAATATTGACATCTTCAAAATTATGATATTTTACAACATGTTTACCAAATTGCCTGTTTATACGCATTCGTATTAGTTTCATTCCTTCTGAAGAATGTTGGCCACACCTTTCAACCAAAATAAAATGGTTATAAAAAAATGTATATGGGTCAGATACACATTGTAACAAAAAAATGAACCAAATTTCTGACCCAAACTACTTTTGGGACCAAATATCAGATGTATATTAGATTATAAAATTACTTTTGGACCTGTCAATTATCAGGACAATGTGGCCAAAAATGTGTGTCATACCATATTTTACTAAATGTCGCTGCAACAAGATATGGTAAGCTGCTTCCATATACAAAGTCATTTAAGAAGAACAGATATATGTACAACCAAATCGATTTATAATGTAGTCAATGAAAGTTATTTTTACAGAGAATTAAAAAGTTAAAGGCCTGTCTAGCTGAAATTGGTTTATTTTTCTTAATAGTAAAATACTTGCATTGTGTACATGTGTGGGTTGGTCTTTTAAACAAATTAAACTTGTAAAATAATGTTTGGTTCTGTTTTATGATCAAAAGGTGTTGTATTTCTCTGTGACCTCTGCATGAGTCAGATTGTGACAATAATCCTATTGGTGCCCCCCACGTTATAACTGTAAACATAATAGGGGCCTCCACATGTCGTCATGTATTTGGAATAATTTGTTTCCTTTTAAGGTAATCTTGAAATTTATTCAGATAAATTCATGTGCTATATAAAAAGTTTCAAATGATCTTGTCTAATTCATACTTGTAGGTACAAGAAATAAGATATGAATTTAGTGAGAAATAAAATTGTGTAAAATTGTGAAAATATATCTGAACACAGCTTTATCTATTTCCAAAGTATTTCTCACAAAATTCAACAAAGCTTGAAAAAAAAAAATATTATGAAAAATGTAGAAGGCAAAATGACATATCATTACTCATAAAGTTATATACATGGAATATTTGTTACAACCAAAAACTGTGAATAAGAGATTTTCAAAGTTGTTGCACTTGATATAAAATTGCAAAATAATAACATTCCAATAAATAAACTGCTGAAATACTTAAAACAACTTTTAAATTTACCTGAAAAACACAAAACACAAGTATTCCTTTACAATAATGTTATTTACAACAAATGCACAATGGCTCCATTACCAATTCTGGTAACCTTGAAAATTACTCATCCATCAAAACAGCAAACATTATTAAGTACAATATCACACCCTGATTTTAGAGCATATTCAGCTTTTGTGTATTATCATTATATTACATTGTATACTAGATTTTTTATGGGTCGGTATTTCATTCAGTATTTACAAATAAAACCGTGAATGGATAGCATTGTACACGATTGTTTGAGATATTAAACTTTAACTTATTCAATCATAACGAAGCGTAAAATGGTTTTCTCTACCTTAAATGGAGTTAATTTACCCTACAAAAAGTACAGTGTTGATATCAGCCTATCTGACGGGTAATTTTAGGAACACTTTACGACAAATTGTCACGCAACTTTACGATCATTACGTCTTTTTTTAAATTGTAAGGTGACAAGATTTTGTTTGTAAATAAAGCAAGTTTAATATTCAGCTTTAATAACTAAGTAATAACGAAGGTTAAATGGGTAACGGGTCTTGAACCTGCATTAGTTACATATTTGATATCACATTTTATTGAACTTGCATTAGTTTTGTTTATTCACATAAATCTAATATAGATTATTTTTAAAGAAATATTTGAAATTCAATTACAATCATATGAAACTTAAATAAAACAAACAAATGAAAACTTGGCTAATGATGTTGCTACAGAATTTAGAAATGTTGCGGTCTGGTCCCTGGAAATTATTTCTTTTTTCTTCGCATCAATTGAAGATTTATTAAGCTCATTAATTGCACACATAAACAGAAAAGTTAAACCTGTAACCTTAATCATGTTAATGAAAATAAAGAGAGGTGGTAATTTTTTGCAAATGAGACGAAGTCTCCACCAGAGTCCAAATGATGTTTATGTTAGCAACCATAGGTCACCATATGATCTTCAACAATGAGCAAACCCCATACTGTATCGTCAGTTATAAAAGGTCCCCTTTTTTTTACTTTCTGGTGAGCTGATATCCAGGTTTGAGAAGTTTTTCGACTTCAGGTTGATTCAAATACACAACTATGGCCTACCATATCTAACCCTGTACAGATCTACAATCTATAACATTTATAATCTTTCTAAGTGTTACACATCTAAAGTCATTTTAATAAAAATCTATCTATCATCAAAATGGACAGAAACTTCTTACCTTGTTAACAATAATATACATTGTTATGGAATTATAATTATAAACTAAATCCTTCTCAAATACTCTGAATATCTCTGATCAAACATGAGAACCATGGTTAGTTTTTCACAGTTTTTGTAATTCGAACAATTATTTATAAACTCATTGTTGACATAAAGGGTGTGAAAAACATTTACAAATGTTGACAAAAAACTTAGTCAATAAGACCGATATGTTATCAAAAATATCTGAGCTTTTTTAAAACAAATTATCCATCTTTTAAGTCTTTTTAAGTTACATACGGAATTTCTTAATAGGTAATATTCAGGATTGAAAGGGATGAAATTAAAACGTTCTTTCGCTATGATCAAAGTTAATTGTAGGCCCATTTCAACTGATGTTTAAATTAATTTTTATTTGATTTAGATAATTGGCAAATAAGATTTCTAGTACTTGTATTTACCTGTAATTCATTAAAATATTTAGCGTGTAAACTATAAAATATGAATTTATCAACATTTTTAAACTCCTGCTGAACCTAATAAAAAAAGAATGAAAAAAATAATGAATAAATTTAAGTTTTAATTTATTTTTATTCAAATGCCAGACAAATAGTCATTACAAACAAAAAATGGTTTCCTGGGATTTATTAAGATATCTACTCAGGAGTGACTGAGTATTCTGATACTAATGTTAATCATATAACTTAGTTATAAATGACAACATTAATAGTCCCGAAGTTTGCTGCAGGCATCTTCAAAATTAACCATAAGTCAAAAACCATAAGACCTGTAAGATTTTCACCAACTGGCCAATACAGACACAAAAATATCCCCAAAAGCCTGTTTTGAAGTTTTGTTTTTTTTTTTGTCAAAAAAATTGCTGTTTTTTGAAATATCACTCTTTATCCCTCATATCAAAGTAATTATCCCATTGGCATTGAAATTAAACAGACATCAGTTATTAATAGCTGCACATCTGTTGCATAACACTTATCAAAGCATTAAAATATTTTTATAACAGTAATGAATTAACGCATCTGGTACCTGCACAGGTGAAGAAATAATACAGGTAACCAGGTGAAGAAATATAACCGATGATTCATTCCCTTTTTTAAAAAGACTATAAATCCTTACTGAAGCAATCAATTTCAGATTAAATCATGTGCATTCTCATTAGGAAATCTGTTATCAAAGCAGAATAGTTCTCAATTGCCTGACATAAATAGCAGTATCAGGTGACTACACACAAATTTATGTCATCATTTTTTGTGATGTATTACTCAATGCTGATTGCATTTATTTCAATATCATGCAATCATCATCATCAAAGCCGAGTGGTTGGCTTTCATCAGTAAGGAGAATAAATTCTGTGAAATAATTAGTGGTGACACAATATCAACATGAGAGTTATTTAACATCAGATCTTGTAATGGAAATGAAAACATTATGGTGTGTTAATAATGACATAAAATCCATAATTCCATACAGGCACTTAACAACCCAAAGCATTGGAATTTTTTTTTTATCTCACCTCCCCCACATTTAGGCTTTAATTACAGAACTTACATCTTTGTGCTGAGAATTCAACAAACGAGAAAAACATCACACCTCTCTGGAACTTCCAAGCTAGATGCAAGACTTCAAAACAGAGCAAAATAACGTTCACACCTAATTGGAGGTCCAAACTTGTTATGAGACTTCAACACAGCAAACGTTCACACCTCATTGGCAGTCCAAGCTCATTATCAGACTTCAACACAGAGCAAACGTTCACACCTCATTGGAGGTCCAAGCTCATTATCAGACTTCAACACAGAGCAAATTTTCACACCTCATTGGAGATCCAAGCTTAGCTTGTGGTCAGACTTCAACACAGAGCAAACGTTCACACCTTATTGGAAGTCCAAGCTTGTTACCAGACTTCAACACAGAGCAAACGTTCACACCTCATTGGAGGTCCAAGCTAAGTTACCAGACTTCAGCATGGAGCAAACATTCACACCTCATTGGAGGTCCAAGCTAAGTTACCAGACTTCAGCATAGAGCAAACATTCACATCTCATTGGAGGTCCAAGCTTGTTATCAGACTTCAGCATAGAGCAAACATTCACACCTCAATAGAGGTCCAAGCTTGTTATCAGACTTCAGCATAGAGCAAACATTCACATCTCATTGGAGGTCCAAGCTAAGTTACCAGACTTCAGCATAGAGAAAACGTTCACACCTCAATAGAGGTCCAAGCTTGTTATCAGACTTCAGCATAGAGCAAACATTCACATCTCATTGGAGGTCCAAGCTTGTTATCAGACTACAACATAGAGCAAACATTCACACCTCATTGGAGGTCCAAGCTGTTATCAGACTTCAACATAGAGCAGACGTTCACACCTCAATAGAGGTCCAAGCTAAGTTACCAGACTTCAACATAGAGCAAATGTTCACACCTCATTGGAGGTCCAAGCTAAATATTATCAGACTTCAGCACAGAGCAAACGTTCCCACCTCATTAGAGGTCCAAGAGAATTCTTTACCTTAGATGTCATTTTCAAAAAACTGAATTGTTAAGACTAAAATATTACTTTATTACATGCTTCCATTCCTTAGTGTAACACCTGACTGCCGAGTCAAGTTAACCTACTGAATAAACTTTAAATGAATTATCTGCTTTTACACTCAACAAGGAAAAAAACACTTATAAATTCAAGCAGGACCATTAACTAGAGTTCATCTTCATCTTAACAAATCTTCACAAATAGACTGGCTATTTTCATCCTTCCAACCTAACCTAAACAACACTCTCATTATAAAAGTGACATGAATATCCAACAATTTTCCATTGATTTGAATTCAATTCTTTTATGATTAACCCCTAATCCATTTCTCTTGTCAATTTCATCTTGTAAAATTGATTAAGCATTCCAATTTGTCAATTTCAAATTACTTAAGGATCGTAGGGGGTCTATCATGGACATTCTTGATATGGTATTTATTGAATAAAGTGAAGATGACAATGCTATATCTGTTAGAAATAAGTGGTATCAAGTGTCTTTGGCATATGGTTAAATCTGTAGAAAAAGGGGAGATAAATCTGAACAAACCAGGGGAGGTAATTATCTAAACAGGTTTTTACCCTTAGATGGTGATTTGGAGCAGAATTTTAGTCAAATAGGTTATTATTTAGACTTGAAAGACCTGTAATTTTTTCAACCCCTTATAATATTAATATCAGATTGTGTTTGGCATATTTGGAGAAGACGCTCTGTCCAACTAGGAATGAAATTTACCAATAAAATTTATTTACAAAATGTATTTACTTCTGCTCGCATTTTACATTTAATATTCTATTAAGATTTGAATAAATGACAAATGCATATTGAGATAATTGTTATGAAACAATCATAGTCCATTAATAAAAGATGTGACAATGTCATGGAGTGTTGAATCCCATCATAGCCTTAATTAACAACAAAATATGACCATGTCAGTTGAGAGTTTGCTCCAATGATTAAAGGTTGGTTATGCATAGTAATGTCTAGTTATTTAGTTCAAAGTTCCATTGCATTCATAACCTGAATGAGGATAAAGTATAAAGTCAGAGGTCACACTATAAAGTCAAAGGTCAAAGTATAATCATGGTATCCATCTAACCTGCTGTACACTAAAATACAACCAGATTCTTTCCTCTTTATAACTTATATATCAAGAAATTCTCATTAAATTGTGGCCAATATAAACACAATCAAACAACAGAACCCCATAGGCACACTGTTTTACTGCTATAAAGTGTTTTTACAGATTTGAAACCCTGCCAAATGAGTCAGGCTAAATTATGCCAATTCACCCCATCAAACTAATTCAAAAATTGTCTGTTTTTGTAGTTTTCTAAAAAATCTTCATCACTGTATTTACAGGTACAAATTTTTTGCTAACAAAAAGTTAATTACTCTAAAACACAGAATTGCAATCAAGAGTAAGATTGTTTTGTCAGGAATATGTTAAGACTGAAGATTGCATTGGAGGTTTTAAGTTAAACAGCTGTTTTTGAAGAAGATATTTACAACTTTTGAAGCTTTCAATTACTGTGTTAACTCCATCAAGCATGTCAAGATTCTATCATTTTCACACTTTATACATTTACTTTTTAGTGAGAACATATTAAACAGGTGCTTGCACTTCACAGCTGATGCAGGGGGACCTGATCATCCCCCCCCTTTTTATCTCTCTTAAATCTCAAAGTCCAGTTAAATCTTCTCTATGTTGTATTTACCTCTATGAAGTAAAAACTGAGCATGCTCAAACATAATAGCACGAAAAAGGTCTATGAAAACTCGCATATTTACAGAGCTTACAAATCTTTCAATACACTAATCATAGATACCAGTCTTAAAATTTTGTACACCAGACACACGTTTCATCTACAAAAGACTCATCAGTGCAGCTCGAATCAAAACAATTAAAAAGGCCAAATAATATACAAGGCTTAAGAGCATCGAGGACTCAAAACAACCCTGATGTCAAATCTACTCAATAAACCACAAGTCTTGTTGGCCTGGTTTAGTGAAATATAGTTTGGCCTGTCAGTAACTCGAGGTCAGTAACTCGAGGTCAGTAACAAGATTCTTAAAACATTGGAGGAGGAATAACAAGCCTTAATTAAAGTTAGGTCACTGAGTGAGCGAACTAGTTTTTTTCGTGAAGACTCATGTACTTTGGATACTTTATTTTTCACAGGTACTAATTTTCGTTGATTCAGAAAAATTGTATTTCGTAGCTACTTAATTTTGTGGTTATCACAAATTCTACATACAACCAGCAATAGGATTATTTTTTATTTTGTAAATTCATAGTTCCCCTTAGCTATACCATGTATACCTTAAACTTGAGACAATAAAACATTTGCACCTATTGAACCCAAGTTTCGGCAGTAGTTCAAGAAAAGTAATGTTCTTACCACATTATAGTCTTGAGGGGGAGGTAACTCAAGCTCTGGCGAACTTCTTTGTTCGACAACACATCCAGTACACAGTTTGGAAAAATCCTTCATTTTTGTCCACTTTTCAGGAAAAAATAACAAGTGTCCAAAAACATGATTATTTTTCACTATGAAGTTTCTTGTGCCGTTTCTTTCATTTCAATTTTGATTTTTTAATCTGTAATACTTCTAATTAGCAAGAAATAATTAAGATATCCATCTGTTGTCGTGCAATGACTGAATGTCTCCCAACAAAATCGTAAAATCTGGTCACAGAATGTACTTTGAAATAAATCGATAAATTTCCAAACCAATACAAAGTCGTGATGACCATTTAATAGTACACAATGGAACACTCATAAAATGTCACTGCAAGCTTAGTGACTAATTCATTACACTTCTAATATCCAATATACAATATGCATCAATCCTGAAATGTTCAGGTTCCGGTAACTATATGCAAATATTCATTTAATTGAAGTAATCAAACTTTGTCTATTTCTCGTCTATTATAATCCAATAATTGTAGAACTTTTTTTTCTCAAGTATTCAGGAAACTCAACTTCCACTAATCATGTGAACATAAAGTTTCATCCAACTATTTTAACCTAATGCTAACCATGTATTGTTTATATCTGACCAAACTTTACATGTACATACAAAAGTACTGAAACTGAATGGTATAAACTTGAAATTTTGTTACATTATTAAACTGTCAAACTGAGGCCACTGCTGACAAAATACAGCTTTGCATTTAGAAGAAGATTCTTTCTAAAATTTGATTAGGATAAAACAATTATTTCGACAAGTAGAGTGTTCCTCTCTGGCCAGCAGGTGATCAGACTTTTTTTATTTACACAGAATATAACCCAGCTGTCTTCCTGTAACTAAATGTTTATAGAAGCCAAGTGCTAATCAGATCTTCATCAAGGATCATCTTATCTTCTTTAGAAACAAATTGTTATATCCCCAAACCATTTTTTATGTTACAAAAAAAAATGTTTAAGAGTATCACTGCAGAGCACTGTGAGGCACTGTTTTAAATTCCATACAACCAAAACATAATGTCATTTGATAGTATTATTCAAATGACAGTAGACTTAGATTTTACTTCTGAAACAACCAGAAAATCAAGTCTTAAACTCCAGTGTTCTATGAAGTTTTCCAAATATTCCAAAATGTGTGAATTACTTTCGAAGGTGTATCCCTGTCTAATGCAAAAACAAAAGCATCCAGTTCCCTCCAAAATAAAGGTATTTCCACTATGCACAGAAGTACATTTGCAAAACTGAACTTGACCCCAAAGTTTACATGTTGATGTAATTAAATTTTATGGTTTGATGCAATTCTGACCTTCCAAATGACTCAGATGTCTCTCTCCCTCTCACTTATCCCTAAGGAGCCCCTAAAGCCCCACCTTTTATCTGTCAATCAACCTTTATATAAAATGTTATTGGTTAATCATCCACAGAAGCCCCCAATTTTTTATCAGAAAGATGGATTTTGTTATCTATATTTCTGATAGATCTGTCTATTCTATAAGAATATAAGGATATACTATAGAAATCTGTTTCACATCATCTTTTGATCATCTTAAACTGCAGACTCCACATGTGCAGTTCAGAAATTTAATCAATGACGTAAGGAACCCAATTATATCTACTTGTGCTTCATTATGACAGCAATGAGTAACCAAAGTCAATGGAATATGATTAAAGAAAAAAATAAAAGCTCCTTTAGACTAATTGTTTCTTCTTTACTGCTTTAAATATCTAGTAAGGGTGTGACACAGGTTTGTTCATTTCCCAAATCCTGCTTTATTTGGGTAATTTTTTCCAACTATTCACTTTTTTTTACCCCCTATACCCACATTCCCAATTTTTCCACAACTTAGATCCCACATTCCCACAACTTAGATCCAACATTCCCACTTTTTCTACAACTTAGATCCCACATTCCCACTTTTTCCATGACTTAGATCCCACATTCCCACTTTTTCCACAACTTAGATTCCACATTCCCACTTTTCTACCACATCCAAAAAGTGTCTCATCCCCCTCATGTTGTTAGGGAGCTACCATTTGATTTTTATGGGGGGCTAGGATGAAAAATTTTGTCCTGCATTTTTTTTTAGTTGTAATCTCTGTCTTGCCTTTTTATTTTTCACTCATATGATTCGGTCCTGCCTTTTTTTTTATTAGTTTATCCTGACTTTTTTTTACATAAATTGTCATCCTGCCTTTTTTTTTACTCAAAACTCCAGTCCTGCCTTTTTTTTCAAATTTCAACCTAGCCCCCATCCCCATAAAAATCAAATGGTAGCTCCCTTATCACAGAATTGCTACATAGAATCAGGTTTTAACTATTCGAGGCACAATGTATAACATATAGTCTAAACCAAGTTACACATCATTGTCAAAAATATAATTCATCAATGAAAATTTAACAAAAGTGAAATAAGAGGGGGGGTAGGACCTTTATCGGGACTCCGGGATCGGGTGTTTTTAAGCTCGGGATCCGGGAATTTATTTTTCAAATTTCGGGATGTCGGGATTTAAATTTTTTTAAATTCGGGACCTCGGGATTCCATGTTTTTAAGCCCGGGATTTCGGGATCAGGACCCCTCCTACCCCCTCAAATAACTCCAGACCCCCAACTATTAAGAAATCACAACAGAAGGTACTGCAATATAATCAATTGAGAATACAGATGTGTAAGATTAACTGTCATTTCTAAAATCATGCCTGAGTGCACATATATATATATGTGCACCTTAAGCCACTGACCCCTTTGACCTAAATGAGTAAAAGAGGTAGGTAACCTAACAATTTTTACTAGGAGTCAAAAATATGAAAGTTGTCAAATCCTACTGAAATTCGATTACCAGAGTATAAAATTTAAATGTTTTTGTCAAAGTTTACAACGAAGACATCTCTATTATACTATTACCAACACATGAATTAATTTATATGCTAGGTGTGGTTCATAAGTGTTTCTCGTTTTTTATATAGATTAGACCGTTGGTTTTCCTGTTTGAATTGTTTTACACTAGTCATTTTGGGGCCCTTTATAGCTTGCTGTTCGGTGTGAGCCAAGGCTCCGTGTTGAAGGCCGTACTTTGACCTATAATTGTTTACTTTTTACACATTGTGACTTGGATGGATAGTTGTCACATTAGCACTCATACCACATCTTCTTATTTATATAAAGACAATTAATAGCTTTACTTCAAACAGAATTTTGGCTTTGGTTTAAGGAATATCCTCTTTATACAATTTTGGGAATTATGCTCAAAATTGCAGTTGTGGACTTCAATCAACAAAAGTTAACAGAAATAAGGCCTAATTATTAATGTTGTTTAAAGTACACACATGGAGCTCCAATACTTTGAATTTGAATGTAGATTAAAAGATTTTTTGAAAAGAGACCTTGGGTGTTAAATAAATTCAGAGGAAATTGAGCAATTAAGGAAAGTGAAGGTGAGCTTGAATTTTTCAAGTCATATAGAAAATGGAATATTTCTGATTAACAGTTTTAGTCTCAAATGATGAAGTTTTGGACCCTTCAGACACATTAAAATAAAATGAAAACAAATTACAATAATAAATATGCAATAAAAAGATCACAAGATCACAAGGAGGAAAAATACTGAACAAGAAAAATAGTTGTTCAGCTCAGCTAGTAAAATATTTGATCAAACTAAGTTTAATTTTGGACCCTTTGGACCTTAATGTAGACCAATTTGAAAACGGGACCAAAAATTAAGAATCTAAATACACGGTTAGATTTGACATATCAAAGAACCCCAATAATTCAATTTCTGATGAAATCAAACAAAAGTTTAATTTTGGACCCTTTTGACCTCAATGTGGAAAAAATTGATAACGGGCCCAAAATCAAAAATCTAAATACATGGTTAGATTCAGCATATCAAAGAACCCCATATATTCAATTTTGTTGAAATCAAACAAAGTTTAATTTTGGACCCGATTTGGACCAACTTGAAAACTGGGCCCATAATCAAAAATCTAAATACATGTTTAGATTCAGCATATCAAAGAACCCTAAGAATTCAATTTTGTTAAAATCAAACTAAGTTTAATTTTGGACCCTTTGGACCTTAATGTAGACCAATTTGAAAACGGGACCAAAATTAAGAATCTAAATACACGGTTAGATTTGACATATCAAAGAACCCCAATAATTCAATTTTTGATGAAATCAAACAAAAGTTTAATTTTGGACCCTTTTGACCTCAATGTGGAAAAAATTGATAACGGGCCCAAAATCAAAAATCTAAATACATGGTTAGATTCAGCATATCAAAGAACCCCATATATTCAATTTTTGTTGAAATCAAACAAAGTTTAATTTTGGACCCGATTTGGACCAACTTGAAAACTGGGCCCATAATCAAAAATCTAAATACATGTTTAGATTCAGCATATCAAAGAACCCTAAGAATTCAATTTTGTTAAAATCAAACTAAGTTTAATTTTGGACCCTTTGGACCTTTATGTAGACCAATTTGAAAACGGGACCAAAAATTAAGAATCTAAATACAGTTAGATTCGGCATATCAAAGAACCCCAATAATTCAATTTTGATGAAATCAAACAAAGTTTAATTTTGGACCCGATTTGGACCAACTTGAAAACTGGGCCCATAATCAAAAATCTAAATACAAAAATGGAATATTTCTGATTAACAGTTTTAGTCTCAAATGATGAAGTTTTGGACCCCTTCAGACACATTAAAATAAAATGAAAACAAATTACAATAATAAATATGCAATAAAAAGATCACAAGGAGGAAAAAATACTGAACAAGAAAAAATTGTTCAGCTCCTAGTAAAAAATCACAGGTATGTAAAATAAAGATAACAATCTTGATTATCTACCCTGTCACAATTTTATCTCAATATGAAAACAATACTTCTGTATACACATCAAATCAGAACAAGATACTGGCAAATACTTCTGTATACACATCAAATCAGAACATGATACTGGCAACTGGCAGGTCAGGGACAAAACTGAGGTCAGAAACAGAGGTCAGGAGTGAACTTTTCAATAAAGATATTGTCTCAGGAATTTGACAGTTTTATGTGTTTTAAATATCCATATCTATTATCAATATAAAATATTTGATGAAATTGATGGTAAGATTGTATGACATGGGGTTGATAGGGTCGTGACTCCTTTATGAAAATATCTAAAATCCGAAAATAAGGTGTGAAAAATTTGTATTATTTTGATATTGACAATAAAATATTTGACAGTTAATTCTGGATATATGCCTAATGGTATCATGTTTTTATACAACTGACCAATAAGGGTTTAAATATAATCTGAGATATCTGCAAGGATAATTGATGAGATGGATGGATGGACAGAGATGGATGAAGGGATACATTATGGATGGGAGAGATGGAGGATTTACATCCAGCAGAAAATATTGTATAGGAATACTAATTCCAATGTAAATCAATACAAATTTACTGTTGCAAATTGTGATACTGTAATTTCAACTACAAAATAACAAATATCGAAATATAAAAAGTAATTTCCTTCTTATGTCCCTTGTAACGGGGGCTTATTAATAAGGTGTCCGAGGTGGTGGTGGTTATATCCCTTGTAACAGGGGCCTTAAGGTGTCCGAGGAGTGGTTGTATCTACCATATTAATAGCCTGCCAACACTGAGGTTATGCATTAAACTCAAATTTTAATTCCCCTGGATTGTCATTTTTCCTGCCAACTGTCAGTAGTTCTCACAGGGCTCTCGGGCTTCCTCCACCAATAAAAACTGACCCCACAATATAGCAGTCAATCATGTCCCTTGTGAACATTTCCTGGGTCTATTACCTATTTCGTAATTCACCTTTATCATACCTTTCCAGTTTTGTAAACAGTCAATCTGCCTTAGACACAATAACTGAACTTTTCAAACCCTCAAAGTCTCAAACTTGTATGTATCTTTGGTCTATATTCTTGACCCAATTAAAAAGGCCTTTATTTTAGATTAAAAAAGATAAAAGCCTTCACAACATACCTTGTAAATCTTTATGTTTAAAATATATAAATCCCTAAAATTACATTATGTGTTTCGTCTTTTGTCAATATTTTGTCATAACGACTTAATCCAGTCTACTTCAAAACACTTCAAACAACTTTAAAATATCAATTTTAGATTTGGAAATTGAATGTTTAATGAGACCATATATTTACAAATATAGAGGTCACTCACACGCTGATGACCAAATCTTCATATATAAACATTTCTGTCTCTAAAGATCTTTGTTTCAATACTTCAACTCATACTTTAAAATTAATATTTATGTAATTTATGTATTAAATTTATTTGTCTCCTTATTTTTCTTTAGTACATAAACAATTAATTGATCAAATTCTACTGTGGGTTCACTTATTTTGTAGGAACCAATTTTCTTGAATTGAGGGAAAACAATATTTTCATGGATATTTGTTTCATAGTCAAAGTCTGCCATACAGTATTCAAGCCTATAGAAGATTTGTACTTCTTTGAACTTTTTAAATTGCAGTTCACTTTCATCATCACAGATTTACAGCTCTACTTAACCATTTTATAATTGAGAGAAGATATGAAATTTTCACTCTGAAGGGCTTAGATGCAAGACTGCTTTGTTGTTACCACAAATTAGGATAAATTAGGTTCCCACAAATAATAATAATTATTAATAAATAAAAAATAAAAGCAAGAAATACAGAAACTTGAGATTTTTATATGTTTTTAGAAAAATTTGATCTTTTTGTTTTGTTTTGAGAAAGTCAAATTTTAACATAAATTGAAATATTATTCTTATATATTTTAAACAAGGACCCCATTGGAAATAAGAATCTAAATACACGGTTAGATTTGACATATCAAAGAACCCCAATAATTCAATTTTTGATGAAATCAAACAAAAGTTTAATTTTGGACCCTTTTGACCTCAATGTGGAAAAAATTGATAACAGGGCCCAAAATCAAAAATCTAAATACATGGTTAGATTCAGCATATCAAAGAACCCCATATATTCAATTTTGTTGAAATCAAACAAAGTTTAATTTTGGACCCGATTTGGACCAACTTGAAAACTGGGCCCATAATCAAAATCTAAATACATGTTTAGATTCAGCATATCAAAGAACCCTAAGAATTCAATTTTGTTAAAATCAAACTAAGTTTAATTTTGGACCCTTTGGACCTTTATGTAGACCAATTTGAAAACAGGACCAAAATTAAGAATCTAATATACGGTTAGATTCGCATATCAAAGAACCCCAATAATTCAATTTTGATGAAATCAAACAAAGTTTAATTTTGGACCCCGATTTGGACCAACTTGAAAACTGGGCCCATAATCAAAAATCTAAATACATGTTTAGATTCAGCATATCAAAGAACCCTAAGAATTCAATTTTTGTTAAAATCAAACTAAGTTTAATTTTGGACCCTTTGGACCTTAATGTAGACCAATTTGAAAACGGGACCAAAAATTAAGAATCTAAATACACGGTTAGATTCGGCATATCAAAGAACCCCAATAATTCAATTTTTGATGAAATCAAACAAAGTTAAATTTTGGACCCTTTGGACCTCAATGTGGACCAATTTAAAAACGGGGCCCAAAATCCAAAAACTTAATACACGATTAGATTCAGCATATTAAAGAACCCCAAGAGTTCAAGAATAAAACCCCATTGAAATTGGTCAAGAAATAAGCAATTTATACAAAGTATCTTCTTTTGCACAATACTGTGCAATTGAATATTTCTTGCAATTGCGCAATACTGTGCAATTGAATATTTCTTGCTATTGCGCAATACTGTACAATTGACAATTTCTTGCTATTGTGCAATATTGTGCTATTGGATATTTCTTGCTATTGCGCAATACTGTGCAATTGAAGATTTCTTGCTATTGCGCAATACTGTGCAATTGAAAATTTCTTGCTATTGCACAATACTTATTATATAATAATTTACACATCCTGTTAGGTGTGTATCTCCTGCCATATCATTATTATTTGCTTTTAAATATAAATCAGAAATAACCAACTTAAAATGGAAAATTTTAAAGAAAAAAAGGAAAAAAGAAACCTCCCCCAAATTTTTGAACCCCTTATGATTCATCACCCCAAACTCAATCCCAGCCTTCCTTTGAGGTATGGTACCTTGCAGTACAATTTCAGAGAGATCCATACACTTGAACACAAGTTATTGTCTGGAAACTAGAAAAATGCTTATTTTTGGCCCCTTTTTGGCCCCTAATTCCTAAACGTTTCAGGCAATTACCCCCAAACTCAATTCCAGCTTTCCCTTTGTGATATGGAACCTTGTAGTACAATTTCAGAAAGATCCATACACTTACACAAGTTATTGTCATGAAACTTGAAAATGCTTGTTTTTGCCCCTTTTGGCCCCTAATTCCTAAAATTTTGAGGCACATTACCCCAAAATCAATCCCAGCATTCCCTTTGTGATATGGAACCTTGTGGTACAATGTCAGAGAGATCCATACACTAACACACAAGTTATGTCTGGAAGTTACAAAATGCTTATTTTGGCCCCTTTTGGCCCCTAATTCCTTAACTGTTGGTACCATAACCCCAAAATCAATCCCAACCTCCCTTTTGTGATATTGAACCTTATGGTAAAATTTCATAGAGATCCATTCACTTAAACTAAAGTTAGAGTCGAAAACCAATGCGTCTTGAGACAACAACGGCGATGCCGGATTTATTTGGCGGCGACGGCACGACAGACAACGACGCCAACGTCATACCAATATACGACCACAAAAATTTTTTGCGGTCGTATAAAAATCACAGGTATGTAAAATAAAGATAACAATCTTGATTATCTACCCTGTCACAATTTTATCTCAATATGAAAACAATACTTCTGTATACACATCAAATCAGAACAAGATACTGGCAAATACTTCTGTATACACATCAAATCAGAACATGATACTGGCAACTGGCAGGTCAGGGACAAAACTGAGGTCAGAAACAGAGGTCAGGGAGTGAACTTTTCAATAAAGATATTGTCTCAGGAATTTGACAGTTTTATGTGTTTTAAATATCCATATCTATTATCAATATAAAATATTTGATGAAATTGATGGTAAGATTGTATGACATGGGGTTGATAGGGTCGTGACTCCTTTATAAAAATATCTAAAATCCGAAAATAAGGTGTGAAAAAATTTGTATTATTTTGATATTGACAATAAAATATTTGACAGTTAATTCTGGATATATGCCTAATGGTATCATGTTTTTATACAACTGACCAATAAGGGTTTAAATGTAATCTGAGATATCTGCAAGGATAATTGATGAGATGGATGGATGGACAGAGAGATGGATGAAGGGATACATTATGGATGGGAGAGATGGAGGATTTACATCCAGCAGAAAATATTGTATAGGAATACTAATTCCAATGTAAATCAATACAAATTTACTGTTGCAAATTGTGATACTGTAATTTCAACTACAAAATAACAAATATCGAAATATAAAAAAGTAATTTCCCTTCTTATGTCCCTTGTAACGGGGGGCTTATTAATAAGGTGTCCGAGGAGTGGTGGTGGTTATATCCCTTGTAACAGGGGGCCTTAAGGTGTCCGAGGAGTGGTGGTATCTACCATATTAATAGCCTGCCAACACTGAGGTTATGCATTAAACTCAAATTTTAATTCCCCTGGATTGTCATTTTTCCTGCCAACTGTCAGTAGTTCTCACAGGGCTCTCGGGCTTCCTCCACCAATAAAAACTGACCCCACAATATAGCAGTCAATCATGTCCCTTGTGAACATTTCCTGGGTCTATTACCTATTTCGTAATTCACCTTTATCATACCTTTCCAGTTTTGTAAACAGTCAATCTGCCTTAGACACAATAACTGAACTTTTCAAACCCTCAAAGTCTCAAACTTGTATGTATCTTTGGTCTATATTCTTGACCCAATTAAAAAGGCCTTTATTTTAGATTAAAAAAGATAAAAGCCTTCACAACATACCTTGTAAATCTTTATGTTTAAAATATATAAATCCCTAAAATTACATTATGTATTTCGTCTTTTGTCAATATTTTGTCATAACGACTTAATCCAGTCTACTTCAAAACACTTCAAACAACTTTAAAATATCAATTTTAGATTTGGAAATTGAATGTTTAATGAGACCATATATTTACAAAAATAGAGGTCACTCACACGCTGATGACCAAATCTTCATATATAAACATTTCTGTCTCTAAAGATCTTTGTTTCAATACTTCAACTCATACTTTAAAATTAATATTTATGTAATTTATGTATTAAATTTATTTGTCTCCTTTTTTTCTTTAGTACATAAACAATTAATTGATCAAATATACTGTGGGTTCACTTATTTTTGTAGGAACCAATTTTCTTGAATTGAGGGAAAACAATATTTTCATGGATATTTGTTTCATAGTCAAAGTCTGCCATACAGTATTCAAGCCTATAGAAGATTTGTACTTCTTTGAACTTTTTTAAATTGCAGTTCACTTTCATCATCACAGATTTACAGCTCTACTTAACCATTTTATAATTGAGAGAAGATATGAAATTTTCACTCTGAAGGGCTTAGATGCAAGACTGCTTTGTTGTTACCACAAATTAGGATAAATTAGGTTCCCACGAATAATAATAATTATTAATAATAAATAAAAAATAAAAGCAAGAAATACAGAAACTTGAGATTTTTATATGTTTTTAAGAAAAATTTGATCTTTTTTCGTTTTGTTTTTGAGAAAGTCAAATTTTAACATAAATTGAAATATTATTCTTATATATTTTTAAACAAGGACCCCATTGGAAATAAGCTATACTATGTAAGCTTTTATGGGATATTATCCCAGGCTTTTTCTAAGCACTGTTTTTAAAATATATTATGATACTATTTTAAAAGTATATATAAATATATATTATTGTCTTGTTTTGTGAATTTTTGTATGTGTGCTTGAATTTGTCTGAATAAAACTATCTATCTATCTATAATGAATCCACATTAAAATACATGTTTGCTTTTTTTTTGTACTTCAATTTTAATTACATACAAATTGCATTTTAAACGGCACTGATAAAATTTTTTTTTTTTTGAATCTCTCACAAATATTTTTTCCCATATAAAAGTATTGGATACTATCCTACCTCCTTAACAGTGACAATTTTAAAACTTAATCCATGCGGCTCTCTCCCTCTCATCTTTGGAATGTCAATACACAAAATGTTAGCCTTAGTACATGTATGACAGTCCCTAGCTGATCACAGTGTCAATTAAATGACCACTGGTCATTAATCCAGAAAATTTGTTCCTTTGTTATTTTTCTTGACCAGTCTTGTATGACATATAAATTAGTTTGATTGTCCATCCAAAAGTACTTTGTTTGTTCATTGTGGAAGGTTAATGATGGTTAAGTCTGTAATTTGTAGTTAAATAACAATAAGAGAGGTAGTTTGGGTATAAAATAAACAAGATATTTTAGATGGCCATGAATTTCAAAATACATATCTAAATAACATTATGGAAAAGAACTTTTTCTATAAAATATCGGAAAACATTTATCTTCTAATACACATGACCAAAAAAAAAATAATGAGCTCATATATGCACCTAACACCTTTTTTTATTTCCTATTTAATTTTTTTAAAATTATTATGTTTCATTTTCCTATTTTTGCTTTAAAGCTTTCTGGACATAAAAGAAATTCTGTCTGATGCCAAAAATATATAACATAACATTAATTGATATTAATCTATAAATTACAAATATTATTCTATTAATTTAGACAAAATTTCAAAATATCAAAATGATCTCAACAAACTCACTCATTCATAAGAATATCCCAGTCTATGTCCAGATTACCATAGGAATGTCATGGCCTCTGGCTCAACTGGTCTTGACCAATACATAACTTTAAATAATGAAGCTATTTATCTTTAGCCTTTATTGATATTGGCATTTAAATTCAGACTTTACTGGCCATAAATAAACATTTAAATGATGAAATTACTGTATTTGTGAAATTGTAATTTAACAGTAGCTGAGAAGTTAATTCAAAACTGACCAGTTCACAACATGGGTGAAGAAAAGTCTAACTTAAAGTCCTCAGAAAGTTGTCAATTATAGTCAAAACTGACCAGTTCACAACATTGGTGAAGAAAAGTCTAACTTAAAGTTCTCAGGAAGTTGTCAATTATAGTTTAAACTGACCAGTTAACAACATTGGTGAAGAAAAGTCTAACTTAAAGTCCTCAGAAAGTTGTCAATTATAGTCAAAACTGACCAGTTCACAACATTGGTGAAGAAAAGTCTCAAAGTCCTCAGAAAGTCATCAATATAGTCAGAACTCATCAAGTTAGTAGCATTATGTACTTTGAATACCTAATGTCGAAGAGGTTTTGATTTGTACAGGAGTATATTTCAGAATTCTATGATGCTTCCAGTTTTTGGTGGGGTTCGTGTTGCTCAGTCTTTAGTTTTCTATGTTGTGTTTTGTGTACTATTGTCTGTCTGTTTGTCTTTTTCTTTTTTAGCCATGGCGTTGTCAGTTCATTTTCAACTTACGAGTTTGAATGTCCCTTTGGTATCTTCCGCCTCTCTTTTACATTTTCCTATCTACAACCCTGTCTTAACAGTGAGTTCTGTGTGGAAAAATATTGGTCGATTGATAGTGTTTATATAAACAGCCCTTTCGGCATACGCTGATACATCAATTATGCAGCCAGTTATTATTGATGGAGGAAACCGCAGTACCTGGGAGAACCACTGACATTTGGTAGGGAAATGGGCAATCCTACGTCAAGTAGATGGGAGTCAAACACACCTTGCCACAAGCAGGGTTTGAACTCACAACACAAGGCTAGTTATATATACTATAAAATGACTATTTATCCAAAATTGATCTAAACATTGACTGATAATAAAAAAAAAATCTAACCCTCACATTTCCATCTATATGATAAATAAATTATCCCTTTATACCTTTATAATCAATACCTATAAAGTGGTCTATAATTTAAACTCGCATAATTATCAGTATGTCTAATACTTTGTTTTGGTCCCAAGTCAATATCCTTACATGAACTTTCCTATGTAAAAACATTCATTCATTCATTCATAAACACATACTCGAAAATCACCAAAATAAATATTTCCATAAAAATCCAGATACAACATAAGAGAGGTTTACTTGCATACTAAAATACAGTAACTGATTGTTGCTTTTTTCACATTGTATACTTATACACTTAGTATGAAGCAAGCAAGAAATGAAAGACTTATCTTCAATTTAATTACATTGTGTACATATAAAGTATGACTGGATTAAATATTAAGTAAGGAAAATTTAATACTTAAATAGTAACGTCCAGATGGTCAATTGCCATTTGTACGGGTCAAGAATTTCAAAAGAGACCATTTAAATGTACAGGTATATATTTCAAGTGCACAAAAGTAAATTTTCTATCAATTATTTCAATAAGTAAAATGAAAAGACTTTATGCAGATTCGTAAATAATGGATAAATAAAAGACAGAAATATTTTGTTTATTGACAGCATGATTCCATGTGATGCAAGAGCTATCCATGATAAGGACAGTACTTTCAAATTTCCTTGGAGAAATTTTATTGATAACAAATGCTGATATCTTTGCTTACCTCATAAACACATGTAATTACAATACAAGTTTTGAGTGAATTGACTGTACACCTACTGAATAAATTCCATTACAAAATTATCTTAATTTCCATGACAGAATAACCTACTAACATGTAATGTATCAAAAGCCATATAAGAAACAGATCAATAAAGATGAATTCAACTATCTATTAAAGAGCACAAAAGATACTCCCAAGGGAGACAATTCTATGAACAAATACAATAAAATGGTTGGATAACAGATGTTGTAATACATGATAATGTAACTGATTACTATACATTACATTGTGAAGTTTACCCTTGGGGAATTCTAACCTGTCAAAATTGTCACCTAATGAAAGAGGACAAGTTAATCAAATCATAATGGTGTAACTCAGATGGCTAGATCTGATCTAAAATCATTTTTACAAATATGATACCAGTATGTCAAAACTCATGAATGGATGACATCTGAAGTGTTCAGATTAACTTGTAAAGCAATAATTAATATGTTGGGTTGCTTCCCTTGACCTATTAGATATATAAAACTGTCCTCCATGTGTTGTGCTAGTGGAGTATTCCTGAAGTAGAGTAATCCTGTGTGGAGCTAGTAAAGTGTAGGCTTACTACGCCAGGTGAGTTTTCAAGTTTAACATTGCGTTGTCCACAATCCATACACTCAGTCTGAGCTATCTTATTTCAAAGGAGAATTATTTGTAAATACAGTAAAACTGATAAATTTCATCTATGTATTGCTATTCCCATATGCTTACGGTGAAAGGTCTCAGATAATACTTTCATGACTAAAAAAGCCTTTCCACCAAGGATATATACACATTGTTAGGTATATTTGTTTTTATGAGAGCTGCTATGTTGATGTATACAAAAAAAAGTATTTAAACAAGACTTTTTATGCTACTCAATTATAAAGCTAAAAAAATTTCGTCAAATCAAAGTCACATTAACCGGTCAACCTGTTACAGGTTAAGATAACATTACTCCTGCACTAAGCAGCCAACATGCTCTTAAAACTTCCATGAAATGATGGTGTGCAAACAAGAGATTATCTTGTATTACAGGAAGGTCGGACTATTTTAAAACAATTTGGTTGTTAAGGATCTGGAAATGGGTAACAAATGTAAAATGACACATGCTAAGAAGCCTATCCGAAAAAGCCATTGTTCATCAATGAATTCCTAAGCACTTCCTTAAATTTTTCAAATTAATTGCTAAATTTTAAGATCTTTTCCGTTAGTACTTTGTTTCATAGCACCAACAGTCAACTTTTGGAATTTTCAAGTCTCAATGTTCTTCTGAAAGGTGGAGTTCAAACTCATAGATTATGCACAACTCTCACAGTATTTCTTTATCTCTAAAACGGTTTCCAAACATTTCTAAGTACTGGCCTATAAATTTTATTTTACTCCACAAAGGTAAAAAGTCAACCTTTTAGGATTGCCGATAGAATTACATTGCATATTTTAACTTTGATTAATTACGTGTTTATATTTGTATGTATTTCTTCGACTATTACATGTTACTGAATTCCTCATTAATTACTACATTTGGCAGACCACATGCACCAAATGCACACTATATAATAGTAAACATCTATTTATCATGGAGACTTGAACTATGGGAACAGCATAATAATGCAGATTTCAAAAAGGAATGTTCTTTATTAAGTTGTAAAAAGAAATACGCAGATATATTTTCTTGCGCTTTACATGTTCATGAAATAGTCAAAAATAGTCTCCACATCTACATTATATTTACCAGACTTTTATATTAGTTCAAAAATACACCTATGTAAATTACATGGCCATTCATTAGGAGGCTGTAAGGCAGTAATTTTACCCACAGTACTGACTCACTGAATTGAGGCATTCATTATGAGGCTGTAAGGCAGTAATTTTACCCACAGTACGGACTCACTGAATTGAGGCATTCATTAGGAGGCTGTCAGGCAGTAATTTTACCCACAGTACGGACTCACTGAACTGAAGCATTCATAGATAATATAGACAATGTACAAATATGAAACTGAAGTACCAGTCCTTTATATAAGATATTTATCGAACCCCTCAAAGCAGCTATATGTGTCAAGACTTTTTTAGACATCTATATTTATAATATCTACATTATCAATATATACCATTCAAGTAAATGAAATGCAATTGCATCTAAATCTTATACAATGTTATATAAGCCAGAAGTCAGCAATACAATAAGTTACATATTAACTTTACAAAACCATGGGCAACAGATGTTTACAAAGTTATCACATAAAAGGAGGAGACAATCAACATCCTTACCTCAGTCTGAATAGACTTTGTCTGAACGTGGTGAACATCAGAATCGTAATAATCCTCACACGATGCATAATCAAAGAAACCGTCCATTATATATTGTTAAATTTTATAAGTATAATAAAGTTTTAATCTTTCTCCACCTTATTTGACATAGCGACATTCTTTTGCATTGATTTGTATCGGACCATAGATGCATGTTCTCCCACTTCCTAAATATAAGTAGTTAGGATGGTGCACAGGAAAGATAGCCTACATGTTTCACATACATCAAATATTTCATTTTATAATGAGATTCTGGTCTTTTCAGAAGTTACGTGCACAAAGGTGTATAATGGTTAGTCAATTTTAAATGGCAGATCTAAAACTGAGAAAATATGGTGGTGCCTTTAAGTGATCAGATCTTATGGGGGTTCCAAAATAAAGGAATGATGTCCTGATGACCAATTCTAGTGGCAGATCCAAAACTTAGAAACAGTGTCCAAGAATTCAGACCCAATGGCAGATCCAAAAATAGGAATAATGTCTTAAATGATGAGCGTTACTGGCAGATCCAAAATTAAGGAACATTGTCCAAATATTCAGACCCAATGGCAGATCCAAAACTAGGAATAATGTCTTAAATGATGAGAGTTACTGGCAGATCCAAAATTAAGGAACATTGTCCAAATATTCAGACCCAATGGCAGATCCAAAACTAGGAATAATGTCTTAAATGATGAGAGTTACTGGCAAATCCAAAATTAAGGAACATTGTCCAAATATTCAGACCCAATGGCAGATCCAAAACCAGGGAACGTGTCGAAATATTTAGACCCAATGGCAGGATTTATTAAGGAACGGTGTCCAAATGTTCCCTGGCCAGTGTTACCTGGCAAAATTTTTCTAAGTCTACCCTTAGAAATGAGATGCCATACTTAAGATAGACATAAAAGTACCCAAATATAATCTCATTTTTTTTTTAAACATTTACATTTGAACACTTAACTTTCAAAATTTCAACAACCAAAAATTTATCATTAAAATAAGTTAACTTACTTGCAAGTCATCCTTCAAAATATTTCCTATATATGGTTCAGTATTGACCTTGACATTTACCAACATATCTAAATGGTGAACATCTGTGGCCATAAAAAACATGCTAGGAGATTTATTATGATTTTATATCTCATATAACAATAATTGTGTTATACCATCTCTCTCATATCATAATTAATAACATTAGGCTTTTGATGTTTATTTGTTCCATTATAGAGGATGTTTTAGTGATTTCCATCAGGACTTTTAGCATAAAAACAAAAATGGTGGCAAACAGTTGTTTCTGGCCTTCTGATTTGAATGATGATTTACTAGGATGTTCAGTTATTTCAAGCTAAAAGGAAGCTCCAATGCTGTCTTGTGATGTAACATCTACTGGGAAAATTATCTATCTATATTTGTTTCATTTGAAAGCTGCTCTTCAACTTCATACTTTATTTGGCCTTTTTAACTTTTTTTGATTTGGGTGTCTGACTGTGATGACTGTTTTGTAGATGAAATGCATGTCTGGCATACATAGTCCTGGTATCTATGATTACAGTTTACTTCTTATTTGTCCTGTCATGCCTGTTATACTCATTATACTATTTCTATAAAAAAAAGTTATAGACATTTGATAAATTAGCCGAAAAAATGAAAAGTGACGTTGGATCCACCCAGGAAATGAAGTCAGTATCACTTAGACTACAAGTAGCTAATGACTCCTCTAGTTTCTGTCAACTAACCACTTCAACTTGTTAACACCCTTAATGTTCAAGCTTCGGAGATAAGCATCTATTCAGCTTAAACAAATTGAATTTTCTCAATACTCATTATATATCATGCTGCTTGTATATTCCTATGATAGTTAACACTTATACAGTTGTATATAAAATAATGAGAAGTGGTATGATTGCCAATGAGACTACTGTCCACCAGAGACCAAATGCTGTAGATGCTAGCAACTATAGGTCATCGTACAGCCCTCAACAATGAGCAAAACCCATCCCGCATCGCAAGCTATAAATTCTGTTCTAATTCAGAAAATGAACAAATTGTTAAAAATATCATATTTGCCTTTAATTATACTTGTGAATATAAATTGCCAAATTTACATGTACACTTTGATAGAAGTGAAAATGTTAAAATTGGTCGAAACAACTATTTTTTTCAGTCATCATCAATAATTCAGAAAAGAAACAAATCATCTTATTCATTATCCACACCTTAACAGAAAATGACCACTCAGTTCACAGTAGGTGAATTTACCCTGGGGCCGTGATTGGGCGTGTAACACAATAATAATTAATTATCTCCCCTTAGCCTTTGTAGTACGATAAAACATCCATCTCTGTATTAACTGGTCTAACACTTCATATCTCAGGGTGGAGTCCTTAAATACACAAGGTTTAGGTAACAAGGTCAAATAATCTGACCTTGGAATCTGTATAATCTTTTGTTCTGTGTGAAAAGAATACATATATACATATAATAGTTACCTATCTTACGTAACACACTTTTTTCTTGGGTTGAGATATTATTTATCAAGTTAACATACATGTACATAAAACATCTATTTGTTAACATGATATCAAAACTATTTCAGATGATATTTAAGTTAAGGGGTTAAGCTTCTTTTCAATTTTATTTTAAGAATCATAAATCTGAAGTTAAAAAGTTATTCATTTTTTTCATACTTTTGGTTTTCATTTTCTACTTGAAGGAATATGGAAATGAATAATAAGAGATGTAATTAAAGTATACATCCATAAGACAGCAACCCAAGGAACTCTGGGTTAGAGTAAGCAAACATTTTCATGAAACGAAACATTTTGCATTGAAATGGTCATTACTAATGAGTATTCTTTCTTTTACAATATTTTTTCATTTAAAGTGACTGGTTTTGTAAAAGAGAGACTAAATGGACTGTTTTTCTATCTTAAGGCAAAATATAAAATAAGAAAATGTGGTTATCTATGATTGCCAATACCAAATGACTAAAAGTTAAAGCAACTATAGGTCACTGTACGGCCATCAACTATGAGCAAAATCCAATTACCACATAGCAAGCTATAAAAGACAGTGATATGACAAAATGTAAAAACAATTGAAAGGAGAAATAAGGCCAAAGGGTCAGGTCTGACACATAGTAATTATTACATGATACCTGATAATTGATTGTTTATCTAGAAGTGTTTAAATGAGGAACAGATTGATTGATTGGTGTTTAAGGTCACTTTCAACACTATTGTGTTATTTCATGGCAGTCAGTTTTTATTGGTGGAGGAAGCCTGAGTGCCTGCGGAGAACCACCACCTTCAACCTTTGATTATAAAACTGACAATCCTAAGTCAATTAAGATTGGAGTTGAGTGATTGGGATTTGAACTCACAACCTCCGTGTTGACAGGCTAGTGATACAATAGTTGACTTCTTAGACCACTCGCCACCAAGGCCCCTGAAGAGTTGCAGAAAAATTATGTCTATTTACATAGCTTAACAAAAAGGCACTAATGCTTTCCAATAGCTTATCAAATTGCTGTAAGAGTAGAAAACAGGGGCAATGATACATGTGCTTCCTCTAAAACATATATGACTTCAATAACCAGAGATTATGTTAAAAAAAAAATTAAATAAGTTAACTGCTTCGGGACTCAATATATTCTTTAAAAATTAAATTAAACCATTCACTATACAGAATATTTAATATCTATCTTCTCATCCTATTAACATAACAGGTTTGACAAGTTCTTTTATAACATATCAACAACAGTAATTTGTATCTGATAGAAGATAGCAGGCTGTTAACAGATAATCAGGCAATGATATTAACCTAAAGCTAAGAACTGTATATGTAGTTCCTAATAAAGGACAAAAACTCCTAAAGTTATTTCTAATGCCACTAAGCAAAAAAAAAAAACCCTCTATAATGCCAATAATGCAAAACAAGTTTTTATAATATTTCTAAGTGTGCCATTAAGCAAAAAAGCTGTGAATTGTTTGCCTGGATACATATCTATTGTCAAAATCCAAAGCTAGTACAAAAACAAAATTTTTGTCTTCTTTCTCATATAAAGATCTGACATCTTTCTTTTTTCCAACAATTTAAGTTTGATGTTTTAAATGTATAAAATGTATAATTATCTTGGGTATCTTACTGTTCCTTTCTGAAATAGAAATAGTTTTACTATTGTCCTGATGTAAGGGAATTGCCTTTGAATTAAAATCAGCAACTTTCTACTTAAATCCCTAAGAAAATCACCAAATTTGACAGTTTCCAAAAATTAGGTAATTTCAATTTAAATGCTCAAAGATAAAGTCAACAGTTTCATACATTGCCTGTGATACTTGTTCTTGGCGAAGTTAAATAACTTTAACCATTACCAATGACAGATGCCCTTTAGATATATCCCCGAGTTAAGGTCAATTTCTCTCAGTCTTCATCAACAGAATCATATGAGGAAGGGCAATTTCCTCGAGACGACCTGGCTTTGTGGTAAATAATATTTCCAACAATTAAATGTAAAATTAACAAAAACAAGGCAAGACATGATGTAAGCAGCAGCAATCACCATCAGAAGAGATTTTACATTTAAGTCCAATACAAACAAACAAAAGACCCTCAAGATATTCAGAAACTTAATTTCTAGATGAAATATTTTGGTTAAATCCTGCAAACAGAAACTTCCATCAAGTTAAATACAATATTTGGCACAGAATTTCATGTTAACAACTAGCTTCAAGGTCGAAAACTAACTTTTCCAAAAACAAAGAGTGCAACAGAGAGTATACGGAATTACAGAACATATTCAAAGTGTGTATAATCTACTAATCAGATTTGAAATTTATACACATTCCTTCTCTAAATCAGATCATCTGTCTCCAATTATATAATAGAAGCCATCTTTGTTATCGCCATGACAGCATCAGTACCTGGAAGTTGGCTCTTATCTTTATCTGTCACCCTCCCTCTTACCATTATCTTATCAAAGTGTTATGAAATACGACACTGACTACATATGTATTGCAATCAAAAGCTACTTAATAACAAAATGGCAGAATAGACTAACAAGAATAAAACCACTCACCTGGACCCGTGTCTTAGGTCTTTTCCTTGCCTCCGACCCCAAATTTACCAGGAATTTAAAGTAGTGTAACGGCCACTTTTGATCAAAGAATTTTTCCAACAGATTGACCAATTCTGTGTATAGTATCCTATTTTGAGAACAATCAAACATCACTAGAATGTTTGATTCAGTGTAGAAATGCACTTAGCACTGGTTGCTAGGAGAGATACCTTTATAAGGCCATGACTGTGTGGTTAATCAGTGTGCATACTGATCACTTATCATTCTCTTACAAGTAGCTGCTTCTGTTTAGGACAAGCAAATATAAATTTTGTGTTTCTTTTCTAATTAGTATCTCCCTTAGCCTTTGTAGTACGATAAAACATCCATCTCTGTATTAACTGGTCTAACACTTCATATCTCAGGGTGGAGTCCTTAAATACACAAGGTTTAGGTAACAAGGTCAAATAATCTGACCTTGGAATCTGTATAATCTTTTGTTCTGTGTGAAAAGAACACATATATATATATAATAGTTACCTATCTTACGTAACACACTTTTTCTTGGGTTGAGATGTTATTTATCAAGTTAACATACATGTACATGAAACATCTATTTGTTAATATGATATCAAAACTATTTATAAGATGATATCTATGTAAAGGGTTAAGCTTCTTTTCAATTTTATTTTAAGAATCATAAATCTGAAGTTAAAAGTTATTCATTTTTCATACCCTAATATTTTGGTTTTCATTTTCTACTTGAAGGAATATGGAAATGAATAATAAGAGATGTAATTAAAGTATACATCCATAAGACAGCAACCCAAGGAACTCAGGGTTAGAGTAAGCAAACATTTTCATGAAACGAAACATTTTGCATTGAAATGGTCATTACTAATGAGTATTCTTTCTTTTACAATATTTTTCATTTAAAGTGACTGGTTTTGTAAAGACAGACTAAATGGACTGTTTTTCTATCTTAAGGCAAAATATAAAATAAGAAAATGTGGTTATCTATGATTGCCAATACCAAATGACTAAAAGTTAAAGCAACTATAGGTCACTGTACGGCCATCAACTATGAGCAAAATCCAATTACCACATAGCAAGCTATAAAAGACAGTGATATGACAAAATGTAAAAACAATTGAAAGGAGAAATAAGGCCAAAGGGTCATGTCTGACACATAGTAATTATTACATGATACCTGATAAGTGATTGTTTATCTAGAAGTGTTTAAATGAGGAACAGATTGACTGATTGGTGTTTAAGGTCACTTTCAACACTATTGTGTTATTTCATGGCAGTCAGTTTTATTGGTGGAGGAAGCCTGAGTGCCTGCGGAGAACCACCACCTTCAACCTTTGATTATAAAACTGACAATCCTAAGTCAATTAAGATTGGAGTTGAGTGATTGGGATTTGAACTCACAACCTCTGTGTTGACAGGCTAGTGATACAATAGTTGACTTCTTAGACCACTCGGCCACCAAGGCCCCTGAAGAGTTGCAGAAAAATTATGTCTATTTACATAGCTTAACAAAAAGGCACTTATAAATGCTTCCCAATAGCTTATCAAATTGCTGTAAGAGTAGAAAACAGGGCAATGATACATGTGCTTCCTCTAAAATATATATGACTTCAATAACCAGAGATTATGTTAAAAAAAAATTAAATAAGTTAACTGCTTCGGGACTCAATATATTCTTTAAAAACTAAATTAAACCATTCACTATACAGAACATTTAATATCTATCTTCTCATCCTATTAACATAACAGGTTTGACAAGTTCTTTTATAACATATCAACAACAGTAATTTGTATCTGATAGAAGATAGCAGGCTGTTAACAGATAATCAGGCAATGATATTAACCTAAAGCTAAGAACTGTATATGTAAAGGACAAAAACTAAAGTTATTTCTAATGCCACTAAGCAAAACCTCTATAATGCCAATAATGCAAAACAAGTTTTTATAATATTTCTAAGTGTGCCATTAAGTAAAAAAGCTGTGAATTGTTTGCCAGGATACATATCTATTGTCAAAATCCAAAGCAAGTAGAAAAACAAAATTTTTGTCTTCTTTCTCATATAAAGATCTGACATCTTTCTTTTTTCCAACAATTTAAGTTTGATGTTTTAAATGTACAAAATGTATAATTATCTTAGGTATCTAATTGTTCCTTTCTGAAATAGAAATAGTTTTACTATTGTCCTGATGTAAGGAATTGCCTTTGAATTAAAATCAGCAACTTTCTACTTAAATCCCTAAGAAAATCACCAAATTTGACAGTTTCCAAAAATTAGGTAATTTCAATTTAAATGCTCAAAGATAAAGTCAACAGTTTCATACATTGCCTGTGACACTTGTTCTTGGCTAAGTTAAATAACTTTAACCATTACCTATGACAGATGCCCTTTTAGATATATTCAAACATTTCAATCTTTAATTTGCCTGTGACAGTCTTGCCCCCAGAGTTAAGGTCAATTTCTCTCAGTCTTCATCAACAGAATCATATATATGAGGAAGGGCAATTTCCTCGAAACACTGGCTTTGTGGTAAATAATATTTCCAACAATTAAATGTAAAAATTAACAAAAAAACAAGGCAAGACATGATGTAAGCAGCAGCAATCACCATCAGAAGAGATTTTACATTTAAGTCCAATACAAACAAACAAAAGACCGTAAAGATATTCAGAAACTTAATTTCTAGATGAAATATTTTGGTTAAATCCTGCATACAGAAACTTCCATCAAGTTAAATACAATATTTGGCACAGAATTTCAGGTTAACAACTAGCTTCAAGGTCGAAAAATACTTTTCCAAAAACAAAGAGTGCAACAGAATTACAGAACATATTCAAAGTGTGTATAATCTACTAATCAGATTTGAAATTTATACACATTACTTCTCTAAATCAGATCATCTGTCTCCAATTATATAATAGAAGCCATCTTTGTTATCGCCATGACAGCATCAGTACCTGGAAGTTGGCTCTTATCTTTATCTGTCACCCTCCCTCTTACCATTATCTTATCAAAGTGTTATGAAATACGACACTGACTACATATATATTGTAATCAAAAACTACTTAATAACAAAATGGCAGAATAGACTAACAAGAATAAAACCACTCACCTGGACCCGTGTCTTAGGTCTTTTTCCTTGCCTCCGACCCCAAATTTACCAGGGAATTTAAAGTAGAGTAACGGCCACTTTTTGATCAAAGAATTTTTTCCAACAGATTGACCAATTCTGTGTATAGTATCCTATTTTGAGAACAATCAAACATCACTAGAATGTTTGATTCAGTGTAGGAAATGCACTTAGCACTGGTTGCTAGGGAGAGATACCTTTATAAGGCCATGACTGTGTGGTTAATCAGTGTGCATACTGATCACTTATCATTCTCTTACAAGTAGCTGCTTCTGTTTAGGACAAGCAAATATAAATTTTCTGTTTCTTTTCTAATTAGTGTTAAGTAGTTAGGTAATGGTATAGATATTATTAGAGCACTAAAAATACACCAATATTCAACTTTATAAGTTTTCATTATTACCAGGAAATGAGAAATTATACTAGGATTTGATGAAGTGACAAATGAGACATAACACTTTATATTAATCTGCTTCATACAATGAACTTAAATCCTACAATGATATATAAATGAATGTTCTTTGTAGAAAATTAAACCTTACTCATTTCTCAATTATAATCAGTTGGTTCCTTAGCTTCACCCTTTAAACATGAGTACGGGTAATCAAATAAATCTCTCAAAATGAATATTCACCAATTGTTTTAATAAAATCTACACCCTCTAACTTCATGATCAGACACCAATTCAACAGTTTTTTAGAACAATATTTTATAAACCTTATAAATGCCATCTTGCCCTGCAATGATCTCTAGGAAACCACTGACTGATAAAATATTTGTGTCCCATTTAATTATTTACTATCCCCATCCTATAAGAGAATAATAAAACACTACATATTTCATCATTAGCAATGATATAGCTATAGATATTACATCCAATTTATGTATTAATCAAGGGGCTCAATGAAGTTAAACTTCTTGTTTTTATAGAAAACTGCAGTAGTTGTTATGAATGAGGGGTTCCAAAAGGGAGGGCCACTACCGATGAAGTAATATTTGAATTACCTCTTAATATTAAGTAACCAGGTACATATAATTTATCTTTAAAATAGTGACTTAAAGGGGTATATATGGAAGTATCTTAAAAGGTCTTTTCTGATACAAAAGTAAAATAACAAAAATACCGAACTCCAAGTAAAATTCTAATAGGAAAGTCTCTTATCAAATGGCAAAATCAAAACCTCAAACACATCAAACTAATGGAAAACAACTGTCATGTTCCTGACTTGGTATAGGCGTTTGGGAAAGGGTATATTCAAACAGTACTCTTGACAGTATAGTATGTATTGTTAATTCATGGGTAACATCACAACAATTAATAAATGGACATATAAAAAGAAGATGTGGTATGATTGCCAATGAGACAACTGTCCACAAGAGACCAAATGACACAGAAATTAACAACTATAGGTCACCGTTACGGTATAGTTCCCATAACATAAGTTAGTTGAATGGATAATTTATGCAAGAAAAAAATAAGCATCAAATGTTTGACAATTTCAAAGTTTCAGAAGACAGCTAGCTACATGTACATCAAATATTTACTACATGTTTGCAAAAAAATGAGTTATTCATATATCATAATGACGTGTATGGTTTATTCATAAAATGTACATAAACATGCATATGACAAGTGTTTATGTCAAATATAACAACATCAAATGATGTTTACTATAGAGGGCAATTATTTTACCCAGACTTAAAAACCATTATATGTCCGATATCCAGAAAAGGTGTTTAAAGTACCTTTTGAAGATGATTTTTTTGTCTATTTTATGAATACATATTTTACAAATAAAGTCATTAGCCTTAAAAAAAAGTTGCCAGCAAATTTGATCCTGCAAGAATGTTAACATATGTTAATAATAGTCGACAATATAATGTATATACCCTCATTAAATTACAGGGTAAATTCTTGAATTTATGATCATCTTTAAATCTACACACTTTGATTTAAGTACATAAGGAATAATATGTAATAGCTCAACAACCATAAACTTTAATAAAGTATGAGAACTTTTTATTAAAACTCATCCTACGCAGGCATTCTTTATTCATTTTTTCACCTAGCCCTGGGACTATTTAACATGTGTTTCCATAATAGCAAAAAATATTTTACCTCTGATTATTACAATTTTCATTTGCAAGCTGAGACAAAAGAAAAGTGTCAACTGACTAATATATGCATGTGGTCCAAAAACAAGAAAAATCTTTCATATTTTCTGGTTTTATTGTGTGTCTCTAGGTGATGCTTACTCAGCATTCATATAAGCCCCTATATCTAGAATCTTTTCTGAAAACAAGGGAGATAATCCCACCAGGGAAAACAACATTCATTTTACACATTTACTATCAAACAGGAAAATAGCTGACTTCACATTTAATTTGATCACATTAAAGATTACCTAATGATAAATAATATCATAAACAGAAAATACTAGATAACATTCCAATAATGACCCATCCCTTCACTGTAAAACACATCAAAGGGAGAAAATACACTAAGTTATGTCCCCTTGAGCTTTTTATCCTAGGTGAATGCTCTAAAATTTCTTTGATCTTGGTTTAAATTTTGACATTATGCTTGATCTTGAGTTTTTACTTTACATCACACATATATTGTGTCATTTCATCTGAAATAAATTTGCCTTGTGTAAAATTCAACATCTCTTCAGTTTTATGCAAATCTAAATTTTTTTTTATTGTTTTATCGCACACCTGCTTGGAAGGTTTTAAATCATATTTTAGCAAGGAAAAAATCAAATTGAATTTGATATTTAATTTTATACTGTAGTTGGTTAGAACGATTCAATACCTTACATTAAAAAAGAAAGTGATGGGGGCAACCCTTGGGTTTGATATCTTAGTATGTTATGATGATTGCCTTTAAATTGATGATACAAAATTACAACATATTACTTATATATTTGTGGCAATTTAGGGTGTCTTAATGATAAATCAGTTTTCCTTATAACATAAGATATTAAATTTGTGACTGGTTCTTTATTCAAACTGAGACATGTTGATAAAAGAAATAAGTATATATATTGGAAAATGATTTTTTCTATTTTTTTCTCTCTTCTTTTTTTTTTTTGTAACCAGTTGAAGGCAGTAACTACTAAATATTATGATACATTCACTTAAATGTTTATATAAATATTCTACAGAAAAAAAGCCAAACATTTGTAGTTCATTCTAATTCAAGATTATAATTATCCCCAATAATTGTATGCACATTGATATGTTAGTAATACTTTTTACAGAAATTAATAAAACTATATGGCCCTGACAACAAAGTGGTCAGGCCATAAAAACGAACCTTAATCTGTTGTATATACAGTATTTACAAGCATGAAGAAAATCACAAGAACCAATATCTACTGGTATCTTTTCAAATTTAAACCATTAAACCATGAAATATATGTTAATATAAATTTAAAATTTTACCATCTTGGCTGGCTGCCTCATCTGCTCTAAAATCACTATTTTTTACTAGACTGCAAACGCCTCCTTTTGCTGGAAAATCGGTTAAAATTTTTATGTGATGTCACAAAAACAATGTTACATCCCAAAGTCCAAACTACAACTCAATTTATTAATTTTGCCATATTAGATACTATTATATCTGCAGGGCCGACTACATCTACATCTTAGAATTAAAAATACAACACCCACCGTTACGAATGACAGAACACCACTTTATTTGCTTGAATTTGTCTCAGGTAATCGATGTTTACGAAAACATCAACCTACATCCATAAAAAATACAGCTTTTATTTACTATTTTAAAGTTTTTTATTGCTATTTTTGTTTTAAATTTTGTATTTTGATTTAAATTAACTTACAGAAAATATCATTCAAAATTTGGTATACACAAGGATATGGTAATTTGGGCCCCTTGAATTATTGATTTGATTTATCTGCACAAATGGTTGTGGTTGCTTTGAAGTTGATGATGTAATGCAAGACTATAATCACCAGAGCATGAGAGCAGCAACTTTTCTATAATATTTTCAGAATACATGCGAAAAGATGGATCGATGCATATATTTGTAAGATAGTATCCCATGATTCTGTGGACAGCAAACTTTATTACTTTTTATAAAGTGAGGGTCGTAAAAGGGGAGTATGTGCATGGACGGGCGGGAAATAAAATGGCCATTTCATGAGGAACGAAAACTTGAAAATAGCTTACACATTGCATTTATGAATAATCAAGCAGGAACACATGTGCAATTAAAGTTGTAAGCATTGCATGAATTAACCCTTCTCACTCACTGCATATGCATTTTAAATTTTCCCACAATTCTCATCCGTTTCTGAGTATAGATTACACAAAGTGACAGAAAGGATGACTACCAGGCCAAGGACTTTTTAAGCAGGACTATTCTCTGATCACATGGGGTTTTAAGCAATAAAATTGAGAATGGAAATGGGGAATATGTCAAAGAGACAACAACCCGACCAAAGAGCAGACGTTACAGCCGAAGGCCATCAATGGGTCTTCAATGCAGCGAGAAAATCCCGCACCCGGAGGTGGTCCTCAGCTGGCCCCTAACTAAAATTGTGTGCTAGTTCAGTGAAAATGGACGTCACACTAAACTCCAAAACATATAAATGAACTAAAATTAAAAAACATACTAGACTAACAAAGGCCAGAGGCTCCTGACTTGGGACAGGCGCTAACATGCGGCGGGGTTAAACATGTTTTGTGAGATCTGAACCCTCCCCTATACCTCTAGCCAATGTAGAATAAAGAAACACATAGCAATACGCACAGTAAAACTCAGTTTAAAAGAACTACACACTGATCCCATCAGGTTTTAAGCAGGACTAAACAATGATCCCATGGGGTTTCAAAAGCCATTCTTTTTTCTCACACATTTCTCTTTGAGAGGCTAGCAAAACTGAAGTGGACTGACTTATTTAGAAACCTTTAATAAAACCCAATGTGGAGAAACTTCACTGAGACTAATGTTATACCCCCTCAGATTTAAGATATACAGTTTTGTCAAGTGCTCTCCACTAAATGGATATTTCATGTCAGGTTATGTAATCAGAATATGTAAATAAAAAACATTTTACATTTCGCTTTTCTGTTGGTGGTCCTAATATATTTCAAATTAATTAACTCAGTATTTTTAACAAATTAAAACTGCAAAGCAAGTTTTATTTGTTAACGTTTTTGTTTTTACTAAGCAGGAAAGAAAAATATGAATTCTAAATTTTTCTAAACATGTAAATAAACTCATCATTGATACCAGGATTAAAATTTGAACACCAGACATGTGTTGTCTACAAAAAACTCATCAGTGACGCTCGAATCAAAAAAGTTTAAAAGGCCAAATATATATTGTGTTGTGCTGTCTTTCTCTTTCTCTCTCTCTCTCTCTCTTTCTCTCCTGAAAGACGCTGTTTAGTCATGTGCATACTACAAATCTATATTTGAAGAGATTTATATAGTCCTATATTATCACTGCTGCAACATTAACTCCAATCAGTAAGGAATATAATCACAGCTTTCTATAGACATGGGACATGGAGCTGGACCTGTCTATTGGAGGATAAGGAGATGTGGGGGTATATTAGTCAATGAGATGTGGGGTATATTAGTCAAAAAGATGTGGGGTATATTAGTCAAAAAGATGTGGGGTATATTAGTCAATGAGACAACAACCAAATGACAAAACACCACCAAAAACATCAAGAGAGCAGCATACAGTCTTTACCAATACAATACATATAACAATAGGGAGATGTGGTTTGATGGCCAAATTGAGACAACTATCCACCATAGTAAAATGTAGTGGATGTAAGCAATTATAGGCAACCGTACGGCTTTCAACAATGAGAAAAACCCATACTGTTTTGTCAGCTATTAAAGGCCCTGACATGAAAAATATAAAACAATTCTGAATTGAGAAAACTAAAGACCTAATTTATAACAAAACAATTTACGGAAAAAAACAAGTATGACAGACAGGAACCAACGACAACCACTGATGTCAATTCTCTAGATGGGTTTTGTTTGTTCCATCTTTTTAGAGGAGGTGAGTCCCTCAGAGTTGGAGATCTATTAGGAAGGGAATGCACTCTGCATAAACACAGCCAGTATGTCATATTGAAATAGAAGTTCCTTCATTATAGTATTAGTTCCAAATAGAAGAAATATTCTGTAATATTTTTTCCACTGGAACAAATATTACAGAATTTGTTCCTTACAGGATAAAACGTATAGAATATTTGCTCCAAGGGGAAAAGATATTATGGCATTTTGTTTATAACAAGTTTGCAGGGGAACTATTTCTGTTAGGCGGAACAAATATACCGGTATGTTGACAAGTATTACTGTATACTAATAATGGAAGTAAGATTATAAGCTGGAGCACAAGAATCATATCATCTAAATTAAGATACATGTATAACAAACAAATAACAACTACAAAGTCCTTTTCATGCTTCTCTGCACAAGATAGTAATATGTTTTCCTTAAGGAAGAAATATTTATTAAAATAAATGTTATAAATTGTCTATGAATCTGACCTCTTGAAACAATTAAAACTGTAAATCATCAAGAACATATAAGCCCCTGGGATTCTAAAACCAAATAAGACATGAATGAATTAAACTATCATTATTATGTAGACAGAGGTTTTAAAAGGCAATATATATCTTTAAAATAAATCAGACGGAAAAAACTTTGATATATGAAGCATGAACTATCATTTGGAGATTTTTTGCTAGTCTGGCTGTCCTTATATTTATATATGCAGTGTAAACAAAATCCTTACATGTACATAAAAAAATCAAAAGACAAGGAAGTCAGCTCTATGAAGGAAGACAGCTCTATGATTGCTGTTCTTCATCTAAAAATCACATAAGTTCTGTGAATTCAGAAATTATTGCAAGGTCTTAAGTAATGCGAATAATATGACTGGGTAATATCGCAATATCATGAACCGTTTGTTTGCATTCTGATATCTAATATATATATATCTCTATGCAGCTTTTTATGAAATCGCAATAATTTATCTCTCATTTTTGCATGGCATTCTTTAAAAATCGCAATAATAAATGCACACAATAATTTCTGAATTTAAGATATATACTTAAACATTAAACATTTAGTATAATATGTGCTCTTTAAAACCTTTGTTATTTTTTTCAACCCATATATATATATCATTTTCCCCTATTTAATATGGTTAATCAATAATATAAAAATAAGGAGATGAGGTATGATTGCCGATGAGACAACTATCCACCAAAGTTCAAATAAAGTGGATGTAAGCAGTTATAGGCAACCGTATGGCCTTCAACAATGAGAAAAACCAAAAAGCCCAGTTTCAAGTCAAGCACCAGCAGCACACTGACTCATAAAATAAAACATTTACTTGTACATGACTGAAAGGTTTACAAAAACTATCCCCCACAAACCACAAACATCGGTTTGTGGGACAAATACCATAGTAGTGTAGGCTTAGACAAAGTGACTAATCTCAATTACATTAAAAAATAATCTTCAATCGATCAAATATTCTGTTTTCTTAACCATTTATCAAAATGCATCAAAATATGAGCATGATTGACTGGTAATATTTACATTTTGCTCACATTTAAAAATAAAGAAAAACAAACAACAACAAAAAAAAGACCCTTATGCTTTTCGTCATGTTCATTATGAATTTACATTATTAATTTCTTGCCTGAAATGTTTAAGATGTCAAAATAGTTATTATTTATTTGTACTATTACTAAAGTACACTCATATTTTGTGTTCCCACAGAAAGACCTGTAATTAAATGTAGTAATTATTGAATAATGTTATCTTTTATTATTACACCTTACATTATATAGTAATTAATTGATTGGCTAATATGGAATCACGTGTCATAGTTTAATTTCGATGTTTTTCCTAAAATTGGCAGGAGCGATGAATAACCCCATCAAATTGAAGCCTCCATCGAACAACCCTAGTATTCCCGGTGAATAACCCTGAAAATTGAAGCCTCCATCGAACAACCCTATTATTCCCGGTGAATAACCCGAAATATTGAAGCCTCCATCAAACAACCCTATTATTCCCGGTGAATAACCCTTGTCGTCGTCAATGATCACGAGTTAACTCCCTTTAAAGTATGACGTCACTTAATGTTAGATAAACAAAACAAATATTGCAATGGCCAGGTCCATCTAGTGTCGACGATATCTCTTGTAAACGGTCCTTTTCAGGGTCATCTATATTTTACAGAAAGAGTCTATCTCTGTTGTACATACGAAATTTCACACAATAGACACAAAATAGTTTTCTAACGTAAGTGTTTTGACAATCTGTTACAATGTTTTATTGTTATTTGTTCGTTTGGTATAATAAAACAATTATGGCCCATTGAGTCGGTGAATATCCAAAATTGTCAACCTAGTAAGGGTTATTCCCCTGGGCTATAAGCCCTAGTGGAATAACCCTTACTCAGGTTGACAATTTTGGATATACACCTCCTCAGCGGGCCATAATTGTATATTATTATCAACCATAGAACTTTATGTGAGGGTCTGATATTGGTCAACAGTTGATAAAGAGATGTGTATCTACTGGTATATAACATATATTTTTCAAAACTGTTATCAGTCATGACTGATACAGATACCGGTATTATTCATAATATATGATGAATTGGGTCATGTGATTTGCTAGATGTGTGATGCAGAGTTTAAGTCATGACTAATATAGATATCACATGTGATGAATTATAGGGTCATGTGATTTACTAGGTGTGACACAGAGTTAAAGTAATGACTGATATTGATATTACCACATGTGATGAAAAGGGTCATGTGATTAACTAGGGGTGTGATACAAAGTTAGTCATGACTGGTATGGATATTATCACATGTGATGTATAGGGTCATGTGATTTATTTGAGAAGTGATACAAAGTTGAGTCATGTCTGATATGGATATTATCACATGTGAAGAAAAGGGTCGTGTGATTTACTTAGCAATGTGATACAGAGTTTAAGTCATGACTGGCATGGATATTATCACATTGGATGTATTATTAAGGGTCGTGATATTTACTAGAGGTGCGATACAGAGTTTTAGTCATGGCAGATGTGGATATCATATGTGATGAGAGGGTCATGTGATTTACTAGGGGTGTGATACAGAGTTTTAAAGTCATGAACGGTATGGATATTATCAAGTGATGTAAAGGGTTATGTGATTTACTAGGAGTGTAATACAGAATTTAAGTCATGACTAATATAGATATTATCACTTGTGATGAATGGGGTCATGTGATTAACTAGGAGTGTGATACAGAGTTTTAGTCATGACTGATATTGATATCATCAAATGTGATGAATTGGGTCATGTGATTTACTAAGATTGTGATACAGAGTTTAAGTCATGACTGATATGGATATCATCAAATGTGATGAATTGAGTCATAAGATTTACTAATGGCGAGACACATTTTATTTGTTGTTTTTTCATGTGTCTATAACGAAAGCATCAATTTTTGAAAATTGTCACAATATTTACATCATTTAATAACCAAAGAAATATTTAAAAATCTTTAATGAAGGTAATAACAAGTAGAGGTATTTACACCTTGATCCAAAATTATCTTCCAATTTTAAAAAAATTGCCAAACAGTCTGAGAAAAAATACCTGTGAACTCCTTGGTAAATATTGACTCTTCTTAAATCAACAAAATGTGTTTAATATTTTCAAAATTAAGATAGTAAAAATGTTTGTAATCGTAAATGATTTGATTTTTTCGGCTTTATTGAACTGTTGCCTTCAAGGTTAAAAGACTATATATTTTTAGTGCATGTTTGCAAAGAAAAAACTAGGGGGTAGAAAGTCATATAACTTTTATAAATGCACTTAATGTTCACTTGGTACAAACTGTGAATCATATGCTGAATTTTATCTTAAAATTTTATTACATTGATAGTTTCCAAAAAATCTGCACATTCAAAATATTCGATAATTTGTAAAAATTTTAGTTGAAATAGATGGAGCTGTTGTAAACAAAAGCTAATCATCTCGCTGAAGTATATATATTTTTTTATTCATTAATGTTTTATGAAGGTTAGGATTATCTAATTTTAGTGTTGACTTTGACACTTAACATAATGCATCCACTGCCCAAAGATCAATAATCTCTATTTGTAGTTGCTAAGATTGTGACCTTAATACAAAACTAAACCACAGTTATTCATCCATAAAATTAAGGTCAAAACTATCACCCAAATTTAGTGTGGACTCAGCGTCATTATTAAACATGATGCACAATTCCTCAATGATTTATAGGTGCTAAGTAGATCTGGCTGATCAGGTAAAAATTAACCATTGCAAAACAAACAAATGAAAAAAAAAATCAACAAAAAAGAATAAATGTTCATAATGATATATCCTGTTCAGTGCAAAATGTCGAATAAAAACTCGCCCCAGTAAAAATCACTTTAAATTGAAGGTGCTCGGGTTGTTGTATATTCACACAACATAATGTTTTACGTATTATTATAAAAGGTCAAACAACATGAACCTAGTCATATAAATGATGAATTCAAAGTCACATACAACTCAAATATAAATTTCTCATGTTATGATACATGTGATCAAATTGTCATTATAGGGTCAAAATTTAGAATGACAAGTTTTCTAATCACAATAAGATTTCTGTCTCCAACACTGAACTTTGTTAAGTGTGAACAGCTTAAATACAATTTATAAAGGTACACAGCTCCAAACTGATGGTTCAATCTAGGGTTAAAGCTCTACTACTAAATAAGTGGTTATAAAGGTACACAGCTCCAAACTGATGGTTCAATCTAGGGTTAAAGCTCTACTACTAAATAAGTGGTTAAAAAAAAAGAAAGACGTATATATCAACCCTCTTTCTCACACTAAAATTCTGGGGCTATACTCCTTAATAGTATTTGTAGCTCATAGTCTTTTAAGACTCAGAATGGGGGATTTGGGGTTTCACTTAGTCACATAATCATAAATTAACAAGAAGGACTGTGAGCTATTATTCGAAATTGTACCCCTACTATAACACTATTTCGTTTGCAGGAAGTTGATGATCAATGAATGTAAATAATAAAAAAATCACACGGTATAGCATGCTCACATGATGCTTATAACTAGATTTCAGGAAGCTGAAATTTGCAGTTCCTGAGAAAAATGTGATGTGAATTTCTTACATGGCCTATAATTATGTATAAAAATATCATAATTCTGTAAATAGGAAGTTGATCAGTGATGGATGTATCACAGGGTATAGCATGCTTCCACGATGCTTGATACTAGACATCAGCAAGTTCTGATTTATAGTTCCAGAAAACAAATAAAGAAAAATTTCATCAGATGAATTTTTGAATTTAAGGTCTGTATAATAATAAAATCAGCCCATAAAAACAAAATGGAAACAAAACTAAAACAGTTAAACAGTAGCTCATATTCCCTTTTCAATGTACCCAAGGCTTACAGTCTTAAACCAAATAAAAGTAGACAGTCAAAGCATGTCACATATCACTTTTTTACATTAGAAAGTTTATAAACTAATATACATGTAGAACCAATTACCTTAGATTCTTTTTTCTTCTTAGAATTTTTCCCACCACATAAAAAACAGCTGGACATCTTGTCTGTGAAAAGTTTGCTCCAGATCAATTAAATCATTCCATCAAATTTAATTAATTTGGAAAACCAAGATCCCACTCTTTATACAAACACTTTAATTAATTATAATTAATCCAACTAATTATGTGATAATGGGTTCCATGAAAATTTAAGTTGAGAACCATAAAACATGTTCTCTGTTGAAATATCAAGGATAACCGTCTTCTTTTGACGCCAAAAAATTTGACGGGTATTCTAAATAAGTCTCATATTACGTACTTCCATTCAAAGCTAGAACATTCCAGCTTTTCAATGTTAATCCCATAACGACCATCAAGAACTGAACACAATAATTCCAAATATGTATGAAATTCGAAAAAAAATACGAAAAAACAAAAGTGTAGAAATTATCAAGCAATTGATATTCTGTCACCACGTCAGCCTATATTCACTATCGGGTACTACGACAAATTACTGTTGATAAGCTTGTATTTAAATTCATATACGAATTCAATAATGGGCTTTATTTGTATAAATTTATAACACTTGTAACCTTTGGAAGCCAGCTGATATCTTTATTTTGAGTACACTCAGAAATCGTTAGCTAACATTCGTTTGGTCCCTAGTGAAAGTAAAATGTACACACATATTAGGTCAATTTTTATGGGGCACTTCAATGGGTAGAATCAACAAATTTTGAAATAAATTTAATTTCATTATAATGTAAACTTAAATTAAATAGAATGGGAAAATTTTTAAAAACATTTGAGTTATTAATACTTCAATGTTGTGTTTCTAATTGTGGATATAGTTCTATTTTTTTTAAGCTTTGACGTGACATTTAGGCGGTACTTAGGAGACTTGGATTTGAACAAGACTGGAAAAACTCATGACAATTAAATAACATTATTTGGTCACTGCAAGGGACACATCTGTTCCCTATCTCCTCAAAATCGTAGATTTTATTTATTTGTTAAATAACCTGTGGCAAATATTTCCTACATTATTCAGGATTAGAACCAAATGCATAGAAATCAATATCTGTCGTGGGTTCTGAAAAGTGGCTAGATTAAGAATATCATAAATGGAGCAATTCTGTGAAGGGGATGACAAACTTTTGGGATGTGGGATAAGGGGTTAAAAAAAGTGGGAATGGTCGACGATTTGGGAAAAAAAGTGGGATTTGGGAAATGAGCACCCCTCTCTTTTTGTCTGCAATGTAAAAATGTTGTAGTAGAGTCAGAAATTTGTCTTGTAACAGGCCATCTACGGACTCCCTTAAAAACTGTTGAAAGAGGATATTGACATCCTGTGAGGGGAGTACCCCTTCCCCCTCAACCACCATAAAGAAATAAATTGAAAATAGCAAAATTTAAACGGTCAACTGTATTGTACACATTTAAAACCTGTCATTTTTTGGTAACTGAAAAATTTATCTGTTGACCACCATAGTTTATTGGTCACTTACTAATTGTTTTCTTATTTTGATAACAATATTTACTTACTAAATCTTAAAACAAACAGTGGTAATTATTATCTGATTAAAATTTTACCAAACAAAATTTGATTTCATTGGGTATTTTTGGCAGTAAGAGTCACGTCACTGAACATGATGGCTGCTGACTGCACAATCAAAAGCAAAGTAATTATTTCATTACAACGTTACTGTAAGTATTTGGAAAAGTTCTCAAAATTTGTAAACAAAATAATATTTAGGAATATTAATGACCATTTAAAATTTCAACCTCAATATTTAATCATTTTGTTTGATCTAGCAAAGCAGTTAATTTGGCAAGGGATTATTAGCTGCTCTGTTGACCATAAAATTTGAAATGCCATTGTAACCTTGCATCAGTTAAAAAAAAAAAGGGAGAAGTGGTAAGATGGAAGATAAAAATGCAATGGGATTTCAAAATGCTGATTCACTGGTTAGCAAAAATTATATGTTGTCCACTTCAAATTTAAAGTTGATGATCATTACCAAACTATTTCATTATTAAGAACCCTTTTAAGAGTAGCTGATGCACAGTATAAAGAAAATAAAACCAAAAAAAAAATGTCAATTTCAAAATTCTGTTCACTGTTTTAAAGATGGCCTTTCATAGAAAGTCACTGTTTTAAAAATGGACTTTCATAGAAAGAGCTTTCATTGCATAATTTTCATCATTGTCGACTCAAGAAAAATAAATTAATTCCAGAAACCTGAACATTTAAGTTTGCAATGAGAGTTATCTTTCTTTGCAATGAAAATGATCGCTCTCTTTCTTCTATTATATATATTATATATAAACTTTATAAAAAAGGACTTGCAATAGTAAACCACCTGTCTAAAAATATCTAAAGATTTGCCAAGAATGAAAATTGTTGACATGTATAACAGATTTATATATCATCTTTTGAACTGTAAATTGTGGAGATTTTCATATGTACTTATGTATTATTACATAATTGGATAAACAGTAAAAATCTTAGTTCAGACACTCATTGATATTAAATGGAGATGAGTCTATTAATATTTAAATTACTGAACATATATTGTGCAATCTTAAATTTCAAAAGTAAAATTAAAATAGCTCTCTTGAAATCTGTTCATGCAGTCTTGTCTCTTCAATTTCAAAAAGAAATTTAAAAAATCATTTAAAAACCTCTAAAAACTATTTTATATATGCAATTCTAAGGTAATGAATAAATCTGTTCATAAAAAGATGAATGTGTTTTTTTAGAATGGAATTTTAACAGATCTTGCACCTTTACAGCTATTTTGGTGCAAGCATCTGTTTTTTATCTTCATCATTGTTATAAATACAGTTCTTGGCAGGCACTTAAATACTATGTGAATCATACCTCCAAAAATAAAATTCTTACTTTTTTTATAATTAATTAGCTAACATATTAGTTTACTAATGAGCTGCTTTCAGACTAATGAACTCTCTTAAGATTGGAAAACTAAGTGTAATTGTGTATTCAACTTTTGAACTGGTGTGGAAATGTTGACCATCAGCACTCAGAGCATTATGATATACAGATATATCTTTTGTTTGAAAACTTAAATTGAGCAACTTTAAAATCATTTTTTTTTAAATTAAACTTAATAGTAAAATAAGAAGATGTGGTATAATTGGCAAACAGACAACTATCAACCAGAGAACAAATAATGTAGATGTCAACAAATGTAGGTTACCATACTGCCTTCAACAATGAGCAAATCCATACTCTATAGCAAGCTATAAAAGGCCCTGACATGAGAAAATGTGAAATATTCAAATGAGAAAACCAACAACTTCATTTATATACAAAACAATGAACGAAAAAGGATGTGCAAGACTAGATTCATACCTATTAATCATGTCCTCTTGGTATCCTCCTCTAATAAAGGTATAGCATCTGAACAATATATATATTTCCAGCTTTTTTAATCTGTTAAAATATCATTCATGATTTGTCTGACTTACCCAAATAAATACACAGCTCTGTTTTCTGCCTCCCAACCGTACCCTTAAATTTTCATGCTTACTCTTAACACATTTTATGGAAGTTGTTGGTCAAGCACCATTTAAAGATTTAAAGTCCAGACATTTTTTTGTTAAGCATGGTTTTTAAAGTTTACAGTATTTCCCTTTATATGCTATAAAAAATACTTTTCTAAAATAACTACTACTCTTTTTTTCACCCAGGAGACAGGAAACATGAATATATTTGTTGGCCTTGCATGTTAGAGGAAATGCATCAAATAAACTCAAAGTCTAAAGAACTATTATATTCTTTTAATAAAATGTTTGTATGAAAATTGAAACTTGTACAAATTCAAGATTCTGTCGATTTCAGTCTGTTTACCTAGTTCGTATTCTGTCAGGTGTCTACTGTTACGTAACATTTCTCATTAATTTACTAATTACTCAAGATACTTATAAATCGTGACTAAAAATAGAATTTATACATTTCTTTGTAAACAACTGGTGTTCTATCTTATACAATGACTGTGTAATTAAAATGGGCTGAAATTGATGAGCTGAACAAAGATGTTCTTGTAGCTTAAATTCCAGTTTGATGAATCAAGAATGGGAGGGGAGGTAACTCTTATTCCTTTCTGTTAAAGATCAAGGAAAAAACATCACAGGTTTCAATATCAAGTCAAGTTGTAATACTCATAAAAACTGAAATATAATTTGCAGCCTCAAAGCTTACATTAACTAGTATTAAGGGAAAGAAATATACAGAGGTGTATTGATATAACAGCCACCAAAGAATGAGAGCTCTGTTTTTCAGAGTGAGACTACAGATATGGCTTAAAATGATTTGTTTTCTTCTTTTATACCACGGAATGTGACCACAACTTTTTATTTTCACATCCAGTGCAATTTTTATCTCTCCAGCTTTGAAGAATGTGGAACACACCATACTTAGTCAGGGCCAAAAACTTGTTATCTTCTCAATACCCAAAACTACAAGTGACAGCTATGGACTTACATAATCTAAGAATACTATCAAGTAAACATGTAAATCATTATCAATTAAGATACAAAATAATGTACTTTTCTTTGTTATCAGAAATCTAATTGGGAAAACAATACCTAAGTGCAGAAAGGGCAATGTAATTAACAGATTACATTATAAACACTTTTAGATAAACTTTTATTTGTAGGTATTCTATGACATATATTATTGTGTACTATACATATATGGTATTCTTTTTCTTTTGGGCTGCTTGTTTGTTATGATTAAAATGCATATTTATATTATAGATTCTCACTCTGAACGAATTCATGATGGAAAGAAAACCTGTATGATAAAAGTTTGACTCACTGTTTCAAAAATGTCAAATGAAGATAATTAACCAATTTGTTACCCAAGAGCAAGAAAAAATATGTGACTTTTTGTTCAATTATATTTTTATGTCTTATATCACCATGTACTTTTTGGCAAAATAGTTTTAATTAATGTCTTTGTTACAGCTGCTGTTTTCACAAAAAAGTCTTATGACTTTATCAATTCTTGTATGTTCTATTGAAATGTTCATTTGTTACCAGTTATTTTTTTTGTAAAATTTTTTGTGAAAAGTTGCATTATTTTTTTAACAACTTTTGCATGTTAAGATACTTTTTTTGTTAATTTATCAATTCTTACTGGTTTCAATTCAGAAATAAATATCAGAAATGTTTACGTGAAGATTACACAACATTGAGAATGATTTTTTTACAAACATTATTGATGAATAGTAGGTGTTGACTTGCTCTGAGTCAAACATTATATAACACTATTTTTTAGATAATATGATCCGATTTCAACATATCATTTATTTCTGACTGCTATAAGCACGACTTCCTGTGTTTTTCAGTATTTAAGATGACTACAAACAGTTCTATTACAATCCTATTTCTATCATTTGTAATCCAAGATTGATGTTTTAATGGCATTTTTATTTTTTCAAAACAAGCACTATTATGTAAACACGGAAATGTGACACTTCTATCTCATTCATTAAAAGAAAACAGATAACATTTGTAAACTGAATTGCTCAAGTTTGAATATTATCTGAAGGTGTTATTCATTTTTTTTTTTTTTTATCATGAAAAAATTCCCATTAAAAATTTTTGGATACCAACATGCGATCTCCATTATATGAAACTTGCTGTTCACTATGACCTTTTCAATTAGCACATCTAGAGTGGTTTTTCTGGTCAATTTTTTTTTTATATATCACAAAAAAAAAAAACATTTTCAATTAAATTTTTAGTCTTGATTCATTAAAAGTTCAGTCAATATATGGATTTATTGGTGCTTAACACCACTTTCAGCACTATTGTGCTATTTTGAGGCGGTCAGTTTTTATTGGTGGAGTTGAGTCAATATATTATACATTCTTTGTATTTTCTTTGATATTTTATGGCATAAGACTAGTTGCATATGATTGGAATACATATTACCTGGGACCAATGGAATGGATCTGTATTATTCCCAGGTATTATCAGGTATCAATTTTATTGCCACAAATTATCGAAAGTTCATTTATTTGATAGCACTGTTTTTGAAAGTGAATTAAGGATTGAATTTCTTAAAAGATAGATTAAATTTCCATAAAACATATTCTTCAGTGAAAATTGGAATGCAGTACCAGTTATTCCCAAGTGGCAAGATTTTCTAAAAGTATAACTTAGCAATGAAAAGAAGTAAAGAAAATGTCACCAAAAAAACAGAAACACAAAAAAAGCTGTGGAAAAGTTGTCCACTTTTCCTTCCCAAAGACTTCAGATCAAAACTACATATTTATTTTTTTCAAAACTTAATGCTATGAGTGTAAAAAGGTTACTCAAACATAAAATTTGATAAATGCCTTCCACAGAATGTCAAGATGCTCAAAATTTGGCATACATTTAGAACAATCAAAATGTTTATCTTTATTTTATGTAACTTATCAAAGATAGAGCACCCTGGTTTGTAGATAACTTATCTCTTTGATTGGGGAAACTGATTATGTGTAAACCACAAGGATGAAATAAACACATCTATTTTGATACCTCGTTTTTGAAAATTAATTGATAGATCAACTTTGGGGGTGTCAGGCTTAACTTGAAACCAATTCTAAAGAGGTATTGTAAATGGGAGAAGAAAATACAAAAACTGTACACAAAAAGTGTAAATCAAAATAATGCAATGACTGATTGAAAATTACTTAATTAGCAAGACAGTCTGGAAAGCCAAATTAACAGCATATAGCCATCTGTGCTGATGTTGTGTAAAGCAAACATCAATCAACCAATCAATCAATTGAAATTGACCTTCATCAACTAAAAAGGAGACTGATTTATTTGAACCCCAAGTGACAACAGGGAAGAAATAAACATATACTGTGGATTCATTATTATTCCTAGGATACAAATTTTCGTGGACTTCATGGATAAGGTGAAGCATGAATTTAAATCCTCAATGAAGTACACATTTTCTATAGGCTTCTTTGTAGACTTTGACTTAACCACATAATTAAATATCCACAAATACAATTTTACTCAATCCATGAAAATTGGTACACACGAAAATAAATGAATCCACAGTTAGTGGTCAACTGGACATCAAACAAACAACAACAATCAATCAGAAGGGGTCATTTAGACCTTGACATTGTATTTACTTGAAGATGGTATGTTGATCTGTTTATGTCTTGTTGATTTTCTTGTTGCATTGCTACCTTGATGTAAAGCCTCCATTCCTAACAAAAGTATCTTCAAGTTACTGATTGATTGATGGTGTTTACATTAAAGCCACTTTAAGCACTCTTAACTGAGCTGCCGTCAGATAGAAATCGACCTTATGCAAGTACACATATACATGTATATGTATAAGACTTTGATTGATTTTGGAATATTCAAATACGAAATAAAAATTGGTATATTTTGTAGGGTTTTTATAACAACCAAATTTTTCAAAAGTTGCAAACTTTCCTTAGAGATTTGTTCAACCCCAAAAATGGTTAACAGATGACGCACAGATGTGTTACTTCATTTGCCTAAGGTCGATTTCTATCCAACGCAGCTCAACTGTTGTTTGGGCCAGTTAGAGGAAGCTAGAATTCATAATTCATAAGTCTAAGAGAAACTGACAACACCATGGTAAACAAGTCTACAAAATACTCCATAGAAAACTACAGACTGAGCAGCAAGAACCCCACCAAACACTATTGGTGATCTCATGTGATCTTTATGGGTAAGCATGGTAAAATGTCTTTATTTTTTATTTTCTAACAGCAATATACTCATAGACATTTAAAATACATTTGTGTACATGTTGTGTTAGGTTAACCTCAAGGTTTATAACGTGGTTTATTACTGTGGTTAAGTCATTTTCATATTAATTTTCCTAAACTAGATGTGTTTTCCAGGTGCATCATGCAACCTACATAATAAAGTTATATTACATAAAATAATTATATGTTATAAATCTATAGTTGCTGCACAGTTTTATGGCTCTTCAAGCAGCATGTTCCCTTAACCTAACTAGAGGCTCCTCGGATTCTATAATACACAAACTGTATCTCTCGCTTGACTGAAAACAGCATGTTCCCTTATCCTAACCAGAGGCTCCTAGGATACAGAAACTGTATCTTTTGCCCGACTTCAAACAGCTAGAGTGGGGTGCTCATTTTCGCCATAATTTTCCATGTTTTCTGCAGTTTATGTTCAGACCTCTAAGTTTTTGAAGTATACTGATATTTCTATATGAAGATAACATCAAAAGCAAAATATTCCTAGCTTGAAAACGTGTTTCTTTGAAAAAATTCATCTGAAAAGTTAGATTAAAGGCTATTTGAAATTTCCTGATGTTTTGTCATTGGGGGACACATATTCGCCGTTTTTACACATCTATTTAAAACCAAATAACTGCAGCTTTAAACAATATTTATCAAATCAATTTCATTACAGATGAATAGCAGACATTTCAAAGGTGTAAAGAACTGAAATTTAGGGCAATCAGTCAAAGAATTACTAAGAAATACTTCTTTGAAATCATGTTTTTCATTCAGGAAATTGGCTGAAAATCGTTATCCGTTTTTCGGTCCTATATGGTAAGTGCCGAAATTTTGTCAAAGTTTTAAAAATAATCATATTTGTTATAAAAATATAATTTACCGGCATATTTCTTCCATTTCAGCCATCCTGTGAAGTTTTTACACCTAAAAATCATAAAACGGCGAAATTGTGTCCCTGGCGAATATGTGCGCCCCACTCTACAGATTTATTAGGCTACTGGGGTTCTGTAGCCTCTAGATTAATTATAAATCAAGTGGAACATACCATTGGAAAGGTGGACAAGTCTAAATACATCCTATGTATTTTATTACAAACAGAATTCCATGTTCAGTTTTCTTACATAAATTAGCACAAGACAATAATGGATCAGTGACAAAATACATTTTTAAGAATTTGTCAAGATCAGAAAAAAAAAATAAGTACAAAAAGGAGTTGTACAATAATTTAACCATTCATCTACATTGAAAAACATCAGTCAAGTAATTATGTAATATTTCTACAAACTGTTTGGGAAAAGTTCTTCTTCAACTTGATACTCATGAAAATATCAGCTGTTACCGCTGAACTAATAGTCACTACTTAAAATCATGGCCCATGAGACAGTACATCTAGAAATTAGGGATATAACATAGCAATATTTTAAAATAAGTACACTTTTAGTTTTAGTAAGCTTTTACCAAAACCATTCTTTTTATTTAGATAAAAGATGGTTTGCTGTACTTCTGAAATATCAGTAGCAACCAGATCATTAACTTAAAATAGTCATTCAATGCAGATCATTTAAACTTAACTTGTTTACGTAAAGATAATAACTTAAATTTTTAAAAGATATCAATGTACCCAAAAAACTTCATCAATGTCTTTTCAAAAAATTTATATACATTAATAATTTCTCAAACTCAAAATGAGGGGAATATTATGTGCATGTATATAATTGCATTTTAATTTTGAGGATAGGAAATATAGAAAATGAAAGGATATGGAGTACATGTACATGGGACAAAATCGCACACAATACATAGAAAACATAGAAAATTATCAATGAACAGGGCTTTTATTCCTGTTCTTCATCTTGACAGTTAATGTAGGGTCTTCAACAATGAACAAATCATTATGCCTGAATTATCAACTTGAAACTTTGAAAATTTTGAATAATACACTACCAGACCGAAACCTCATCTGAAATAAAGACATTGTATACATACAAATCTCTGGAATTATAGAGGGATAGGGTACAAGTATCATGCAGATCATATGATATCAGAACATGTGATGAGTTAACTTACATGTGGAAAAGACATTTCTGTCACATCTTCATAACCATTAGAATGCCTTGCATATTTCCTTTCTTCAAATTTGTCAGAAACACTTGTAGTACCATTAAGTTGACTGGTTCCCTGCAGAGAACTGTCACCTATCATGGTAGGTTTTGCTGTATTACTTTGTAATTCATTAGTACCCTGCTGGGGATATCTTTTTCTTATGTTCTGTATAAAATCTAAATATTTATCCTCCTTGTAAAGAGGGTCTGAGAATGGTTTTGAAATTTTTAGAGATGGTCCCTCTGAACTGGGTCTTTTGAAATGGTCATCGGTAGTCAATAAACGATCGTAGTCTGTGGAAATTGCAGGTTTTTGGTCCCAAGATTTCACAGTTCTATCTGAGCCATATTCTTTCCTTTGTTTTGGTGTACTATAAATTGATGGAGAAAAAATTAACTTTGAATTGACAGAAATTTCCCTCGGAGAAGAAATCGGTTCTGACGATACACAATATGGTACACTGTAATTCCTCATTAAATTTCTATGTATTGGAATATTAAGTGGAGGCAGCTTTGGCTTGTCATGTGACACATTAGTAGGAATAGATTGTTGTGATGATTTTGTGGATGAAACAGGAACACTATATGGAATATTGTAATTCCGTTTTAAAGTCCTTGGTCCGACAGTGGCATATGAATTAGCTGCTGCAGCAGTTGCTGTTGAACTTTTAGTTCTATGTGGCAATGTAACGCTCGGGTACATTTCATATTTTCTATTCAGAATTGGTTTTCCAACATGATGTATAAACTGGTCCCTGGGATAAAATTCTAATCTCCTTGAACATGTTGGATGAGATTGTCCAGAGGAAACATTAACAGGTGGTGTTTTCTTGTTAATTGTTTGGTAAAATGGTCCATTTTCATCTAGAGCACAAGTGCCTTGATGAAATAATTTAAATGGTTGTGAGCTATTAAACTGCTCTAAATTGTCCCAGTAATAATCCTCATGTTGCCCAGAATCATTGCCCACAATATTCACATGTTGCCTAGAATCATTGCCCACAATATTGTCTTTCTCATGTTGCCTAGAAACACTGCCCACAATATTGTCTTTCTCGTGTTGCCTAGAAACATTGCCCATTATGTTGCTAGTGTCAAAAGAAAATCCATGTTCACTTCCATCAGTTACATCTGGACTCCAAGTCACATGACGAAGAGGATGACTTTGACCTTTGTAAGGGTCATAGACATGTTTTCTAGACTGCGATCCTCTATATGAATCAACACTAGAATCTGATCCTGCTGACCATGACCTTGTATAGGCAGCTTTTCCGTTTACTCCCTTTTGTGACGAATCTTTCACTTGAGAAGAGTCATAATTGTCATAGTCCGCTTGGTTGGTTAAATACTCATCCATGTTTCTTTCACAATACTTATCCCTTCTTGTGTCCAACTCGTCACTCTTATCATGGTTTTCGAAAGTTTGGGGATTTTCTCTTTTTGAGAAAATCTTCCAACGAAAAGAACCCTTCTTTTTCCTTGGTTTCTCATCAGTGTTTCCTTGACTTGGCTGGCCTCCTTTTGGAGGTTTCGTTGATACAAATTTCAGCATGGTTACAGCAACATCAATTAGTTACATAACAGAAATCCCCCTCAGAACATTATTTTCTGGAAAGCAGCCATATTTGTATGAAATAAAACACTCATGTGACTTTGATCACATTGCAGCAGACGTCAGTCCAAGAAAGAAGGGTGCCATCTCAAAATACCTGCACTGCACAACAATTACAGGTAAACTGATCAAACTGAGATATTTTTTCACACTGGATATCGATGATTTTTTCTGCCTGATTATATTTTAAGGTAAAATACTTGACAGAAGAATATAAATGAAAGCTGGCAAATGTTCAATTTTAGAGTTTTGCAGTTAACGAGAGGGAAATTACACTTATCTATCAGATGATGAACTTAACAAATGCCAAGAATAGTCAAAGGGAAGCCTCCAATTGTTAAAGCTAGAAGGAAGCACGTTTTTCTCTCTCAATGTAAACAGAAGTCGCACCAGCTCTTCAAAGGTTTACTTTTTAACGTTAATCTATTGATTAAATTAGTGACTGAATGCACAGTTAATTATACAGAGATAACCAAAGCGATTGTTCATTAATTATAGTCTGTCTATCTCAGTAAAGGCTTAAATAAGTAAATCCTTCAAATTCCTGTAACACTATATATCTTAATTATTTTTTGCATGTGTTGGCGCTCATATTCTCTTTCAATTAAATGATTCAAAATAGTCAAGTATTTCAGTGCTTGAAGAGTAATTTTACTTCAATTTTCTTAAGATACAATGCTTAAATATTTCTTTTAAGTGAAAATTATAGCTGCACTCAAATTTTCTCAATTTAGTCTCCAGTCTATCTATCTCATTATGTGTTAAAACTTGTAATCACTTGAATCAATGTTTGATCATTAAAATCAATGATAATCAAAGAGTCAGCAAGACATATCAATCATCTGAAAAGGAATTTCATCAAATTTAACATATACCTCACAAACTAATTAAATATTTTAATTACCAAAACAAGAAAAAGACGCAAAACTTATTCTTGTTAATATTATATACATACACTGTCACAAACTATTCAAATATTTCAACTACCAAAAAAAAAACCAAGACATATTCTTGTCGATATTATTTACCAGTATCAGAAAGATATATAATCACTGATACAATCTTTAATCAATCACAGCTGATTGATTCAAAATCCATTCATAAAAAATATTAAATCACTGCTGTAGAGAATTCACTGATTAATCAATCTTTACAGCTATATCCAATACAAATCACCAATTGAAATATTTACGATTAATACTAATATTCAATCACTGATCACAGGTGTAAAGAAATCACTGATTAATCAATCCATACAGCAATATCAAACATAAATAAATGATTAATCACATAAAGCAATATCAATTAAAACATCACTGATTAATCAAGAGATATGGATATCAATGTCAACATATCACAATGCTAAATCAAAAATGCTATAAATTTCACACAAAATACATCAATCAGAATATAATCAGTGTGTCGTAATTAGTTTATCTCCCTATCTATGTTTTTATCTCATTTGAAACCCATATATCCCTAGGTGATGACTTATATATAATTCTAATTGACATCAAAGAGGAAGGTTTCTTACAAGGTCACAATTTCTGCTTCAAATTTTCGCCATTTATCACTTATGCATTATTGTCAAATTCCTATTTTTCATCTTTTTTTTTTAATCTTATCAAAATATTATTTTTTCACACAAAACTTTTTTTATTTGTTGGTAGCTGTATCAAGGTATATAAGTACCTTGAAATTTCATCAATCTATCAATTTTACATTTTTTGCACAATTTTATCATGAAGATTGTCAATCACTGGTAACTCAATATGACAACCAATCATGTTATTTCAATTACTCAAATTTTCTGCAAATTCTTAAATTTCAGTAAGTTTCAGATCCAAAAGCACTTTTATTTATTCTCACTTCCTGACTTCAATTCAAAGATCCTTTTTTAATGCTAATAATTGCTTGATGCAAATTTGCTTAAAGATTCCTATAGCAATTTCGTAACTGTTTTTTGTTGTTGTATATCATACAATCCAAATACAATCTATTCCCAGTGGTTAAGCTCATAAAACTATAAACGCCATGTACATCACTAAGTAAGCAACTTGACAAAATCTACATTTGGTTCTTGCCTAGGGTAGGCAGACAGTCATCAATTTTTAAACTCTATTACTATTTTTCTTTTTGAATTCAACTTCTCCTTTCTAATCTAATACAAATTAATGTTCAAACCAATAGGCTTCTTCGTTGGCTTTTTTTTTTTCTTTTATTCCTTTTCTCCTTTCTGTATAGAAATGAATCTACCCACAACAAATACTAACACTTTCTACTTGAAGCTAATGAAAGTAACTTAGTAAAGCACTAACTATTAAATGATAATAGCTCTGTCCAGTTGATTACATTTTTTGCACGTTTCTGTATTCTAACAGAAGCACTAACACTTCTAACATCCAATAAATTCTGTCATAAACTGTTACCACTTCAAACAAAGCTTCTGGGGAATTCGACCATGTGAAATACCTTTATCTTAAACTCAGACAATACGTTCATACAGAATGAACCAATTTTTTTCTCAGCTTCAGAGAAAGATCACGAGTTCTATCCAAAACAATAATAATGTCATTCAAAAGATATAAGCATGTACCTTTCGAATGGCAAGCAGAACTTCTAAATGATCACTGGTTCTTCCATTATGTTTTGTTTTCATCATTAATTCATCATAACAAGGGCCTCAGGTCACTTAATCAGTTATAAAAAGATTAGTTGTTTATCTAGTAAAATAGTCTTCAAACAAACTTCTACAATGCCTTCCAATTTGAATTGGTTATCGAATAAGTCATTTCATGTGGTGTAAACAGAGTCATATAGTCTTCACAAAGTTCTGCAGTGCCAAATGTCCTTCCAAATTTTAATAAGTAATGGACTCAGTTATATCATTGTATAAGTAATGAAGACAGAGACAAATAGTCTACACAAAGTTCTGCTGAGGAATGTACTTCCAAATTTTTCTACATAAAGAAGACAAGTCTTTCAGAATACAATGAACTGGTGTTCCCATATATAGTCTATTCTCCTTCAGTCACATCTATATTTGTTTGTTAATGTGTTTTAAGCATTAGGTTCCAAAATGGTTCGCATTTCGTCCAGTTTAAAACTTCTAGAGCCTTTCAATGGGTCCTTTTTGCTCGGTAGATTTCATTCAACTGCCCACCAATTTCCTGTGAACTACTAAAATATCAATAGTGTTTATCACGTTTTCCAAAAATAGTTGCATTTTTTTTCATTCAAAAATACAAATGCGTATCACATTTAAATATTTCAGTTGTTAAACAACTCAATCTATCTCAGTCAATGACAATTTCCTGTATGTACATATTTAACTTCACTTCCAATTTGTTCAAATTGTAAATTTTATTATTTCAAATCTGTCAAAACCACTCCAATTGCTTTATACATGTAGTAAAATGGACACTTACAAAACCATTAAGGTGTAAAAACCTAATTCATAGATTACCAAACAATCAAGTAATTGACATTTTCAAGCCAATACATACAAGTAGATATCTTAAAATGTACCACAGCTTCTTATCACAAAACTAAAACTTTTCCCGCTAAATTGAGAAGTACACCAGGTACACACTACCACATTCCTCACTATAAATTACCTATTTTTGTCATGACAATAACATGTTTTGTCGTCATATTTCTTGTTTACAACATGTAAGATATAAAATTTACTATCGAAAGGTGTATAACACAAGACTTCTAGACATACAACGGTAATTAATGCTGGATTATAAGTACGGCAGATTTGATTGATTGCACTTAGTCCCTTTTTTTCCTTTATATCATGGTTTTAAGTTTGATAGAATTTTACACATCCTATATCCTTTTTTGCGAGGTTTTTACAGTCAAGGGATACGATCAATTGTAGTCCTTTTTCCTCACTTTTATCACAGTCTTTATAGTCCGATAGAACTTTCAGCATGTCCTGTATCCTTTTATGAGAGGTTTCTCCAGAGTAACAAATCCTAGACTTTGTTAACTAATATGTCTGATGATGACACAAAGGTCGGTTAGAAAGACATGCTTTTAAATTCTGATCACTCAAAATTGTTCTTATACATGTTATAATATACTTTGAAGGATGTCAAAATTCTTTACAGTATATACTTCTTCAAGATTAAACCATAAATTAATCGCAAGACAGAAATATTATTCTTCCTTTAAACATACTTAATGTGGACCAATCATCACTATCAAGGATACAACATAACATATACCATGAAGTGTCTCAAGATATCATAAGTATATCTATTTCTTAAACTAACAGATACTTCATTAATTACTTCTACTTAACGAAAAAGTTATAAACCATGATTATCTTAAATTTCTCCACTTTTCCCAGAAAGGTGAAATGACAGAACTAAATGTTAAATTGTTGTCTGCTAGAAGTGTTTTAAAATGCTTCTATAGGTTACTGTAATACAAATTTAAAATCATGATTTATTTTTATATGTTCAGTTCCCTTTACATGACTTCACACTTCAGTTTTAGACTTTTTTTCCCACAACATGTATATATATATATTTAACCACAATTTATGACTGACTGGCAGCTGTCAAATTATACTGACAAATTTAATAAACTACAAATGAGATTTCAGACTAGCAGTACCATGTTTGAATTATTTGATTTAGTGTGACATGAAAATCAACTTACAATCCAATGTCCAATTCAGTAAGTATCATATCTCAACCTTCTCTAAAATGAGAATTACTTCCCTTTATTTTACAAATTGACTTATCTCCCTTTACCACTTTTCCTGATGAAAATTAGAGTTATTTCCCTTGTCTTTGCACAGTTTTGATCACTTCAACTTCAAAAAGCAAATACATATCACATATGTATGCAAAATGATTGATATTTTTCTGGTTGTAGTTTCTTATTCAAAGAAAATATCAATCAAATCTATTGTGCCTTTAAATAAAAAATTCCAGGTGTCTTCTGTTACAAGTAAAACAGATAAACCATACATCAACACATCCTTATAGTACAAATATCTAGAACATGCAAACTATTGTCATTTACTGACAAATAAAAATTCCTAGCCTAGAGGGTTATCTGTTACTTCAGAAAGGAAGCAGGTTTTAAATCAGAAACTCGCTGAACTTGAAAAGCAATCTAACATTGTATGAAGATGTGAATACTGTGCATCCACAAAATCCACATAAATCAGTCCACATGAGTTCACCTTGGTTTTAAATCACTTTTCCCTTTGTTTTTCTGTGAGATATATGCTTCTTCCAAATTATATCAGCACCTCAAGGTACATTCCAGAAGTAAAAAACTGTTTAACTAGTGAATTTCTGTTGAAGAAGTTAATCCTTATTTTTTTTTAGTGCAGTGTCCAAGCATAGATGTATACATCTATGGTCCAAGAAATTGACCAAAATCACAATTATAGTTATATAAATATTGGTGTGTTCTCTTTAATAAAAACTCTCTTGTGATGTTAAGTGAGTAGCTAGAAAGAGAATAGTTTGCAGTAGATGACTAAGCAAGACTACAATCTTATCTGGTTTACTTTGCATAGATTCACACTTATGAAAGGTCCACAAAATATCCTCTAAAACTGTAATTCAAATAATATTTTCTGTCAAGATTAAAACTCACAAGTATCCATGCAGACTAATGTTTGCCATACTTAAGATAAATACACATAGTAGAAGGCAAAAACTACAAAGTAACTTTATTTTGAAACAAAATACTGATTTAATCTCTAACTTTCACTTCTCAGGGTTAGAGATTATAACTAAGGTATTGTTCTGGATCAATGTAAGTTTGTTTATTGATCCTTGAATAAGAAAAGTGAGGAGAAGATGGAAACTTTTAAAGCATGGACTGACCATTAACTAATATTACACAACTCTGATGTAAGAAACAGCAAGGGAAATAATCTTAATGAAGGCTTAAAGTTTATCAACATTAACACAGCTTGGATAAGATGTAATGCTACATCACCTTGACATAAGGAACTGTGAGGGGCAAATACATGTTGGAGGATTTAATACTAATAACATGTTTACAGCTTTACTTATTTAATAATCCACAATATCTGTTTATTGATACAGTATGGATGGAATAAAACTTTTATAGTGTAAATTGAGCATTTAATATAAATAAGATGATGTGGTATGAGTGCCAATGAGACAACTATCCATCCAAGTCACAATGTGTAAAAAGTAAACAATTATATGTCAAAGTACAGCCTTCAACACGGAGCCTTGGCTCACACCGAACAGCAAGCTATAAAGGGCCCCAAAATGACTAGTGTAAAACAATTCAAACAGGAAAACCAACGGTCTAATCTATATAAAAAACGAGAAACGAGAAACACTTATGAACCACACCAACAAAGGACAACCACTGAACAACAGGCTCCAGAGTGACTTAAGACAAATGCATAAAAATGCAGCGGGTTTAAACGTAATTTTTTTTTTGGGATTCTCATCCCTCTTCTATTATTCTCTGAAATAATTTTATTTAAAAATCTTTAAACTTCTTAAAATTTAAATGATAATCAAGACCAAAATTAAAGCCTCCCCTGAAAATTAGTGCAAAACTACAAATTGATTATCTTATGGCATAGAACCACTAATTTTGGCCCGCTCAAGAAAGTTTTAAGTACAAGTTTCAAACAAAAAGGTTCCTATTCACACTTTCAAAAATATAATTTTTTTTGGCAATTTTAGTATGAAATGAACATTGATTTATTTTTCACAAAAGTGCACATTAGCTACCTGTAGTGTTGTTTTATGAAGTAGATTTTTTTATTCATTTGAATATCAATTTGCAGCAAATAAGCTACATAAACACCAGTAATACGTTCTATGTCATATTGCAGAGTCAAAGGTTTTTCCTTGGAGGGAGATCTCCCACTTAGAAGGTTTGACACATCTATGTAAATTTGTCATTTAACCACAGTTTGCCAAAAATTATGACTTCTGAAAAATGATGGAGTCATACCACCAAAAAAATTAGGCAGTTTATCAAGCTTTACATGAAATTTCCCATACTATTAATTATAATACATATACATTTATGTACCCTTCCTAAAAAGTATTACATTAATTGAAGTGGATAAAAAGCCTTACAGCCTCCAATAAAACTCAGAAATCTATCTGATAAAAACTATGATCAAAGCATTGATATTACTCTTCCCGTGAAAGGATTTAAATTCAAAATATAAAAAAGTTAAGCAGAGCCTTATATTGAAATCTTACTGTAAACTGGTTTATCCTTGAAATTTTACAGTATGATGCATTAAATTTGCGTAATTTCTGTATTTTCCAAAATCGTGCTTAGCTGGTGATATGAAACATTTATTGAATGCTTCCGGTTATAATTGCATGGCTGTCCCTAACATTATCGCATGGCAATTCATGGCAATTCATCGTCACTTAAGCTCAAATGGGCCAATTTCTTGACCTAGGGCAGATTATACATCTGGTATGAAAACTGTCATGTGATAATCTGATATTATTTTCAAAACCCATACCCTATTATCAGCAACACATTTAAAAAAATATTGTTACAAAAAAGTCTCACTCAAAATACACATTCTCTCTCAAATCATATACAAATTTCATTTCTATAAGTGGATATTTCCCTAGTAGTAATATGGGAATGTGGTACATAGTTTGCAGAAAATCTGTAGAATTATAAATTATAGGCCAAATTAATCACCTGTTCTGGTGCACAAATCTACAGAAGTTACCTCAAGGTTATAACACATAATTACATCTTAAATTCCTAGAGATTTAATACAAATCATATGTGTTATAATATATCTCTATTAATTCTGAATACCTCTAAATCACCATATAAAATAAATGAGGTATTTCTTTACTGTTTTCTCTACAAGCATGTTAATTGTTTATAAAACAGAAAATTCTATCAGTTATAATACAAGTATATATTTATACAGATGTTCACAGGTTTCAGAAGATTGCATTAGTCTTATTTTTCGATGAATTAATAGTTCTAACAGATTAAATATATCTGTACATTTTGAATTTTAAAACAATACAAAAGCACAAACAATTCCTGCAAACTGAACAAAAATTGAACATGATAGACAATATAGTGATTTATTGTACTGTCAGACAGGACTATGAAGATTTAAAAGCTGTTCCTGCCAAAATATAAAGTGATTTTTCATGTCAATAGAACAAAACATGAGTACTATAAGGCCTGGAAAAGAAACACAACTGAAGTTTCAAAACTGCTTGGCACACTTATTTACTTGCTGATTATTGTTTTTTAAATCTTTAATTTTCAAAACAATCAGTTTACTTGGCACAACCTCAAGGCTAAATTCTGCACTTTCAAATCCTTTTAAATTATTGATATGTAATCTATAAGCCAAAATGTTCTGATCTTAAATAGGTGCAAACTCTCTGCAAATCTTTTTAATTCACATAAATTAAACTTGGAAAATGAAGGAATCACATAAACAGCCAGTTTATATGATTAACTCTTGAATGGCAGAATTTAAAAGTATGATAATTAAATGTCTTATGTCATTTTGACTTTCAAACAACTTCTTTGCATGCAATATACTTTTTAGAATTTTTCAACTGGAAAACAAAAGACCCAATAAGAAACTGTAAAAAGAGATTTTTAATCACTTTGACTTATATATTTAGAGCCCCATCAGAGGACAGACTTGTCTACTTTTGTTTCATCTAAAGAAAAACTGCAGATCACATTTTTCAAGCTGCTAAATAGTTGAGGATTCTCAGCATCCATAAATCATATCAAAAAAAAATTATCCTATAAACCATGAGTTTGCTGCACTCTTAATTATCATAATCACTTTTTCTAAAGTTCATTAACTGCCAATACATATGTACAACACCTGTGTAGTAATTTACTATTGCCACTGTACACAGTTCTATAAAAAACTGATTACTCTTAGTAAAATTTCCCAAATAAATGAAGCTAACCACAGAGTTTAATGATGCCATATGCAGACCTGTATTATGGGGATATCCCCATGAGAGGAGTTGACCTAACTTTGAAATTCTTTATTATATGAACTGAACACCTCAAAACAGGCATTCAATTGAGTAAAAGGTTTTTAAGCACTTAATACTCATTTAAACAATATAGTAGTAGATTAAAACATTTATGACAATTTAAGAGGAATTAGGTCCTCTTCCGCTTAAAATCCCCATGGAGATTTTGAAAATTTGCAGGTATGCAAATGCATAAATTGAGATAGGTGTTTTAAGTCGAAGGAAATAAAGCCAAAAAAAAAAAAAAACATTTATAAGTATAGACAAAACTTCCAAACAACAAGAACTTGAAGTTATCTCCCCTTCTCATATTTCTTTCCTATTGACTTATTCTGTTTGTAATAGCATCCACACCATTAAAGTGTGAAAATTTCCATAATACTTAGAGCTTCAACATTTGCTATTTTTTGTCCAAAAAATTACAACAAAATGAAATTATGTTAATATTCCAATAGATTATAGCAAAGTAAACCAACAAACACTTTTACCATTATTCTTTTAAAGTAAGCCTCTTAAAATAGATCTTCAAACCTTTGTGACAAATTAGATGCACTGAATGGCACACTTTTAGTTCTGCAGTTAATTGCACTTGAAACATGAAAGCTAAGAAGTAGTTGCTTTCAGATCTTATGAATAAAGCATTTTGCTGAACACATTCTTTTGAAAATATTTTTTTGAAAACTGGCAGCAAGTAGAAGATTTTGAAAGATGCAAGAATCACCTATGGAAATCCTTTTAGACTTTCATCAGTGAGGGAAAATGATTAAATCAACAATCCAAACTTTCACCTTAAGTCACCCAACCGTAACTTCATCCAGGCAGACAAGAATCTATGTTATGTAGTCATCTTGTTCTGGCCTTTGAAAGACAGTTGAATTTCTACACTTTAGAAAGTAGTCTTTTTCCTGGTTTCAAAAGATTTTGCCATTGAAAACTGACATGCTGTTCAGAAAATATCATCTGATACAGTCATTTCTATGTCAAACTTGTCTGTTCAACAATAAGAATAATTAATTTCAGGCTTATGAAATATCTTGTGCAATTTAGCATCAACAAATACTGAGTGGATATATTAATGAAACCTGACTTACTTCTGTTGATTTCTATCATCTATTATAAATTCTAAAATTAAAGCACTGTTTCCATATAAAGGCTGCAAATATCTCAGGATTTTAATTGCAACTATTCACTTACATGTACATGTCAATCCAATGGCGATAAATTCCCAAGTACTACAGCATGGCCATGAATTGAAATTATTGTCCAATGTTTGAGATGGATATTAATAATAAATAGTGCATTACATTTAGTATTATAACAATATAAGACTTACCTGGTTCTCACATTGTCTGTGACATATATATCTACAAACTAAAAATACAAAGTTTCCATAATTAATTTTCAGTACTTGAATTATGTAATATAACTGAATTTATATATATATAGATGATATATACATGTACATCTGTTGTTCGACCTTCTAGTCAAATGCGTTTTGTTAAAATATACTTTTTCACTAGTTCGGTCTTTTGGAAAATGTTGTTTGTGCTGTATTTAGATCCCTCTACCAAGAAATTTGTTTTGCATGTACATGTATAAAAATGCGGTTTTTATCCAACGCAATCATAGGTTTGAACGTAGTTTTCAATTTAGACTTGTTTATAATGCATGCATATATACACATAAATGTATATTTTGCAGGTAGTTATTTTTTATGTTTTTTATAATATTGCATATATACCATTATGATTGTCACCATGAACATGCATGACATGTTTGCCATGGACATTTAAAGCAAACATTAAAAATCAATCAACATATTTTTAGTATGAAATGTGGATATATATATAGCTGCTTCATGTGAAGCTGAAATTTCTCTACAGTTTTGAGGGCTATTTTACCAACTCCATGATGATTTGATTGACTGCTGTAGAATATGTGTGTCCCGATAACCACATATATGTAGCACATGTGATAACCACAATCCTGTCCACTTTTCATCAATGGTGACCTTCTCACCAGATTTGAACTTGCATGAGGAACATGACAGGTGCCACATGTGGAGCAGGAACTGCTTACCCTTCAAGAGCACCTTTGAGTACACACCTGGTTTTTGGTGGGTTCATGTTGTGCAATTTTTGGTTATATATCTGTGGTATATTTAATGTTGTTTGTCATTTCGTTATTCCATTCTTGGCCATGGTTTTGTCTGTTTTTATTGGACTTATGATTTTCAATTGACACCTTGGTATTTTCTCTCTCTTTTTAGCTCACACTTGTAGAATATTTACTAGTAATGTAAAATTTTCAACTTCCATTTTGTCTTTCCCTCCATCCTGGCATAATCTTGACTTTGATATGTAAATTCAGTCTTTTATAATTTAACTTTATTTGATCTTGTTTCAGCTCACTCTGGCAAATATGAGCTTTATTGACCCTAAACGTTCCAATGCTTCTTTGCATGTACTTTGCTTTCCCGACTGTATACCCATTGTATATTGTAAGCTGACAATCCCATGAGCTTCGCTTGTTTACTTGTACTTTTTAAATTTCAGATTTTGCCTGAAGCATTCCTGGGTTTTTTTCAGAAACGACTGTTTATATTTCCAAGGGTTATATATAAACACTCTGTTGAATAAGTAAGTAATAAGACAGCAACTAATCAACAGAGCAAAAAGACATCTTGTACAAACTGAACTATAATTTCTCACATTTCTTGCAAAAACCTTCCTTCTCCTCAAGTCCTTCCATGCTCCCCAACAGAATTATTTACCTTTGAATTAAGCATACTATGTATGATTTAACCATCTAACTAGTATACATTATTGTTTAGGGGCCAGCTGAACCCCACCTCAGGATGCAGGATTTTCTCCTAACGTTGAAGACCCATTGGTGGCCATGGACTGTTTTCTGCTCTTTGGTTGGGTTGTGGTCTCTTTGACACTATTCCTTGTTTCCATTCTCTATTCTATGTGACCCTCCCCCACCAATTCTTATCATTCTCCCTTTTAAGCTCCCCTAAAGATTTTTACATTTGCATAAAGCATACAAAATGTACAATGTGTTGCATTTTGATGAAATATAAAAATCAGTAGTGTTGATCTCAAAGGTAATTAAATCACTTTGATGTTTACTCTAAGGTAGATTTTGGCAGATAGGCATGTTAGGTATTATAAATATTTATAAAAGACATGTGCAACTTAATGAAAATTGATTGATTCAGCTTTTTTCCTGTTTTAAAGAGGTGCATTGTGGGGATTTGTTTAATTTATCATTTCTTCTCAATTAAGGGGATCAAAAGGGAATAAATGAAATCCCACTGTTTTTAAGAAACTTCTTCTTTTCACTTAGTTTGATGATGATGATGATGATGGATGGCTGCTTCACGACCAGTGGCAAATTAATATGCATATTCAGGACGAGAACATGTTAATGAAATATGAATATTAACCCTGCTTTGTACTAGACGGACACACTGAGCCAGATTTTTAATGTGCTAGTTCACAAGGTAACAGTTCGCAGGAAGACATGTCACCTTACCCGGACACATTATTCTGACTCCGACCGACCAGTCTTTGCTCTTACTCTTTAATGCCAGGTGCTTGTGCTTAGCGGAGAGGCAGCAAATACCAATTTTAAAGTCTTTGGTCTGACCCAGCCGGGGTTCAAACCCAAGACCTCCCGCACCACTTAGTTTGATATTTTTTGTTGTTGATCATGTATATCTAACAGAAAATTCTATAACAATAAATAATGTCCGACAAGAATATACATGGTTTGAGATGTATGAAATTCAAAATAGTTTTTTTTTTTCGAAATTTTCTTAATCTGGTGAATGAATTCTGGTTTTGACCCTCCTTCACATATTTTGTCTTCCATTAAATGACAACAGCCTTGCAGGCAATTTTCCTATATTTTGTGTGTGTGTGTTTGTCTTAATAGAACATGTGAATAACAAAATCTATACCTTGGCATGCACTACCCTGGCTCAATACCCTCTGTTTACAAACAAAACAAACTCGGGGTCGATGGAAGTAATAATGTCGAAACTTGTGCTTAATTCTCTCTTGTTCTTCTGTCTGTAAGATAGAAAGAAAATAACCAAATTAAAAACAAACAACTCTAAATTGTTGAGATGGTCATCTTTTAATATTTTCACAGTAATAAAAAAACATCACATCAATTTTCTAATTAACAATATTTTTTGTAGCTGGAAGAATTCTATAATGTGTTAAAAAAAAAGGGTAAAACAAGGAATACCTTGAACCTGGAATAATTTTGAATTATGGAAAATTGAAAACAAATCCAACTATGGAGGGTTAGTCGTGCGTGCATGGCTAAGGTTAATTTTACTTTCACAGATATTTCAGTACAAACTAACTAACCCAGCCCCATTAGCCATGCATGCATGGCTCATGCATGGCTTACCTTCTTTAATTGAGTTTTTTCATCATAAATTTCTTATAAATTTTCAAGAATTCAAAATTATTCCACATTAAAATAATTCCTTGTAATGTTACAACATAGTCTAGACATAGTTGTACGAAAACTCACAACATAATATATTCTTAAGAAATGAGCAGATAGAATAAGCAAGGTTTATTTCATCATGCTGACAACTGATATTTGACAATTTGTCAATGGTGAATAACTAATAGTCAGTTTATCATGTTAATTTGATAGTCTTTTAAACCAAAATATTTTGGTTTTACAAATTTTCAGTTTTTCCAAGTACATATTTGGGTTTACACATTCTTACTTATTTCATTGTGCTTTTGTTGGGCATACACTCTACATCAGTACCTTGAGCAAAGGGGGAGTGTCTTAATTGGGATTATAATATTGCTTCTTAGAAAACTGATAAAACTAATATATTTCTGTTTGTAGGGTTGTTTAATGTACATATGAATACAGAGGATGCTTGAATCATGTCAGGCATGTACAATGACCTTATCGGTTCAAAGATACTGAGATCCTGAGTCTGTAACATAACATTTTTAATGATGTCCTAAATTTACGTAAATTAAAGACTTTTCTCATAATGAAAAAAAGGAAGCAAAAGACTATTAGACAATGCATCAAATTGAATTTCAACTGCTGATCTCTCTGAACAATTTCCAACTTTCTCAAAAAAAATAGGTCTCATTCCAGTACAAACAAACATTGAAAGATGAACTATCTTGTTGTATTCAGACATTTGACTATTTGACCCTTCAATATTTAATAGAGTAAATTTTTGTAACAAACTATAAATTAATAGTAGTTGCTTGAGTCAATAGAGAAACTGAATAAATATATTACTGAAACATTATTTCTACTATGTATTTTCTGTATAATTTAATATAGTACTAAGATAACTAGATAAGAGATAAAGAATCAACAACAACAAGATCAAAAGAGCCAATTTCAATAAAGCACAATTGCACAATTATTGTCAGTAAAATGGGAATAGTATTGGAGATGTTTAAAGAGTACATTTCCTTATCTTATATCAATATTGGAAAAATTCAAAGAGGAATTAATATCGAAATATTCAGAGAAATTTATATGTGTCTGCACTTTGATTTTCAAAGAGGAATTAATATTGGAAATATTTAAAAAGAAATTAATGGGTGTCTAAAGCTTTGAAAAGAAATCAATGAGCAATGGGAGATAACTCTAAATAAATAAAATTCTGTTGGTGATCATTTGGATTCTCTGAGTAAATTGAATTAAAAACACTGGTTTTAATGTGTACAATATAGACACCTAACAGTTTGAAGAATGAAATAATGGACAAATTAACAGGTGTAACAATCATTATACATCTCCATTGCAATGAGCTGGAAATATGAAAGCTATGAGGGTTCAAAATATATGGAGGGTTGACATCTACAGCGTGGTATGTTTGAGTTTTTTTATAGGACATTTGCATTTTTTAATTGATATTTGCTCTTTCTAGAAAAAAAACATGTGCTTTTTCTACTGGACATTTTGCGCTTTTTCAACATAACATTTGAGGTTTGGTGTTTGGGACTAGGGACCAACAGGTTTGACGCTGTGGAGTTAAAATCAATGTGAGCTGTGATTTGGATTTTAAATAACTTTTAAGCATGTGACTGCTAAACATTAAAATTGTAAAATTATATAGGTCAAGTAAGGTCATCCCAGGTCAGTTTTGGTTTGATACCTAATTGAGGATTAAGGATGTTTGCTTGTCATGTTTTGGGATTTTTTGTCAGATTTTTCGGAATCCTTGGGTTTTATCCATTTGAATGCCTTAACAATTTTTGCCTATTGACCCCCATTTTTCTTTTTATAAATCTTTTACTTGTATAATTATAAGCCACCTGTAAAAGTCTTTTAAAATCTTTGTTATTTTTTAATAGTTTAAACTTAAACTAGAACTTAGAACTTAAACTTGTCAATGATAAAGCTATGAAAAATCAAGAGAGATCATTTTCCCGCCAGAATTTCAATGGCTAATATCTCAAAAACAAGCACATTGACCTATATTTTTTTTGCTTTTTTGGTTCCTTTATTTATCTCCTATTAATATATACTAGTGTTATGAAAAGCTTGTTATTTTGAAACTGAGCAGCAAACCTCCTTAAGAGTAGAAATTCAACTGTCTTTCAAGAGCCAGAACAAGATGACTACATAACATAGATTCTTGTCTGCCTGGATGAAGTTACGGTTGTTACTTTCATAGTACCGCGCGATATATACATGTATTTATAGGCGTTAGCGCTGTCTATGTAACGTCATGGTATCTATGTGTAAACGTCATTGTCATCCATCATCACATCGTTCATTTGTATAGATGTCTTTCTCTACTTCATATAAACACAACACATTCTATCTTATACGATCACGATAACTTGTACCCTAAAGAATTAAAAATTTTAATAGTTTTTTTTTGAAATTTTCTTAATCTGATGAATGAATTCTGGTTTTGACCCTCCTTCACATATTTTGTCTTCCATTAAATGACAACAGCCTTGCAGACAATTTTCCTATATTTTGTGTGTGTGTGTTTGTCTTAATAGAACATGTGAATAACAAAATCTATACCTTGGCATGCACTACCCTGGCTCAATACCCTCTGTTTACAAACAAAACAAACTCGGGTCGATGGAAGTAATAATGTCGAAACTTGTGCTTAATTCTCTTGTTCTTCTGTCTGTAAGATAGAAAGAAAATAACCAAATTAAAACAAACAACTCTAAATTGTTGAGATGGTCATCTTTAATATTTTCACAGTAATAAAAAACATCACATCAATTTTCTAATTAACAATATTTTTGTAGCTGGAAGAATTCTATAATGTGTTAAAAAAAAAAGGGTAAAACAAGGAATACCTTGAACCTGGAATAATTTTGAATTATGGAAAATTGAAAACAAATCCAACTATGGAGGGTTAGTCGTGCGTGCATGGCTAAGGTTAATTTTACTTTCACAGATATTTCAGTACAAACTAACTAACCCAGCCCCATTAGCCATGCATGCATGGCTCATGCATGGCTTACCTTCTTTAATTGGGTTATTTTTCATCATAAATTTCTTATAAATTTTCAAGAATTCAAAACTATTCCACATTAAAATAATTCCTTGTAATGTTACAATATAGTCTAGACATAGTTGTAGACGAAAACTCACAACATAATATATTCTTAAGAAATGAGCAGATAGAATAAGCAAGGTTTATTTCATCATGCTGACAACTGATATTTGACAATTTGTCAATGGTGAATAACTAATAGTCAGTTTATCATGTTAATTTGATTGTCTTTTTAAACCAAAATATTTTGGTTTTTACAAATTTTCAGTTTTTTCCAAGTACATATTTGGGTTTACACATTCTTACTTATTTCATTGTGCTTTTGTTGGGCATACACTCTACATCAGTACCTTGAGCAAAGGGGTGAGTGTCTTAATTGGGATTATAATATTGCTTCTTAGAAAACTGATAAAACTAATATATTTCTGTTTGTAGGGTTGTTTAATGTACATATGAATACAGAGGGATGCTTAAATCATGTCAGGCATGTACAATGACCTTATCGGTTCAAAGATACAGAGATCCTGAGTCTGTAACATAACATTTTTTAATGATGTCCTAAATTTACGTAAATTAAAGACTTTTCTCATAATGAAAAAAAAAGGAAGCAAAAGACTATTAGACAATGCATCAAATTGAATTTCAACTGCTGATCTCTCTGAGCAATTTCCAACTTTCTCAAAAAAAAAATAGGTCTCATTCCAGTACAAACAAACATTGAAAGATGAACTATCTTGTTGTATTCAGACATTTGACCATTTGACCCCTTCAATATTTAATAGAGTAAATTTTTGTAACAAACTATAAATTAATAGTAGTTGCTTGAGTCAATAGAGAAACTGAATAAATATGTTACTGAAACATTATTTCTACTATGTATTTTCTGTATAATTTAATATAGTACTAAGATAACTAGATAAGAGATAAAGAATCAACAACAACAAGATCAAAAGAGCCAATTTCAATAAAGCACAATTGCACAATTATTGTCAGTAAAATGGGAATAGTATTGGAGATGTTTAAAGAGTACATTTCCTTATCTTATATCAATATTGGAAAAATTCAAAGAGGAATTAATATCGGAAATATTCAGAGAAATTTATATGTGTCTGCACTTTGATTTTCAAAGAGGAATTAATATTGGAAATATTTAAAGAGAAATTAATGGGTGTCTAAAGCTTTGAAAAGAAATCAATGAGCAATGGGAGATAACTCTAAATAAATAAAATTCTGTTGGTGATCATTTGGATTCTCTGAGTAAATTGAATTAAAAACACTGGTTTTAATGTGTACAATATAGACACCTAACAGTTTGAAGAATGAAATAATGGACAAAATTAACAGGTGTAACAATCATTATACATCTCCATTGCAATGAGCTGGAAATATGAAAGCTATGAGGGTTCAGAATATATGGAGGGTTGACATCTACAGCGTGTATGTTTGAGTTTTTATAGGACATTTGCATTTTTAATTGATATTTGCTCTTTCTAGAAAAAAACATGTGCTTTTTCTACTGGACATTTTGCGCTTTTTCAACATAACATTTGAGGTTTGGTGTTTGGGACTAGGGACCAACAGGTTTGACGCTGTGGAGTTAAAATCAATGTGAGCTGTGATTTGGATTTTAAATAACTTTTAAGCATGTGACTGCTAAACATTAAAATTGTAAAATTATATAGGTCAAGTAAGGTCATCCCAGGTCAGTTTTGGTTTGATACCTAATTGAGGATTAAGGATGTTTGCTTGTCATGTTTTGGGATTTTTTGTCAGATTTTTCGGAATCCTTGGGTTTTATCCATTTGAATGCCTTAACAATTTTTGCCTATTGACCCCCATTTTCTTTTTATAAATCTTTTACTTGTATAATTATAAGCCACCTGTAAAGTCTTTTAAAATCTTTGTTATTTTTAATAGTTTAAACTTAAACTAGAACTTAGAACTTAAACTTGTCAATGATAAAGCTATGAAAAATCAAGAGAGATCATTTTCCCGCCAGAATTTCAATGGCTAATATCTCAAAAACAAGCACATTGACCTATATTTTTTTGCTTTTTGGTTCCTTTATTTATCTCCTATTAATATATACTAGTGTTATGAAAAGCTTGTTATTTTGAAACTGAGCAGCAAACCTCCTTAAGAGTAGAAATTCAACTGTCTTTCAAGAGCCAGAACAAGATGACTACATAACATAGATTCTTGTCTGCCTGGATGAAGTTACGGTTGTTACTTTCATAGTACCGCGCGATATATACATGTATTTATAGGCGTTAGCGCTGTCTATGTAACGTCATGGTATCTATGTGTAAACGTCATTGTCATCCATCATCACATCGTTCATTTGTATAGATGTCTTTCTCTACTTCATATAAACACAACACATTCTATCTTATACGATCACGATAACTTGTACCCTAAAGAATTAAAAAATTTTGTACTCAAATCAAAAATGTAATGACAATTCTTTTTTCAAATAAATCTGTACTATACCTTGCATAGTTTGCTAAATACATCTCTACAAACCAAACTTATCCACCCAAGAACATCCATTATACGTAACACTGTGTTGTCCTAGTTTATTTTCTTTTTTTAAATTTCAATTTTTAGCACTGTAACAATCACATGAATATGATAAAACTTAAATAATTTGAATTTATTTTAACGCAATTGCATACTTAATCTAGAGGGCCTAAAATAGAGTATATTTTTGTTTCTTTCTTTGACAGTTTTTTTTCAACTACAAAGGTAATTTTTGTCTTCAAATCTCTTAAGCTAATCACAGAAACGAAAATCTACGATACAAAAGCATTTTTAATTTAAATGACCTTTACAGCTAAACATGAATCAAACATTACAAGAATCAGCTCGAGATCCCCCATCAGTCGTTTTCAATTGTACAACAATGGCCATTTTGTATACAGTAACAAATTTCTTTGTAATTGATAAATACGATTTATGAACAAAGGGTTTTTTGTGAAAAAAATTGAAACGCACTTTTACGATTTATTTTAATAGATGGAATTTTCACTGCAATGAAGTTAACTTTACTTTTCAGTATATTCAAAATCTCTCCTCAAAATCAAATGGCCATGTCAAAAAGAGAGATTGCTTATTTTCTGCTTTACTCTATATTAACCTACGGCAGAAATGTTTACATGGAAAACAAGAGTTTCCTATTAATATAGAAACAAAAACCAGAACCTGAAAATGAATATATGATTAAAGAGCTTTTTTATTATCAATATGATGCTGTCAGCAGCTCAAAAAAAAGTGCTTGACAAATCAGGATAAAAAAATTCAAGTATATCATCACATTAAGGGTAGTGAAATGTGTGAAAAGCAGGCCGATGACATCAACAGACATGCCAAATCTCATACAAATCACAATATCTATTGTGGATTTATTTGTTTTCGTGGGTACTAATTTTCATTGATTGTAGAAATCTGTTCACTTCTGTTACGATGAAAGAAAATGTTAAATTTGTCAAATTTAGTCTTTTGTTCTATGGGCACTGGGTGTATGAAATTGGTTTTAGTTCATGCTTTCTGACACATTTAAGTGACACATTAAAAAACAGAAAACATAACAATAGATTGTACAACTGCCAAATTTAAATAAAAGTTAATGAGTTATGTCACAAACAAGCAGATGTCCTCTAGATATCAAATTTAAACTTAACCAATCAACTTAACTTTTTTCCAAACTGGATATCTAAGAATAATCTTATATATTATATAATGACAATTTACTCTTTTTCTTTACACCAAGATTTTGTTAAATGAAATTGGATACTCTGCATTTATCATGCTTTTCAAAAATCAATGAAAAGACCCCCTTAAATTATTGAAAACTATCATACTGCATTGACAATAATATCTTGGTGTAAATTAGATACACCAAATCGGGCTAACGCCCTCATAGGTGTATCTAATACGTAAATGAGAGCGATTTCAGTTGTGTAATGCAAATTTTTAAATTTCTTATTTAAGACAACATTTGACTGTTACAGGGTAATCTTTTTTAAGGTTCGGGTGGTTGTCTGAATTGGTTAGTATGTCATCAAACCTCATATAGATTTATTGATTGATTTTTGGTGTTTTAAGGCCACTTTCAGCCCTATAATTGGCTATCTTGTGGCTGTTCATTTTTTTTAGTGGAGGTGACAGCTCAGGAGTGCCCAGAAAGAACCAACAACCTTCATCATGAAAACTGGCAATGCTATATCATTAAAGATTGGAGTCGAAAAACACCTGCCAAACTCACAACCTCAATGTTGTCAGACTTGTGTAGTAGATAAACTTAAATTAGACCATTTGTCACAGAGGCTCAAACTTCAGATAGAAAGGGGTTCAGACATAATGTCACGGAATAGAAGTTCCAACAGGAACAGATATTATGACATTGTTTATAACAAAGTTTCCTGTGGAACTTCTGTTAGGCGGAACAAATATATGTTGGCAATAAGACACACTGTCAACCCATTTCTGTATGAGGTTGGGGCCTAAACTATAATAAAAATTGATAGATTCAGCTACACTTTGCATTTTAACATTTATTAATGTTAAAAAGCTATGTGAAGCTGAGTTTATCAATGTCAATTATAATTTGGGTAAAAAAGATTGACCCTTATAAAGGAGTGTTCTGGGCAAGTTTTGTTTACAATTTAAGATCGTTTTGATGAAGCTTATATAATCTTTGAATTTTCAAACTTCTGTGTCTGATGGCCATCTTTGATGTTTGTTGAACCACCAATTTATCATAATATGAAATTCTTATGTGAGACCTCGTAATAAACTGGTACTAACTCAGGATTTGAATCAAATTATTCGTAAAAATTGAAATGATCATAATTATGATGGCAATCGAGGATTTTCAGATAGAAGCATCTTTATGGAACGACCATTTAACTTCCAAGGGGGGAAGGGGGGGTTATGGTTTTTTCCTAAAAAAATATTCTGATCCCCAATTTGATGAAAACAAATATTGTGGTCAAGCAGATGACAAAAAAAATATTCTGAATCCAGATTTTCCCCATACCTAATTGTGTTAAATTTTGAAAAAAAATAATTTGATTGATAGCATCAAAAAACTACAAAAAAAAAAATTTCTGACTCAAACAAAAAAACATAACCCCCCTTCCCCCTTGAAGTTAAATGGTTGCTCCCTTACAGGTACCTGGAGTCGGTTTCACAAAAAAACTTATGACTAAGATTGATTATATACTGAATTGTTCATGACTTACGATCAATCTTAGTCGTAAGTTTTTTTGTGAAACCGACTCCTGTACTTTAGGTATTTATATATAAATGTTTTTCTTTTATTTTCATGAATCCTTCAGTCTGCCTCATTTATTTCATGGTGACCCTGCTTTTTACAACACACCTTTTATTTACTAAAATCATGAATGAATTGACTGCACTGTCTAAATATGGAACAGTTATCAAGTTTGTCAACAAAATCATAATTACTATTGGCTAAAAGCCAATTAGTTATTGGTTCATATAGCATGTTAAACAAATTAAATGGACAGATTTTAAAATGCAGCAATCATAATAGAATAACAGGTTGAAATAAGTATTTTCTCTTAGCATTTGATTCTTTATAAACTCTTTTTTCTTAACTTTTAAAGGGGCATTAGCTACGAGATATACATGATTTTTGTTTTTGTTCAATCATTAATGAAAGTGAAATAGTGAAATAATAATTCGCTTTTAGCAACCAGTTTAGATCAATTTTGTCAAAATAAGCTAAGAAACATTGCTGATTATTTATTCACTTGCAAGTGAATAATTCGACCTAATTGAATCCGTGTTCATGTGACCTTCAATTGAACCCCTTAGCTAGAGATGGGTTACACATGGACTCGATGTGTTCACTTATCAAAAGGAAAAGAATGTCAACATTGAAAGTGAAACAAGTGTAAACCATTTGGTTGACTGATTCGATCTACAAAAACTCATTCTTATACAGGTAAAAACGATGATTAACAAATTTGTTTAACCTATAATATGAAATCAAACAGACCTAGACAAATCCAATTGCATGTGTTCACTATCTATTAATATTTCTATATTTATGTTTAGATTGCCTTATATGACCATCGGCAGTTTTCGGAGGTCACCTCGATGGCATCTAGTCTACAATAAACATGAAATGCTGATACATATTATCGAGTCCATGCATCCTAAATTGTTTATTTTAGACTTTTTATAATTTGGATATATGTTTTAGTATGTTATCAACCAAATATGAGAATTTGAGTTAAAAATCAGTGAACATGAATTTGACAGCTATTTCTGGGGTTGCAAAAGAAAAAAAAATTCACAGAATTATTGTAAGGGCACTCAAGAAAGGGCTGAAATATACTCCCCTTAAACACAGAAAAAACATATCAAAGATAATAATTGATGGCTGCTTAACATTTAGCAGAAAATATTACATTCATATTTAGGCCGAACATGAGATATGAATATTGTTCAAGACTAAACCATTTGGGTTAGGTTTTTGTCGAGCCTGCGACTTTTTTTGCAAAAGCGAGACATAGTGATCCTACATTCCATCGGCGGCGGCGTCCACAAATATTCTCTCTGTGGTTAAAGTTTTTCAAATTTAATAACTTTTTTAAACTATCCTTGATTTGTACCACACTTGGACAGAAGCTTGTTTGTGATCATAAGATAGTATTCAAAAGTAAATTTTGTTATAAAAAAAATCCTGTTTATCCGTATTTTAATTATAAAAGGACTTAGTTTTTCTGCCAGTTAACATTACATTCATTCTGTGGTTAAAGCTTTCAAAATTTTAATAACTTATTTCTTAAACTGTCCTGGATTTGTACCAAACTTGGACAGAAGCTTGTTTATGATCAAAAGCTAATATCTAGAAGGAAATTTTGTAAAAATTTATTTCCTGTTTTTCCGTATATTACTTATAAATGGACTTTGTTTTATTCCAGTTAACATTACGTACAGGCTGCAGTTAAAGTTTTTAAAACATTTATTAGATTCATAAACCTTCTTGGATTTTTACCAAACTTGAACAGAACTTCTTACAATCAAAAGATAGTATTTAGAGGAAAATTTTTAATAATTTTTTCTCCATTTTTGTTGAGCCTGCGACTAACAGCAAAAGTAGGCAAGACACTGGGTTCCGCGGAACCCTTACGAATTTTTAATTGTTTAGTCACACTTTGATAACTCAGAGCTGACAATCTTTACTCACACTTGCCACATTCTTGGGTTAGAGAACCATCAAATACCAATTGTGATGTCTTAAGTTTTTTTATTTAACCCCAGCACTTTTACCCATGATGGGTGCTTGGGTGGGTTCATTCTAAGCCTTCCCACACTCAAGGTTTTTTTTAACAATAAAGAACTGCAAATCATTTGGCAATACACAGTTGACTAAGCATTCTTTTAAAGATACATGATTATGACCTTTAAATACATGCATTATATTTTTACCAACTTTACATGTTTATGTAATATTTATGCTAATAAAAACTTATTATTTGCTATGCATGAAGCAAAGTGTAGGCGATTCTTTTCAAAAGACCGAAATATTAACTGCAATTTTTCTATCTGAAGTCAGCAAATTTTCTTTATTAACAGGAAAATTTATAAATTACACAACTCATCTTAATTTTCAACTTTTACAAGCATTTTTACTTCAAAGACTGATTTCTTTAAAATATAATTGCTAATTTTGCTCTAACAGGAAATACTTTTTGAGTACACACAAAGTGATTCAGTAAATAATCACTCTAACTGGTGAATTTTATAAATAAATGTGGGTGATTTTGGGTGACTCACTATGAAATTATATAACCCCTTGTGAGTCTTGTTCTCAGCAAACAAAATATATGATGGTGGTTATCTTTTAAATACCCAGGATGATGACAACTATGATGATGACTGATGATGGATGGCTGTTTAAAGTCCAGCAGCAAATTAAATGCATATTCAGGACAAGAACATGCTAATGTAATATGAATATTTAATATTCAAAATTGGGCTCAGCATGTCAGTCTAGTACTTAACCCTATGTACTAGACCGACATACTGAGCCCAATTTTTAATGTGCTTCATGAGGTAACAGTCCTCAGAAAGATATGCCAACCTTACCCAGAGACATTATTCTGATTCCGAGCCGACCATTCTTTGCTCTTACTCCTTAATGCTGTGTGCTTAGCTGAGAAGCAGTAAAACACAATTTTAAAGTCTTTGATTTGACCTGGTCTATTTACTACCTTAACCAAAACTTTTATCCTGATATGGGATGGACTTTTCATCCGACAAACCAACGAACAGACACAAACCAAGAAACTTAATGCCCCTCTATCTCAACAGGCCGGACATAAAAATAAATGTTAAAATCGTGCAGGAACATTAAATAAACTAAAATCTCACATAATCCTGGTATAGAGCATCACAAAATATTTAAATGATTAAATTGGTAAAAGTATATATCTTCTTAATGACAAATTAAATATAAGGATAGGTTTCTATACAAACTTATGATTAGGGTGGATTACAACTAAGCTCATTATTAAAATACCTTGTTTGACTAAATCTCTCCATGCACCCTGAAATGTTCGAGGGTCTCACGGCAAAAGTCGTTACATCATTTCTGACCCCTTGACCTCATTTGACATCACACAAAAACATAGTATTTGACGAGTGAACACAGCTTTCAGTATATTTAAGGGTGTTGTAGATTTAAAAATTTAAGTACTTGAAAAAAAATTGGACATATTTTACCCACCCTAAAATTTGCTAAACAAAAAGGAATGTTGACCTACATTGGGTATGACATTACACATTCTCTAGCTCTGAATACGGAGATCTTCAAATTATATAGCCCATGTTAAGGGTGTATGCACCTTATTATAGAAAAGTGATAGTCTTAATGTTTGTTACTGTTGTGAACCTGCTGTGTTGTCAGGCTATGAATGACAGTGTATCGAAACAAAATATCATCAACAGTGTATGAAACAAGATCTCATCAACAGTGTATGAAACAAGATCTCATCAACAGTGTAATGAAACAAAATCTCATCAACAGTGTATGAAACAAGATCTCATCAACAGTGTATGAAAGATCTCATCAACAGTGTATGAAACATGATCTCATCGACAGTGTATGAAAGATCTCATTGACAGTGAAACAAGATCTCATCGTCAATGTAATAAACAAGATCTCATCAACAGTGTATGAAACAAGATCCCATCAACAGTGTATCGAAACAAGATCCCATCGACAGTGTATGAAACAAAATCTCATCAACAGTGTATGAAACAAGATCTCATCAACAGTGTATGAAAGATCTCATCAACAGTGTATGAAACAAGATCTCATCGACAGTGTATGAAAGATCTCATTGACAGTGAAACAAGATCTCATCGTCAATGTAATAAACAAGATCTCATCAACAGTGTATGAAACAAGATCTCATCAACAGTATATGAAAGATCTCATCGACAGTGCAACAAGATCCCATTAGCAGTGTATGAAAGATCTCATCGACAGTGAAACAAGATCTCATCGACAGTGTATCAAAAAGATTTCATCAACAGTGTAATGAAACAAGATCTCATCAACAGTGCATCAAACAAGATCTCATCAACAGTGTATTAAACAAGATCTCAACTGTGTATGAAACAAGATCTCATCAACAGTGTATGAAACAAGATCTCAACTGTGTATGAAACAAGATCTCATCAACAGTGAATCAAACAAAAGATCTCAACAGAGATTGAAACAAGATCTCATCAACAGTGCATCAAACAAGATCTCATCGACAGAGTATGAAACAAGATCTCATCAACAGTATATCAAACAAGATCTCATCGACAGTGCATCAAAAAGATTTCATCAACAGTGTAATGAAACAAGATCTCATCAACAGTGCATCAAACAAGATCTCATCAACAGTGTATCAAACAAGATCTCAACTGTGTATCAAACAAGATCTCATCAACAGTGTATGAAACAAGATCTCATCGACACTGAATGAAACAAGATCTCATCTACAGTGTATCAAACAAGATCTCATCAACAGTGCATCAAGCAAGATCTCATCAGCAGTGTATCAACAAGATCTTATCAACAGTGTATGAAACAAGATCTCATCAACAGTGTATGAAACAAGATTTCATCAACGGTGTATGAAACAAGATCTCATCGACAGTGTATGAAACAAGATTTCATCAACAGTGTATCAAACAAGATCCCATCGACAGTGTATGAAACAAGATCTCATCAACAGTGTATGATAGTGTATGAAACAAGATCTCATCAACAGTGTATGACAGTGTATCAAACAAGATCTCATCAACAGTGTATCAAACAAGATCTCATCAGTTGTTTAAGTAATTTCATGGCAACTTAATCCAAGAGCTGTGGTGAATATTGATGAATATCACAGTATGACTTAATTTGACATTAGTTATTAGGGGATCTTCGTTCTTCCAAGAGATCTGACATGGCAGAAAATTTTAAGATTCTTTTCTTGCAGGACCAGGATAAACACTATATAATCAGAGAACTATTTTGCTACAAAGACTTATGAAAATAATACTGTAAATCCAGAAATTATTGCGAGGTTTTTATTAATGCGAATAATGCCACACAGTGAGTATCGTAATAATAAGAACTCGCATTCCGATATCTGATACATATATCTGTATGCAGATTTCCCTGAAATTGCTATAATTAATCTCACATTTTTCTGAATTCTACAAAAATCGCAATAATAAATGCATGCAATAATATCTGAATTTACAGTAACCTAAGACAATCTTGATTTTTGCTCTCAAACTCATCATTGAAGAAAAAACAGCAATATGAAGAACAGCAATGGAAGCAGCATTTCTGTTGAAATATGGTAAAATCCAAGTCTTTCTTAGGAAGGTATCAAATACATCTAGCCAATTGTTCCTGTGGCAGATTCAAATGTGGGCATATAGGGTTCTTTGATCGGAAAATAATCATTTTGGCATAAAATCGTATATAAGAAAAATTTAATCTGGCTGGACCATTCACACTTTATTCAGTCTTGCATCTAAGCCCTTCAGAGTGAAAATTTCATATCTTCTCTCAATTATAAAATGGTTAATTAGAGCTATAAATCTGTCGTCTCATGCTGATAAAGGGAAAGATAATATTACTTAACAAACAGATGTTAAAACACAACAAAAAAACTTTTCAGTAGAGATGATAATAAACAACTGTCCAGTTTCTGATATTACCACTCTAGGACAGGAACAATGAAATTAATTGAAATTTTGTTTTAATTTAACATTTTTATAACTAATCACGGAAATTAAATATTAAAAAGGATGAAGGAAAGTTTTTGATGCTAATATTTCCCTACAGATTGAAAAAAAATTTAATTTAAAATTTGTCTTCCTATAATTTTTAATTTGTATTACATGTTTATGTTTGTAATTAACTAAATATTCACATTTATAAATATTGATAAGTGTTGTGTATTTACTATTAATTCCTTCATGCACATTTACCACCTATTATAAAAAAAAACGAAACGTGGTATTCATCAACAAACTAACTTATAATTGAAGTGACAAATTTATTTGAAAATTTGTGTTTTCTAAGTGGTGTATCTGATAAGCTGATTTTCAATCCGACATCATTTTGATGTGATTTCTTGGGCTAAGATGTAGGACTGTTATTCAGCATTACCAACAATTACATCCAGACTCTTTTCTAACCCTATATCTGCCCCTGAATTCACATCCCTTTTCAAATATATTTTATCCATAGACATTTGCCAATTCTGTATTGCTTAAGACCATATGATCACATGTAGTTTTCATTTTTTGTTGGGATTTGTTTTGTTTATAATAACCTATTATACTGCCTCACTGATGTAATTACCTCAAATCATCATTAATTACATTGAAACATGAAAATTAAAAGCAGCTGCAGGACTTCAAACTTACAAGAAATTAACCAAATTCACATACCTTAGATTTTAATGTCCCTACATATTATCTATGACATACCCATTTTTTGCTCCATAAAAATCCATAGATAAGTTTTATGTTTTGGAAAGCAAGCAAAATTTTACATTGTGACAAATCAAGTACTATAAGAACAGATAAAAATTCAAGTACAAATGTCAACTGTCTATACTTGACAATAATAAAAATGGACTATCAGGTAAGTATAGGTCCAATTTACAGTCCCTTGCTTAACTAATAAATTCCTCCTCCTTACTCTAACTTCAAACTCAAGCTCAATCCCACTTCAGTCTCAGCTAGTTCTCATCCTCCAAACTTCCATTTCCTGTTGACGCTCTGAGTTTAATCTACATTTGATGCTCCGAGTTTTCAGGTGCCAGTCCTCCTAAGTTCTCTAACCCCTTATACTTGGTCAATCCCTTCTAAATCTCCAAAACTTTTACATAAATTAAAAACAAGGAAACAAATAAAATGCCTCGCTTGCTTTCCTGACCATTGATTTTATGTTAAATGTCTTAAGATAAAGGTTTTACTACAAGTATCACATAATCTTAACATTTTAAAGATCCATGACAATGAAGTCAAGGTCAGATAAAACCTGTCAAACAGACATGTACACCTTACAATTACTCCATACAAAAATATTGCTTATGGTAATTGAAAACAGACCAAAACACAAAAACTTAACATTGACCTATGAACCATGAAAATGAGGTCAAGGCCAGATGAAACCAGCCAGACTGACATACACCCTTACAATTATTCCATAGACCACATATAGTTGACCTACTGCTTACAGAATCTGAGAAACGGACCAAATCATGTTATTTTAACCTTGATCACTGATCAATGAAATGAGGTGGAGGTCAGGTGAACCCTATCTGACGGACATGTAGACTACAAGGAACCCATATACCAAATATATTCTTTTACTCATAAGTGAGAAATTCACATGACAAAAAAACTATAATCTTTTTTTTAGCAGTCGCTGAACCATGAAAATGAGGTCAAGGGCAATGAACATATGACAGACAGAAACTTCATAACATAAGGTATCTGCAAACAAGGTATGGCACATTCAGGTTTTCTTCCTTCTGAAATATAAAGCTTTATAAAAATAGTTTATGCCACCGCAGCCGCTGGATAGTAATACCTATGTCTCCCATACTCCGACTTTTGTCACAGGCGAGACAAAAATTATAATCTTCATGAACCTGTTGTGACAAATACAAATTTAATAGTTTTTTTTTTTTGTTTCTGCATCCTTGCCTTTCAGTTTGTTACCCGTTAACCCCTGTTGCCAATCCTTGTACTTTCAGGCTTCTGTCTGCCCTGCCCATCTCTTCTTAAACAGGTTGGAACCAACTCATCCAAATGGGATATAATAAACAGTTTAAGATAAAATATCCAAAAGGAATATAAACTTCAATATAGTGCAAAAAAAAAAAAAAGATTTTGAGACAGAATAATTAGTTAAAGGCACCTTTGTGGATGCCACTGCCTGAAATCTTGCGAAATTGAATCCTACTTGTGTCAAAATTGAGATTGTTCTGAGGGTCAAACTAGCAAATTGTTCAAGAAAGATCATTAATAAATTTTTCTTTACTATTGATCTAACTGAATTCAATTTTAAGAAATTCATAAACAAATTCCAAAATTAAAAATATTTATACTGTATAAAGTTTATATCCCATTCAGGTGATTCAAGTCCCAAACCTGTTTTATATGAACCCACAGGAAACAAAATAAAATTCTTTAAAAAGTTTTAGCAACAGCAAACAGATGGTTACAAATTAATGGAATTTATCATATTTGACTTCTACAGTAGATAAACAAACTTTCAAGTTCAATACAAATACAAACAAACTTTTCTAATTAACTCACCTGAGAATTCACAGGTGAAGACAAATCCCAATACACAAAAATACAGTGAACAAAATTACAATCAATAAATTCCAATACACAAATCAATAATCCACATCAACAAGAAAAACACAAAATAAGTCTGAAGGAGACTTGCAATGCACAAGGATTGTGCAAAATGGTGGATATATTTCCAACACCTTGAAACTTTTGTTTACAACTTGTCCAGTGCAGAACAGTGTCTCTGTATTAGAAGTTTAAAGAGCTGTGGTGAATATTGATGAATATCACAGTATGACTTAATTTGACATTAGTCATTAGGGATCTTCGTTCTTCCAAGAGATCTGACATGGCAGAAAATTTTAAGATTTTTCTTGCAGGACCAGGATAAACACTATATAATCAGAGAACTATTTTGCTACAAAGACTTATGAAAATAATACTGTAAATCCAGAAATTATTGCGAGGTTTTTATTAATGCGAATAATGCCACACAGTGAGTATCGTAATAATAAGAACTCGCATTCTGATATCTGATACATATATCTGTATGCAGATTTCCTGAAATTGCTATAATTAATCTCACATTTTCTGAATTCTACAAAATCGCAATAATAAATGCATGCAATAATATCGAATTTACAGTAACCTAAGACAATCTTGATTTTGCTCTCAAACTCATCATTGAAGAAAAACAGCAATATGAAGAACAGCAATGGAAGCAGCATTTCTGTTGAAATATGGTAAAATCCAAGTCTTTCTTAGGAAGGTATCAAATACATCTAGCCAATTGTTCCTGTGGCAGATTCAAATGTGGGCATATAGGGTTCTTTGATCGGAAAATAATCATTTGGCATAAAATCGTATATAAGAAAAATTTAATCTGGCTGGACCATTCACACTTTATTCAGTCTTGCATCTAAGCCCTTCAGAGTGAAAATTTCATATCTTCTCTCAATTATAAAATGGTTAATTAGAGCTATAAATCTGTCGTCTCATGCTGATAAAGGAAAGATAATATTACTTAACAAACAGATGTTAAAACACAACAAAAAACTTTTCAGTAGAGATGATAATAAACAACTGTCCAGTTTCTGATATTACCACTCTAGGACAGGAACAATGAAATTAATTGAAATTTTGTTTTAATTTAACATTTTATAACTAATCACGGAAATTAAATATTAAAAAGGATGAAGGAAAGTTTTGATGCTAATATTTCCTACAGATTGAAAAAAATTTAATTTAAAATTTGTCTTCCTATAATTTTTAATTTGTATTACATGTTTATGTTTGTAATTAACTAAATATTCACATTTATAAATATTGATAAGTGTTGTGTATTTACTATTAATTCCTTCATGCACATTTACCACCTATTATAAAAAAACGAAACGTGGTATTCATCAACAAACTAACTTATAATTGAAGTGACAAATTTATTTGAAAATTTGTGTTTTCTAAGTGGTGTATCTGATAAGCTGATTTTCAATCCGACATCATTTTGATGTGATTTCTTGGGCTAAGATGTAGGACTGTTATTCAGCATTACCAACAATTACATCCAGACTCTTTTCTAACCCTATATCTGCCCTGAATTCACATCCCTTTTCAAATTTATTTTATCCATAGACATTTGCCAATTCTGTATTGCTTAAGACCATATGATCACATGTAGTTTTCATTTTTTGTTGGGATTTGTTTTGTTTATAATAACCTATTATACTGCCTCACTGATGTAATTACCTCAAATCATCATTAATTACATTGAAACATGAAAATTAAAAGCAGCTGCAGGACTTCAAACTTACAAGAAATTAACCAAATTCACATACCTTAGATTTTAATGTCCCTACATATTATCTATGACATACCCATTTTTTGCTCCATAAAAATCCATAGATAAGTTTTATGTTTTGGAAAGCAAGCAAAATTTTACATTGTGACAAATCAAGTACTATAAGAACAGATAAAAATTCAAGTACAAATGTCAACTGTCTATACTTGACAATAATAAAAATGGACTATCAGGTAAGTATAGGTCCAATTTACAGTCCTTGCTTAACTAATAAATTCCTCCTCCTTACTCTAACTTCAAACTCAAGCTCAATCCCACTTCAGTCTCAGCTAGTTCTCATCCTCCAAACTTCCATTTCCTGTTGACGCTCTGAGTTTAATCTACATTTGATGCTCCGAGTTTTCAGGTGCCAGTCCTCCTAAGTTCTCTAACCCCTTATACTTGGTCACTCCCTTCTAAATCTCCAAAACTTTTACATAAATTAAAAACAAGGAAACAAATAAAATGCCTCGCCTGCTTTCCTGACCATTGATTTTATGTTAAATGTCTTAAGATAAAGGTTTTACTACAAGTATCACATAATCTTAACATTTTTAAAGATCCATGACAATGAAGTCAAGGTCAGATAAAACCTGTCAAACAGACATGTACACCTTACAATTACTCCATACACAAATATTGCTTATGGTAATTGAAAAACAGACCAAAACACAAAAACTTAACATTGACCTATGAACCATGAAAATGAGGTCAAGGCCAGATGAAACCACCCAGACTGACATACACCCCTTACAATTATTCCATAGACCACATATAGTTGACCTACTGCTTACAGAATCTGAGAAACGGACCAAATCATGTTATTTTAACCTTGATCACTGATCAATGAAATGAGGTGGAGGTCAGGTGAACCCTATCTGACGGACATGTAGACTACAAGGAACCCATATACCAAATATATTCTTTTACTCATAAGTGAGAAATTCACATGACAAAAAAACTATAATCTTTTTTTTAGCAGTCGCTGAACCATGAAAATGAGGTCAAGGGCAATGAACATATGACAGACAGAAACTTCATAACATAAGGTATCTGCAAACAAGGTATGGCACATTCAGGTTTTCTTCCTTCTGAAATATAAAGCTTTATAAAAATAGTTTATGCCACCGCAGCTGGATAGTAATACCTATGTCTCCCATATCCGACTTTTGTCACAGGCGAGACAAAATTATAATCTTCATGAACCTGTTGTGACAAATACAAATTTAATAGTTTTTTTGTTTGTTTCTGCATCCTTGCCTTTCAGTTTGTTACCCGTTAACCCCTGTTGCCAATCCTTGTACTTTCAGGCTTCTGTCTGCCCTGCCCATCTCTTCTTAAACAGGTTGGAACCTGAACTCATCCAAATGGGATATAATAAACAGTTTAAGATAAAATATCCAAAGGAATATAAACTTCAATATAGTGCAAAAAAAAAAAGATTTTGAGACAGAATAATTAGTTAAAGGCACCTTTGTGGATGCCACTGCCTGAAATCTTGCGAAATTGAATCCTACTTGTGTCAAAATTGAGATTGTTCTGAGGGTCAAACTAGCAAATTGTTCAAGAAAGATCATTAATAAATTTTTCTTTACTATTGATCTAACTGAATTCAATTTTAAGAAATTCATAAACAAATTCCAAAATTAAAAATATTTATACTGTATAAAGTTTATATCCCATTCAGGTGATTCAAGTCCCAAACCTGTTTTATATGAACCCACAGGAAACAAAATAAAATTCTTTAAAAAGTTTTAGCAACAGCAAACAGATGGTTACAAATTAATGGAATTTATCATATTTGACTTCTACAGTAGATAAACAAACTTTCAAGTTCAATACAAATACAAACAAACTTTTCTAATTAACTAACCTGAGAATTCACAGGTGAAGACAAATCCCAATACACAAAAAATACAGTGAACAAAATTACAATCAATAAATTCCAATACACAAATCAATAATCCACATCAACAAGAAAAACACAAAATAAGTCTGAAGGGAGACTTCCAATGCACAAGGATTGTGCAAAATGGTGGATATATTTCCAACACCTTGAAACTTTTGTTTACAACTTGTCCAGTGCAGAACAGTGTCTCTGTATTAGAAGTTTAAATGTCTATTCAGGTGATTGAAGAAAGAGGTTCCAAAGGGACACTACATGTAATAGTAAAAGTTTGGCTTTATGACAACTCAAACTTATTCATAAAATTTGTACTTTTTGATTTAACTGCAACCTGTTCCATTTTTACCTGAACGAAATCATAATCCTGTTCTATAAATGTGATAATTTGTATTTTGAAAGATATAAAGCATATAATTAATAATTCATTAATTCCTATAGTACAAAACACCAATATATAATACATTAACCAATTAACTGGTTGTATGATAATGATAATTAAGAATGAATGCTTCTTTTTGTAAATTTATTGGGGTGTAAAAGCTTTGACCGAAGTACATTTTGTATAAAGCGTGGAAGCGCTTCATTCTAAAAATGTGCGCACGTACAACGCTTTTACATCCCTATAAAATTACTAAAAGAAGCATTCAATACTTATAATTACATTTTTTTGCTAGGATCATGAAAACATGATTTCTATCTAGTTTTTCTTTATTTACCTGTGCACTTTATTGTGGAAGCCTGTGTCATCATGAATGTTACATTTCATTTTGAAATGATGGTTAATTTCAGAATGACGCGAGATTGCTGTTAGCCAATCAAAATAATGTATTATAATGAAACATACATGTAATGTAATTATGAATCTATGAAAATCATATTACAATGTTAAAAATAGAACTTGAATAAAGAGCTGTGTCCAGGCATGATACGCCTGTCGCTTGTTCAACGAATAAAGGTCCATAACTCCTCAATGTCATATCAGAAATTTATAAAAACTAAAGGGAGCTTATTTTAATAGATATATTGATTGATTGATTGGTGTTTAATGCCACTTTCAACACTATTGTGCTATTTTGTGGCGGTCAGTTTTTATTGGTGGAGGAAGCTGGAGTGCCCAGAGAGAACCACCGACCTTCAGTAGGAAAACTGACAATCCTAGTCAATTAAAATTAGAGTCGAGTGCACCTGCTGCCTTGTGCGGATTTGAACTCACAACCTCAGTGTTGACAGGCTAGTGATACAGTAGTTCAACTACTTAGACCACTCGGCCACTGAGGCCCCTTTTAATAGATATTAACCAGTCACCAAAGTTTCATGAAAACTGCTCAAAGCATTTTTGATTTGTCAGTAAACTAGAAAATCCCCCCTTTTTTATGAATAAAATCCCATAACTCGGAAACATAAAATCTGAAACTTATAAAAATCAAAAAGGGGCTCATGTCAATAGATATAAACAATTCCCCAAAGCTTCATGAAAATTGGTTTAAGCATTTTTGAGTTTTGTCCAACATGTTGAGGACATGGAAGGACAGACAAAGGTATTCCATTAAACGTTCCGTAAACGGGCGTATAAAAATTCTAATAGACATTTAGAAATAATGTTCAAGGTCTGTCTTAGATTAGAACAAATCCTTTGATCTTTAGAATATATTCAAACTCCATGTATATTGTTATTGATACATTTGGTAAAAACAATACTGGAATAACTATTCTACTCATAACCCATCCATCCACATTTTCCTATGGAATAATTATAACAAATTCAAAACATCTCCCTTGATGTCCTAACCTTTTTAACAAAAGTTACAGCTCTCACCAAATTTAAAGCAAGTTATTCCCCTTCTATGAAATAGCCCTTGTTCCCTGCAATTAAAAGCCTTGATGAGAAACAGACATTCCTGGATAATTCTAGTTTATATCAGATTTTTAACTTCTTAAAGTCTTTACAGGTCCAACATGCATACATCTTCCTTAGAAACTCGAAATATTTGTATATATCACAAGAATAATCAATATTATATGAGTCGGAGATTGCTCTGAACTCTCAGGGACTTGGGACTTGTTGGGCCATTAAGGACCCAGCCTCGGCAAGTGCCAAATAGACTGCCAGAGTCAAAGAAGTACCAGCCTATACTTTACCTACTTTTAATGATTGCTGTCCAATATTTTGAATTATAATTTGGGTCAAATACAAAAATACAAAATTTTGCTATATCCAGTAAGATGCTCCTAAATTATCGGTAAAATAATTCAAATGATGGGTTCCTATCAAGTTAATGTAAGCCGATAATAATCAACAGCTGATGAAAGACAAGTTTTAATGTGGATTTTTATTTGTGTCAAAGGCTACATGATCTCCTAATACAATAGATCAGCTGAGGCATAGTTGATTTAATTTTAACTTAAAAGATTTTATCAAAACCTTTTATCCATTGGTGAGGACAAGATAAAATAACATTGGGGAAAAAAACCATGAAACATAAACTGATACAGTAACAAAAGACCTATTATACTGTGAGTAATTTATTAGCGTTACTAATCAAAGGTCTGTCCTATATTGGGAATGATGAGTTAAATAGGTAGGATTAAAGGAAATCTTAGGCAGAATATTAAAGCAGAGATAATAAACTAGCATTTATAAGTTATGTATGGCATAAAAACACATCTACAGATTTAATTTGTAATCCTAGAGGAGTCAGTGCATCTCTGTTAAGTGTACTGTTGTTTATCTGTTTATCTGTTGGTCTTTTTCTTTTTTAGCCATTGCATGGTCAGTTTATTTTTGACTTACGAGTTTGAATGACTCCCTTTGGTATCTTTCGCCTCTCTTTCACATAAGATGTTCTCTTTTGGTAGTAAGACCCCATCTTTTAATTTGATGCAGAATATATCAAAAATAAATTTTAGACTTTAGAAAGATACCTCTTCATTTCTATTTCTTGCTTAGGACCATGGCATCCTGTCCTAATACATGCTAATCATTTACATTCATTCTGAACTTTTTTGTTCGTGTTGCTCAGACTTTAGTTTTCTATGTTGTGTTTTGTGTACTATTGTTTGTCTGTTTGTCTTTTTTCTTTTTTAGCCATGGCGTTGTCAGTTATTTTTTGACTTATGAGTTTGAATGACCCTTTTCCTCTCTTTTAAATAAACAGAAACTTTTGAACTAAAATTTTGTTTTAAATTATATAATATCTTATCTTTTGGTAAACGAGGCTAATCAGTTTCATACCTGAATTTTCCATAGTATTTCTATCAGATTAAACCATGTTAAATTTTTAATGTACAAAGGGAGATAACTCAGTAACAAACTGAGCACTAACCTTGTAATACTCATCAGGAATAAACAAGACACAAAGTCCTTTCAAAGCCATAATAATTCCTTTAATATTATTTAAGTGCAGTGTTTTGAAATGTGTAATTCTTTAAACTTCAAATTCTACTACATTTGATTAAGCTTATCATTTATAATCTTCCAAGAATTCCACTATGATCCTGTAATATTCTTGAAAATGACTACACCATGAAAAAGGAATTAATTGCATAAAGTGAGTTACTGAATTTACTTCAAATGACAAATTCTAAATTGCATTTTGCCGAAAGCTATCCTATCGCAAATTTCGCAATGCAATAATAAAAACATCAAAACAAATTCTGAATTTAAAGAATCTCCTGAAGACAAGTATATTTTTAATTTATATTTAGTTATTACCATGTGACATGAAGTAATGATTCTCCTGACAGTAAACTACAAGCTATTTTTTTTTACATAATTCATGAAGAATTCTTCTGACAACATCAAAGTATTGTCTTTTAACTTTTCTATTGATTAATTCATCCCTTCAGTTTCCATTTTTTATGAGCTTAGATCTGCATTGATGTGTACATTTTTGCTCTAAATGATGCAAAAGGCTGAGTCACTTGTCTGAGACTCAAGGCAATTGTGAGATTGGAGTTCCTGTATATAAATGATGCAAAAGGCTGAGTCACTTGTCTGAGACTCAAGGCAATTGTGAGATTGGAGTTCCTGTATATAAATGATGCAAAAGGCTGAGTCACTTGTCTGAGACTCTAGGCAATTGTGAGATTGGAGTTCCTGTATATAAATGATGCAAAAGGCTGAGTCACTTGTCTGAGACTCACGGCTGTTGTGAGATTGGAGTTCCTGTATATAAATGATGCAAAAGGCTGAGTCACTTGTCTGAGACTCATGGCTGTTGTGAGATTGGAGTTCCTGTATATAAATGATGCAAAAGGCTGAGTCACTTGTCTGAGACTCACGTCTGTTGTGAGATTGAGTTCCTGTATATAAATAATGCAGAAGGCTGAGTCACTTATCTGAGACTCAAGGCAATTGTGAGATTGGAGTTCCTGTATATAAATGATGCAAAAGGCTGAGTGACTTGTCTGAGACTCACGGCAATTGTGAGATTGGAGTTCCTGTATATAAATGATGCAAAAGGCTGAGTCACTTGTCTGAGATTCAAAGCAATTGTGAGATTAGAGTTCCTGTATATAAATGATGCAAAAGGTTGAGTCACTTGTCTGAGACTCACGGCTGTTGTGAGATTGGAGTTCCTGTATATAAGCGATGCAGAAGGCTGAGTCACTTATCTGAGACTCAAGGCAATTGTGAGATTGGAGTTCCTGTATATAAATGATGCAAAAGGCTGAGTCACTTGTCTGAGACTCACGTCTGTTGTGAGATTTGGAGTTCCTGTATATAAATGATGCAGAAGGCTGAGTCACTTATCTGAGACTCACGGCTGTTGTGAGATTGGAGTTCCTGTATATAAATGAATCAAAGGCTGAGTCACTTGTCTGAGACTCACGGCTGTTGTGAGATTGAGTTCCTGTATATAAATGATGCAAAGGCTGAGTCACTTGTCTGAGACTCACGGCTGTTGTGAGATTGGAGTCCTGTATAAATGATGCAAAAGGCTGAGTCACTTGTCTGAGACTCACGGATGTTGTGAGATTGGAGTTCCTGTATATAAATGATGCAAAAGGCTGAGTCACTTGTCTGAGACTCACGGCTGTTGTGAGATTGGAGTTCCTGTATATAAATGATGCAAAGGCTGAGTCACTTGTCTGAGACTCACGGCTGTTGTGAGATTGAGTTCCTGTATATAAATGAATCAAAGGCTGAGTCACTTGTCTGAGACTCTGTTGTGAGATTGGAGTTCCTGTATATAAATGATGCAAAAGGCTGAGTCACTTGTCTGAGACTCACGGCTGTTGTGAGATTGGAGTTCCTGTATATAAATGATGCAAAAGGCTGAGTCACTTGTCTGAGACTCACGGCTGTTGTGAGATTGGAGTTCCTGTATATAAATGATGCAAAAGGCTGAGTCACTTGTCTGAGACTCACGGCTGTTGTGAGATTGGAGTTCCTGTATATAAATGATGCAAAAGGCTGAGTCACTTGTCTGAGACTCACGGCTGTTGTGAGATTGGAGTTTCTGTATATAAATGATGCAAAAAGCTGAGTCACTTGTCTGAGACTCACGGCTGTTGTGAGATTGGAGTTCCTGTATATAAATGATGCAAAGGCTGAGTCACTTGTCTGAGACTCACGGCTGTTGTGAGATTGAGTTCCTGTATATAAATGATGCAAAGGCTGAGTCACTTGTCTGAGACTCACGGCTGTTGTGAGATTGGGTTCCTGTATATAAATGATGCAAAAGGCTGAGTCACTTGTCTGAGACTCACGGCTGTTGTGAGATTGAGTTTCTGTATTTAAATGATGCAAAGGCTGAGTCACTTTTCTGAGACTCACGGCTGTTGTGAGATTGAGTTTCTGTATATAAATGATGCAAAAGGCTGAGTCACTTGTCTGAGACTCACGGCTGTTGTGAGATTGGAGTTCCTGTATATAAATGATGCAAAAGGCTGAGTCACTTGTCTGAGACTCTAGGCAATTGTGAGATTGGAGTTCCTGTATATTATGGAAACAGAAGTTTACCAATGTTCAAATCTCATCAATGGATTGAGAAGACAAATCAAGGTAACAAACTTAAACTGAGGGAATCACATGACCTCAAAGGAGCGAGACCTGGTGTGTCCACAAAGTCAGCATCTCCTGCTATGCATGCCTCAACCACCATGCAATTCATCACTCAGTCAAAAAATCACAATCAGGAAGTCAGGACACATCGTTGGTAAATTTAGAGATTAGACGACTTTTCTGGTATCTATAAGATCTATGGATGTAACAGCTTTCCCATCCTTAACAATAATATGGATTGAGTAACTTATGTTGTTGAATGGTTGCTGTCTAATTGCATGATCTTTAATTAGCCTACACTTTCTTTGTTTTTTTAATAAATGGACGGACAAGGCGATTGCAACATACTCACCCAGCCCTGAGTACTCCAAGAGTGGGAGTATAATAATGATGGATACAGAGCTCGAATGATAATTGGGAAGTGGATGACTGATACAATGTCATCTACACACCAATGATCTGTTCTTTCAAAAGCACTTGAAATGTGGCAGAAATTCTTCACTATACAAAAACATTTTGATCTCATGTAGTGCTGGTCTCTCCATTTCTAAAAAGTATATTTGCCCATGTGACCACCATGGTATCTAAATAATAAAACATTTAATGACCATTGATGGACAATAGATTTTCCCATATGAGGATATGGTTTAATGAAAAAAATCTCATTAACAACAATCTGGACAAAAGCCATGTCAAATTAAATACAAATGGGTGGCGTGGCATGAAAAAAGATATTACTATTGAAGGATTAGTTGGAAAGCATTTTGTAGCTAATTGGATTTTTCTAATTGAAACTCTTATCATTCAAGAACCACTAGATAATATCTATAAATCAAGTATTGAAATAACAAGTGAATCTGTGAGCTACTGCTCACTAATGATACCCCCGCCCGCTAAAAGAATAAGGTAAACAGGAAGTTGTTGAGTGATGAATCTGAAAACACATCACAAGGTAGAGCTGACTCATATAAACCCTGAAACCAAATTTCAGAAATCCTTGTAATGTAGTTCCTGAGAAAAATGCGACAAAAATATTCATGGGATGGACTCACGGACTGATGGACTCACGGACGGACGGATGGACGGATGGATGGATGGACGGACAGACAGAGGTAAAACAGTATACCCCACTTTTTAAAGCGAGGTATAATTATTACAATTAATATGCCTATTTTAATTAATATTCCACCTAGTACAGGGTTGAATCTATCTTATTTTGTGCACATGATCACACAAAATGTGAAAAGGCATCCCCTTTTTACCATCTTGTTATAGGTCTACTCTAAGTCATAGAAAGATGGTATGTGGTATATCAATTTGACACAAAATCCTTCACACACTCGACAGAACTCAAAGGAAAGGAATTGCCTTTTCATTGATGTTCTCCATCACTAAGTCACAGTGAGGCCTTCAGCAATCATAAACAGAGTAAAACCTCACACACCATTGCAATATCAAGATGTTCCAGTAGCAGAGTTATTTGCTCTATTTTAATAACACTTACAACTGTGCATTGAAGAACATATGCGTAGGAACTATTTTGTTTTAAATATGTATTACTTTCTAGTTATTTTTTTGACCGGGCCCGATTTGGTGGTGCTACATCTTACAAAGTCTATGCAAATCATTTTGAAAAAATTTCCCTCAAATCCGTGCTAGGGGCCATCTTAAAGTTGCAGTGAAGTGAGGGTTTCTTTTTGCTCTGTGTTGAAGGCCTCACTGTGACTTTGAGAGGAAGAACAGCAATAAAAGTGCTGTTCCTTTGCTTTTGTGTGTTTTATTCTGTGCATGTACTGATTTTGAGTCATGGATGGATACCCCATATCCTTTGTTTTTCTATTATGCAAAATAAATTATCAACAAATTACAGAAATCTAACAAATACTGTCATATTTTCCATGACTGCATAATTTTGGCTCAATCCTTTTGTTGCACATTTATAAATCTTGGACACTTGAAAGGTACTATAAGATTTGAATATTGAAATTACTTTTATAAACGTAATTAATTACAAATCCCCTAATTCAATGATATGTCCACTAAAAAACTTTATACTGTAAACCAACTAATTTTTCAGGAGCTATTTATTTTTGCAACTTTTGCAAGATGAAAAAATAAGGAGGACATAAATCATCATGAATTTTACAAAATAAAATCTTCCCTTACAATAATACATCAACAAAGTTAGGAAAATCACAAAAATAAATCCTTGGGAAGTTGGCAAGTTGGTTTAAATGGTAATAAAAGTATCTGTTGGTCTACAAAATACAGGAAGGCAGTTAATCAACAGTCAAAGACAAAACTATATATATGATCCAGATGCCTTTTACTTTATGAAGACACTTGTCAATGAATATCCCATAACAGACCTTACTTCTTAATGTTTAATTAAGCATGGATAATGAAAAGATCAATTGCTACATCATTTTAAGTTATCAGACTGGCCAAGATCAAAGGAGAGAAATTAACAGGATAATGAAATTGACATTAAAATCAGAAATATAATTAAGAAATACAATCCAATAATTGTCCATCAAGGAAAAGTATTGTTTTATCAAGAATTTTGTCAATGGTAATTGTGGGCAGTAAGGCCTGTACAATGACAAAGGAAGGGAGGATCATATTTAATGAATACTGGCTGTTAAACATGAACATGATCTGCATGTACAATCTGGTTGAGACAGAAGATGGTGACTACAGTGCAATGCGGCAAGACAAGTATGACATTCCCCTTACAGAAAACATTGTGCTGGGAAATTTCTATTGAATGTTGGCTTTAGAATATAAAAAAATTTGTAAGGGTTCCGCGGAACCCAGTGTCTCGCATACTTTTGTTGTTAGTCACAGGCTCAACAAATATGGGGAAAAAATTATTAAAAATTTTCCTCTATTTTTTTTATTGTAAGAAGCTTCTGTCCAAGTTTGGTAAAAATCAAGGATGGTTTATGAATCTAATAAATGTTTTAAAAACTTTAACTGCAGACTGTTAACTGGAAGAAAAACTAAGTCCATTTATAAGTAATATACAGAAAAACAGGAAATAAATTTTTACAAAATTTCCTTCTAGATACTAGTTTTTGATCATAAACAAGCTTCTGTCCAAGTTTGGTACAAATCCAGGATAGTTTAAGAAAGTTATTAAAATTTTTAAAACTTTAACCACAGAGTGAATGTAATGTTAACTGGCAGAAAAACTAAGTCCATTTATAAGTAAAATACGGGTAAACAGGATTTTTTAACAAAATTTACTTCTGGATACTATCTTATGATCATAAACAAGCTTCTGTCCATGTTTGGTAGAAATCCAGGATATTTTAAGAAAGTTATTAAAATTTTTAAAACTTTAACCACAGAGTGAATGTAATGTTAACTGGCAGAAAAACTAAGTCCATTTATAAGTAAAATACGGATAAACAGGATTTTTTTTTTTACAAAATTTACTTCTGGATACTATCTTATGATCATAAACAAGCTTCTGTCCAAGTTTCGTAGAAATCCAGGATAGTTTAAGAAGTTATTAAAATTTCAAAAACTTTAACCACAAAGTGAATATTTGTGGACGCCGCTGCAGCCGCCGACAGAATGTAGGATCGCTATGTCTCGCTTTTGTGACAAAAGTTGCAGGCTCGACAATAAGGAGAGGTGGTATGATTGCCAATGATACAACTATCCACCAGAGCTGAAATAAGTGGATACAAGCAATTATAATGAGAAAGTCTGTACCTTATAGTCAGCTATAAAAAGGCTTCAATATGAAAAATGTGAAACAATTCAAAAAATAAAACATAGCATATAATTTATAACAAAACAATTTACAAAAAACAAATATGACAGACAAGAACCAACCACAACCACTGAACTACACGCTCCTATGATCTTGGGTTCTTGACCGTGGAGCATATACCAACATTCTGTGTCCACAGTTCATCACATTTGGAACACTGGTTACTGCAACTGTAATTGGCAGAGAAGGATGCGGTTATTTTTCTGCTTGATAAAATACAGAAAAAGAGGTTTCTAAGTCCCATGTTGGACATTATTGGAGTTGATTGAAGAATAGTAAAATAAGAGTCTGTCTTTAAAGATGGTTGAGAATTTCTTACAACTGTGCATTGAAGAACATATCGTAGGAACTATTTTGTTTTAAATATGTATTACTTTCAGTTATTTTTTTGACCGGGCCCGATTTGGTGGTGCTACATCTTACAAAGTCTATGCAAATCATTTTGAAAAGAATTTCCTCAAATCGTGTTAGGGGCCATCTTAAAGTTGCAGTGAAGTGAGGGTTTCTTTTTGCTCTGTGTTGAAGGCCTCACTGTGACTTTGAGAGAAGAACAGCAATAAAAGTGCTGTTCCTTTGCTTTTTGTGTGTTTATTCTGTGCATGTACTGATTTTGAGTCATGGATGGATACCCCATATCCTTTGTTTTTCTATTATGCAAAATAAATTATCAACAAATTACAGAATATCTAACAAATACTGTCATATTTTCCATGACTGCATAATTTTGGCTCAATCCTTTTGTTGCACATTTATAAATCTTGGACACTTGAAAGGTACTATAAGATTTGAATATTGAAATTACTTTTATAAACGTAATTAATTACAAATCCCCTAATTCAATGATATGTCCACTAAAAAACTTTATACTGTAAACCAACTAATTTTTCAGGAGCTATTTATTTTTGCAACTTTTGCAAGATGAAAAATAAGGAGGACATAAATCATCATGAATTTTACAAAATAAAATCTTCCCTTACAATAATACATCAACAAAGTTAGGAAAATCACAAAATAAATCCTTGGGAAGTTGGCAAGTTTTAGGTTTAAATGGTAATAAAAGTATCTGTTGGTCTACAAAATACAGGAAGGCAGTTAATCAACAGTCAAAGACAAAACTATATATATGATCCAGATGCCTTTTACTTTATGAAGACCCCCCCCCCCCCCCCAATAATTGTCCATCAAGGAAAAGTATTGTTTTATCAAGAATTTTGTCAATGGTAATTGTGGGCAGTAAGCTGTACAAAAAAAAAAAAAAAAGGGGGGGGGCATGTACAATCTGGTTGAGACAGAAGATGGTGACTACAGTGCAATGCGGCAAGACAAGTATGACATTCCCTTACAGAAAACATTGTGCTGGGAAATTTCTATTGGATGTTGGCTTTAGAATATAAAAATTGAAGGGTTCCGTGGAACCCAGTGTCTCGCCTACTTTTGTTGTTAGTCACAGGCTCAACAAATATGGGGAAAAAATTATTAAAAATTTTCCTCTAGATACTATTTTTATTGTAAGAAGCTTCTGTCCAAGTTTGGTAAAATCAAGGATGGTTTATGAATCTAATAAATGTTTTAAAAACTTTAACTGCAGACTGTTAACTGGAAGAAAACTAAGTCCATTTATAAGTAATATACAGAAAACAGGAAATAAATTTTACATAATTTCCTTCTAGATACTAGTTTTTGATCATAAACAAGCTTCTGTCCAAGTTTGGTACAAAACCAGGATAGTTTAAGAAAGTTATTAAAATTTTAAAACTTTAACCACAGAGTGAATGTAATGTTAACTGGCAGAAAAACTAAGTCCATTTATAAGTAAAATACGGATAAACAGGATTTTTTTAACAAAATTTACTTCTGGATACTATCTTATGATCATAAACAAGCTTCTGTCCATGTTTGGTAGAAATCCAGGATATTTTAAGAAAGTTATTAAAATTTTAAAACTTTAACCACAGAGTGAATGTAATGTTAACTGGCAGAAAAACTAAGTCCATTTATAAGTAAAATACTGATAAACAAGATTTTTTTTTACAAAATTTACTTCTGGATACTATCTTATGATCATAAACAAGCTTCTGTCCAAGTTTGGTAGAAATCCAGGATAGTTTAAGAAGTTATTAAAATTTCAAAACTTTAACCACAGAGTGAATATTTGTGGGCCTGCCGCAGCCCCGACAGAATGTAGGATCGCTATGTCTCGTTTTGTGACAAAAGTTGCAGGCTCGACAATAAGGAGATGTGGTATGATTGCCAATGATACAACTATCCACCAGAGCTGAAATAAGTGGATACAAGCAATTATAATGAGAAAGTCTGTACCTTATAGTCAGCTATAAAAAGGCTTCAATATGAAAAATGTGAAACAATTCAAAAAATAAAACATAGCATATAATTTATAACAAAACAATTTACAAAAAACAAATATGACAGACAAGAACCAACCACAACCACTGAACTACACGCTCCTATGATCTTGGGTTCTTGACCGTGGAGCATATACCAACATTCTGTGTCCACAGTTCATCACATTTGGAACACTGGTTACTGCAACTGTAATTGGCAGAGAAGGATGCGGTTATTTTTCTGCTTGATAAAATACAGAAAAGAGGTTTCTAAGTCCCATGTTGGACATTATTGGAGTTGATTGAAGAATAGTAAAATAAGAGTCTGTCTTTAAAGATGGTTGAGAATTTAGGAGGGATGAAATTCTAAAGAATTCAAAGATTTTGGCCAATTAAAATGGCCAGACATCCTTACACAATACTTTTGTATTCAGACCTCAGTTTACCACCAAATTTGCCTTAATTTTCACAGTAACTTCAATTTGTTAGTAAATGATTGAGAAAAAACATTGAGTTCAAATTTCAAGAATGTGAATAATGTTTCTTTTAATTCGTTCCTTTTACTGACTTTCTTTAATTTTTCCTAATATTTCCTGCACTTAAATGACGATAAAACAACCATAAATATTAATGGTAACAAATGTCCAGCGTCCATTTATAGCCAGAAGAATAACATGCAACACTTATTTTATGACATGGTGAAAAAATTCTCTTAATGGACGTGAAGATCAATTAACAGTAAAAAGCTTTAATTTGATAACATTGTTTGATTGTCACATGCAAAGAGGTCAGTGTCAGGTCATGGCTCTTCTTAGGATGTGGGATGTGCTAGGTAACTTTGTTGTATAGAATCTTTGAAATGGGATATAGGGCACTGATTGTACGAAAAGTGGTGGTGAAGAGTTTTTTTAGGGGAGGGGTATTCTATGCAATGTATGAGAACAACAATTATTGACAATAGACAAAGAGTCTTGGGAAATGCACCAAAACATGAAACTGCAGGCACAATATAAAAAATGAAAACAAAGCTTTATAAATTTCATGCATCAGTAGCGCTTTTCTGAATTTACCTTCATCGGGAATGCTTAAAGCCAAATATTTCAGAAAGCCAAGGATGTATAAGAACCGAAACAAGTTGAAGACCTATATGACCAAAAAGGACCTAAAAAATTGCCAAATCCATCTATGGTCAACTTTGGCTGAGGTAGTTGAAACCTTAGTTTCTTCATAATTTCTTAATTTATAAACGGACAACATTAGAAAATTCATGGGATGGACTCACGGACTGATGGACTCATGACGGACGGATGACGGATGGATGGATGTGACGACATGATTTCAGAGGTAAACAGTATACCAACCACTTATTTAAAGCGAGGTATAATTATTGTAATTAATATGCCTATTTTTTAATATTCCACCTAGTATAGGGTTGAATCTATCTTATTTTGTGCACATGATCACACAAAATGTGAAAAGGCATCCCCCTTTTTTACCACCTTGTTATAGGTCTATTCTAAGTCATAGAAAAGATGGTATGTGGTATATCAATTTAACACAAAATCCCTTCACACAATTGACAGAACTCAAAGGAAAGGAATTGCCTTTTCACTGATGTTCTCCATCACTTAAGTCACAGTGAGGCCTTCAACATGCAACATACAGAGGAAAACCTCATATCAAGATGTTCCAGTAGCACCAATTAAAGCAGAGTTATTTGCTCTATTTTAATAATACTTACAACTGTGCATTGAAGAACATATGCGTAGGAACTATTTTGTTTTAAAAATGTATTACTTTCCAGTATGTTCTTTTTTGACCGGGGGCCCGATTTGGCGGTGCTACATCTTACAAAGTCTATGCAAATCATTTTGAAAAGAATTTCCCTCAAATCGGTGTTAGGGGCCATCTTAAAGTTGCAGTGAAGTGAGGGTTTCTTTTTGCTCCATGTTGAAGGCCTCACTGTGACTCTGAGATGAAGAACAGCAATAAAAGCCCTGTTCCTTTGCTTTTTGTGTGTTTTTTTGCTGTGCATGTACTGATTTTGAGTCATGGATGGATACCCCATATCCTTTGTTTTTCTATTATGCAAAGTAAATTATCAACAAATTACAAAATTATCTAACAAATACTGTCATATTTTCCATGACTGCATAATTTTGGCTCAATCCTTTTGTTGCACATTTATAAATCTTGGACACTTGAAAGGTACTATAAGATTTGAATATTGAAATTACTTTTATAAACGTAATTAATTACAAATCCCCTAATTCAATGATATGTCCACTAAAAAACTTTATACTGTAAACCAACTAATTTTTCAGGAGCTATTTATTTTGCAACTTTTGCAAGATGAAAAATAAGGAGGACATAAATCATCATGAATTTTACAAAATAAAATCTTCCTTACAATAATACATCAACAAAGTTAGGAAAATCACAAAAATAAATCCTTGGGAAGTTGGCAAGTTTTAAGGTTTAAATGGTAATAAAAGTATCTGTTGGTCTACAAAATACAGGAAGGCAGTTAATCAACAGTCAAAGACAAAACTATATATATGATCCAGATGCCTTTTACTTTATGAAGACACTTGTCAATGAATATCCCATAACAGACCTTACTTCTTAATGTTTAATTAAGCATGGATAATGAAAGATCAATTGCTACATCATTTTAAGTTATCAGACTGGCCAAGATCAAAGGAGAGAAATTAACAGGATAATGAAATTGACATTAAAATCAGAAATATAATTAAGAAATACAATCCAATAATTGTCCATCAAGGAAAAGTATTGTTTTATCAAGAATTTTGTCAATGGTAATTGTGGGCAGTAAGGCCTGTACAATGACAAAGGAAGGGAGGATCATATTTAATGAATACTGGCTGTTAAACATGAACATGATCTGCATGTACAATCTGGTTGAGACAGAAGATGGTGACTACAGTGCAATGCGGCAAGACAAGTATGACATTCCCCTTACAGAAAACATTGTGCTGGGAAATTTCTATTGGATGTTGGCTTTAGAATATAAAAAAATTCGTAAGGGTTCCGCGGAACCCAGTGTCTCGCATACTTTTGTTGTTAGTCACAGGCTCAACAAATATGGGGAAAAAATTATTAAAAATTTTCCTCTATTTTTTTTATTGTAAGAAGCTTCTGTCCAAGTTTGGTAAAAATCAAGGATGGTTTATGAATCTAATAAATGTTTTAAAAACTTTAACTGCAGACTGTTAACTGGAAGAAAAACTAAGTCCATTTATAAGTAATATACAGAAAAACAGGAAATAAATTTTTACAAAATTTCCTTCTAGATACTAGTTTTTGATCATAAACAAGCTTCTGTCCAAGTTTGGTACAAATCCAGGATAGTTTAAGAAAGTTATTAAAATTTTTAAAACTTTAACCACAGAGTGAATGTAATGTTAACTGGCAGAAAAACTAAGTCCATTTATAAGTAAAATACGGATAAACAGGATTTTTTTAACAAAATTTACTTCTGGATACTATCTTATGATCATAAACAAGCTTCTGTCCAAGTTTGGTAGAAATCCAGGATATTTTAAGAAAGTTATTAAAATTTTTAAAACTTTAACCACAGAGTGAATGTAATGTTAACTGGCAGAAAAACTAAGTCCATTTATAAGTAAAATACGGATAAACAGGATTTTTTTTTACAAAATTTACTTCTGGATACTATCTTATGATCATAAACAAGCTTCTGTCCAAGTTTGGTAGAAATCCAGGATAGTTTAAGAAGTTATTAAAATTTCAAAACTTTAACCACAGAGTGAATATTTGTGGATCGCCGCCGCAGCACCGACAGAATGTAGGATCGCTATGTCTCGTTTTGTGACAAAAGTTGCAGGCTCGACAATAAGGAGATGTGGTATGATTGCCAATGATACAACTATCCACCAGAGCTCAAATAAGTGGATACAAGCAATCATAATGAGAAAGTCTGTACCTTATAGTCAGCTAAAAAGGCTTCAATATGAAAATGTGAAACAATTCAAAAATAAAACATAGCATATAATTTATAACAAAACAATTTACAAAAACAAATATGACAGACAAGAACCAACCACAACCACTGAACTACACGCTCCTATGATCTTGGGTTCTTGACCGTGGAGCATATACCAACATTCTGTGTCCACAGTTCATCACATTTGGAACACTGGTTACTGCAACTGTAATTGGCAGAGAAGGATGCGGTTATTTTTTCTGCCTGATAAAATACAGAAAAAGAGGTTTCTAAGTCCCATGTTGGACATTATTGGAGTTGATTGAAGAATAGTAAAATAAAGAGTCTGTCTTTAAAGATGGTTGAGAATTTAGGAGGGATGAAATTCTAAAGAATTCAAAAAGATTTTTGGCCAATTAAAATGGCCAGACATCCTTACACAATACTTTTGTATTCAGACCTCAGTTTACCACCAAATTTGCCTTAATTTTCACAGTAACTTCAATTTGTTAGTAAATGATTGAGAAAAAACATTGAGTTCAAATTTCAAGAATGTGAATAATGTTTCTTTTAATTCGTTCCTTTTACTGACTTTCTTTAATTTTTCCTAATATTTCCTGCACTTAAATGACGATAAAACAACCATAAATATTAATGGTAACAAATGTCCAGCGTCCATTTATAGCCAGAAGAATAACATGCAACACTTATTTTATGACATGGTGAAAAAATTCTCTTAATGGACGTGAAGATCAATTAACAGTAAAAAGCTTTAATTTGATAACATTGTAAAGAGGTCAGTGTCAGGTCATGGCTCTTCTTAGGATAAGGGATGTGCTAGGTAACTTTGTTGTATAGAATCTTTGAAATGGGATATAAAGGGCACTGACTGTACGAAAAGTGGTGGTGAAGAGTTTCTTTTTAGGGGGAGGGGGTATTCTATGCAATGTATGAGAACAACAATTATTGACAATAGACAAAGAGTCTTGGGAAATGCACCAAAACATGAAACTGCAGGCACAATATATAAAAATGAAAACAAAGCTTTATAAATTTCATAGTAGCGCTTTTCTGAATTTACCTTCATCGGGAATGCTTAAAGCCAAATATTTCAGAAAGCCAAGGATGTATAAGAACCGAAACAAGTTGAAGACCTATATGACCAAAAAGGACCTAAAAAATTGCCAAATCCATCTATGGTCAACTTTGGCTGAGGTAGTTGAAACCTTAGTTTCTTCATAATTTCTTAATTTATAAACGGACAACATTAGAAAATCAATCTCATTAGTGAGGCATTCCAAAACTAGTAAATGCATAACATCATTAGATACCTTAGAAATATCGTTATTACATAGTAATGTCAAATATTTCATATTTCCTTTCCTATCTTGAGTAGATATATTGATAACAGAGTAGTAGGAGTGGGAAAGGAAGCTCAGCCCTAATTCTCATCATATTATCAAGTGGTGTTTATAGATTATTTTTTACAAAAATTTAAAAATTGATAACTACACCTACTGTCATCTTTAAATGTTTACTCCCAATTCAAATGACAAATATTGAAACAGGAAATTACTGTGTATATATATTTTAAAAGCAGATATTTTACTTGAATATTATGTTTCATTTAATTATAAGGAACACATTGAAGCAATCCACAAAAGTTATTACTAAATCATTGCTTCAACAATATCAATGAAAGTTTTCCTAAACTATCTATGATGGTAAAAGATACCAACAGGTCACCCACCCCATTTTAAGGTCCACTCTGCACATCTGTATATAGTTTACACTACAACTTTAATAATACATGTTTGATAAACTGAAATTATAATTTTTGAATTTTTTGGAAAATCTTACTTGATAAAAATTATGTTTTGAATCTGATTTTTTTAACAGCCATTTAGAACCTTAACTGTATCAGCTAAGGACCTGTTTTTTAAAAGACTTATCAACCATAAAGTACAAGTGAACTTTGTTGGCAGTGATGGATTTAGGAAGGCAGTAGAGGGTGTTCCCCCCTTTTGATCGGAAACAAATATCATTTTTGGCATAAAATTGTCCAAACAAATTAAAAATACTGTTCTGTATATATTCAATTTTTTTTTTTAATTAAGGCCACCATTTAAAAGAACCTGGATCTGCCCCTGGTTGGGTTTCTGTCACAATCATGTTTACCTATTTTTAAGTCACCGTTTTATACATATGCATTTTAATAACAACAAAACAAATCCCCACTACCACATATCCTTCCTCCTGAATCAGAATAGAGAACAGCTTGTCTCAATACAGATTGATTAACTAGATAGTATTTCACCATGTCAATATGTTAGTTATTATTACACAATGATTAAAGCACAGAGAAATGGCCCTTTAAACACAACTATTGTTTATGTATTGATCTAAACACATCTCTTTTGTAAATATCTAATCTACTATTATTGATATAGTTTAGTGATGAAGATTGAATACTAAAAAAAACTTAACAAACATGACTTTTAAATCAGATACAATAGCCTTGAATAGATCAGGAGGGGACTGTGAGCACCTTCCATTTCCATGGCCAAATCTGTATGAAATTAAATCAGTGAAGATGTCCACAGAAAGTCACTTATTAACATAACAAGACAAAACTGGTACAAGTTTTCCAATGTTTCTGACTTCAAGAGTAGACCATCATAAACATGTTTAACCCCGCCACATTTTTGCGCCTGTCCCAAGTCAGGAGCCTCTGGCCTTTGTTAGTCTTGTATTATCTTTACTTTTAGTTTCTTGTGTATAATTTGAGTTTAGTATGACGTCCATTATCACTGAACTAGTATATATATATTTGTTTAGGGGCCAGCTGAAGGACGCCTTGGTGCGGAATTTCTCGCTGCATTGAAGACCTATTGGTGACCTTCTGTTGTTGTTTGTTCTGTGGTAGGGTTGTTGTCTCTTTGACACATTCCCCATTTCCATTCTCAATTTTATCATTATTGGTACATAAAATGTACATAAAAACAGTAATCACCAAAAGTACCCCTCAGTACAACAGACTACTGCAACCACTGTAACACCCACCAACTCCTTTATAGAGCTCATAATTTCTTGTATCAAAGTGGTCTACAGAATAGTTTGTTTTCAACTTCATGACAAACATTTTGAACATATCTGCAGCAATTGAAAAGTACATACAGGGATAACAACTTGTCAGTTTTATGATAGTAAAGGGTCAAGCTTTCAATGACTGCAAATGAAGTTTTCACAAAGATACATGTTGTTCATTAGACTTTACAAAGATTATCATTACTTTGTGATACATGAGAAAATATTTTTGAAAAGTTAAACCAGATTTAGGCTCACAAATGCATCTACAGCATGTGTATATGATTAACATTGTAAGTACTGCTGCAACCTAAACAGTTATGTCTTCAATTTCAACTACTGCTGCAACCTAAACAATTATGTCTTCAATTTCAACTACTGCTGCAACCTAAACAATAATGTCTTCAATTTCAACTACTGCTGCAACCTAAACAATTATGTCTTCAATTTCAACTACTGCTGCAACCTAAACAGTTATGTCTTCAATTTCAACTACTGCTGCAACCTAAGCAGTTATGTCTTCAATTTCAACTACTGCTGCAACCTAAACAGTTATGTCTTGAATTTCAACTACTGCTGCAACTTAAGCAGTTATGTCTTCAATTTCAACTACTGCTGCAACCTAAACAGTTATGTCTTCAATTTCAACTACTGCTGCAAAACCTAAACAGTTATGTCTTCAATTTCAACTACTGCTGCAAAACCTAAACAGTTATGTGTTCAATTTCAACTACTGCGGCAACTTAACAGTTATGTTTTCAATTTCAACTACTGCTGCAACCTAAGCAGTTATGTCTTCAATTTCAACTACTGCTGCAACCTAAACAGTTATGTCTTCAGTTTCAACTACTGCTGCAACCTAAACAACTAGATATCATTGAAATGGGAGCCATCTCTGTGGGCCCCGCTGTGAATAATGTGTGGTAAAAAATTTGTATCTTAATCAATGGACATGGGGTTGTCAACTGAAACCAAAGTTTTTGACCTTGACCTTTGACCTAGGAAGTTGTACATAAATTATGACACACCCTCTGGTGTTGGTTAATATACATGTCAAGTATAAACTTTGAAATCATAACGGTTCTCTAGATACAGAGTGGACACAATTTGTTACGGACAGACGGACAGACGGACGGACAGACTGATCACTATAAGGCATCCGCCATTCAGCAGGGCCCTAATTATGTCTTCAATTTCAACTACTGCTGCAACCTAAACAGTTGTGTCTTCAATTTCAACTACTGCTGCAACTTTAACAGTTATGTCTTCAATTTCAACTACTGTTGCAACCTAAACAGTTGTCTTCAATTTCAACTACTGCTGCAACATAAACAATTATGTCTTCAATTTCAACTACTAGATAGTTATGTCTTCAATTTCAACTACTGCTGCAACTTAACAGTTATGTCTTCAATTTCAACTATCAATTTGAAAAACAGCAATAAAAGCACAAGGAAACTTTATATTGCTTCCAAACAGCACAACTCTCTCAAAGTAATGGAGAAGAAGGAATATGGTATTTTAATTGATGTCATAAAATCCTTATACACTGACTATGACCAAAAGTAAAACCAAGGAAACAGCAATATTGATTTTACCAAAAAAATACAGCTAAAAAAGGATGTCTGAAGTGATACTATTAGCAAAACTTGATTTCCTATTAAAAAGTTAGCCTTTACTAATATCCCGTGTGGTCAGGGTTTCAAGTGGACATTTGGACACTTCACAGACATGATTTCATTTTCCATACATTTCAATCAAGCTATTTTATAAATTTGATCAAGTATGAAATAAATTGTTCACATGGCAAAGGACCACTTCTTGGAATAAAAGATTATTCTAATCAACAAAACTGGGTGAAAATTAGGTTCAGCCATGAAATGACCTTTTTGTCAAGTTTGCAAATTGTAATCACTTGACCTCCTAAGACCTCAGTTGTGCTGGACATGGCTTGCAACAAGACAAACAGTGTTGGAGGTTGGGCAGAAAATTAATAATGTCTTTCCACTGGGAAATTTATCAAAGATAATTCTATCCTTAAATTGTCAATTTCGTCTGTTTTAATTGCCTGTTATTGAAGTATGGGTCTGTAAAGAGATGCTCTAAATGAAATTTCTGAGGTCATTTAAGGTTCCAAAATGATCTTAGACACTTTAAAGGTGAGCATCATATAATTTTGATAGTACATACAAATCAGCTGAATTTAGAATTCAAACAAGTAAATGTGTCCATAGGACACCTGGTGCCTGGCTTAAGTCACTATGTCACTATCATGTGTCCATGTTCAGTGAACTGGGAAAATTGGGGTCAACATCATAAGTTGGCCTAAAATTTTAAAAAGTTTACATCATAATAAACATGTGTAATAAATTTCAAGTTGATGTGACCACAACTTTATGGTTAATAACTACTAGGGATTCATTTATTTTAGTGCATATCAATTTTTGTGGATTGAGAAAAACTTGCATTTTCGTGGATATTTGATTTCGTGGTTATGCCAATGTCTGTATACAAGCCTTTACAAAATTTGTAATCTGTAAAACATTTTAATTCGTGGTTCGCCTGTACCCACGAGTCTCACAAAAATGTGAATCCATGGTACCTTAAATTTTGTTAACCTGATACCTACACATTCATTCAGGTGAATGGAAGGACGCACAGAACAGAAAACATAATGTCACCTTACAACTGTAGGCGGGGCATGAAAATGATAATCAACCTTAATGTTAGTGTATAAAATGTCTGTAGGCATGCATGCATTGCTTATGTACAAAATGAATATCACATTTTTGAAATTGCTATTTCTTAAATGTTAACCATGTTCAGAGTCCTAGCAGAATCTATTTTTTTTTATCTTTTTATTAATTTTTTTGGTGAATTTACAGCCCCTAGCTTTCAATATATATATATATATTTAACTGTGTGCTTATGAAATGATGAGGACATTCACACATTTAAATGATTTCTTTTCCTTGTGATTAAAGTGTTAACCTGACCTTCACTACATCAGGTGAACAGACCTAACATCAAATTCAATACTTCACTAACTACTTAGGCCAAGAAAACAGTTCATAAGCTTTTAATTAGCTTCATTTGTCTGCTTTGTAGTTCATTTATAAGTAAAGACACCTAAGACCATTAAAGAAAACAGGCATCTTTTACTAGCCAAGGCACATTGAACATATTAAGTTACGTTTGACATTTGAGAAATAATTATTTACGTATTGTGATATATGTGGATTTACTTGTATCATACAGTCATATAGTTATTAGAAAAAATGGAGGGGGAATGTAATCTGCCAACATCCCTCAGAGTTCACCTAAAATGAGTAAAATGTAAAACACTTACTGTGGTATACAAATACAAAAATTCAAGGATTATAAATACCCTTAAGATATTATTATAATGTAATGCAAGTAATACCAATCAAAAAGTTTTAAGTTGAATAAGGTGGATTGCATTGCACTTCTGACCTACTATACAATAAACCACCTAGTCAAATCCTCCTTTTTTCTATCATAGCAGCAAAGTGCATGTAGGGGAGGTCAGTTAAGGGAATAAGCTCCCCTACATGTTGATTGGAAAAAATATCATTTATTGTCATAAAATTGTACCAAAAATATTTGTCTCGCTCCACTCATCTTAATTTTCACTTGCACACATTTATGTTTCTCCTTTCCTCCAACCCTGGATCCATCATGCCCTCCCCCACCCCTCTTTCCAAAATAAAACAATTACCTTGAATGTATCTGATAAACAGCTGAGAGACTTTTTCATCTTTTTCTTTGGTGGCTGAATGTTCAATAAAGTACTCCATCTTCTCCGTAAATTCTTCAGGGGCATTTTCACCAATGTTTTTAATTCCAGGAAAATTCATGAATGTTTCAATATAAAATGTATCCACTTTGATGATCAAAACTCCATAAAGAATTAATATAATCTGTGCATCATCAAAATTTGTAAAATTGATGTTTCAAAGTTGAGTTCTATCAATTTTAATGTATTGATACTAATCTGTATAGCTTATTTCAATGTCGGTGTAATAATCATAACATATAATATTCTATTTAATGTTTATCCATAGCATGCATTCATTGATAAAGTCTTTCTGGGAATCACTTTCAATTTTTTAAAGTAATTATTTCCATGTGGCTAACTTTTACATCACAAAACTGTACAAGTGTAAACAAGTGGCACTTTGCAATGCTTGTCAATAAACATGCCTTGATTGATTTAAGTTCTTCAAGGAATCACTTTTAAATTTTCAAAATTAATTATTTCCACATGTGGCTAACTGACACTATACGATTGTACATTAAGTGTATTAGTGGCACATCACATTTCACTACTAGGTCAACTTCCTAATTCAAGCTGAGAAATATATATCAATTTTTCAGAAAATAACAATCGTATTTTTATCAGGTTATTACGATTACAAACTGTTACTATTTTTTGAAACAATATGTTTTTGTCATTATGTAAAAACCACTATAACTCTTATGAAACTATCTATATTAACCTGTTCAACAGACTTCACAAAAAGTATCAGTAAGCGGTATTTTTTTCAATAGGTTATAAGTCAATGTTTCCGTTATAGTTTGTCATACTTCAAAGTATTGAATTCTCTAGAATGAACTAATTGTTCCCGCTTTGCCTTGAACTAATTGCCTTCCTGTCTTGTCACATAAAGTCCCTTAAATACTTCAGTTTTTGATTGCAGCTTTCATATAGTAGGAAACTGTGAATGAAAGAAATTTAAATATTGAAAAAATCCGTAGTTTTTGATTGCAGCTGAATCATATTAGGGGGAAGCTGTGAATGGAAGAAATTTAAATATTGAAAAACCTGTAGTTTTTTATTTCAACTTTCATATTGGGGGAAACTCAGAGAATTAATGGAAGAAATTCAAATATCGAAAAAATACCAGGCTGTCATTGCAAGTTACTAAATAATGGATGTGGATCGATTGTTCACCCGGGACCTAATATTTTTACCATGGTACCATAAAACTATGTTTTGCCATGGTGTTATCTGAATGGATTTTATAATAGAATGTTTTATAAATGTGGTGCTATAATTTGAGGGAATCAGTCCTATTTTCTAATCCCTGAATGCGATGTGATATGAATATACTTGGGAATTAAGACACTGGAATCAATATTTAAGTTTATATTCAATTAAAAGATTAAAAGCGTTGTTTTTGGTAAAACAACTTCCCCTGAATCCTTCAGGAAGTATAAAATCAGAAATCCAAGATTTTTAGTCTCCTCTTATGTTTCTTTCATAGCATGTTTGAATTTCTCAAAAATATACCGTTACTAATCAAAATTGATATTATTAATCATCTTACATTTCCGCATAAGTGTACTATAAATAGACAAAAATACTTGAATGTTAATTATCTAATATTTATATTTATTTCAAGTTTTCCTATGATTAACACTTTAAATTGATAGTAAGTGTTACATCAGCTTAAAATACAGTGGTGCTTTCTGTAATACTTGAAAAATGTACTGTCATATTTTTTCTGATAAACCCATCTATATGGTGACATCATTACCTCAGGATATCGACCATAAATTAATATTTCTTTCAGGGGCGGATCCAGGATTTTAGGTTAGGGGCGCAAAGTTAAATTTTTGAGGTAAAATTATCGAAATATTATTTATTAAGTTGAGGACAACCCATGCTTTGCAAATTTTAGGGGGGCGCCTGGATCCGCCCTGTCTTTTTTCTTTTCTCAAATTAATAGCAAAAACTTGAATTATAATTGCAATAACTTAAACAATTGTCTCATATTACATTTTCAGTATTTTATAAATGATAAAAGTGGAATAGTTATTTTAAATATGGAAATAGAAATTGGTAGATGGCAATGGTTTACTAAAGGTTAAAAGTTTTCAATATCTTCACTTATTAGCTTCTATGTATAACAGCTGTCATCCTAAATTATGACCTTATTTAAGTTGTAAACCCTGGATCCACCATGCCTCCCCACCCCTCTTTCCAAAATAAAACAATTACCTTGAATGTATCTGATAAACAGCTGAGAGACTTTTTCATCTTTTTCTTTGGTGGCTGAATGTTCAATAAAGTACTCCATCTTCTCCGTAAATTCTTCAGGGGCATTTTCACCAATGTTTTTAATTCCAGGAAAATTCATGAATGTTTCAATATAAAATGTATCCACTTTGATGATCAAAAACTCCATAAAGAATTAATATAATCTGTGCATCATCAAAATTTGTAAAATTGATGTTTCAAAGTTGAGTTCTATCAATTTTAATGTATTGATACTAATCTGTATAGCTTATTTCAATGTCGGTGTAATAATCATAACATACAATATTCTATTTAATGTTTATCCATAGCATGCATTCATTGATAAAGTCTTTCTGGGAATCACTTTCAATTTTTTTTAAAGTAATTATTTCCACATGTGGCTAACTTTCTACATCACAACACTGTACAAGTGTAAACAAGTGGCACTTTGCAATGCTTGTCAATAAACATGCCTTGATTGATTTAAGTTCCTTTTAAATTTTTCAAAATTAATTATTTCCACATGTGGCTAACTGACACTATACGATTGTACATTAAGTGTATTAGTGGCACATCACATTTCACTACTAGGTCAACTTCCTAATTCAAGCTGAGAAATATATATCAATTTTTCAGAAAATAACAATCGTATTTTTATCAGGTTATTACGATTACAAACTGTTACTATTTTTTGAAACAATATGTTTTTGTCATTATGTAAAACCACTATAACTCTTATGAAACTATCTATATTAACCTGTTCAACAGACTTCACAAAAGTATCAGTAAGCGGTATTTTTTCAATAGGTTACAAGTCAATGTTTCCGTTATAGTTTGTCATACTTCAAAGTATTGAATTCTCTAGAATGAACTATTTGTTCCCTTTGCCTTGAACTAATTGCCTTCCTGTCTTGTCACATAAAGTCCCTTAAATACTTCAGTTTTGATTGCAGCTTTCATATAGTAGGAAACTGTGAATGAAAGAAATTTAAATATTGAAAAATCCGTAGTTTTGATTGCAGCTGAATCATATTAGGGGGAAGCTGTGAATGGAAGAAATTTAAATATTGAAAAACCTGTAGTTTTTTATTTCAACTTTCATATTGGGGGAAACTCAGAGAATTAATGGAAGAAATTCAAATATCGAAAAAATACCAGGCTGTCATTGCAAGTTACTAAATAATGGATGTGGATCGATTGTTCACCCCGGGACCTAATATTTTTTACCATGGTACCATAAAACTATATGTTTTACCATGGTGTTATCTGAATGGATTTTATAATAGAATGTTTTATAAATGTGGTGCTATAATTTGAGGGAATCAGTCCTATTTTCTAATCCCTGAATGCGATGTGATATGAATATACTTGGGAATTAAGACACTGGAATCAATATTTAAGTTTATATTCAATTAAAAGATTAAAAGCGTTGTTTTTGGTAAAACAACTTCCCCTGAATCCTTCAGGAAGTATAAAATCAGAAATCCAAGATTTTTAGTCTCCTCTTATGTTTCTTTCATAGCATGTTTGAATTTCTCAAAAATATACCGTTACTAATCAAAATTGATATTATTAATCATCTTACATGTACTTTTCCGCATAAGTGTACTATAAATAGACAAAATACTTGAATGTTAATTATCTAATATTTATATTTATTTCAAGTTTTCCTATGATTAACACTTTAAATTGATAGTAAGTGTTACATCAGCTTAAAATACAGTGGTGCTATCTGTAATACTTGAAAAATGTACTGTCATATTTTTTCTGATAAACCCATCTATATGGTGACATCATTACCTCAGGATATCGACCATAAATTAATATTTCTTTCAGGGGCGGATCCAGGATTTTAGGTTAGGGGGTACAAAGGTTAAATTTTTTTGAGGTAAAATTATCGAAATATTATTTATTAAGTTGAGGACAACCCATGCTTTGCAAATTTTAGGGGGGCGCCTGGATCCGCCCTGTCTTTTTTCTTTTCTCAAATTAATAGCAAAAACTTGAATTATAATTGCAATAACTTAAACAATTGTCTCATATTACAATTTCAGTATTTTACAAATGATAAAAGTGGAATAGTTATTTTAAATATGGAAATAGAAATTGGTAGATGGCAATGGTTTACTAAAGGTTAAAGGTTTTTCAATATCTTCACTTATTAGCTTCTATGTATAACAGCTGTCATCCTAAATTATGACCTTATTAGTTGACGCTAATTAATAATAATGTTTTGATTATTTGTGGATTCACAAGGGAATATTAATCACTTGATAAATATGCTGAGAATTCATAATATTGTCCAATAATTTCTATTGTAATCAATGTCATTATCCGAAAGATGAATAAATTATTAGTGGACTTTAAGTGCTTGGTTTTTAATGGAGGAAGCAAGAAAGGAATAAGAATAAAATAAAAAACAATCTGGAATCATAAAGAAAAATATGTTGTGATACAGTCCAACAAGAAACATAAAAAAACGCCAAGACCAAATTTATTTTAAATATCAAAAATATAAATAAATTTCAAAAGGATGCAATTAACTGAAGCAGTTAGAAAATCAGTCTAAAAATGTCTAAGTTCAAATGGAGCCTCTTGACTAATAAAGCATTCATATGAGTTGATTAAAAAACAGTAAATAATTTCTTGGCATTTATTTCAAAAATTTAAATACCATGACCAAATATTTTTTTTTAAAGGATAATAATTTAGACAAACAAACACTATAAAGATACACAAATACTATAAAAGCCGATTGATTCCTATGAATCAATTTTCACAAAAATTTCATTCATTAAATTCTTATGATCACTGATGTTTTTGCTATTTAGTGCTGCGACTATTACATTTAGAGCCCATACTAATTGTCACAGGCCTTTTATCAGTAAAGCTTAAGTTTCATTGACTATGTCTTGCTTAAAACCCTTTCAAACTTGTCAAATGTAAATAATTCCAATAAAATCTTAACTTTTTAAATGACTAAAAAATAAGATGTTCTAACCATAAATGTTCATTTCATCTGTATCCAAAATTGACAAACACATGAAAATGACAATGAACACAAAGAGCTGTGTTAATGAATAATTCCTTGTGTGAAATATCAATTGGAAACAAAATGTCCCTAGCTGTTCAACGTCAAAAAGTTAAAATAAATATTCAACCAAGTGACAAAGCACAATTTATTGTATAGAATTTTGTCTTCTTCAAAAGCTTCATTTAATTAATTTAACGATTGTATGGCTTTTCAAACAAACTAAATTGCTAATAAAATTTTTAGAATAGAGTAAATTCTACATTCTTGCCTTCAGTATTTCAAGCTTGCTTAGTAAAATAATTCCTTCTGGTCCTGTTGTTGAGTGAAAGAATGGCCAAGAAAAATGTCAGGTGAAATATTTAGCCTTTGTGTCAGTGAGAGTAAACACTGGTCAAGTTAAAGATGTCACCCTTATCAAATTTTATTTACTTACTTACAAATTTAATTGCTGTAGCCATTTGTTTTAAGGAAATTTCCCTAATACCACTGAATATCTTATTTAAATTTATGAAAAATTTGCATTTTTAAATTATTCTAATCCTGCTTTATATAAAATAAAAGAAAACATATTAAAATAGTATACTATCAGATCAACCACCTGTTGTTATGAATAAAAATCTCCTAATTAACTCCTGATCCAATTAATTATTCGGAAATATTGCACAATTTAAAATCTGATACAGCACATCTGTGGTCCACAAAATGATAGATATAATATTCAATATTTTGCTCAATATAATGCACCAAAATTAATAAAGATTAAAATTCCATACTTCAATTATTAACTTAGATTCTGCTTCATGCTGATCTGAATTTCCATTCCATGTTGATTTCAAATTGGAATACTTATCAAAATACACACAAAGAAGACACTGATTTTAACCAATACTAAATTATGAAATACATAAATATGTCTATTTCATTAAGTCATGTGACACTATTACATCTGTAACATTATGAAATTTTACATTTTCCTTAAATAATTGACAACTGACCATGTCAATTGCACTTGTAAAACTAATAGGATATCATAGTCATGATTATTGGAAAATATGCCTTCATATGTATCCAGAACCAATAATTTCTTTTCAATAAATAATTTATACAAACAAAATTTTCACAATAATCTGTAAACGATTCTTGATGGCTTTACCAATTAACCCTCTAATATCACAACTGACTATTAGATTTATTGACCAATACATGATGACCAAAAAACCCAATTAAAAACAGCCAATGAAAATTCTTTAGGAGAATATGGGAGTATTATAATAATAAAAATAAATCAATGGACCTTACCTGAATAAAAGTGTGAAGTTATCAATTACTTTTGAATTTTACAACTTGATAGTAAAATGATACTAATCTCATTTGTCTCAGGTAAAAAATCTATAGCTCTTTCTGATGATACCTTTATATCTTCTTGAATCAAAATAAAATTCAATAACTTCCTAACTACATTGTCTAGTCCTCATTAATAAATTCAGATTTAATTGGAAATTTATTATAGCATGTTTTTGAACTTTTCCGCAGTCATTGTCATTTTTTTTCCATTGGAAAAATTAAGTCATGAAATTATTCAGTTTAAATTTTAAGGTGATTTTTTTTCAGCTAAAAAAGTGAATACATGACAAATTTAATAGTATTTAGAAAAAAATCATTCTCGATGAACAGTGTCTCTAGAAATTTCAAGAGTAAACATAACAGGTGTTACTAGTGGAGCAGGAATTGCTGACCCTTCCAGAGCACCTGGAGTTACTCATTATTCTTCCGTTTTCTGTGGACTGTTTGTCCATGAATGTCTTTTAAGTCTAGATATTGTTGGTTTTTCTTTAATTTTGATAAATGGTTTTTGATTTTCAGCCTCAGTACATTCTCCCCCTTTTTTTATACAAATTACAAATATCAATTGTCCACTTAGGACTCTATCCCTTAAGAAGAGATTGACTAAATGATCAAAATTAGTGCTCAATGAATTTATCCCATAAAACAAATCATTGTGAACGATTACAAGACAGAAGAAATACTTTCCTTTTGTAGAAAATAAATAACGTAATAAAAATAAAAATCCAAATACATTGTAGCACATTATAAATCCAAAATTTTCTTAAATCTGAACAAAACTGCAGTATATAAACTATATACAATTTTCTCCAACATTAAATGTTTTAAACACTACATACTATAACCATTTATATTGCTGATTGACAAATGGTAATTTTATATCAAAATATTTAATATTCTTCTATTATAGTATGATAAATATTTAACTTAGTTGTAACAAATTTTTAAATGATTAAAACATCTATAAATTCTTTTGCTTTGTTCAAATCAATTGATACATTTATACAAATTGTTAAAATATTCTTTCTAACAAATGAATCGTAAACCCCTTTGAATGGACTAAATGAGGTCTGTTTCCAATGATAGACAACCCTGCTAGCTGCATTTCAAGTACATCACTATGCTCAGAAGAAGTACTTCTGTTGTGATATTCTGTAATTTTAAAAGGTATCGTAGTAGATGTGTTAAATACATATGCACTTCAAACCAGTTTCATCCAGGACCACCCCTATTACATGACATAATACCTACTTGTATCTTTTGTTATCTAAATGTTCTCGTCCTGAACATACATGAAAGTTTTGCCACTGGACATAAAGCAAACCACAATCAATCAATCTAAATCAGTTCATTTTATGTTGCTTGGTAAACTTCTTGTACACAATGTGTTTACAATTCCCAGGTAGTGTATTTTATAAGATGAGGAAATACAGATGTAAAATCAAACCAAAAGGGACAATTTAAGGCCCACAACATCACATGATATCTTCTAAAGAGAGACACCACAATATTTCAGTCAGTCTACTGTAAATTCAGAAATGTTTGTGTGCATTTATTATTGCATTTGTTGAACAAAGGACAATGCAAGATTAGTTTTTACCATTTCGGGAAATGTTATATACAAATGATGCTATCAAAATCGAAAATGTAATTTTTCATTTTTACGAAACTTATTATAAAAGAGAGGCGAAGATACCAAAGGGACATTCAAAATCATCAGTCGAAAATAAACTTACAACACCATGGCAATAACATTGCTATTTTAGCAATGATTTTTTTTTAACATCGCAAAAATTTCTGATTTTACAGTAAATAATAATAATAGAACTCTGTATGCATAATCAACTGGATACAGATACATTATACCTTGGAGCAACCCAACATGTTAGTCTAGTACATACTAAGGTAATGCCATGTGACATATAATGCTTTCCTCCAGAATATGCATGTAATATTTGCCACAGGTTGTATTAAGCCTCAATCAATCAATGGGTTATAGCTTATTATACTGAGCCACAAATTTAAATTTATAAAGATTTTACACTAATGAACTAACAAGAACCTGTAATTCAGCTGTTGTTGTTGGTTGCTTGCTGTCTATCTTGTTTGATTTTTGTAAATTGTTTTGTTATAAATCAGGCTATTGGTTTTCACATTTTGTCATGGAGCCTGGCCTTTTGTAGACTTTAAATAGTATATGATATGGGTTTTGCTCTTTGTTGAAGGCCATACACTACGTTGAGTAACCTATAGTTGTTATCACCCTCGTCCTTTGGTGTCTGGTAGATAGCTGTCTCATTATATATAATTATCAATCATACCACATCTCCTTAAGTTAAATATTTGTTAGTTCAATGCTTAGATCAAAAACTAACAGGGAAAAAAGAAACATTTATTGTAATTGTTTTTAAGAATAAATAGGGAATATACTTAATGAACCAATTAATTGGATTCCAACCAGTCCTCTCATATACAGCTAATCATATTAGATGTTACATAACTATGTTAACAATAACAATATAGTATTCACAATCAATAAAAGTAGCTTTGAAATCAACATTAAGAATCAATTTCTGATTAAAATATATTCTATAGGATGCACTTGTACTGTATAAGCAAGGTACCAAAAGGATACAGATCTTGCTATTAAGTGGACGCCAAAAGGATACTTTTACTTACTGTTAAGTAAGGATGCAATTGGATATATTTCAAGACTGTTAAGGTATAACACTTAAATTGACATACCCACGAAATCCACAAAATTGAACATCTGTCTATTGCCGAGGACTTACATTGTCGAGTAATACTGCCCTTTAGATGTCTTTAGGTTATCTATGTATTTGGGTTACTGTTTCAATGATGTATACCTCACATCTCCTTTTGTTTATGTGTGTAAAATCTATAGGAGTTACAGGGTAAAACATCAATATACCTCACATCTCCTTTTGGTATGTGTAAAACTATAGGAGATACAGGGTAAAACATCAAGGAAGCAACATTGAAATATCAATTCAAGAAAGACTGACCACACTTTGAAAAAAAAATTATTGAAAACATCTTAATATAACTAGAGGCTCTCAAGAGCCTGTGTCGCTCACCTGTATTTACTGATGCTTTGGAAATCATGTAAAATAAGGTTAAAATCATAATTAATAGTATTAGATATTAGATATTATAATGATATCTAAGATAATAACAAAAACTTCAAAATTTTGTAAAATTACTAACTCAGGGCAGCAACCCAACAATGGGTTGTCAGATTAAATCTAAAAATTTCAGGGCAGATAAATCTAAATCTGATGAACATTTTGCCACCTGTCAGATTTGCTCTAAATGCTTTAGTTTCAGAGATATAAACCAAACACTGCATTTTACCCCTATGTTCTATTTTAACCAAGTTGGCCATGATGGTTGGAAGGCAGGGTCATCGGACAAATTTTTAACTAGATACCCTAATAATGATTATGGCCATATGGTTAAATTTGTGTCAGTAGTTTCAGAGAAGAAGATTTTTGTAAAGATTACAAAATTTACGAAAAATTGTTAAAATTGACTATTAAGGGCAATAACTCCTAAAGGGTCGACTGACAATTTTGGTCATGACAACTTGTTTGTAGATCTTACTTTGCTGAACATTGTTGCTGTTTACAGTTTATCTGTATCTATAATAATATTCAAGATAATAACCAAAACTGCAAAATTTCCTTAAAATTACCAATTCAGGGTAGCAACCCAACAACAGGTTGTCAAATTTGTCTGAAAATTTCAGGGCAGATAGATCTTGACCTGATAATCAGTTTACCCATGTCAGATTTACTCTAAATGCTTTGGTTTCAGAGATATAAGCCAAAATCTACATTTTACCCTATGTTCTATTTTTAGCCATGGCGGCCATCTTGGTTGGTTGGCGGGTCATCGGACACATTTTTAAACTAGATACCCTAATGATGATTGTGGCCAAGTTTGGTTAATTTGGCCCAGTGGTTTCAGAGGAGAAGATTTTGTAAAAAGCTAACGACTACTAACGACGACGGACGACGACGGACGACGACGACGACGGACGACGGACGCCAAGTGATGAGAAAGCTCACTTGGCTTCGGGCCAGGTGAGCTAAAATGAAATGTGGTATGATTGCCTGAATGAGACAACTATCCACCAAAGTTTAAATGAAGTGGATTTAAGCAATCTTATAGCCTTTAACAATGAGAAAAAAAAAACATACCGTATAGTCAGCTATAAAAGGCTCTCTCTGATAACTCTGATAACTACTACAATATCAAACTATACATTATCAATCTACTATCAATCTACTACAGATATCAAACTATACATGTGAATACTCAGATAACTTAACAACATTATCAGATATCAAACTATACATGTGAATCCACTCTGATAACTATCAACATTATCAATCTACTACAGATATCAAACTTAACGTGAATCCACTCAGATAACTTTACAACATTATCAATCTACTACAGATATCAAACTTACATGTGAATCCACTCAGATAACTTATCAATCTATCATCATTATCTACTTATCTACTACAGATATCAAACTTAACATGTGAATCCACTCAGATAACTTATCAATCTACTAATCAAACTTAACATGTGAATCCATTAACACAACATTTTCATTATCTACTAGGTATCAAACTTAACATGTGAATCCACTCAGATAACTTACAACATTATCAATCTACTACAGATATCAAACTTACATGTGAATCCACTCTGATGACTTACAACATTATCATTATCTACTACAGATATCAAACTTAACATGTGAATCCACTCATAACTTACAACATTATCATTATCTACTGTAGATATCAAACTTAACATGTGAATCCACTCTGATGACTTTGTTATGAAATTAAATTCACTGACAGCAAATTGAATCAATCCCCTTTATATATCCAAGTTAATGTATCTATCCACTATTTATATCAAACTTTATATGTTACTCCACATATGAATTTAAATCAGCCAATATGAAGATTCACATTTTCTGTGTACTTTCACATAACGTTTTGATGTCTTTTGTCCATTTTGGTACTTGCTTGGCTCACACTTGTAACCCAACATTTTGGATTCATATTTTAAATTCAAACAGGATATCAAAATTTATTTCCTCTGAATTTCACTTTTTTTTCACCCTATATTTTCTTATTCTTTTCATGTTACCACTTCAAACTGTATCACTCAGATATTGTAGAGCTTTCATATATATATGACAAAAAAAAAAGTTAAAAACTTGTGGCAATTGCAATGTTTCAGAAATTTTTTGAAGTATCTAAGAGTTAAGCCAATTATACTAAAGTCTGATTCAACACAAAATATATGATCACCTAATTCACATGTCTCCAAATCATGTTCTTTTAAGAAATTTTTATATCTTTAGATCTAAAATATTCAACACCAAACAATCATTCTGGTTAAGTAAAATGATCACCTGTTTGCTAAAATATTCTGCTAGCCATTGTGTTGCACTATTATCTGAGTTCACATTCATTCTTTTTAGATTTCTATCATCATGATATGAATAAATCCTGCATTAAATTAATGAATATTCATAATGTAAGGTGTTAAAAATGATAAAAAGTTCAAACATATTTCTCTTTAAGTTCAGAGTATCACTACCTACAAAGGAAATGATGGGGTAGGTGAGCTGGTCCAGCACCCCCTTATTTCCGAACATATGATTGAGTTTACTGCTAAAACCCTGAACCCCTCCCCCTAGTTTTTGGCTGGCCTTCTTTGTCCTCTATTTGAAAGTTCTGGATCTGCCACTGATTTCAGTCAGTTTCAATGAATGATGACGGAAATGTCAGAAAAAGAGGGAAAATGCAATTGTTTATCATTACTTTACCATAATCAGGGATTTTCATAAATCTTATCAAATGAAGGCTTTAACAAAGGATCATTCAAATGAAGGGATAAAAAAAATAGGCAGTTGAAATGTTGCATTCATTTTTAATATATATATCATTTATAACTCTACTGTCGTATACTGAATAAACATTACTTATTGCAAAAATTTTATTCTTATTTAATCTCTGACTGCAGAGAATCAAAAGTATGAAGTCTGAACTAATAACTGGATAATCAAAAGATTTTTTTGTCACATCAGATGAAACTTTGAAATATTAAAACCTTCAAAGAACCTGACAATTATCAAACATGCAGCCCCACAGCTAAAATAACATTCAAAACAAAAGCCAGCATCTGTATCATGTCACCAAGTTCATGTCATTAAAAAACAATCAATAACTGATAAAACACCAGGTAAAAACACAGGTAACAAGTTCTAACAATAAACATGTGATAAATCTGCTTCAGCTGACAGTTTATTGTTATCTGCTTGCAACATTATCCCTTGAAGGTGAAATAAAAATTGATTTTTCACACTGATGCAAGGCCCTCAGATGAATTAGGATGCAACAAATCAATGCATTGTCAATGTATGCATACAACTGCAACACCTGATTAAAGAGATAAAGCTTAGTAACATTCAACTGCCTGTGATTCATGTGGAAAATTATAAAGATTTTTACCTAGGTTCAGGACTTTCAATAGAATATTTTTAAAAGGTATAAAGAGTTATAATAGCAGCCATGCAAACAATATCTTTGATTTTTATTCAAAACTAAAAAAAATTAAAAGTGTTATATAGTTTTTTTCTTGAAATTCTTTAATTTGATGAATAAAAACAACAAAAAGTTAATTCTCATTCAACTTCTCAAGCATTTGTAAAGATTTGAAAAAGTTCAAGTTTTCCAGATGCACAAAATATAATAACCTCTCAAAATTTATATCAGTCTGAAAAGTAGGGATGCACTAAATAGCAACTATGTCATTATGTAAAAAAGTTTTTTGAAAGTTTCTTTTTAGTAACTTAAGATCGTTTTCAATACAAGATGTCTATCCCAATTGAAGATTATACTGTAGTTTATGATTTTAGGGCAATATTCAGGTTGTTTTATTTTCCCATTTGTCTTGCCAACTGATTTGGATATTCCTCAAACATCAAATTTAAAGACAAATTAGGAGATATCTTTCAAGATTTCATCTTAATTACAAAATTAGAAAAAATAAACCCCTTTTGAAATTTTAAAGTATTGCAAAAGTCATTGTATTGCTATGGAAAAACCGAAAATAAATTTGAATAAAAAAAAGTAAAAAAAGAAATTGTACCACACAATTAGCTAATAATTATTGTGTGATATTTCATTGAAATCTCAGTTTTAGGGTTCAGAGGAGTTTCCTGATACAAAGTGCAGACAGAAAAACAAATAAGCGATTGCTCAGATGTCTGCAGTAAGTGAGTGTTTTATTAGGACTTTAATCCAGGACTAATACATAATCTGATTCAATGGGGGATCCAAGGGGGCAAAGGGGTGTCCGCCCACTTTGATCGCCAATTTTTATTTAAATCTCATGTTTTTCAAGATATATACAGGGGCGGATCCAGGATTTTAGGTTAGGGGGTGCAAACTTAAATTTTCTTTGAGGTAAAACTAACGAAATATTCTTTATTAAGCTGAAGACAACCCATGCTTTGCAAATTTTAGGGGGGCACACGACTGCCATGCCCCCTCCTGAATCCACCCCTGATATGTCTGGGACTGTTAGTATAATAGTCCCAGGATATATATGTATAAATTTTATAGTATAAAATAGTCTGTTGCTGTAAATCTTCAATTAGCGGGAATAACATCCCCCTTTCAAAAATCCTGGATCCTCCCTGATATTGGTCCTAGCTTTTTAGTACTCTCTTCAGCTATGAAGGGGTAGATTTAACAGTTGAAGGATTCAGGCTACTTGTGACAATCATCACATCATCATCAGTCATGACTCAGTCATTACAGCTGAACGGATGTGCTTGGTCAGCTCCACTTTACCTGCAAATTACGCAAATTACCATGTTGGACTGCTGATAGATGACTGAAGGACATAGTACTTTTGATGACAGAAACCAATTCAACCCTGTACAGTCTGCATAAATGTCGAGGTCAGCATACACTCCAAAACCCATTGTGGATGTGGGAGTATTGTGCCGTCTGAAGTCCAAGGGTCCTGTATCTGTGGTGTTGGATAATGGACCTTCATTTCACCATCTCATGACAGTGGTCCTGATAACGCTTGCTGCCATCATTAATACTATGTCCTAGATACATCGACCAGTACTTCATCATCATGGTTGACAGGCTGCACAGCTGACCAACCTGGCCCTGAAAACAGCCGTTTTGAAGAAGACCTCTTCAAACCAAAATAGTAAACAAACAGAAACAACATACGTAAAACCAAAATGGCCGCCTTCTTTCCAACCAACTTGATGACAAAGAAAATATTACAATGCTCGCCAAACACCCCAGGGCACCAAGCCGACCGTGCGAGTGCTAAACAGCCAGTCAAGATCGTTCAACACCCCATAGAAGCACCGCCTACTTGTGAGGAGCCTCTAGTTTTATGTAGCATAGACCAATTTCAAGTTTTTTTTATGAACGAGTTACGCCAGTTAAAACGAGCTCAATCAACATAAAGACATCATCGAGCAATCGACTCTTACTTTGACATGATATTCAAATAAGCATTGTTACATCCAAAATGAACAGGGAAAATGCAAAATGCACAAATGTGTAAGTATCAATATCATCCATGGCATATTAAAACTTGATTAATTAGCTGACCAACACAAAATAAAGCATATCAGTTCTTATCAACAATTATTAAATACCTTTACTGAAAAATCAATTTCATAAGTGGACACTCAAAATAATATTAAAACGGTACCATAGCAACCTTAATGAATAACTAAAAATGACTGCAAAAGATCAATTTAAGCATAAATCTCTGTAATTACCAATTACAATGAGTAAAACGCCACATAAATTCCTTATCTTAATTACAAAACACATCTCCTGTACTAATGCTCTCAAGTTGATTGGGTGATAACCATAACAATGAACTATATTTTCATACCTTGATGTCATTATGTAATTTATTTCTGCAAACTTTAGAAATTTTCTTTTGTTATAATTATAAAATATTCATTATTTTATAATAATTTTATGGTGTCTTCTAGAAATGATATGAAAGGTTACTGTCACTTGCATGACTTGGGGAATTACAGTAACCCCTTTGATATGGTAAATTTTATTAAAAATTTTCTAAAACATTAAGTATTAACACAAAAAGGGGGTAAAAATTGTCATTAAAGGGAAATAACTCTGATAAAAGTCCTTATTGGAGTTATTGCCCTTAAATAAAAATTTTACCATTTTTTTTCATTTTTGCCTATTATAGACTATAACTATAATAGATAGGGAGAAATTTCAAAATGCAAAAATTATCAGCAAGCAAGTTCTACAAATACGTTTTATAGTCGAAAATGTTAGTCGACTCCTTATAAGAGTTATTGCCCTTTGATGACGATTTTTTACCAATTTTTTGCGTTTTTGCCTTATATCTTAAAAATTACAATAGATAGATAGACACTTAAATAAGCAAAAATGATCAGCAAGATAAGATCTACAATAAAGACAATATGACGATTCCTTATTGGAGTTATTGCCCTTTAATGACGATTTTTACCATTTTTTTTTAGTTATGCTTTATATGATAAAAATTATAATAGATAAATAGACACTTTAGATCACAAAAATGATCAGCAAGGCAAGATCTACTAACAAGTCAAATTTTGTCCTCTTTATAGGAGTGATTGCCCTTAAATGAGGATTTTTTTACCCTCTTTTGTGTTTTGACCAAAAACTAAAGAAGATAGAGAGAAACTAAACAGACTAAATGATTAGCAATACAGAGATTTTTGTCATGAATTCTATTCTTGTCTCCAATGTTGGAGAGTGTCCTTTGTTAAATATGCACATAGACCGAGGTGAGCGACACAGGCTCTTTAGAGCCTTTAGTTTTACAATTCCCATGATTTTCTAGTCATATAAAAATACAAGGGTATCCCTTTTAAGATCTTTGATCATTGTAAATATTGCTGAAGTTGTTGATTAATATAAACAATGGTTACACAAGTTTATTGATGTTAACATGGCAGAGATGATAGATAATTTGTACATCTTAATTAAAATCTGTCAACCCCACTGTGTTTACATGGTTCATTAATCACATGACTTATCATTAATCACATGACTTAATGTATCTGATCACAACATGGCCATACATACATCTGTTTGGTCAGCTGATCAATATATACTAATGTGCAGTTGACAGGAATACATACAGAAAAGTTATACCAATATTTATTAGTTTGGTTCGAATGTCATACCAATGTTTCAGGTTAGGTTGAAGGTTGGCGCCTGTTAAAACGTTTAAACCTGCTGCATTTTTATGCACCTGTCCTAAGTCAGGAGCCTGTTGTTCAGTGGTTGTCGTTTGTTGGTGTGGTTCATAAGTATTTCTCGTTTCTTGTTTTTTTATATAGATTAGACTGTTGGTTTTCCTGTTTGAATTGTTTTACACTAGTCATTTTGGGGCCCTTTATAGCTTGCTGTTCAGTGTGAGCCAAGGCTCTGTGTTGAAGGCTTTACTTTGACCTATAATCATGATAATCATGATAATTGTTTACTTTTTACACATTGTGACTTGGATGGATAGTTGTCTCATTGGCACTCATACCACATCTTCATCTTCTTATTTATATTTTGTGTATTCAAATTGTAATTTTTTACATTGACACATTATGTCCCCTTCAGCATGTTGTGAACAGTGCTTCTAAAGTATTTCAGTAATCAAAGACAATAAACATAGTATTATGCTGCTTCTTTAGGAGTAAAAACTGGTAAATGTTTGCAGTCAGATTAGTGTGTCAGGGGAAGGTTGACGTGATACCTTGAAGCTCAAAGCAAACTAAAAAACTCAGTAGTTGGTCCAGTACAAACCAGGTTGACATGTTATCTCCCTTGATATACATGTAATATATTTGCATCTGCATGGACGTGAAGCAGCAATTAATCAATTGGTCAGTTATATGTCGTGAAAGATTTATAAATAATATAGGGCATGTTGTAGGGAGTATCCCCTAACATTTAAAATCACTGTCATGTGATTTTCTCATAGAACATGTTAATATGACCAATTTCATAAATATAATCAAAGAACTGTGCATTTCCATTTGAGTAGACTTTTTTCATATCACCGACTTTTGACGCCAGAGTATTTTTTCAACAGGTTACCTTCTCTGTGGTAGGACATCCTGGTACTCAGTCAAGTAAGAGCAACCTAAAGAAGTAAAATCAAGCTTACGATTGGTACAATTTAGGGGAAAACAGTAAACTTTGAACTGATTATATGTTTAATACTACTTCTTTTGCTTGCTGTGACCTGATTGAGTACCAGGATGTCCTACATAGAGTATATAGGTAATATGTCGAAAAATTATAAAATCGTCTATTGATGCTGTACTATATATATCCCTAATGTATTTGACACTAGAACTTTTTGGTTCCTTTGATTAATTGCAAAATATCTCTGTTCTATTTGAAAGTAGGAATGCTGATGTCATGAATTTGTACATTCATTTGTAATGACACCATGTGAAAGAATGAAAATATCTTTACATTGCAACTGAAACTATTGTACCATGACATTCTTTTCATAAGAGTTGTCTTTCTTTTTCCATTTGGAAAATTTATAATGCATCTTTCTTTTGCCCTTAGAAAATTTATAAATTATGTTATTGATTGATTGATTTTTGGTGTTTTATGCCACATTCAGCACTATTGGTTTTTTTTTTTGTGATAGCCATTATTTGGTTGGTAGAGAAAACTGGTGTGTATGGTGAGAACTGATCTATCTTTGGCAGGAAAAACTAGCATTTCTAGTCAATATATACACCATATCCTACTATCCTTTTGTCTATTTGATCATGATTTTTAACCCAAAAAATCTGGTTGACATAACCTATATAGCTTTAAAAATCACTAATCAATCAATCTTTCATAAGTCTATTTTTTCTAAGGTTTTTAAGTCCATTCCTAACTTATTTTTTCCATGGAAGTATTACATTGACTTCTACATTATTTCCATGGTTTTATATATCTCTATCTTAACAGATTACATTGTGAGATAAACAGAAGCCTCACACAATTCTGCTATCTGTTCACTCTATCTCTCTCTCTACATATGGCTCCATAACACTTTCATTTGATAACATAACATGTTATAATTGTAGTGATAATAGCTTGGTCATTGATAAAATCTAGTTATCAAGGTTAAATCTTGTTATCAAGGTTAAATATTTAATCAATCAATCATTAACAATTATTACAGCTGTCATTTTCTTTTTGTAGTACAACCAGTTCAGTTTGAGTTTTAGACAGATTTTCTTTTGTAGAACAACTAGTTCAGTTTGAGTTTTAGACAGATTTTCTTTTGTAGAACAACCTGTTCAGTTTCAGTTTTAGACAGATTTTCTTTGAATCAGAATTGTTAACAAAGTTAGAGACAAAAGTTCTTTTTCTAAATATAACTTTGTTTCCACTTTGAGATTTTTTTAAAAAGAGAAACGCTTTACAGACAAACTAGTTCAATTTGAGATAAAGACAGATTTTTAATATATATTTATGATACAGTATAATTGTATCTTAGGCTGAAAAACACAGTTATTTGGTAGTGCATTTCTTTTAGACAATAAATTCAAATTTAAAAAATCGCACCTGCTCTACCTCAAAAGATTTTTACAGTGTAGTGTACTTCTTTTGGAACAAATTAAATTATAGAAAAGTTTTTTAGCGCTATCTCAAAATATGGACAATTCTATGTAAAGGGGTTTATAATTCAGTTCGACAGCTAAATTCAGACATACTTATTTTTTACCTTTTTCAACTGGACAAATCACTACTTTACCCAAAAAATTCATCACAATTTTTTTAACATTTAATCCTCCCCCTTACTTACAATTTTCTGAATAAAATATAAAGTAATAAATTTGGAAGGTGTATGAAAAATATTTACAAGTTATACACTGTCCAAAGTAGGGACTATATTTGTAGAAAACAAAAATCAAAACTGTATCCCTGGACCAGTAATGTACAACAAGTTTATTGTGGTACACAGAAAAGATTTCCCTTGACTCAACCAATCCTTGAAAACTTTAGTATTAGAAAAATATTAATCAACCACAATATACAAACTCAATTCCACTATCTATTTTTTAAAATCACTTATGAACAAACTCATGTACACAAACACAGAATTGTATTACAATCTCCAATGCTTGACAAATCAGTATTTGTAACATCTTATTAAGAGTTTTTAGAATGGGGAAATCCAATCTTGCAGTTAGGTGCAAACTTCTATTCCATTTTAAAGGTCTCACTGAAACTTTGACTGATTGATTGGTTGATGCTTGCTTTTGTCCAGGGACAAATATTTTATGCATATTTAGAACAAGAACAAATAAACAATGCAATGTGTAGGTTTTGGAAAGTAGGCTGACTCAGGGATGATGGAAGGGATTGTGGAATAAGTTGGATAGGGGCACCAAGCTGCACTGTAGTAACTTGTTTTGAGATGAAGCACTGATTCTTTACCTTAGGTTTTATAAATTGTGTGTTAGGATTTTTTTGCACAAATGGTTTTAACAGTTTCTATAATATGCAGTCAATTATTTAAATTTTTTAATAAACTACAATGTTATCAAGTAAAAAGAAAATAAATAATCAAAAGCTGCATGGTTGTATTTCTTCCCTTCAACTTAAATCATTGAACAACAAGGATTGTACCATCAAACCTGACAGGTTGTATTTCTTCCCTTCAACTTAAATCATTGAACAACAAGGATTATACCATCAAACCTGACAGGTTGTATTTCTTCCCTTCAACTTAAATCATTGAATAACAAGGAATTATACCATCAAACCTGACAGGTTGTATTTGCTGTCTTCAACTTAAATCATTGAATAACAAGGAATTATACCATCAAACCTGACAGGTTGTACTTCTTTTCTTCAACTTAAATGAAAATGAAAAGCAAGGAATTTAATCATCAAAGATGACCAGTTGTATATTTTCCCTGCAACTTGAATTATTAAACAACAAGGAATTATATCCTCAAATTTGACAGATTGTAAAGTAAACAATGAAAACAAAGACAAGAAATTATACTGTTAATGGTTCATTGCTATGATTATGGATAATTATACTGGACAGACTGACCAACAGATAAGGCATGGTCAAACATTGGGTTAAATATTCAATTAATCAATGTTACAGTGAGGTTTCAATTAGTTATGGATCTTGTTGATATACAGTATAATTCAAGAAAGCTTTTAATGGTTGGAAAATCTTAGTTCTAAAACTTATTCCTTTTAGCATCCAGTAGGTGCCAAACTTTTCACATACAACACCTGAACAAAAGTCTTAACAAAAAATGTGGAGAATAAAAACATCTAAATTGGAATTAAACAAAAGATGATCAATTTGAAAAGCCTATGATCAGATGCAGATCCAGGATTTTGAAAAAAGGGTGTGGGGGCAAATTATGCAATAACCTACATAAAGGGGGTGCTGCCCCCTCCTCTACCCCTTAATTTGCCTCTTATTCCACTATCCCTTAATTTGCCTCTTATTATAAATACACTTGTTGCAAGTTATTATCTATCAGCTTCAAATAAAGATTCTGCACCAAATTCTTTAATATTTTATTTTTACTATTGAACTGTATTACCTAACCAACCTTTCATTTTTTTCTTGTACATATGTATATATTATCGGCTTCAAAGCAGCCTCCCACACTTCACTGACTTCTAACTTGACTCCCTCTCCCTGTGTAAACATTAGTTTAGCCTATCTTACTCATAAGTGACACCGCCTGTTGCAGGCATGTCATTTAAGGCACATTTACCTTTTTTCTTGTGAAAATGTGGCAGGGAGGGACCCACTAAAAACTTAGGGGCATCTGTGCAGTAAAAAATTTGAAAATTATAGGGGCATCTGTGCAGTCAAAAATTTGAAAATTATAAGTACATTATCCGCCAAAGGGTTACAGACTTAATACAAAAATAAGGAGATGTGGTATGATTGCCAATGCGACAACTATCCACCGAAGTTCAAATGAAGTGGATGTAAGCAATTGTAGGCAATCTTACGGTCTTCAACAATGAGAAAAACTCATACCGTATAGTCAGCTACAAAAAGGCCCCGACATGAACAATGATGAAACAATTCAACAGCCTAATTTCAACAAAACAACGTATGAAAAATAAATATATGACAGACATGAACCAACGACAATCACTGAACCATAGGCCCCTGACTTGGGACAGGCACATATAGAATGTGGCGGGTTTAAACTAGTTGCTGGCGCCAATTCTCCCCTTGACCTGGGACAGTGATGTAACAGTACAACATAAGAACAAACTATAAAAACCAGTTGAAAAAGGCTTAACTCATCAGACCGATACAAATCAGAAAACATCTAAAACAGACTGGATCTATACATCTCACAACAAAAAAGACACTCAGTAAAGATCCAAGAGTCACTCACAGTTACTGACAGCTAGTTCAAATCTTATAACAACTTATAAACAAAATTATGTATCTAAGACTAAGTCCATTTACCCCTCCCACTGAATCTGTCCCTGAACCATTAATTCATTCATTCATGTTAATGTTAATGAAGAATGTACAATCACAATATCAATTTCTATTCTAGCTGAAAGATCCTTAATTTTTGATAGTTTGTATAATTTGTAGTATTGCAAGAAAATCTTTACCACTTGATATTTTGAATTTTTGACCCTTGAACCTAGGACAAAGACCTCCTGAACTCTGCATGCCATCTATCATTACTAGCATTATTTTTATTATTTATGATAAAATTCCTCTCTCATGCAAAGATAATTTGCCATGTTTTTATTTTCTCTCAACAGACTTCAGGTTTCTTACAGGTCAAGGACATTTTAGGCCAAATGGTCTACATTCTGTGTGTGGTATTGGTTGTTTTGTTAATGTAAAATCCAGTTCTCACTAATCTGTTCGTTTCAGGGGGACATAATCTTGGCAAATCATGCAAATTTGTTTTTTTTTAAATTATTGTTTTCATTTATACAGAATTATATATTTAATAAATCAGGTGTGACAGCTAATCATGCCTTCATAAATGCATTGAAATTTAGCTCTAAAATTGTCCAAGTTATAGCCAGATTCCCTGGTGAGACCTTATACAATAAATAGCCTGAATCCCTCTGGAAATCCCTGAGACCTGTACTATAAATAGTGGTGATCCCTCAGAGAATCCCGAGAGAGTAACTGAGGCCTATACTATTAATTAAGGGAATCCCTCAGAGAATCCCTGAGGCCTATACTATAAATAGCCAGCATCCCTCAGGGAATCCCTCTGAGGCCTCCTATACAACAAATAGCCAAAATCCCTCAGGGAATCCCAGAGACCTGTACTATAAAAAGTGGGAATCTCTCAGGGAATTCCTTGGACCTATACTATAAAATGCTTACCCTGTGTTTACAGCAATCCTCAAAACATAGAGATCCTGCTCTTCTCATATTGTGATAAAGGTTAATTGGTATATCCACATCTGAACAAAATTCTTAGAATCTGTTTTCATTTTCGTAATTTTTACATAAACTTAGCTTTTTCAGTATAATCCATATAGTGTTATTCAACAACTCACAATTCATTACATTAACTTTTCAAAAACTCAGTTACGCTAATAACACACTTTTACTACTTAAACTATTCTTGTGGCCATCAGGTATGTAAACAAAATAATAAAATTCTTTCATTTGGTTTCCTTTCAGATAGACTCAGATTCCTTCACAAATTTGTGTCACAAAAAAGGATCAAAATAAACTCTGATGTTTTCAATTTACAAATTCATACATGCATTCCTTTAATAAGAAGATTTTGTTTTGCTCCACAGTATTCCATTAAAGTCACTTAATCATACAAAAAATTTTGTCTACTTGGTTTAATTTCTTGATAAATATAAACATAAATTCACAAAAGAACTTAATCCATTAATTCATCATTCCCACAACTTTACAATTTCATTCATAAAAACTACACTTTCTTCTACAATTCAAAAATGTCACAACAAAAGTACAACCAAGAGTTCATTCATAACTAGAACAAAGTCATAGAATTGTACACATTGAAATATACACTGACCCTGCATGCCACAATTACTAACTGTTATATCAGTATATATTTCAGCTCTTTTTTGACATGGGTCAAAGTTATCTGACCCTTATCTCAATATAATTAACCCACAAACCTCCCCTATCTGACCAAGTATTATAATTATAGTTTGCATAGGCCATTTAACAGTAAACAAATGATATGTATTAAAGAATTCTTAATGAAATGTCTTTGAACATGATGTGGGTTTAATCAGAAGACTTAATTCAATTATATATTTAAATATACAACATAATATTAATGTGTTTCTATCATGAAATTGGAGGATATACATGATATAGATATTTTTGCAGAATTGAATTAATTAGTATCTTGCTTTGTTAAGCAAACTGATGACATTTCTTAAATGGTTTGCAAAATAGTAGCAATTTATGCAGAAATGTAATCTTTCTAACCAACATATATAAAAAATTCAGAAAAAAAAAACTAATTAAGACAAAAATGTTTTCTTCAAAATGCAGCTTTCATATTCAAATATTCTACCAGCTGCAAAAACTGTTATCAATACCACATTCAACTGTTTTAATATAAAAAAAAAAGTCGCATGGTTTCGTAGTAGCATTTCTGTCTCTAATGCAGAAATCATGGGTTCTATATCCCACCAGATATTTGCTCGTTCTTTGCTAAAAATGCAAGATTTAGAGGTAAGAAAAATTCTTAGTCCCTCAAATGAATCATATAAATTTTTAATTTGACTGTAAAATTGTTCATTTATACTGCAAATTTTTTCTGTATGTGAGGTACTGGGAATATTAGATTAGAAATTTTTTCTTTAAATAGTAAAATTATTAACATAATTCCAATTTATATTTAGATATATCAGTCATTTGTGAAATACTCTAATTTTCCCAAAGCCAGTCAAGGGGAGATAATCATTAAAACTTTCATAAACAAAATCTTTTATTCTTCAATTCATATTCACTTTCTTCTGTGAATAGTATACTACCTTCAATATATTTTGTCCGAGCTTTCTTGTTCTTTTTTCATTTCTTTTTTTTTATATGGTAACTGAGACTACTATAACACAGTAGTCTCAGATAGTAAGAAGCATAAATACTCTATCTCATCTGTATATTTTTAAAGATAAGTTCCTGATTTGAATGGCTAATAAACTATTTTTGTGCTAAACCAATTTGATAGGGGTGGATAGGCAGGCCATTTGTGTACATTATTAACTGCATATCTTGTTTTTTATATGAATAAACGGAAATGTAGGGTGTATTTAGGTAAATGAGAAAACAGCATGTAATTTCTTACATATTCTGTATTTTTCTGTTAAACATTGTTTCACATTTTGATATCCAGGGCCTTTTTAGAGTTAGGAAATTAGCTCTGCATTTCATGGCAGAAAAATATTTTCTGAGTCATAAACATATATCTTGGGTGTTTCAAAGCACCATTCTTTTTTAATTTGGTGTTCCTATGAAATATTTTGGACACTTGAGGTCACATGATTGCTAAAGCTTGTAAACAGGAAAAAAAGGGCTGAAAAGTTGCTTGGTTTACTCTCTGGTGATGGTTATTTTCTTATATGTGATGACATTTTGTATGAAATTTTCACAGTAGTACTGGACAGGATAAAACTTCACCACACCGGGTATCCTGATCCAAAATCCCTGGAGGGATCTGAGAATCTGGAGGAGCAATAACACTTTGTTTAGTGCAAATCATAAGTACAATCTAAATCCGATTCCTTCAGAGCATAATCATATCATATATGCAGTGAAACAGCAGGTCGAGGAATATATTAAATTGTCATGAATAACGCTGAGATGTCAGACAATGAAAGATTTTTTTCATCAAATGGGAAAGAAAATTTTTCACATTATCAAAAATATTATTTCACTCTTAACATGATGGATGCACTTTAGAGCAATAAATTTTTTTTGTTCAAAAAAAAAAAATAGAAACATTCATATGATTGATAAACATGATCAAAGGTAGTATACTGAAAGTTAATTGTAGTATGATAAATGCTGTAAATCTCAAACATATCATGTGATGGTTATTTACTCTTAGTTTGAATCACATATACTACACAACAAATATGCCCCACAAGAAAAGTTTATGTATTAAAATCATGAAACCAACAACTCTCTTATTTATCCATGTTTACGATAATTCATGTCACTTGGGCAAAATGTTAGTTTACAGACGACTAAGTTATCTTTCTTTGGTCCATATTGTTTTTGGGAGTTGACTGAAGTCAACAACTGTACAATGAATTACTCAGCACAAAGCAAAGAGGGAAATTTTCGCTGAGGGTTTATGTTTGCCAATTTTGCAATTTAGATAAAAATCCCAAAATAAATTACTTGCATAAATTTTATCTTTGATGAACGTCTGACTAAGATGATGATGATTGATGGCTGCTTAACGCCCAGTGTCAAATTAATATGCATATTCAGGACGAAAACATGTAATATGAATATTTACATTGCTTTGTATTAGACCGACACGATGAGCCGGATTTTTAAGTGCTAGTTCACAAAGTAACAGTCCGCAGGAAGACATGTCACCTTACCCGGACACATTACTCTGACTCCGAGCCAACCAGTCTTTTCTTTTACTCCTTAATGTCGGCCGCCTGCTTAGCAGAGAAGCAGCAAATACCAATTTAAAGACATTATTTTGAACCGGTTGGGTTCGAACCCACGACCTCCCACACTTGAGGTGAACACGCTACTACGAGACCACTAAGCAGTATCTGACTAAGAGACAAGAAAAGCACTAAAATAAAACCTCACAAATTAATTTGGCACTAGAATTTTTTTTGGATTAAACTCTAGAGAAAATAAACCACTTTTAATTACAGAAGTTAAATGCAAACCTGATTAATATTTTTCAAACATTTTCTGTAAATGAATGGATAGAGTTTTTCAGTACTTCATTAAAACAAAAGAAACTAATTGCTGCTGATTTTCTACTAAAATATGCTGCAGTTTTTTTACCTTGGAAACTGCTTCCTACGGAACAGGAAATATAATAATCTCACAAACATCTGCCTGCATCAATGTCACACTGAGATAATTCTGTAACATTAAGATTCTAATGACATGACATCTCAAAGGCAGGAATATTGGATCTTTTACTGCAGAATGTGAATGTAAAACTGTTACCCTTTTATAGGAAAATTTAAACCAAAATAAAAGCAAGTCTTTAGAAAGACAGTGTATTTCAGCCATTGTTATAATTTTTCCTCGATGAAAACTCAAACTTTTATTGTCTTATACATTTTTTTAATGAACAATTTGGATTTGTGAATTAATAATATGTACAGTAGCTTTATTGTCTAGCCAAACAATTTTTTGATAATTTTTCATTTCAATGTAAACTTGCGTTATAAAAATTAATGTGTAATGTTTAAACAGCAATTATTTTATCCCAAGATTCTTTCTGAATAAATTCAAGTGTGGGACTACTGATTGTATGAGACAGGGTTGGAATCATTTTTCATTTGAAAACTTATCAAATTAGGTATAAAGTCTTGAAAATTAAATCAATATTCTACAAACAGCAGAAAATATATTCAATATTCATTGTATTAACTATGGACACTTTCAAAATTTTCATTTTCCATTAATTGCAGAAATTATGCTGCTCCCATTTCAACTGCATTTAAAAAGAAAATTCTGCATGATGATATATGTTTTATCTGTTATAACTGACACTGACATTTCTAGTATACATTTTTTCTCCAAGAAATAACATTTTGAACACCACTGGTATATATCCTATAGAAAATGCATTTCAAATTATCACACTCTTGTAACCTTACAAACAGCATGCGGCCATTGAAAATGTGACACATTTAGAAACAAATTTGTTTCCTTATATTATTATACCAACGTTTTCAAATTATTAATATTAATAAAAAAAAATATACATAATGCTATAATGAAATGTCATGAGGGTATGGATGAGGTTTACAGAATAGAGAATAATGGGCTAAATCGGACCAGAAAAATGGACCAAATCATAACAGAAAAATGGACCAAATCATAACAGAATAATGCACCAAATCATAACAGAAAAATGGACAAAAAAATAAAGAATAGAGAAAAATAGGGCAAATAAATAAAGAATAAAGAAAAATAGCCAAATAAATATAAAGAAAAGAGATTTAAATGACATAAAACATTAAAAAAATACAGAAAGTAAGGACCCCTCATCTAGACCATCCTATAATGAAATGTCAGAAGTCTATATGATTGCTGTTCAATTGTCTACCATCTATTGTGTCTTATCTCCTCTCTGTAGAATTAATACTGGATTGATATTTATTACTCAAATGCTAATTTTGACAACATGGGACATAGTTGTATAATTCATACACAAAATATCAATTAAATCAACAGCTGGATTTCTAATACTACTTGACATAGGGAAGATAACTCTACTTAAACAAGTTTCATTAGGCCCAAATAAAAAACACTTGTGGTAAAAGTTTCTCTGCCTACCTTATTTTTTACCTTTCAGTTTTAATTGGTATTTTTGGTAGTAAATCAGTAAAAATAAATGGGGAATGTGTCCATGGGACACAGATGATGCCCCTGCTTGCATATAAAGTTATAAAGGGACATAACTCAAGAACGGTAAAAGTGACGCTACCCAAATTCGTACTTGAACTGAGTTTTGTGGTAATAAGCATTGTTTATAAAATTCATAACATTTGGTTGAGGCAAACTTAAGTTAGAGAACGGAAACGAAAAATTCAGAAGTTTTTCATTTGTAAAGAGGCATAACTCTAGAAGGGTAAAAGTGACGCCACCAAATATAAACTTAATCTATGTTTTGTGGTAATACACATTGTGTATAAGATTCATAACATTTGGTTGAAGCAAACTAAAGATAGAGAACAAAACGAAAAAATTCAGCAATTTTTCCATTTGTATTAAGGGCATAGCTTTAGAACGAATGGTAAAAGTGACTCCACCAAAATTCAAACTTGATTTGTGTTTTGTGATAATAAGCATGGTGTATAAGTCTCATAACATTTGGTTAAGGAAAACTAAAGTTAGAGAACAGAAACCAATTTCGAGACGTACAGACGGATGGACGGACGTACAGATGGATGGATGTACAGATGGACAAGGCTAAAACTTAATGCCCCCTCCGCTACGGAGGGTGCATAAAAATTCCATGTGGTCCCCATTTGCTCAAGGTTTATACCTATCCTATTTTTCTAAAGAAGGAAATCCTATAAATTTTTTGTTTGGCCTTATGGGATAAATGATGAAAAGACAAGAAATAGTACATTTTGACTGTTTCTCTAATCAGATGTACTTACTGTTTGTACTTTAAACATTACAGGAACCAGTGCACTCTTAAATGCATTGAAAGCTATGGTGATTTTTTATAACACAAAAAGGTAGTGTTTTGACACAAAATGACTGTCATTTTATGAGTTCTTGAAATTGCAGAATTTAACAGCTGTAAATTAGAGGTTTTTTCCTTACCAGCCAAACTTATAAATTGTTACCAAATCATCTTATTCACAAATGAACAGATAAATTGTATATCATAAATTCATTATTTTTTAAACAGGAAAAGAAAGAGACAGACATACAAAGTCCATTAGGTCTATCCTGTTTCAACAGAATTTTCTTGTTTCATGCATTTTAAATGAAAACAAGGAATTATTTGAATCTGGAATAATTTTCAATTCTGGAAAATTGATGAAAAATGTATGATGAAAACTAACCCAATGTTAAAGGAGGGTTAGCCATGCATGCATGGCTAAGAGGGGTTAGTTTAAGTTCATACTGAAATATCAGTGAAAGTAAAATTAACCTTAGCCATGCGTGCATGGCTAACCCTCTTTGGTTTGGTTAGTTTTCTTCATAAATTTCTGATAAATTTTTCAGAATTCAAAATTATTCCAGATTCAAATAATTCCTTGTTTGAAGGGATTTATCAGATTAAAGGTTGAGGGAAAGTACTTTGAAGAATGACTATATCTGTGCTTGGTGAGGTAGAAACAGTACCTAATATGTACTCCTTATCAATATAAAAACAAGAGTGCACACGCTGAATTGTCTCACCTTCTTTACTAATCATTGATATTATGTTGATAGTCCTAAATATAAAGCTTACTACAACTATCACATAATCTTAACATGATCCAAGCAAATGGGGTCAAGGTCATATAAATCAAACAAGAAATACATGTACACCTTACAAGCATTCAATACACTAAATATAGTTGACCTATTGCTTACAGTTTCTAAGATACAGACTTAACCAAGAAAACTAAACATTGACAAATGAACAATGAAAATGAGGTTAAGGTCAGATGAACCATGCCAGGCAGACATGTACAGCTTGCAATCCTTCCATACAACAAATATAGTTGACCTATTGCTTATAGTATTAGAAAAACAGACCAAAACACAAAAACTTAACACTGAGCAATGAACCGTGAAAATGAGGTCAAGGTCAAATAAAACCTGCAAGACTGACATGTACATCATAAAATATTTCCATACACCAAATATAGTTGACATATTGCATATAGTATAAGAAAAAAAGACCAAAACTCAAAAACTTAACTTTGACCACTGAACCATGAAAATGAGGTCAAGGTCAGAACACATCTGCCAGCTAGACATGTACACCTTACAATCATTCCATACACCAAATATAGTAGACCTATTGCATACAGTATAAGAAAAACAGACCAAAACACAAAAACTTAACTATAACCACTGAACCATGAAAATGAGGTCAAAGTCAGATGACACCTGCCAGTTGGACAGGTACAGCTTACAGTCCTTCCATACACCGAATTTGCTAGACTTTTGCTTCTAGTATCTGAGATATGGACTTGACCACCAAAAACTTAACCTTGTTCACTGATCCATGAGATAGTTTTAGGTTGCATTTCTGTAAATATCGACAATGCAATTTCCCATAGGAACTCCTTTTACGACCAAAACTGTACCACTTTTACTATGAAGTTTTGAAAAAAATTATATCCTAGAATGGAAAGATCATATGCACTACTATTTTTTTCAAAGGTCAAAATATAGGGCTGTGCGGCATATTTTCAATGTTTATATGCCCCGAACTTCTAAGAGTTTAAACTTACACTAAATTTCTCAACTATCCCTACCTTAACTGTAGAATTACCACAGATTTCAATATAAACAATATGCATATGTATATTTACTGGTAACATTCCCAAGTTATGTCTCTAAGAGATGAAATAGAGATCATAACTGGGAACCATTACGTAAACAAAATTAATTATCTATGAATATTCTATATCTCCCCAAAAGAGGAGTGGTTTGAGAAACAGCTGTATTTACAAAGTGCAACCTATAAAAGACTAACATAACACATATTTTTATATATATACATTGGTTTTTTTGCTGCAAATGTGTTTTTATATAAGCAGGGTGGTATACTGGTTTACCTCTGTCTATCCTTCCATCCTTGTACTAGTGGCCACCCTTCTTTGTTTGATGTTACCTACCAATGCCTTGTAGGGTTGGGTAGGTAGGTAAGGATTTTATTTTTGTTTTTTTGGCCACCAACATAAGTTACGTGTTATAGACAAGAAAATGACATAAGAGCAGAAAAAAATCTTTAAAAAAAAAAAAATTGAACTGATTTGTGTCATAAATTTTTTCGGGAAAGCTGCTTTTTAGGTGGGTAGGCAGGCAACATCAAACAATTTAAATCTTATTTTTGGCCTAGTTATAAGTAGCCATATTTTGTCGATATTCATAGACCATTATTGTGTATTCATACCACCAGGGAAGTTATTACATAATTCATAAATCCAAACAGATATACTAACTTGATAGGAACCAAACCAACACTATGGTAATATGGGAGATAACTCTTCAAGGATAATACTATTTGAATAATATATGATATCAGTTCAGCATCAGACTATTTCTAAATCGAAGAGTCAACCTGCAGATCATTTTGGAATTTTCAATTGCAAAGCAAACAAAGTTAATGCACCTATAAATCTAACAACCAATTTTACTCTATGCATTAACTTTCACCTTGTTGGTTTCCTGGCAGGATGTTTGCCTTCAAGGCAGAAAGTTTTAATAATGGTGAGTTTGGATTTAGAACAATATGTCTGGATTGGAAAAAGTTAGCTTATTATTTGTCCTTTCAAGAGGCAGATTAAGAGGGGGAAGGGAGACACGCCCCCTTAAGGAGCTATATATATAATTTGTCTCAAAATTTAGCCCAACAATGTTAGATCTGTAAATTTGAGTTAGCAATTTTTTGTTCTTTCCTCAGCGAGATTCAAACCCTTATATAATATATATATATATAATGCATCAACTTCTAATTTGTGAAGAAATGACAGAGTCTATGTCTTAAAGTTGGAAATCCCCAAATTATATATAGATCAAGGCATATCATATAAGTGAAATGCAGTCTATGCTTTATTTACCATAATATATTAGTGCACATTAGAAACTCCCAATCTGTGCTAACGCCACATGGATGTATCTAAATCATAAGCCATAAACCAGATGCGGATCAAGTAAAAGATGTACCGGGGCCCCAAACTAGGCAACGTTAGGAGTAGAACATGTAAAAGTCTATGTAGTAACCATATATGTAGCTCCATAAGGAGGGCCCCGGCACCATGCCCCCCTTAAATCTGCCTCTGTAAACAGTTTACCGGTATGCTATTGCACTGTGAAATAGATATAATAGTAAACAAGGAAGATAGAATTACATGTCTAAATGTATTTACAACTATTTAATGTGTCTAAATTAAATCAGATGGTTCATAAGTGTCTGTTTCCTAACAATAACTCCTCCCTTTAAAAATTATATATAGATCAAGGCATATCATATAAGTGAAATGCAGTCACTGTAAAATAAAATTAAGAAGAATGTTTTATGTGACACTGATGATTCTGTGCAAGTTTCACCGAAATCCATTGAGTGACTACATGTGAAATTGCCTACCTAAAAATAATTTGAAAAACCAGGAAAAGTTGGTGGTACAATTTGCCGTCAGATATTCAGTTTTTGGTTTTTGAGAAATAAATTGTTATTGAAATGCAGTCAATGAAATAGAATCAGTTATCAATACAAAAAGATACTCACTGATGAGCAAACAATAAACTGAACAAAACAACTTATACTACCCCTCCCCCTTTTTTAAATTAAATTGGGATATATTTTGTATTTCTGTCTAGTTTGTAGTTATGTCTCACTTGAAAGTCATCCTTTTTTTGTATTTTCATATCACATTAAGGTGGTACCCAACACCTTGACTAATATTAATTTGGCTCGTTTAATTTTCATAAAATTTTGACAAAATGTTTACTTTGACCCTTTGACAAAAATATAAAAATTTCAAAAAATTAGAACCAACCACTTCATCAGAAAAATTTCATTGGTTATATAGCAGTTTGACAAACACTAATTTTGGTCATTTAGAAGCTTAATTATTACTTGAAAATACTACGTGATTCAAACGCTTAGCTGACTTTTACAGAGTTATCTCCCTGCAGTGTTAGGTACCACATTAAACACCATATAGATAAGCATTCACTCATGAAATGTCTTTTTTCAAAGTCTTGCATTTTTTACCCTACACTTGTGCAAAACCTGACCTTAGCTTCTCATGTATGAAATATATAGGTCATGGTGACTATATAATTTTTCTTATGGCTCATTATTATCAAAAATGTATCATCCTTGGAAGAAATGTCATTACTCTAGAACTTGTTGCATACAGTGTTTTATATACAAAGCAAAGTGGTACTTTGCAAATCACAAGAGATTGTAACTATTTTAGAAGTACAGCAGTTAGAGGTCAAAAAGGTTTCACCACTGAAAATTCCACTGTAAATTTCATAAAAAAAAAAAAAATATTTTTAATTAAAAAAAAAAATCTCCTTTAGTTATATTTTTGTCTGATTTAAATTAAATTTTTACCATGAAATTCAGAATTGTCTGCAGTTTCTTGCAATAGTTATGAAATATATTTAGAATTTAGAACTTAAAGAAAATCAGTGTTTGAATAGAAATATGAATTTCTGCATTAAAAAGAAAAGGTTTTATAGACTGATACAGGGAAAAATGACACTTAATTTCAATGTTTGACTATAAATAAATAAAATAATGATTTCTCAGTAAGGACATTTCATAAAAATATTTCCTCATAACCGTGAGAAACTGTTACACATTTATGATCTTAGCAGTAAAAATATGATCAAAATCAGACCTGAAGTTATATTTTGACAATGTTTTAAAAAAATGTGTTTTTATATGAAAGATATAGGGGAATTTCCAATTGGTGAAAAACTTCTGAATTTTCAGTCCATTGGTCGTCAGCAGGGAAAGGCTTACCAGAGTGGCTATAAATAAAATCTTAAGTCCCATAGCAGTGGTTAATAGACAACTAGAAGCATCTTTGATAGATAAAAAAATCGTTTTTCAGAACTGAACCAAGCTTTAGTGACAGTAAACTCAGGGTGAGGGTGATGCTGATAAAAATCATTCTTCTTGGTGAATTTTCAAAGTGAAAAACTAATGGTTGTCTCAATTTTTAGGCGAAAAACATCAAAATTCTTTCAAACAAGTAATAAATGAAAAAATAAAAAAATAGCTAAGTTGATGCTATTTGGCCATACGTATGAATCACAGTGAATTATAGAAGCTTCAAGCAAGAAAATAGGTTACATGAAAATTACATTATAGATACATTGAGGTAGCTGAATAGCTGTGACATTATTTAAACAATACTGAAATTAAACCTCTGATATATTTAACAGACCCCTATTTAGCCTCAATTGTAATCAATTGAATTGACTTTACCTAATTGGGATTTAAAATAGGTCAAAATCACCACTAAATATGGCTAAGAGGTCACCAGAGGTCACCAAAGTTAATATACAGGATGATCAGGATTTTTAACTCATGTTTCAAAGTTCTTTTTCGTTTGCAAAAGCATCTTTATATTTGTAAACATTTGATAAAGTGTTTGTCTTTACTTTTAATTATCTTTACTGTGCAATGGAGTCACATCTCCATCATTTATCCTCTAAAAGTTTGAAAAGAAAAAACTTATAAATATTAATGTTCTTACCTTTTTACGTTGACAGCACTGAAATGGAACATACAATAGATGGAAAAGTCCCTGTAATCCAAGTTTCATTCCCTCAGCCATGGACGTCCCACCTGCTGATTCTGCACTTAAAGTATATCCACTGGCACAGGACACCACTCTCTGTTGACCGGTACCTGTCATATTGTCAAGGCAACTAATTATTCCAAGAGATAAGATTTTGTTGACAATGTAAAATGCTTTGTTGACAAAACGGAAGTGCCCATTTTTCAAGTTTATTTTTAGAAACTGTCAATTTTTACACTATAATGTAATGATGACATATTTATGCACAAAGAGTCCACTCAGCACATATTCCTCAATAAAACAGTGTGATCTCAAGTATTGCAAAGTAAAAACAATTTCTTCGATATATGCTCGAAACTTTAAGTATTCATTTCCATGTTTGACAAAACTATTGAAGAAATTGATTGAGTTGTCAGCGGTTATCTTCATAGGATTCTTAACAACTGCTCACTATTTTCATATTTATAAGGTTTGTACTAATTCATCAAAACGGAATCCTTTCAAATTTCAATGATTTGTTATACAACACTGCCAAAGTTCAATGGTTTTATTTCGTTCATATCTATATTTGACATTTTTATTGATTGGTTCAGTTTCCTCTGTTACGAATAAATGTTCATTTCACAAAACAATATCTCCATTCATTTCCTAAAGAGGTCCAATGTTTACGTAAAGTATTTATTATTCAGGAAACTTTTTTTTTATTAACATGTATGAAAAAATATAATGTTCAGACTGTGAAACTATATCAATCAAGATGTTTCCTTCATGATGATAACAAAATTTTGACATTATATGCATATATTTTGACAGTATATCCTTAATTATTTCAATATTTGCATTCAAATTTGTATCGTATGTAAAATTCCTTTCAATTAATTTTTTCCCAGTAGATTCTTCCTTAACAATGGAAATTTCTTCACCAACTAAATTTTTTTGGAAAAACCAAACTTTAACAAACAAAACTATGAATATATATAATTGGTATACCACTGTCTAGTAAAAGTGAAGTGTCTTCAAATTCCCATCTGACTATGAGAAGTTGCACATCGACTACTAAAAACTACATCACATCGATCGAGTTCACAAATACATGTAACCCTAAGCCACTTTTATACATACATGTATTTTTCAATTTTCACAATGCATTGTAATCACAAATACATGTACGTTTCTCTATTCTAAATTATATCACTACTTCCTATGATTTTTTATCGAAACGTTAATTTGACTTTTATAATCTTATCTAATTGGTCTGCAAACATTTGAATACCGGATATTATTTCCAACGATCAAATTTTCAATTACGAAATTAAAGTAAAATACCACTTCCACATAATCCGTATCCAAGACGAGTTAAACTGTTCTTGTAATGCATTAAAAACCAGAGTAAACATATCCGATTATAGTCATCACTTTGGACACAATTTGCAGGTCATAAAATTAATTGTCCAGACATCAATACTTAGAATGGGTCAATCAATGTCCATCTCTGTAACATAAAAATCAGTTATAATTACAATTTACAAATATTTGTATAGTTGTTTAAGAGGCAACGTTAAGGGTCAAGGAGAAATGTCTGACTTGGTAAAATGCATCAGTTGTACAATTGCTTGAGAAAATATTGTTGAATTAACTTGTTTTTATTGTCATTTGCAGGCATGAATGGGATGAGGTGTCTGTCACATGATTTCCTTGTAAATCTTTTTCTGCTGATCATCTTTGCTGGTTACAAGTTCTCCTATAAGTTTTCAGGGTAGAAGCAAAAAGGCTAAATTAGGTAAAAAAATCATTTAAAAAGAATAACTTCATAAGGTGTCAATTGAAAGTCAGGATGAGGCTAACTAATTTGTAGATCTTGTCTTGCAGATAATTTTTTTTTGCAGTTTATAGTTTCTCTTTATCTATTACAGTTTTAAGATAATTGCCAAAACAACATAGAGGTGCATGAATCACCTCCCTGGCAAAATATGCAACAATGAAACTATTAGCAACAATGGAAATGTAAAAATAAGGAGATGTGGTATGATTGTTCAAAGCTCAAAGATGCATGTGCCTGGGAAAGTTCTATGGACTGGAGCATCTTACCCTAATGCACATCTGAATATTAGGATCTAATACTATACCAAGTATTGTTTATATACCATAGAACATGTAGGAGGAGTTGCCATGCCAAGATTAGTGCTGGACAGGGCCAAAATTTGTAAGTTGAAAGGAACTCTAAAATTAAAGTATCAATAAACAGGAAGATCCTACCAACATGGATGCATATCTGAATATTAAGGTAGATGGGGTCTAAATTAAAATCGATAGAACTTTTTAACAATTTGTCAAAATGTACTTTATATCATGGTTTTTTCAAATATATTAATAAAAAGTCACATTTGCCTTGCTTTTTCAAGCTACAGGTTGAGCAAAATTGTCAGATTTTGAATAAATTGTTCACGGAAAACACAATTTTGTCTGATGAAAAGAAAACTAAATGATAAAATTTTAAGACAAAATATGAGAAGATAGCTCTTACAATGGGCTATTGGAAAACAAAAAGAAAAATTAGGGTCTCAGAATCAATTTCTTGCTACAAAACAAAATAGGTAATTCACAACACATTCCAGTGTAAAAGTTCCATTATCTGAGCTATCTCCCCTTATATGGCAAAGATAAAAAAAAATGGAACCAAACAAAAATTTTATGAATATTCAAAAAACAGTCCCAAAAATATGATAAAATACATAATTTTCTTCATTTCAATGAAAAGTCTCGCAAATATATTACATTTTCTCCCAAAATTTGCACATTTCATTAAAGATCTAGACCAGTTGTTTTCTGCTATTTTACAATCCAAGATGACGGATGACACCCGAGTTACCTTAAGATCTAGCAATGTACTAAGTTTCATGTAGATACAATAAACCATGTAGGAGGATTTGCAGTGACATTAGGTCGATATGAACTGGGTTTAAGATTCTAAGGTGAAAGGGCATAATTCTTGCTGAACTAAGCACAATAAAATACCCTTTACATGGTGCTGTTTGCATATCATGATCAATTATTCTACAAAGTTTCAAGTGAAACAAAAAAAGGACAAAAAAGTTGGTCCAGAGGGATGGACTGATAGGCTGATTCCCATATACTCCCAAATTTTGTTTGCAGGGGGTTATATAGTAAGTTAATTGCTGATCATAAAGTGTTTTGAAGAGATGATTCTCTCAAAAACATGATTTGATTCTTATAATTTATTTTTAGCCACAGTGGCTTAGTTTTTTACTTGGCAGAATACATGTCATTATTTTAAACTAGATACCTTAAAAATAATTCTAGTCAAGTTTTGTACATATTTCCCTTGGGTTTCATTGAATTTACTTTCACCATCAAAATTGAATATGACTTTAATGAGGACATCAAAGTCTTTTGATTTTTATGTTGTTGGGTTGCTGACCTAAACACAATAATTTTTATCACTTATATAAAAGAAATAAAAGTCCAATTATACCAAACTTCTGCTTTTTAATCATTGATACTGAAGATATAAAAATTCCAATCTCATGAAATAGGCTTATTACAAAATCATATGTTAAATATAAATTAAGGTTTTTGGCATTGAAATCATTCATCTGCAACAATATACTGTGTTTAGTATGAAACAGTTACAAGGCACAGGCCATAGACAATTCATGCTGTTACACAACCAGATATATAAACAATGATGAAAAATTGAATGTTAATGGCAGTTCTTTGATTGTTTCTGTTAATTTATTCACAACTTTTATAAACTCGGGACAATTTAGACACCTGTTTATTGTTGACAACTATATGTTGACCCTTTGCTGTCTTTTGGTTATGTTTTATTATTGAGTTGCTGTCTTATTAATGTTTACACCACATCTCCTTTTTAAAACATTTTCACCAAGATATTATTATAAATAATTAGATATCCTGTATTTATCATAAAATATTAGGTCAAATTGCTGACTGACCCCTTCTAAATTATTGAAATCTATGCTTTTGCATTTACCATAATATATTAGTGCACATTAGAAACTCCCAATCTGTGCTAACGCCCTCATGGATGTATCTAAATCATAAGCCATAAACCAGATGCAGATCAAGGATTTTGAAAAAGCTGGGGGCCCTGGGCCCCCAAACTAGGCATCATTAGGAGTAGAACATGTAAAATGTCTATGTACTAACCATATATGTAGCTCCATAAGGAGGGGACCTAGGCACCCTGCCCCCCTTAAATCTGCCTCTGTAAACAGTTTACCGGTATGCTATTGCACCGTGAAATAGATATAATAGTAAACAAGGAAGATAGAATTGCATGTCTACATGTATTTACATCTATTTTAATGTGTCTAAATTAAATCAGATGGTTTATAAGTGTCTGTTTCCTAACAATAACTCCTCCCTTTAAAAATCCAAAGCTAGTGTTAGAAATCCAGGTCAGTCAGTTAGCTTGAACTTAGGCATGTAAAGTTTGTGAAAATTTTAATGGATTAGGCCCAAACCTTAAAAAATAAAGCTTCCAACCCCTGTAAAATTCCATGCACTTCCACCCTTTAATAAAAATGAGGAATTGTTTACTTCACAGTTGAGATTTTTTCTCCTCATCATGTATTTTTAAACCATATAAAAGTAAAAGTGTCAAAATTATACAAGTAAGAAACTAGAGCTGTCCACATAGCTAGACTCATATCTCCCGTACATGCATTTTAGTTGCTACTGTGAAATTCAGTATTGAGGCAATGACCATTTGAGATTTTTGGTTTTCAGCTATTCATTTTATAATCATTGCCTCTGTGTTAGATTGACACATGGTCACAGATAGGTCAATCTGAAAGAATTATACTGACCCAGGAATAAATTCAGAAATTAAAGGTCAAGGTCAGTATGAAGCTTCTGAATACATGTACAAAGTTTTGTCAATCTTAAGTGCTATACAGTACAAAAGTTATGCACCAAACACAAATCAGACAATATTTTACTATCTTTGGGGTCAAAGGTCTATTTCAAGGTCAGAGTGACATGACTTTGATATATGACACTCCTGTCCCATGATGTATCAGCATGCCAAGTTTGGTCAACTTAAGTTCTATGGTACACAATTTATAAGCAGGACTCAAATCAGACAAGGTTTTAACTATTGTAGGGGCCAAAGGTTAGAGTGACATGACTTTGGTATATAACACACCCCAAGCCCATGATGCAACTGCATACCAAGTTTGGTTAACCTAAGTTTTACAGTACAAAAGATATGAGCAGGGCAAGAATTGGATAAGGTTTTACTATCATAGGGGTCAAATGTCAAAGTCAAGGTCAGAGTGATCTGACTTTGGTTTATGGCACACCCCAAGCCCATAATGCAACTGCATACTAAGTTTAGTTTTCCTATGTTTTACAGCATAAAAGTTGTGCATCATACACAAATTGGACAAGTTTTACTATCACAGTGGTCAAAGGTCATAGTCAAGGTCAGAGTGACCTGACTTTGGTATAAGACACACCCCTAGCCCATGATACAACTGTATACCAAGTTTGGTTAACCTAAATTTTACGGAACAAAAGTTATGCACTTGACATGAAGCGGGACGGACGGACGAACAGACAGAAATGGTTATTCCTACATACCCCCCAAAAATGTTTTGCTGGGGTATAACAACACTGTGAGCATTTAACAGTGGAAAGCTAGGTGTACAGTTTTCTAAAATGAATATGAAGCAATCATATTATTCTAAACTTGCCTACTATACAACCTTTCTGTAAATCATTATCACATCTGTTTATTTCTTCAAATATATTTGATACAGTTTACTCTTCATCTCCCTATTAGATATATGATACAGGAATTCATTTTCACTGAAAAAGAAGTGATTTAAACTTTAATCTTACAATTTCAAACACTGCAACATTTTTAATTGGAAATTTATTAACGTAATCTAAGACCATGGCAACTTTAGACTCAGCTCACCTGTAAAATTGGAATGGTATTTGGTCATAAATTTTATGGTGCATATTTATGTATATTTTGAACATAACTTTTATATCATGTTCAAGAACTTTTTATATGCAGTTTAGTGATACTAAGTTTGGTAGAATACTTACTTTCAGAAATTTCTGTGTGCATTTATTTTTGCCTTGGTTGAACAATAGAGGAAATGCATTGTTAATTATTATGGTTTCAGGAAATGTTCCAATTACAATTAATGTTATCAAAGTTTAAATTCTGTCTCATTTTTAGCAGTTATAAAACATCACAGAAATTCCAGAATTCACAGTAATTAAACTTTTGATTATCCTTTATAATCAAAACAGCAAATTGAACAAAATAAATCTCCCAGAAATCTAGTGCAGCCCTGTTGTACCAAAATAAAAATAATCAAAAATCGTTCTAATGCTATATACTAAAAAATTATAAAATACATAAAATATTTTGTTTCTTTGCCTTAATTTAATTTTGTAGGTACTAATTGACAGACATTAATCAGGCCTTACCTTATTATCAAATTTTCATATCATATATTTACAAACTATAAACAAACACAAATTTGTAAGTAATATTCATGATTTTTTTTTATCATACATGAAATCTACATCATAAACAATAATGATCCCAAAAATTGGGGTAATCATCACTTGATCAAGGTCATAAACTGAAAAAAACACCAAAAACCAGCTAACAGATCTGATCAACCAGATAGATCAGATATTAAAACCAATCTACCCAATCATCTCTGCTATATGAATAAAACATACCATGATAGAATTCCTTAACACACAATGTTTAATACTGATATTGAAAATATGAAATTAACTTTTATATGAATACACCATTTATAAATACTGTTGCTATTAATGCTTCTTTTAAATTTTAAACCAGGAAAGATTTTGCATTTAATACACCAGTCTGGTTTATTTATATAAAAATAAACAAGTTATCATCCTGAATATAAACATAATATTTGCCACTGGTCATAAAGAAATTCATCAGAAGATAGCTTTTTTGTAGCATGTTTCTTCCATTTGTAGGCCTCTTGATGTCATCTGTTCTTTTTGTCATTGGGTCGCTGCCTTATTGACATTAATCAGCCTGTTAATACAATAAGTTGGTAGTATATCTTACGAGAAGTTTACCAAAAGCTAAATAGAACCTTGTTATTACTGGGACGATTTTAGGTTATTGATCATTATTGACCCATATTATTAGTGGTATGAATGAAAGGAAATACCAACTAATGTTTCCTGTTCCTTATAATATTTAATTCAATAGGCTTCTAATATGAACAATAACTTTTACAGATGCGGATCCAGGATTCTCCAAAGGGGGGGGCATAGGCCCCAAAACTAGAAAAAATTGGGGTGGTATAGGTAAAAAGTCTGGATTAACCATAAATGTAGCTCCATAAGGGGGCCCAGGCATCTCCCCCTTTCTGCAACAGTACTGTAATGTTTTAAACAAAAATTATTGACCAACATCTTTTGTTTTTTTTTAAAAATGGTCCTACCTCTTTGGCGAAAAATCCGAAACATTCAAGTTCTGATGAAACATTACTGTTAAATAGATGATATAGGTGGTGATGATCTTTTTGCATGTAATTTTTTTATCTAATCTTTGGCTGAAATCCAGCATATAAAATAACAATAAAATCTTCACTTTCTTCATTACTGTTTATTAGTATTTTATACATTAAGTTCAAGGACACTGTCAAAATATTAATCAAATTACAAAAAAAACCTGATTGTTTGCAGTTCAACTGTAGACTGTAAATGATATTTTTCAAAAAGTTTTCTTCTAGGGAAGAAATAATTTTAAAAGTTTGTTGACAAAATTGTGAAAAAAAAGATCAGCCAGTTGTACAATCTTAGAAAGCTTGATTTATTTTGGTCTAGATTAAATGAACTATTTATGGAATTTTTATATAATGTCAAGAATCTGTATTTCACCACTTTCTGCCACTTGAAATTATATAATGTAGCTCTCTAATCACATGCTTAAGTTGAGTTTTGATTTTAAGTTTTCAATATCTTTTGGTAGTCATTAAAAGTATCAATCAGGCACTTTAGCTGCAATGACGATTTTAAATTATCTAAGAGTAAAATTTTGTATGTAAGTACATCTGAAGATTTATAAAAGTACAAAGGCTCGTAAGAATAGTTTCTATAGGTTGTTTTCTGCTCTTTGTGTGGGTTGTTATCTCTTTGACACATTCCCTGTTTCTATTCTCAATTCTATGATATAGTAATTCAAAAAATAAATTTTATTGGCCTTCCAAGTCTTAACACTCATTGGCAATAAGAGTATAAAAGGTTCAGCTACCCAACAACCCAAGCAAAAAAACCCCAGGAATATTGTAGTCACATCATAGCTAATCATCTCATCAGTGATTTAAGTGAAATATTTGCCACTGGACATAAGGGAACCAACAATCTACAACGAGATGGCAAGCAACAAGATTAGGGACCATTAACCCTTGCAATATGCATTTTTCTTTTTTGTATTTTGGGGAAAATATTTCAAAATGCAAATAATTAGCTCAAAGGCTACAACTGCTACTTTTGGATACATATTGGTTTATTAGATGGATCCCTTGAAAATTATGAGAGTCTGGATGGGATTTACATGGAGAGAATAATGGACAACAAGTGCAGAATAATGGACAAATATAAAAAGATTAGAGGAAAATAGGAACAAAAAAATAAAGAATAGAGAAAAATAGGGACAAAAATAAAGAATAGATAATACTGGGGTGTTAAAATAAAGAAAACAGAAAAATGGTGAAAATAAATACAGAATGTAGAGGAAAATGGTCTAAAAAATTAAAAGAAATGAAGGACTCCCAATCCAGAACCAAAATCATAGAGGTTTTCGGAGGTAAATCTAGCATCTATTACTCAGGCAATTTCTGAAAAAAAATCAATAATCAAAAGTTGAGTGGATTGTTTGAAACAAATGCACTTTGAAATATTTTCTCTGAAATCAGAAATTAATATTTTTGGAATTAAGTTTTAAAATATCCCACATGATAATGAGTGACCTGTCCCAACCTAGCTGATACGAATTTAATTAGGCCTACATGTTGCCTAACTTGACAACAAATAAATCTGTCATACTTCAATGAGTGCTCTACTCGAACAGTTCCAGTAGGAACATATATATACTGTTCCCAGGTTCCAGTAAAATTTGTTGTACAGAGCCATCCGTGACTATCACCTATAAGGGGAATGTTATGAAAGGGGAGAGAAACTGCTGGTTAGTTTCTTGTCGCCGGTTTTCTGCATCTAAGAATAATCTGCAATTATTCTAAATAAAAGGCGCTTGGGTACAGAATTTCTGTAATTTATTTCATTGTTTGCATTAAATATTCAACTTTTTTAATCTAATACCACATACTAAACACTTCTAAGCTTGTCTTATCTTGTTTTGGATGAATTATCTATCTAGATGCAGATCCAGGATTTTTTTTAAAAAGGGGGACCTGGGGCTCCCAAACTAGACAAGGTTTGGATTTGGACTTGTAACAAGTCAATGCATTAACCATATATATATCTCCATAATTTCTCTTTTTTTTAGGGGGGGGGGGGGGCACACTTGGCCCCATTAATCCTCCTCTGCTATCTGATAAAATCACTTATTTTACTATTCATTGTAAATAAAATGCTGGTGATCCTGGTTGTAGGATTATAACAGTGAAACATAATGGAAACAGGTTAACTTGAAATTGATAAACATTAGTGTCCTAAAAACTTTTAAAAATCGTCTGAACCAATAAATCGGACAGAAACGGTAAAGCCTGTATTTCATTAACCCAAGACATGTCCAGTGACAAATGTTACATGCATATCTAGAAGATGTGAGAGCCTAACACATAAACTCAAAACATGTCCAGTGACAAATATTTCATGCATATTCTGGAGATATGAGAGCCTAACACATAAACTCAAAACATGTCCAGTGACAAATATTTTATGCATATTCAGAAGATGTGAGAGCCTAACACATAAACTCAAAACTTGTCCAGTGACAAATATTTCATGCATATTCAGAAGATGTGAGAGCCTAACACATAAACTCAAAACATGTCCAGTGACAAATATTTCATTCATATTCAGAAGATGTGAGAGCCTAACACATAAACTCAAAACATGTCCAGTGACAAATATTTCATGCATATTAAGGAGATGTGAGAGCCTAACACATAAACCCAAGGCATGTCCAGTGACAAATATTTCATGCATATTTAGAAGATGTGAGGTTACCTAACACATAAACCCAATATATGTTCAGTGACAAATATTTCATATTCAGAAGATGTGATAGCCTAATACATTATCGAAATAATTTGTTTTATATATTATATTATATCAGTGGGGTTGGGTGGGAGTCGTAGATTGATCGCTATTTTTTTTAATTCCATGTTTTTTACGAGATATATAAAATTGTAGTATAAAATTGTCAAATTTTTTATATATTATAGTGTAATTGATCGGGAATTTACGCCCCCCCCCCCTTTTTTTCAAAAATTCTGGATCCGCCCCTGATGATTTTGGCTTCCACCGGATATAAGAGATGGTGCAACATTAGCAAACGTGTGATACAATTACCTCTCCCTCCCCGGTGAGATTTGTAATTAAACTCCGATGTACTCAATTTACAAATTTTATACAAATAAACATACCGTATTCTTTTACAAAATTACCACAAAGTATGTTTAGTGAAGATATTATTCAACACAGAATCACTTATAAGCATGATTTACAAAGCTCTATAGAGATCAATATAGGATATAAGGGGTTCAAACCACAGAACACACTTCTACTAACATATTATATAGTTTAGCAAATTGATCACTTCAAGTGGTGTAATAGAATTTTCTACTCCAACATTAAATCATTTGAAAATTTATGGATTTCCATATCAATATGAAGCAATTAATCTTCATGATCAAGTTACCAAGATATTTTACGTTACAGAAGAAATTCTAAAATATTAACTGCGATACTTAGCGTTGAAATATACGCATTTTATTGTATCTTTATTACTATTAAACAACTGCTACATAAAATCTTTATTTTTACTGATTGATTGCATTCTTTGTTTTCTTTACTACTTTTCAGAGTTAGATGTGAGAGCCTAACACATAAACCCAAGGCATGTCCAGTGACAAATATTTCATGCATATTTAGAAGATGTGAGGTTACCTAGCACATAAACCCAATATATGTTCAGTGACAAATATTTCATGCATATTCAGAAGATGTGATAGCCTAATACATTATCGAAATAATTTGTTTTATATATTATATTATATCAGTGGGGTTGGGTGGGAGTCGTAGATTGATCGCTATTTTTTTAATTCCATGTTTTTACGAGATATATAAAATTGTAGTATAAAATTGTCAAATTTTTTTATATATTAGGTGTAATTGATCGAATTTACGCCCCCCCCCCTCCCTTTTTCAAAAATTCTGGATCCGCCCTGATGATTTTGGCTTCCACCGATATAAGAGATGGTGCAACATTAGCAAACGTGTGATACAATTACCTCTCCCCGGTGAGATTTGTAATTAAACTCCGATGTACTCAATTTACAAATTTTATACAAATAAAAATACCGTATTCTTTTACAAAATTACCACAAAGTATGTTTAGTGAAGATATTATTCAACACAGAATCACTTATAAGCATGATTTACAAAGCTCTATAGAGATCAATATAGGATATAAGGGGTTCAAACCACAGAACACACTTCTACTAACATATTATATAGTTTAGCAAATTGATCACTTCAAGTGGTGTAATAGAATTTTCTACTCCAACATTAAATCATTTGAAAATTTATGGATTTCCCATATCAATATGAAGCAATTAATCTTAATGATCAAGTTACCAAGATATTTTACGTTACAGAAGAAATTCTAAAATATTAACTGCGATACTTAGCGTTGAAATATACGCATTTTATTGTATCTTTATTACTATTAAACAACTGCTACATAAAATCTTTATTTTTACTGATTGATTGCATTCTTTGTTTTCTTTTACTACTTTTCAGAGTTAAACCTAAGCGTTATTTCAAATATTTGCCACTGACAAAGGAATCTCTCTCTCTCTCTCTCTCTCTCTCTCTCTCTCTCTCTCTCTCTCTCTCTCTCTCTGCTGTGTTGCTTCTTCTAAAAACACCATTATCCAGAATTACATATAAGATTCCTATATAAGTTTTAAACTGCAAACTAAACTATCTAGTATATATTGTCAATCACCCAGTCAAAACATACATCGTAGACCATCGTAGCATAAGATTTTAATGCCAGACCTACAAATTTCCATAAAACAGAGCGATTTTGACGACTAAATGATTGATTCCTCTGTAACAAACATATATCTTATATATCTTATTATATATTGATTCCTCTGTAGGTCCCAATCACAATAACATATCAACAAAATGTTTTCAACTTTTATTGGAACATAGATGCTGCTTTGTTCAGTTCGTGTGCGTTATATGGGATAATTCTAGGGATATTTTGTTAACAGTCTAATTTTCTGTCGAAACCAGTGCAAACTTAAGAGGTATCATAAACTGGTATTCTCAGTATAGTATATAACAACAACAAGAAGACGTTGTATGAACTCTCCAACAGAGATCAAATGACGTTGAAGTAAGCAACCTTAGCCTTATTCAAAAAGATTGTTATGATCTTCGTAATTTTAACATTATATGGATGCACGCGCCTCTAAATTCGCTCTGCACCTCATTATTGTTCAACCCAGCAGATTAAAAGTATTTTGTTATTTACTTACAATTCGTTCCAGGAAACAGATGAATCACATATCACTACAGATTTGCAGAACAAAGTTATATATTCACGAGTTTATTTATACACTTCACATACGTTTTGTAAATAAAGTTATTTCAAATCACAAAACTTTTTATAACTTTATAAATATTTGTTTGCTTGTATATATATGAAACAACAGCTTGCGAGGTAAAAACATATGGTTTCGGATTGAATCAAAAGATTAAAACGAAAATAATTCAGGATCCAGGATTTTGAAGAAGGAGGCCCTGTTAAGCCAACGTTTGAAGTGATATTTGTAAAAAATCTATGTATTTAACATATATGAAGCTCTATAAGGGACCCCCACCTCTTTTACCCGTCTCTGCGTGTAGTAAACTACAAAATTTAAGGCACTGGCAAAAATAAATATTAAATATTTTAAAACGGAGAAAACCAACGGTCTGATTTATGCTAACACAAAAAAAAAAAAAACGAAGAACAGATATGATAGACAGCACGTAGGTTCTTTTTACACGACTTCAAAGTTATTGTGTTAACTTAAATGTGAGGTTCTGTTGACGCTGTCGTCAATCCCAAACGACTGAAATGGTCATCTGCATATATCAAAAATAAAATGACTTTAACTTAACCCGGTATTTTAGAGAAAATTACAAAAAACAACATCATCGAGATTAGAAAACGCTGCCAATTCTTTCAATTTGGAAACAGCATCTCACTAAATTTCCCTTTAGATGATTTGCTTTTAGTCGAGTCGCAAGTATCGAGTTGTCAAGAACTCTCAAACTAAGATACTTGAAAGCCATGGGTGTTTAAAGGTACACAACACTTTGACTTAGATAGATTTGGGTCGTTTAATTTTCATAAAATTGTGACAAAATATTTACTTTGACCTGTTGATAACATTATCAAAATTTCAAGAAATTTGAACCACAGAATTTACAGAAATAATTTCATTGGATATATACACAGGCACTTGTCCCTGAAAAAAAAACAAAAAAACCTATATACTTTAATATAGCACGTATTATATTAAAGTATATAGGTAATTTTTGTTCAGAAACATGTGCCTGTGGATATATAGCAGTTTGATAAACACTAATGTTGACCATTGAGAAGCTTGATTTTCTTTTCTAATAGGATGAGATTAAAAATTTCAGTTGATTTTTAAAGAGTTAACTCCCTTGGGTGTTCTGTAGGCTGTTCTGTAGTTCTGTACCCCCTTAAATAAGTAGAAACGTTTGGAGCCGTACTGCCGGGCTCTTTCGATATCAATCAGCACAACTCCAAATCTCACTTTTTGTTACTCGATACTCACTTAACCTCCTTCTGTGAATTTCATTAAGTCAAGCACAAGATTGCAGATGAAAAAAAAGACGTTTACACCACTCTCCTTATACGAATTAAAAATAGTTAGAAAATAAATAAAAGAAGAATGTGTCTGAGGACACGAATGCCCCCGCTAAAGCTTGCTTATAATATGTGAAAATATTTTTGGGACGGACGGAAAGACGGACGGATGGACGGAAGGACGGACGGTCAAGGGTAACACTTATTGCCCCCTTCGCCTAGCGGCGGGGGCATATAAATGGACTATAAGAAACTTAAAGAGTGATACCAATACCTACCACTATAGTTATATCCCATGCTTTTATCCATGACTAAACATGATCTTAATCCATCGAGGAAACTTATAGTTTGACATTAATCTTGTCAGATGCTTACATCAGTTTTTAATGTTTATTGCGCATAATCAACATTAGTTTGAAAGAAATTATTTCTTTTGTTGTCTAACAATTGTAATTTTGACATAAAATTTTGAATTCGGTTAAATTGTGTTAATCGAATATATCAAGTGAATATAGTAGAACACATGCAGTCAAGACAAGTTATCCAGCAACATCATAAATTATTACGAATATACACCTCCTCAACTAGTCTCTACATATTAAAGCAATTCTAAGACACAAGTAGAGAAATTAATTTCCAGTTTTTCAATCAGCATAGTCTTAGTCTGCGTTTATGCCATAGCTCTTACCAGAATAGATACCAGATTGAGTCATTTTAAGAAAAAAACTCATAATATCTGCAATCAGTTATACTTTTTAAAAGCGGCTATTTTCTTCACATAAAGTTACGAGAAATATATTGACACTGACTATATTTTCCACAGACAGTTACAAAGATTGCAAATTTTAAATCCAGAAGACAAATTACTTTTACGACGACTTTCAAAGGCAATCTTATGGTGAATCTCTAAATCAGAAAACGATATTATATTTCTCAAACACGTGCACTTTACCACTCAAACCAGTAAATTTTACTAAATTAGAGCTGGATAAGATGTTGTTTCGATAATGAACAATACCATTCGATGTCATCTTACGGAGAAATCAAAATAGACAGTTATCCAAAATTACCACAATTTGAGAGGCTTTGTAAAAAAAGAGTAACTTTCTTCAGACTGGAAGTTACATAAACCACACATAGATATATATGATATTACTTTTTTGATGAGTTTTATAGATCTTTGTCCAACCCTTTGTAACCATATACTCTGTTCAATAACTAACGAGAATCCTTATGAATAAATATGCATTCACAAGTTCGATGGATATAAGTAATTATTCCCCCATGTCTAATACACACTTGTAAAATGTCTATATTTGATACAGTTGAACGGTATACAAATCAATTGAGAATGTTCATTTTATATGAGGAGAAAATCAAATACTGTGGTGAATAGAGACACGTATTTTGCACGGACAAATATGTAAAATCTTTCCCCGGCTCGTCATTTTTCTTTTAGAGATGGTCATGCCTCCACAATACCATGTTAAAACATTTTAAAGAAAGAAACAACTGCGACTCTTTTCACAAAAAATCTTATGATTAAAATTGATCGTAAGTTATACTGAAATGTGTATGACTTACGAGTATTTTTACTCATAAGATTTTTTTGTGAAAAGATCCTGCGGATCTTATCCTCCAGTTATTATTGTGTTCTATAAAAATGACTTTAAATTGTGTGTACATTTACTGTTTGTTTAACATATACTTGTTACCCACAAGGAATATTATTATTTAAAACATGGTAGCATTTTGGGGGGTGGGGGTAAGCTATTTTGGTGTTTTCATAGATTTGTAAAATTCATATATGCTTGCTTTTTCGAACATTTTCAACAAAACTTTAATTTCTTTAAGTAAGAGCAGGGCCATTTTATGTTAAAATACGTTTTTTTAGGATAAACGAGGTGTTTACTTCATTTTATTACAACCATGGCCTGGAACAAGAATTTTGAGATCCCATTTCTTGGTTATATACTGATTTCACGCCTACAGTCAGACATGGTCTAACACAACAATATTTTCTGTGTGGTTATTTATTTGTTTTTTAATTGTTGTTTTTTTAAGTTATTACTCTATGTTAGACATGTTCACTATAAATGACGACTGTATCAGTAAAATCAAATATGATACTAGAAAACATTGCTCCAGGGACTCATCCAATATCAATATACTGACAAAATCTGTGTGAATCAATTCGTTCTCCCTATCAAATTAATGGTTTCTATATTAGAGCATTCTTGAATAATACTTATTGCTAAAGTGACGTATCTTAATTGAGCATCGTCCATATCTATGTATGTAGTTAGTTATTGTTAAATAATTTGTAACCATAAAATTGCATAAACGGTTCCAGTTTCACAGCATCCGATGCGAATTTCGAAGTCGATGCCTCGTCAGTGATGTTCTAGTCCAGCGGCTCTTTTCACAGTCTAATTAAAATATAACGTGAGGGTACCCAAATTGCGCCTATTTTGACAGTTTTTTCACCTACGTTTATTTATGATCTAGACAAAAGTTTCCATTCTGTGTTTATTTTGTAGATGTATCATTATTTACTATATGGTTTCACCAATTTAATTTTGAATCCATATTGAATCATAGAAAAAAGGGTTTGAACAGACCTCCAATTAAACGATCAATGATTATGTAATGAGGAGTACCCAAATTGCATCAATGCTAAAATTCGCATCCTTAAAAGTTGAATAACAGATATTTTGTTTTATTTCTTTAAATATTTAGAAGAATTTGACATTAGTCTATGCTTACTATTCATTTTTTAAGTAATGAATGCTTGTAACATATTTTATTTGCTAATTTTTAAAAGATGACTTTTTGTGGACGTTTCCGTACATTTAACTTTTTTCCAGTGAACACTTCATCTGTTTATATATACTGTGAACTTTTTGTGTATATTTAAAGGGGGCACGGTAGTGTTTCCTGGCCCTTAAGGGATAATGATAACCTTTTTAGAATTTTCACCACTTTCTAACACAGCCAAAAATTCTACATACACAGTTAACTGAAGTACTTTCATTATACTATTCAGAAATGAATTTGAATATGTATCATGACCGTTTACTTTTTTTGCTATCTTTAAAAACCTAAGGCCACTAGTGCTTTTAGGTATTTTATCATGCAGTGAATACAAAATTTTTAAAAATGTTCAAAAATTCATTTTTCACCTGTATGTAAAATTATTTCATATTTTTCTACACCTGATTCATCCCTCATTTTGGGGAAAGAATATTCAGTTGATACTGTATTTTTTGTCCAATCACACTGTTCAGATACATTGACTTAAGTACACAAAAGAGCAACCTAAATTCTGGAAGGCAAATACTACCGTTCTACCTAAATATATTTACCTATGTTTTAAGACATGCATAGTGTCAAATCATAAAAATACAAATTGTTTAGTCTCTAGGAAAACTTGTAAGATTTCCTCTGCTATTTTTGCTAAATAGGTGCAATTTGGGTACTCGGTGCAATTTGGGTACCGTGACGTTAGACCTCTGATTTCGTTATACAGTATACTCATATGTAGTATAACGAAATCAGAGGTCTATATCTTAATTAAGGACTGCTCTTTTCATAAAATATTTGCGATTAATATTGATCGTCAGTTATACTCAAAATTTTCACGATTGAATTTTTTTTGTGGAAAGAGCCACAGGGTTGTAGCGTCAATGCCTCAGTATTAAAACGGCAATAACAGTTGTGAATTGTTGTTCTGTTTTTTGTGTTGCCAGTTTGACAATGGAAAGAGAACGTTTTCAGTAAAAATTTAAATGCCATGCTGCTATTGCATTGGAACACCGAAATAAAGATAAAAACAGATTGCACTTCGGTCATAGAAGCCAAAATATTTCAAATTTCAAAATCTTTATACAAACGTTGATCGAAGAGTTGAAAAAACCAAAATGACCAAAAGTATAGCCAAATTCCGGAAGATGCAAACGATACAAACGTTTCATAACAAAAGTTCAATAAAGCCAATACATATAAGGCTTGTTGTTGTTACCAATTATGTAAATCAATTGTATCTGATTTTATGCCCTTTATGGGCCCTGTAATTTGGGAAATAAAAATATTCTATTCTATTCTATTCTATAAGGGGCTGTTTGCTAAATGATTTGTAAACATTATAAGGGGCCTTTTGCTAAATGTTTTTACCTTTTATGTCTGTTTGTTTTGCTCATATATTTTTGTCAATATAATGGAATTCTATGTGACTGTCATACAAGTGAGAGGTTTAGCTAGCTATAAAACAAAGTTAAAGCCACCATTTTCTACATAAGGAAATGCCTGTACCAACTTGGCAAGTCAGGCAGGAATATTACAGTTGTTTTCCATTCCTTTGATGTCATTTTGATTTTGCCATTTTGAGAATTTTGATCCAAATCATTTTCGGGATTTCCCTTTAATATCAAAGCATGCCTTATTTGAGGTCCCCATTTTGTTACTGCAACTACTCCTTAACCATATTGAAATTTTCTCACAATCTTAACAATATATTAGTAATGCTTTTGTGCATCTCTTTATATTTTGGTTTTTTTTTATCATCTGAATCATTTTTGGGGATATCCCTTCTTACCAAAGCATGTACTTTGACGTTGCTTTATCATTTTTCTTTTTGCTTTTGTTTTTGGGGAGGGTGAAGGTGGGGGCTAATCCGTTTTGTATCCGCAACCCCCCTTTTAACCCCTTATTACAATTCCCAAATTACAGTTTATTGAAAATTTCTCACAATCTTGATCGTATGATTTTATAGGACTGGCGTTAGTCAGACGGTCAGACAGTTCATCAGTATACTAGATATTTCTATGAGCACCAAACTTTAGGTACTCGCAAATAGGTTTGTCTAAGTACCTGTGGTACAAATTGCGGCAGAGGGTCCGCTTAAGGCCTCCAGCAGGTCCAGGGTAGAGCCCTGGTAGGGGGTTCAAGGGGCAAAGCCCCCCGACGGAAAACGGTTTTCAGCATTTTAGTTGCAAAATTTTGTGTACAAAAAAACATAAAATTTACTGGTCATTTTATTATGATAATATACGTGAAAAAATGTCGAAAAAATAAACATAATTCTACAATTATATCTGATTGATGAATCAACCGGCAGTACAATCGGAAATATAAAAAAAAATTCAATATTTCCAATATGCATTGCCCAGCGTGGATCAGCATAGCTCTTTATTAAGCGGCACAACCTGTTTCTGATTGAGTATAATTGATATATACGTCAGTTGATAGTACATATTGACGATCCTAGTACATTAAAAAAGAAAATAGGCACGTCAACACTAAGACTACTACATACTAATACTAACGTTTGTACTACGCATCGATCATTCATCTTTTGATTCTTAAACTTTCACCCTCCCCGGCCACACAAACACATGCACACACACAGTCGATACGTCATGCAGAAGTTCTGTTCTGTTCATACTATCTAACAAAATTCAAGAAATTCATATTTCTTTATATCATGTACTGTAAAATCCATACCTGCTTAGGAATTTGAATAATTCTGATCAGAACACGTAGATCTCAGAGTACTCGAAGTTACTGACAGCTAGTTGATTGATTGATTGATTGATCGCTAAACGTCCAGTGGCAAATAGTTCATGCATGTTCAGGACTAAAACAAATAGGGTCGTCCAGGTTGAAGGTCTGGAAATTTGGAAATGCCATGTATTGGAAAATGAGGGTTTATTGGATAGGAACAGAAAATTTCCTTTCAGTAGACCACCTACGAATCCCTCAAAGAGTTGTTGCAAGTTTCTTAACTCTCAGAGAGCGTGGCATTCTCCCTACACTAGACATCGGATGGAACTTGGGCCAACAACTACTAATTTAGTAATTAAAAAAAAAAAACATTTATCTAAGTTGAGGTTCATTCAAGTATTTGTTGATAGAAGTGAAAAGTCTGAACCAAAGTTCTAGTTTATAGTTTCTATATAAGGTGGAATAATGACTTACAGTTCCAATACTCCACTGATTCACTAAGGATGATAGACTAGTGTACAAATGACATTCATTAATTAAAGAGTTTTGACGACTTCACATGCATCTACAGATAACATTGTTTATTATTTTTTTTAATGAAAAACAAAATTTGTGAAAAAATTATGTGTAGGCACGTGCCTAAAGTGCCTAACGGCAGCTACGCCCCTGTAATTGGATAGGATATTAATATCTTCTGACATCAACATTATATGTATTATTTTGTAAATTATGATTTCCATGTTTTAAGTGAAATTTTATTTTCTATTTGTAGACTATTTGTAGACTGAGAAGAAGGGATTCTGTTGATCGGAGGAACTTGGAAACATTTATTGACAAACAATATATGTACTGTAAATTCGGAAATTATTGCGAGGTTTTTATTAATGCGAATAATGTGACTGGGTGAATATGCAATAATAAGAACTCGCATTCTAATATCTGATACATGTATCTGTATACAGATTTTCCTGCAATCGCAATAATTAATCTCGCATTTTTGTCCATTCTTCAAAAATCGCAATTATAAATGAACGCAATAATTTCTGAATTTACAGTAGTTATACAATTATGTTTCAATAGAGAGAGGGGGAGAGCTAGTTGTAAAGATTTATTCCTTCTCAACCAGACATGTTGACTACATTAGAATTTCATAGGCCTACAGTTCTCCCTTAAATGGTCATAGTTAATACATGTAGTGTTTAAAGTTTAGTTTAATGTAAGACTTTGATGTGACCATTGAGAACAATCAACTGCCATTGGTTTAATTCTCTTTTTTCAAATATGTTTCTATGTGGGTACAGTGTCTATTTGAAACAAGACCTGTATTTGATCACTAAAATTTAGATTGAGCAGACTTGGTTAAAAAAGAATAAATCTGGATGGAAAAACGAAAGATTGTAATATATTATTCATTTGAATTTTGTACAATTTCATCTGGCAATCTTATTTACATATAAGAGTAGTTATATGTGAAAAAAGTGACTATATGTATGTATTAAAGTGAGACATTTATATAATACCATTATGGAATATGGAATTTATTTCTCTACATTATAATATACCTGTAAAAGTTTTAAAACCTTTCATTTTTTTGTATTAAAGGACAAACAGGGAAAAGTTGCCAATTTACAAACTTAAAATTGTATTTATGTACATTTCTTGATTGATTTGTTGTAGAATGTTAACCTCAGTATACAGCATAGTACAAAATTCAAAACTTTTTTCTGCAGACTACTGTAAGTATATAGTATCATTATAGTTATCATCACAAACATGTCTAATCTAGATGTACAACACTTATTTTTCTGCAGACTACTGCAAGTATATAGTATCATTATAGTTATCATCACAAACATGTCCAATCTAGATGTACAACACTTATTTTTCTGCAGACTACTGCAAGTATATAGTATCATTATAGTTATCATCACAAACATGTCCAATCTAGATGTACAACACTTATTTTTCTGCAGACTACTGCAGGTATATAGTATCATTATAGTTATCATCACAAACATGTCCAATCTAGATGTACAACACTTATTTTTCTGCAGACTACTGCAGGTATATAGTATCATTATAGTTATCATCACAAACATGTCCAATCTAGATGTACAACACTTATTTTCTGCAGACTACTGCAAGTATATAGTATCATTATAGCTATCATCACAAACATGTCCAATCTAGATGTACAACACTTATTTTCTGCAGACTACTGCAGGTATATAGTATCTTTATAGTTATCATCACAAACATGTCCAATCTAGATGTACAACACTTATTTTCTGCAGACTACTGTAAGTGTATAGTATCTTTATAGTTATCATCACAAACATGTCCAATCTAGATGTACAACACTTATTTTCTGCAGACTACTGCAGGTATATAGTATCTTTATAGTTATCATCACAAACATGTCCAATCTAGATGTACAACACTTATTTTTCTGCAGACTACTGCAAGTATATAGTATCATTATAGTTATCATCACAAACATGTCTAATCTAGATGTACAACACTTATTTTCTGCAGACTACTGCAAGTATATAGTATCATTATAGTTATCATCACACACATGTCTAATCTAGATGTACAACACTTATTTTCTGCAGACTACTGCAAGTGTATAGTATCATTATAGTTATCATCACAAACATGTCTAATCTAGATGTACAACACTTATTTTTCTGCAGACTACTGCAAGTATATAGTATCATTATAGCTATCATCACAGACATGTCTAATCTAGATGTACAACACTTATTTTCTGCAGACTACTGTAAGTGTATAGTATCATTATAGTTATCATCACAAACATGTCCAATCTAGATGTACAACACTTATTTTTCTGCAGACTACTGTAAGTGTATAGTATCATTATAGTTATCATCACAAACATGTCCAATCTAGATGTACAACACTTATTTTTCTGCAGACTACTGCAAGTATATAGTATCATTATAGTTATCATCACAAACATGTCTAATCTAGATGTACAACACTTATTTTTCTGCAGACTACTGCAAGTATATAGTATCATTATAGTTATCATCACAAACATGTCCAATCTAGATGTACAACACTTATTTTCTGCAGACTACTGCAAGTATATAGTATCATTATAGTTATCATCACAAACATGTCCAATCTAGATGTACAACACTTATTTTTCTGCAGACTACTGCAAGTATATAGTATCATTATAGTTATCATCACACATGTCTAATCTAGATGTACAACACTTATTTTTCTGCAGACTACTGCAAGTATATAGTATCATTATAGTTATCATCACACACATGTCTAATCTAGATGTACAACACTTATTTTCTGCAGACTACTGCAAGTATATAGTATCATTATAGTTATCATCACACACATGTCTAATCTAGATGTACAACACTTATTTTTCTGCAGACTACTGCAAGTATATAGTATCATTATAGTTATCATCACAAACATGTCTAATCTAGATGTACAACACTTATTTTCTGCAGACTACTGCAAGTATATAGTATCATTATAGTTATCATCACAAACATGTCTAATCTAGATGTACAACACTTATTTTCTGCAGACTACTGCAAGTATATAGTATCATTATAGTTATCATCACACACATGTCTAATCTAGATGTACAACACTTATTTTTCTGCAGACTACTGCAAGTGTATAGTATCATTATAGTTATCATCACAAACATGTCCAATCTAGATGTACAACACTTATTTTTCTGCAGACTACTGCAAGTATATAGTATCATTATAGTTATCATCACAAACATGTCCAATCTAGATGTACAACACTTATTTTTCTGCAGACTACTGCAAGTATATAGTATCATTATAGCTATCATCACAAACATGTCCAATCTAGATGTACAACACTTATTTTTCTGCAGACTACTGCAAGTATATAGTATCATTATAGTTATCATCACAAACATGTCTAATCTAGATGTACAACACTTATTTTTCTGCAGACTACTGCAAGTATATAGTATCATTATAGTTATCATCACAAACATGTCCAATCTAGATGTACAACACTTATTTTCTGCAGACTACTGCAAGTATATAGTATCATTATAGTTATCATCACACATGTCTAATCTAGATGTACAACACTTATTTTTCTGCAGACTACTGCAAGTATATAGTATCATTATAGTTATCATCACAAACATGTCTAATCTAGATGTACAACACTTATTTTTCTGCAGACTACTGCAAGTATATAGTATCATTATAGTTATCATCACAAACATGTCTAATCTAGATGTACAACACTTATTTTTCTGCAGACTACTGCAAGTATATAGTATCATTATAGTTATCATCACAAACATGTCCAATCTAGATGTACAACACTTATTTCTCTGCAGACTACTGCTGCAAGTATATAGTATCATTATAGTTATCATCACACACATGTCTAATCTAGATGTACAACACTTATTTTTCTGCAGACTACTGCAAGTATATAGTATCATTATAGTTATCATCACAAACATGTCCAATCTAGATGTACAACACTTATTTTTCTGCAGACTACTGCAAGTATATAGTATCATTATAGTTATCATCACAAACATGTCTAATCTAGATGTACAACACTTATTTTTCTGCAGACTACTGCAAGTATATAGTATCATTATAGTTATCATCACAAACATGTCTAATCTAGATGTACAACACTTATTTTTCTGCAGACTACTGCAAGTATATAGTATCATTATAGTTATCATCACAAACATGTCTAATCTAGATGTACAACACTTATTTTCTGCAGACTACTGCAAGTATATAGTATCATTATAGTTATCATCACAAACATGTCTAATCTAGATGTACAACACTTATTTTTCTGCAGACTACTGCAAGTATATAGTATCATTATAGTTATCATCACAAACATGTCTAATCTAGATGTACAACACTTATTTTCTGCAGACTACTGCAAGTATATAGTGTCATTATAGTTATCATCACAAACATGTCCAATCTAGATGTACAACACTTATTTTCTGCAGACTACTGCAAGTATATAGTATCATTATAGTTATCATCACAAACATGTCTAATCTAGATGTACAACACTTATTTTCTGCAGACTACTGCAAGTATATAGTATCATTATAGTTATCATCACAAACATGTCCAATCTAGATGTACAACACTTATTTTTCTGCAGACTACTGCAAGTATATAGTATCATTATAGTTATCATCACAAACATGTCCAATCTAGATGTACAACACTTATTTTTCTGCAGACTACTGCAAGTATATAGTATCATTATAGTTATCATCACAAACATGTCTAATCTAGATGTACAACACTTATTTTCTGCAGACTACTGCAAGTATATAGTATCATTATAGTTATCATCACAAACATGTCTAATCTAGATGTACAACACTTATTTTTATGCAGACTACTGCAAGTATATAGTGTCATTATAGTTATCATCACAAACATGTCCAATCTAGATGTACAACACTTATTTTTCTGCAGACTACTGCAAGTATATAGTGTCATTATAGTTATCATCACAAACATGTCTAATCTAGATGTACAACACTTATTTTTCTGCAGACTACTGCAAGTATATAGTATCATTATAGTTATCATCACAAACATGTCCAATCTAGATGTACAACACTTATTTTTCTGCAGACTACTGCAAGTATATAGTATCATTATAGTTATCATCACAAACATGTCTAATCTAGATGTACAACACTTATTTTCTGCAGACTACTGCAAGTATATAGTATCATTATAGTTATCATCACAAACATGTCCAATCTAGATGTACAACACTTATTTTCTGCAGACTACTGCAAGTATATAGTATCATTATAGTTATCATCACAAATATGTCCAATCTAGATGTACAACACTTATTTTCTGCAGACTACTGCAAGTATATAGTATCTTTATAGTTATCATCACAAACATGTCCAATCTAGATGTTCAACACTTATTTTCTGCAGACTACTGCAAGTATATAGTATCATTATAGTTATCATCACACACATGTCTAATCTAGATGTACAACACTTATTTTTCTGCAGACTACTGCAAGTATATAGTATCATTATAGTTATCATCACAAACATGTCCAATCTAGATGTACAACACTTATTTTTCTGCAGACTACTGCAAGTATATAGTATCATTATAGTTATCATCACAAACATGTCTAATCTAGATGTACAACACTTATTTTTCTGCAGACTACTGCAAGTATATAGTATCATTATAGTTATCATCACAAACATGTCTAATCTAGATGTACAACACTTATTTTTCTGCAGACTACTGCAAGTATATAGTATCATTATAGTTATCATCACAAACATGTCTAATCTAGATGTACAACACTTATTTTTCTGCAGACTACTGCAAGTATATAGTATCATTATAGTTATCATCACAAACATGTCTAATCTAGATGTACAACACTTATTTTCTGCAGACTACTGCAAGTATATAGTATCATTATAGTTATCATCACAAACATGTCTAATCTAGATGTACAACACTTATTTTCTGCAGACTACTGCAAGTATATAGTGTCATTATAGTTATCATCACAAACATGTCCAATCTAGATGTACAACACTTATTTTCTGCAGACTACTGCAAGTATATAGTATCATTATAGTTATCATCACAAACATGTCCAATCTAGATGTACAACACTTATTTTTCTGCAGACTACTGCAAGTATATAGTATCATTATAGTTATCATCACAAACATGTCCAATCTAGATGTACAACACTTATTTTTCTGCAGACTACTGCAAGTATATAGTATCATTATAGTTATCATCACAAACATGTCCAATCTAGATGTACAACACTTATTTTCTGCAGACTACTGTAAGTATATAGTGTCATTATAGTTATCATCACAAACATGTCTAATCTAGATGTACAACACTTATTTTTCTGCAGACTACTGCAAGTATATAGTGTCATTATAGTTATCATCACAAACATGTCTAATCTAGATGTACAACACTTATTTTTCTGCAGACTACTGCAAGTATATAGTGTCATTATAGTTATCATCACAAACATGTCCAATCTAGATGTACAACACTTATTTTTCTGCAGACTACTGCAAGTATATAGTATCATTATAGTTATCATCACAAACATGTCTAATCTAGATGTACAACACTTATTTTTCTGCAGACTACTGCAAGTATATAGTATCATTATAGTTATCATCACAAACATGTCCAATCTAGATGTACAACACTTATTTTCTGCAGACTACTGCAAGTATATAGTATCATTATAGTTATCATCACAAACATGTCTAATCTAGATGTACAACACTTATTTTCTGCAGACTACTGCAAGTATATAGTATCATTATAGTTATCATCACAAACATGTCTAATCTAGATGTACAACACTTATTTTCTGCAGACTACTGCAAGTATATAGTATCATTATAGTTATCATCACAAACATGTCCAATCTAGATGTACAACACTTATTTTCTGCAGACTACTGCAAGTATATAGTATCATTATAGTTATCATCACAAACATGTCCAATCTAGTTGTACAACACTTATTTTCTGCAGACTACTGCAAGTATATAGTATCATTATAGTTATCATCACACACATGTCTAATCTAGATGTACAACACTTATTTTCTGCAGACTACTGCAAGTATATAGTATCATTATAGTTATCATCACAAACATGTCCAATCTAGATGTACAACACTTATTTTCTGCAGACTACTGCAAGTATATAGTATCATTATAGTTATCATCACAAACATGTCCAATCTAGATGTACAACACTTATTTTTCTGCAGACTACTGCAAGTATATAGTATCATTATAGTTATCATCACAAACATGTCCAATCTAGATGTACAACACTTATTTTTCTGCAGACTACTGCAAGTATATAGTATCATTATAGTTATCATCACAAACATGTCTAATCTAGATGTACAACACTTAATTTTCTGCAGACTACTGCAAGTATATAGTATCATTATAGTTATCATCACAAACATGTCCAATCTAGATGTTCAACACTTATTTTCTGCAGACTACTGCAAGTGTATAGTATCATTATAGTTATCATCACACACATGTCTAATCTAGATGTTCAACACTTATTTTTCTGCAGACTACTGCAAGTATATAGTATCATTATAGTTATCATCACAAACATGTCCAATCTAGATGTACAACACTTATTTTTCTGCAGACTACTGCAAGTATATAGTATCATTATAGTTATCATCACAAATATGTCCAATCTAGATGTACAACACTTATTTTCTGCAGACTACTGCAAGTATATAGTATCTTTATAGTTATCATCACAAACATGTCCAATCTAGATGTTCAACACTTATTTTCTGCAGACTACTGCAAGTATATAGTATCATTATAGTTATCATCACAAACATGTCCAATCTAGATGTACAACACTTATTTTTCTGCAGACTACTGCAAGTATATAGTATCATTATAGTTATCATCACAAACATGTCCAATCTAGATGTACAACACTTATTTTTCTGCAGACTACTGCAAGTATATAGTTATCATTATAGTTATCATCACAAACATGTCCAATCTAGATGTACAACACTTATTTTTCTGCAGACTACTGCAAGTATATAGTTATCATTATAGTTATCATCACACACATGTGCCATCTAGAAGTACAACACTTATTTTTGGAGTGTTATTTAAACTTTTCAGCAGGAACACCAGTTGTGATGAATGGGAAGACTGGCAGGCTGACATTTATGGGCAAGGGGAGGGAATACCCCTGCTTATCTTTTCATACTGGTTAGTTCCATTGGTCTTATACAAATATTGTACATATCAGATGTATAAACTTGGTGAAGTTGCTATTTAGAGCTCTGTTTAAAAAAAAAACAGAACAAAAAAAAAAAAAGAAAGAAAAATTGTAAACAGAGTTTTAGATAATAACTGGGTGGTATAAAATGTGGGTTGTTTTTTTTTCAGGTATATTTATAAGGGCATATTTTTTTTTTGAAATGCATCTGATATTTTTTTGTGTGTATACAATGTTTTGTTATTTATTTATTTCTTACAGAAATGCTTTAGTGGCTTTTATGAAAAGAACACCTTGTGATGAATGGAGACTAGCAGGCTGAGATTAATAAGGGGTAAGGGGAGGGAATACCCCTGCTTATGTCTTCATACAGGTTCGTTCTTTCACTGCATGGAAGGCCTGCATTAATTTATAATGCATTAGTTCTTTTAGTTGTTATATATTTGTTGTTAGATATGCTATATCAGATGTATATAAAGAAAGATGAAAGTATTATTTAGAGCTCTGTAAAAAAAAAATTAAGCTTGTAAACAGAGGTCTAGATAATGCAGTAAGTGGTTTGGTCTTGACATGGGGATTTCAAATTATATTTTCATCATCATCATCTACAAAAATGCATCTGATATTATATGCCCCCTTTCTAATTTTGTGTCCTCTCATATATAAATGACATCAGAATAATGGGTCATGTTGATCAGCTTGGTCAACATCTTATTTTAAGTTTGATTCAGCCCCAACCCCCCACCCCCCATTTTCCTTGTATACAATATATGAGGCCTTGTCACCTTGGTCTAGTGAAATTTAACTGTTAAGTTGTTGGGCATATTGATTGATCGATTTTTTATTGATTGCTTATCGTCCTGGAATTATTGATGAAATGTCTCTAATATAGCTAGTATATCCTAACATGAGTTATCTCCCATATTTGCTGGTACTTTTGATTAAGGTATTTCATAATAAGTCTTATGCAAATAGAAGATTCCTCTTTTTTGGTAAAAAATGGGATTTAACTTATTTTCGCATTTAATGGTAAATCAGTTGACTTCGTAATTTTTTAATAAGTTGTAAAAAAATGTTTAAAACCCTGTCCACGAAATTGAAAATCACTCCTCTTGATTTAAATTAGTGATTTCTTATAAAGAATATACCAATAGTTTAAAGGAAATGTCCAATAGTATTTTATAATGCATTAAAAGGAAATGTATATTTTATGGAATGCTAATATTGTTTGAATTGTACATTTAATAGTCACAAAAAATGTAAAATATTATTATCTGTTTTACTATTTTCAATTAGAATTACATGAACTAATTTCCCTGTTTGCTTGTTTATACGATTGTAAAGTTGAAATTTCTGTAACAATTACACACCCATGCTTTTCCCCTTTTTTATATTAGGGTCTTTTAATGCAGGGTGTAAGTTTTTTCAATGACTGTCATATTCTTATGTATTAAGCAGTAGTACAAGTTAGTTGATACATTATTTTAGTCTCTTTTTAATAAATATCAATAATTTGAAACTGTTTTTTTGTTTCCTTTAAAAATAAAAACTCCTTTTTAGTTGCTGTTTGAAGACATGATTTTGTTTCAGTTAGTCTCGAGTGTAAGAGTTTGGAGTTTGGATCCCCATAGCTGTCAACTGACCCGTATTCTGCAGGTGTAACCAATTTCCCCCTTCACACGGGATTTTTGTCTCGCCTTGACGGAGTCAAAAAGCGAGACATAGGTATGCTGTTTCCGGCGTCGGTGGCGGCGACGGCGACGGCGGTGTCAACAATGTATTAGTTTGTGATTAGGTCTAGTTCATGGTGAACCACTAGTGGTAGGTCAATGATATTTGGTATGCAGTTGTATTAGCATTGGCACATCTCATTACCATGGAGATTATTTGGCCCCGCCCCCTCAGTCAAGGTCTATTAAATTTGAAACTTTTCACAGTTTACATGTATTAGTTTGTGATTAGGTCAATTTGTGGGGAACCACTAGTGGTAGGTCAATGATATTTGGTATGCAGTTGTATAAGCATTGGCATATCTCATTTCCATGGAGATTATTTGACTCCGCCCCTTAGTCATGGTCTATAGACTTTGAAAATTTTGCTAAGTTAACATGTATTAGTTTGTGATTAGGTCAGTTCAAGGGGAACCATTAGCGGTAGGCCAATGTTAATTGGTGTTCAGTTGTATAAGCATTAGCACATCTCATTTCCATGGAGAATATTTGGCCCCGCCCCCTCAGTCATGGTCTATTGACTTTGAAACTTTTGCTTAGTTTACATGTATTAGTTTGTGATAAGATCAGTTTAAGATGAACTGCTAATGTTAAGTCAATGATATTTGGTATGCAAATGTATCGGCATTTGCAAGTATCGTTTCCATGGAGATTATATAGCCCCACCCCTGATCATGGTTCAGTGACTTTGAAACTTTTACATAGTTTACAAGTTAATGTTTGTGTTTAGTTTGTTTAAAGGGAACGACTTATAATAAGTCAATGGTATTTGGTATGCAGTTGTATTAGCATTGGCACATCTCATTCCACGGAGATTGTTTAGCCATGTACCTTCAGTCATAGTTCATCGACTTTGAATATTTGCATAACTTACATGTTAAAGTATTGCTATTTTAATTTCAACATTTGCATTATCAAAATTACAAAAAGGCGAGACATATCTCTGTGATAACAGTTTATTTAAATACCTGCCGGGTATTCAAATAACCTGGGATTATAGAAAATGACCTGTTTTCACCCGTATTTCTGAACGGTATTGTTTCTGGTATTTAGAAGTCAAATATACTTTCGGTTTTCTCAGAGTTTTTCCTTTGAAAAGGTAAACATTTGAAATTAGAATTTGCTTATTTACCTAGCCTGGGATCCTGGCTCACTGCTCGACCTATCGACGAAGTATTAGATTGGGTCAGGATGCCAGGCTACTTATTTACCGTGCCAATGACAGCTATCAAAACATTACATTTGATTGAAAAGTAACAATTCGAGAATTGTTTGTTAATTGTACCCCAGAAAGTTGAAGCCAGTCAAGCTTGCAAACAATTCTATGTCCTGATTAAAAGATTTGCCGTTTGCAAATATCAAATATCCTGTAAAAATCATTTGAAAACAATTTGAACCTTTTTAACTTTGTTATTACTTAAATGTAAAAGCTTTAGATCAAATCCATATGCTATAGATATTACACTGAAAGAAAACACACTTACTTCTTTCTATTTATCTTCCTCCTGTGTATAGGAGCACATTAGCTATAATTGATTTCTAATTACATGTATAGCTGGGGTTTTATGACATTCATTAATAAAAAGAAGTAAACTAGTGTGAATAAAACAATAAAAGGGCATTGCTTTAGAAAGATTTTTAATTAATGATAAATATTTATATACTTAACAAATACAAAAGTGATTATTTTTAGGAAACTCAGTGGTACAAGTAAATGTTATAGTATATAAAAAAAAACATCTCAGTACTAAAATTGGACCGAAAAAGTTTGTACGCATTATGACCTGACATTTTCTTCTTCAATGCAGGTCATGACCTGCATTTTCAGTTTCAGAGGTTGACAGGTATGGATCCCTGGCTGGGTCAGACCACTTGGGACTGAATGTGGTATTTGCTTATTATGTTAAGTACACATCATTTAGTAGCAAGGACAAAGACTGGTTGGCTTGGAGTCATAAAAATATTTCAGAGTATTGTGATCTTTGTTTATTTCAAGGTAACTTGTTGAAGGCCAGAGACTAAAAATGGACACAAGTCTGGAGACTGTAATTCAATGGTTGTCATTTGTTGCTGTATGTCATATTTGTTTTTTTGTTTGTTGTTTTGTAAATAAATAAGGCCTTTGGTTTCCTCATTTGAATTATATCATATTTTGTTATGTCCATGCCTTTTATAACTTGCTATGAAGTTTTTGTTTTTCTCATTGTTGAAGCCCTTACAGTCCTTTTGATAAGATTGAGAATGGAAACGGGAAATGTGTTGGAGACAACAACCACACCAAAGAGCAGAAACATATGAAAAGTCATGGTCACAGAATAAAAAAAATATAAACTGGTGAACCTAAGGTGTTTCAATAAGTATATTTTATGAATTATTTTCAGTGACTGACATGAAAAGTAGGATAACAAATTTCTTATCAGTTAGCATTGGATACTTGTATACGTATGGGAAGTTAAGCCGGTCTCTGTGTTTAGGGTTCACAGATGCTATACCTCCCTTTTAGGTATAGTAACGTCCCCTACCATACGTATCAAGTATCCCCTAATACTGGTACAAACTAAGTGAGGTAGCTCAGTTGGACCCAGACCGAGTCAGGTGATTCAGTCAAAACCTTTTGGTGGGTGGGGATATTTTATCTACCAGCATGTGAAGCTCTGTAACATGTTTTTAACAAGGAAAGGGTATTTTATTTGCTTTTACCAAATTTTAATCGGGGATATTTTACTATTTTTATCCAAATATTAATTGGGATGTTTTACTGTTTTTATCAAATTTTAATTGGGGATATTATATTATTTTTATCAAAATTTTAAATGATGTTTTACTGTTTTTATCCAAATTTTAATTGGGGATGTTTTACTGTTTTTATCCAAATTTTAATTGGGGATGTTTTACTATTTTTATCCAAATTTTAATCGGGATATTTTACTATTTTTATCCAAATTTTAATTGGGGATGTTTTACTATTTTTGTCCAAATTTTAATCGAATATTTAATTATTTTTATCCAAATTTTAATTGGGGATGTTTTACTGTTTTATCCAAATTTTAATTGGGGATGTTTTGCTGTTTTATCAAATTTTAAACCAGGATATTTTACTATTTTTATCCAAATTTTAATCAGGGATGTTTTACTGTTTTTATCCAAATTTTAAAAGGGTATGTTTTACTATTTTTATCAAATTTTAGACAGGGATATTTTACTATTTTAACCAAATTTTAATCAAGATGTTTTACTGTTTTTGTCCAAATTTTAATTGGGGATGTTTTAATTTTTTATCCAAATTTTAATTGGGAATGTTTTACTGTTTTTATCAAATTTTAAATGGGGATTTGTTGCTATTTTATCCAAATTTTAATAGAGAATGTTTTACTGTTTTATCCAAATTTTAATCGGGATGTTTTACTGTTTTTATCAAATTATATAAATGGGGATATTTTACCATTTTATCCAAATTTTAATTGGGATGTTTTACTGTTTTATCATTATTTTAAATGGGTAATTTTATTGTTTTTAACAGAGTGAGGGTATTTTATATGTTTTATCCAATTTTAATTGGGATTATTTTACTGTTTTATCTAAATTTTAAATGGGATCCTTTTTTATCCCAAATTTTAATTGGGGAAATTTTACTGTTTTTGTCAAAGTTTTAAAAGGATCATTTTATTGTTTTATCAAAATTTTAAAAGGGTTTTTTCTGTTTTATCAATTTTATAAGGGGTATTTTACCAGTTTTTACATTTTTTACAAAATTTTAATTTGAGATTTTATTGTTTAACAAAATTTAATTTTGCCTTTTTTATCAACATTTTAATTGGCCTTTTCTAAATTTTTTTTTAAAATGGCTGTATAAGTCACGTCAAAGTCAAATCAGAGACTTTAAAACTGGTACTCCGAAAGGAAGAGGCAGTTGTCTTACTGCGGCCATTTGTCTTGGTGAACTAACACCATAAAGTCCAGATAGCCCACAGGCCAGCTGGCTAGTACAAGCAGACAGGTACTTTTTACCAATTGGCATTTTTAAAACTTTTGGCAATTTTTACTTAGGACTTTTACCTTTTTCTATTTTTAATTTTTTTTTTTTAATTGTTTCAAAATATTTCTAACACCTTTGGCTTTCAATTAAATACACATTTTGGCTGCATAATGGTTATCCAAATATCATTGCCCCCAAGGGTGACTGGGGAATAGAAGTATGGTCACCATTGGTTTTCCTCCGACCGGCAGTAAAACCCTTGCTAAAGTGGGGCGTCCGTTTGGCTGTGCGGGATGTACAAATTTGCAGCCACGTCCGGTCAGAATGGGGACGTTAAATCCGATGCCTCGTGTAAAGAGAGTGCCACGCTTTTTGCACGTTAAGAACCCTTGCAACAACTCTTTGAGGGGTCCGTAGGTGACCTGTTGCAAGGCTAAATTTCTGTCCCTATCCAATATACCCTCATTTCCCGTGGCAGACTAAATTTCTCCGACCTTAATCCCGGACGCCCCTATTACAGAACCTACCTATTGTATTTATTGTTAATTTGTTCTCGTCCTGAATATGCATGAAATATTTGCCACTGGACGTTAAGCAACCACCAATCAATCAATCAATCCAAATATCATTTCTCTTTATTAAATTTACATCACACATTTTGGCTTATTTTAACTTTAGCTGTTACCTTAGGAAATGATATAACCATTTAATATTAAATAAAAACTACAACTTCAAAATTGGCTCAATTAAAAAAAAATTCCATGCCTAGTACTTCATGATTAAAACTCTTTTCATCAACTAACAAACTATAACATAGGGGTATCTAACACATAGAGTAGGCTAAAATAGGTGGCTACGGTTGGTATGGATAAGACAGAAATGGAGGGAGGGAGAAATGGGAATAATTGAGAGGGTGAGGGTAAATAATGTGAGTGGTATGTAAAGTTGTATGCTCTATAGGGAGAAAAAGGAAGAATTGAGAGGATGAGGGTAATGTTGAGAGTTGTATGTAAAGAAGTAAGTTTGAGAGGGAGAATGTTAATTTCTTTGTAAGGGCTTGATGTACTGGTCTAATGGAAGTGCAATTTTCTCTTTTCCTTCATGTAGTTTCTATTTTCCTCAGAAATCTGTTAATATTTTAACTTCGTAAATTACTGCTGTCTTCAAATTTACAAGTTCACAGCCTTTCTTGTTACTGTTTATGTGCTGCTTATATCTAAACATTGTAGCACTTCTCAGTGACTAGATAGGGTTGCAGCTTTTCATCAATTTTAACAGCATTGTCTAACTGTTGCAGATGCAGTGATAAAAACACTTACACTTTATGAATGTTTCTATCATTCTGAGAACTTTTGCTTTCCAGTCTTGTTGAATGCATGCTCAGCATCTTTTTAAAACTTTCTTGGTCATAGTTCTTCTTTGTGCATCTTAATGCTGTCAAGTTTATTATTCTTTATCATCACATGGTTTTATATCAGTCTTAAAAGTCTGTATTTTTGGTAGTTATCTAATATTTCATGGTCAACTTCCAATTATAGTAAAATAAAGTCTCTGTAAAAATATTTCTACCTATTACAAGGAAAATACAAAGGGTCTATATTCAAGCCTCTTTTAAATCTAATATTGATATAATCTCAAATATTATCAGAAGTTCCACAAATGTTTTCTCAAATATAATCATAGAACAGTTGTATGAGTAAAGTATTGTTGTTCCTTGTACATTCAAATAATTCTTTGTTAAATAACATTTCATGTAGAATATATTTTGGAAATTGATATATTGCTTACTGGTAAATCATATCCTTTAAAATCAAAACATTGTTTTATCGATAAATAATATGAGTCAAAAATGATATAAAGTTGAATATTTTTTTCAAAGAAAGATCAAGAAAGTTTTTATAGAACACATTTCAGTATAATTACAATGTACATTCTGTCATGACTCATTTTCATAATCCCATAATTCAGGCAATTTAAAACTTGAAGTTTATTGTTTTCTTTTATTTTTATAATCTAGAAATTATAGTTCAAAGAATTGTTAGCTTTAGATGGGAAAAGCAGTATATTTAGAGTTATCTTTCTTTGAACCATATCATGCTACTTATGTGAATGTGCACCATAGGATCTTGGAATGTAAATATCTTTGGAGATAAATACAGAGATGATCAATTCATGTCTTGTCTTAAGTATGATATTAATATTCTCATAAAGACTTGGAAAACATTCCTGATTTTAAAATTCTTCAGAAATGTAGAAAAAAGAATAGACGCTCTAGAAGATTTAGTGGTGGAATTATTATTCTTTATAAATCTGATATCCATAAAGGGATAATTGAATTAAATAATTTAACTTCATCAAAAAACGGATTATAGTTTTAATTTGACCAGAACTTGAAAAAGATTTATTTGTATGTGCAACTTACATCCCCCCACTATGATGACGATTTCATAAAATTTGAGACAAAAATTACCCAAGTGTCTGATAAAGGTAATGTTCTGATAATTGGGGATTTGAATGCACGAATTGCGAATCATCATGATCTTATAGAAGATAAAAATAGAATTCATAGTTCTTTACAAGTTATACTTCCAGAGGAATATGTTCAAGATTTTAATATAGATAAAAATTCTTTAGATAAAGTTTTTAATTCGCAAGGCCAATGATTGATCTCTTTATTGCCTCCCAGCTACGAGTATTGAACGGTCGTTTTATTGGTGATATCCTGGGAAATATGACATGTTTTAAACCCAGTGGATGTAGTACTGTTGACTATGCCTTGACTGACTGACCAGTGTTGACCTTATAAACTCTGTTAGTTTTTTCAAATCTTAGACCCTTCATATTTATCTGATCATGCTCAAATTGTTGTCTTTTTAAAAAGTTATATATCCATGCAAAATATGAATATAGATAGAAAATATAGTGAGATAGATATGATATTTAAATGGGAGACTATTTCTGAGGAAAAATTGGATACTGTTTTAGAAGAAAGTAGCACCAGAGATGAAATTATTGGTTATGAAAATACACCATTTGAAATAAATTGTTCTGGGGTTGAGAAAGTAGAACTACAACTTTATAAAATATTTAAAACATTGACCATGTGCTCATGTAAAGTGATTAAATCCTTTCGTAAAAGGAAATTAAAACAGAAAAAGCCATGGGAAGATAGAGAATTAGCTGATGTCAAGAAAATTGTATCAAATCTTGCCAAATTATTACGAATAAATCCTTATAACCTCAATTTAAGAAAAAAATTTCTTGGTTACTGTAAACAATGTAAAAATTAATAAAAATAATAAAAAAAATTAATAAAAGGAAAAAATCAATTTATTAAGGAAATATTTAGTAAGCCTTCAGCCCTTAGAGATACAGAACCTAAACAAAATTGGAAATGATTAAAATCATTAAAATATGAGAACACTAATAATACAATTGAGCTTCAAGCTGGTTTCCCAGAAATTATTGATCATTTCAAGCATCAAGGAGAGACCGCTTCTATGATAAAGAATTTATTCGACCATATTGACCTCTTTGTAGATCTTATCTTGCTGGTAATGTTTCATATTAAAAGTTTCTATCTATTCATTACATATTTCAATATAATAGGCAAACATGAGGAAAATAGTAAAATTCGTCATTTAAGGGTCATACATGTAACTCCTATAAGAAATCATCTCAGTGGCCGTTTTGACTTTAATGAACATTAGGTAGAGCTCAACATTCTGAACATGTCTTCCCCGTCAGATTTTCTCTATGAATAGCGGTTTTCAAAATCATAGACAACACTTGCATGTTATCCCTTTGTTCTATTTTTAGCCATGTTGGCCATCTTGGTTGGCAGGCAGGGTTATCGAACACATTTTTCAAACGATACATTACACCAATAATAATTGTGGCCTAGTTTAACCAAAACTGTAAGACGACTTCTTATAGGACATGTGTTCGGTAAAACTTGGCCCAGTAGTTTCAGAGGAGAAGAGTTTTGTAAAAGTTAACAACGACGAAAACGGACGACGGATGCCAAGTGATGAGAAAAGCTCACTTGGCCCGATGGGCCAGGTCAGCTAAAAAATAACTCTTAAAGTATTCCACCACTAAAGACTAAGTCAGTTCTACCAGCTGAAAACGACCATGACAGAGCAGAAGTATCGAATGAACAATTCACTATAATCGTATCTGCTAAGAAGTCATCAAATAAGTATGAACCACTAAAGAAACCATTGTATCCAAAATTGAAAGACATAATAACTTAAGTAGGGGCGAGAAAAAAAAAAAAAAATAGAGCATGGACTCAATACATCAAAAGCATGAGCACCAGATGAAATAAGCCCTACAATATTTAAAAAATATCCCATTAATCAATACCACCTCAAAATCTGACGAATGGACAACAGCAGACATTTGTCAACTTTTCAAGGCTAACCATTCGATATCGCTAAGTATCTGTCCTTGGTCAGGTGTTATTGAGACTACATATCAATGGTATCTTGGATAATCGGGTGTTTGGCCAGGAGAAATATCCAAACGATCAGATGCGTAGTGTAAAATAAAGTATCTTTTTCGTCATAAAAAAAAAAGAACAGCGAATAATGTTTTTCAGTGGCATACAAGTACCCATCCACGTCCACTCTGTGTTTTTGTTAGATGTATTTCTATTTGTATCCATCTGATGAGTTAAGCCTTTTTCTACTGATTTTTATAGTTCGTTCTTATGTTGTACTGTTACACCACTGTCCCAGGTTAGGGGAAGGGTTGGGATCCCGCTAACATGTTTAACCCCGCTACATTCTGTATGTATGTGCCTGTCCCAAGTCAGGAGCCTGTAATTCAGTGGTTGTCGTTTGTTGATGTGTTACATATTTGTTTTTCCTCATTTTTTGTACATTAGTCTGGCCGTTTTCTCGTTTGAATTGTTTTACATTTGTCATTTCCTTTTATAGCTGACTATGCGGTATGGACTTTGCTCATTGTTGAAGGCCGTACGGTGACCTATAGTTGTTAATTTCTATGTCATTTGTTCTCTTGTGGAGAGTTGTCTCATTGGCAATCATACCACATCTTCTTTTTTATATTGACATAGCACCAAAATCTTTAAAAAGTACCAATATACGGCTACTTGAATAGGATTGAATTTTTAAAAAAGAATTAAGCGGCATGATATTCAAAGCACTGTTGACAATTTGATTTTTAGAAACCCTAGGACATAACTACTGCTAACCTGAAAAGGGCACTGTGCAAATCGTATATCCATGTACTGATTTTCGGCCAGTTTGTTTCACATCAATTCGTATTTATTGATATTGAAGTCTAGGAGAGCACATGGTTATGCTTTTCTGACGTTAATACCAACAACGTATTTCATTATTGTATTGGGTGAGAAAGGCTTTGTATGGTTAGTGATTTTGTCAAGTTTTAGATTTAAAAAAAGTGTACGTCTAGTTCCCAGGTGTCCTTATCAGTTGTTGACCATACTTCATTGTCCCATCGGGTTTCTCTTACGTTTTCTTTCCATAATACAAGAAAAGATAGAAGGAAAATCACCATGCAATGCAGAACAACACAACAAGATACTCCACATCACTACTCTTAATTCAAAGTAATTAAAAAAGAAAAAAAGAAAAAATTATGAAAAGTATTTCCCCCAATAATGTTTTATTCCACAACCTATCTAGAGTCGAGGCGAATATTTTTTAGCCGTATGCAGATTTTTTTGTGTTGTTGGGTTATTGTACGGTTTATTGTCGTTTATCCAACATCTTTTTTTTCAAATAAGAAAAGTCAAACAGACTATAGTGAATCGCATAAACGTCCCGAGAGAGCCCGGATTTAAAGGTCATGAACTGACGGCTGCCTTGAAAACTTGGATAAGTAAGCTAATCGTTGTCATATCATATGATGTTCTACTACTTGTTTGCCCACAAATTTCTATATATAAAATGTAGGGTGCACATCTGAAATGTTAGTCACATTGACATGGGATATTATTCGTGTGTAATAGGTCATAGTATTACATGTTTGTTAAGTTATTCGTTCTTTTTATCAAATGTATAATTTTTAGATATTGAGCATTGCCATTTTTCTTACAGATTTGTTTAATTGAATGAAAAACAAACAGACAGAAGAGACAAAAGATGACATTCGTTAAAACGACAATGCTTTTATTGAACCAGTTTTTCTATTATGTAAATGTTATCCACAGAGTTTGTAAATGTTTTAGAAAGTTCGTGATTACATGATAAAATGTCGTAATTACTTCACTGTACTCTTTAAACTTTGTTTTGATTTGTTTTATATTTACGATTTATATTATTGATAGATGGTTTATAGATCCTTTCTAAAACTTTCCTTTGCCAACAAAGGTCTCGATGCCGTCAATTTGGGCAATATCCTTCATCATAAAAATACCTCCCTATTTTAAATAAATATCAGTCTGTTCCTATAATTTCTTATACCTGAACCAAACTAATTACAACTAAAAATTGCAATTACAAACACGTGTTGCAGGATCTTAATATTGTCGACTTCAAGAAGTATAAAACAAGTTCCCTGTTCATATATAATCCAACTGACATTGTCAATTACATTTCCCTGCGAAATGTGTTATCCAAATGTCCGAAATATCGTGAGCCTAAATTCATAAATTGAAAACACTACTTCAAAATACAGATGGATTTAGTCCAGCATTATGCAATGTGTTATAAAACACGAGAAAGAAGACGAAGATACTCTTTCCGAATAGATTAAGGCTGTGATGTCGTTGATTCAAATCAGAATTAAGAATCTGAATGGATCTATCTATACCTATGACATGCTACTCCAATCTTTACAGACCCAAATGTTGCAAAACACTTGTCCTTTCTCATTGACAAATATGTTGTTGTCCCTGCAGATAAAGCCTCAAACAACATCGTTGTCAAACAAGCCTATTATTTTGACTTACATCTAGCAATTGACAATGAGGGTCAGTTGAAAACAAAACTTTGCAACAGAAGAGATAATTTCAGCTTCCCAATTGTGAACTTATTCATATCTATGTAGCAACCTTCTGGCAGCGCCTGCATACGGAGTATATATCTGTAGGACTCTAAAGTGTGATGGGGACGCTAAAACGCCATGGTCACGCTAAAGTGCGATGGCATACGCTAAAGTGCGATGGTTTGATGCGCTAAAGTCCGATGGTCTGTGCTATTTAATGGAACACTCTCAAGACCGATGGTAAAGTGCGTTTTTCCGCGAAAGTGCGTTTGTTCGCGAAAGTATGGACGTTTGCAACGTTAAATAGCATTATGACGCTACAAACCGTTTGTACAAACAAAAATGGAAATGCCGATTTTTCACTAGACAAGAAAAGAGAAAAAAATGATCCAAATCCGGAACATTTTTGGTTGGTGCTAGAAGAGTTTGTGTGCGGAGGAGTTATTTCCCAAAGAATCATCCACAGTAACAGAAATGCAAACCTATGATCCGGCTGTGTCGGCGGGGAAAACCGTGTTTCTGTCAGGAAACTGGTAAAAAAATACTTCTTATAAACATAGAAACTGACAATAGTAAGGAGGAGGTGTATACCGTAAAAGAGAGCGAAAACGGCAAAATAAACCAAGTGTCAAAGTATTAAATTCGTCCTTCTATGTATTAATCCCACGTATTATTAGCTATCTTGGTGTAATCAGGGGTGTACAGAATTTTACACCGTTGTTGAAAATTCATACACCCTGAGGCGCAGCCGAATGGGTGAATGAATTTTCAACAACGGTGTAAAATTCCGTACACCCCTGATTACACCAAGATAACGAATTTATTTCTTATGAACAATTCCTTTACTCATTTTTAAACCAGGATGTAAAATTGAAAAATGGTAATGAAAAATTTCCAGTGTAACATTTTTTCAAGTCGATGTTGCTGCGCATTGTCAAATACTTTTTTCTTAATTTTTGGGAAATTCAGAAAATTTTTGTGTTCTTTTGAATTTTCAGGAAAAAAAAAAATTTAAATATTTAAAAAAATTTTTAATTTTTGTCCTCAAATTAATTATTCTTTATTTTTATTGATTTTTTTTTTGGACATTTTATTTTTATTTCATTTTTTTTTTTTTTTTTTTGACATTTTATTTTTTTTTCTTTATTTTGGCAAAATTTTATTTTTTTAAATTTTTTTGGCAAAATTTTATTTATCCCGGTGTGAATAAGGGTGGGGGTGTTATTTACACCGGGGTAATTAGCCAATCAGATTGCAGTATTTTTGCTGCATAAGAAATAATGTCATTTATTTGCGTGAAATAAAAGCTACTTTTTAACTTTCTAATTGAATTATTTTATAAAACTTTTTTTTACAATATGGTTCGTCATGTCTGTAAAAGCGATGGATACTCGTCAAGAAGACAGTAACATAACGACCAGAGGTGTAGTATCATAATTTATCTTACCTCCTATACATTTCTAGGAATATGATTGGTTAAAAGCGTCCGCGTGGAGACCGTGTATATTCCATATTAGGTTAGTAGGGAGGCGGGGCTTATTTCATACACGGTTAGTAGTGGTGTTACGTCCCTTTATAAAAACAAAACGGTACTGAGAAAAAATCTTAAAGGTTTCAACAGACGCAGAAATTGATGATGAAGATTGAAATAAATTCATAAAACACATTTAAACCTAAGAAGTTGTTATTGTTGGCATCTGTTTTTGTAGGATCAATGGAAGTAGTTTCTTAATGCTAACGGTATTGAAGACTTGCTCATTTTGATAGGTAACTAGTCTAAATTTCACTCGTTAAGATAGTCGGTAAGATAAATTCGTTACAGAGTGTGCTAGTGACGTAATACGGTGTATATGGGGTCAGTAAATTCCATATGGGGGTTCGAGCTTCGTATATATTCCCATATGGAATTTACTGACCCCATATATACCGTCTTAGGTCACTAGCACACTATGTAACTAATAATGATTGCCAACGAGACAAGTCTCTATCCAAGGCTAAATGACATTAATGTAATTAACTATAGGTTACCGTATGTCTAACACCGCAGATCGTATTCTATAACGACTATATACAAAAGAGTAAACAAAAAACCAAATAAGAAGATGTGGTGTAATTGTCAACGAAACAACTATCCACCAAAGACCAAATTTCGTTGATGTATGCACCTAATAACATTATGACCTTGAACGTGGAGCCTTAGCCCACGTCGCGTAGCAAGCTATATAGGACAACATATTGACTAGAATAAAACAATTCAAAAGAGAGACAACGGCATGATTTATAGACAATACTATAGAAAAAAAAACTAATATGAACACAGCAAAAAACAAAAACCATTGCCTGAACCCCATTCCCGTTTTTACACCATCGCACTTTAGCGTGTTAAACCAACGCACTTTAGCGTGTCATATACCATCGCAATTTAGCGTGTCATATCATCGCACTTATAAAAACAAACAACCATCGCACTTTAGCGTCTGACACCATCGCACTTTAGCGTAGACCACCACACTTTAGCGTAGACCACCGCACTTTAGCGTGACCATCGCACTTTAGAGTCCTACATATCTCCCAATTGTTACGACATTCCTAGGCTTATATTTCCTATCATGTTTTCCTTAATAGAGGGTTGTTCACAAGGAAGCTATCAAACCAAGAGTTCAAAATGGTGAAGTTGAACTCATTCCTACCTAAATATTACGGACGCCATCACGTACGGGGCGCCGAATGGGACTTGAACTTTTTGTAATCAAAATCAATTTTGTGTACACAAAATTTATTCTGTCATAAAGAAAATCATTTTTGTCTTACAAAACTATGTGATACAGACATGTTTTATGAGAACTTCAATTTTGTATGACAAAATTCATTTTTGTAGACAAAATTCATTTTTGTAGATAGAATTCATTTTTGTCATGACAAAATTCAATTTTGTCAAATAGGTATGCAAATATAAACTTATTTGCATACAAAAATGACTTTTGTGATACAAAATTGACTTTTGTGTTAAATTTTTCACTTCTGTTTAACAAAATTCTTTGTCTACACAAAAATCTCAGTTTTGTATGCAAATTAGTTCACAGAATCTAAACTAAACTAATTTGCATACAAAATTGACTTTTGTCGCCCAATTTTCAAATTGGGTAACAAAAGTAAAGTCTGTGATACAAAAATGAATCTTGTCATGACAAAAGTAAATTTTGTCCACTGAAAGATAATTTTGTATGACAAAATTTAAATTTGTAGTATGCTACAAATTTTGTTAAACTGAACTCATTTTTGTTGAACAAAACTCACTTTTGTCCGTACAAAATTGAACTTCGAGTACAAAACCACAAGAGTCCCGTTCGGCGCCCCGTATCTCGAGTTGGTTGACAGTTATGTAATATCTGTTTCACAGATGATATGTTCCTAATGTCGTAACTACAATCCAGACATCTTTTCAAGAATTTGACCTACCGAATATGACTTATTAACGGGTTTGAGCAACTCCACGGGTGCCACAAGTGCAGCAGGATCTGCTTACCCTTCTGGAGCACCTGAGATCATCCCCAGTTTTTGGTGGGGTTCATGTGGTTCAGTCTTCAGTTTAAATTAGGGATTTTAGAAGCTCGTTCAATATTACTGCATGCTATATAACAACAAAGTTCATGTGATACCTTTTATCGTACCTGGTATTTAAATCGCTTTGTTTTGTGAGTCTGAAGTGCTGATAAATACTGATGATGTCGTGTAAATCAGAATACTATTTGTTGACACAACCAACCACCCAATCCACACACATAAACATTTACTACAAAAATTAAAAGAGAAAATGACTATTTGAAAAAAATATGAGTATTGCTGAAATTCGTATATCTCATTTTGAAAACAATTCTGAAATTAATAATAGGGTCCATGATATACTCATTTCTAATATAAAAAATAAACTACAAGTACTCGCAAAGCGGTTTGTGTTCGTACCGGCAGACAAAGCAGCCAATAATGTAATTGTGGTATGTCGCATTACTACACAGAAGTTCTCCATAACGAAATTATCAATTCGTCTACATTCAGATCTATACGCTCCACAGAGAGTCAAATTGTAAACAAGCGTACCACTGCCACTACCCAGCTTAAAGCCTCTTTCGAACATTTGAAAGTCCCGACTATGTACTGGTTTCCTAAATTACACAAACAACCATTTAAATTCCGTTTCATCTCCGCATCTAGTAAGTGTTCTACTACTAATCTGTCAGTGCTTCTAACTACCTCCCTTACTACTATCAAAGAACTTGTTATTAACTTTTGTAATAAAGCTTATGAAAAAAATGGTATTTATTATTTTTCAAGTGTTAAAAATTCCTTAAAGGTTTTAGATAAAATACGTGTTTTTGATGGTCCTTTTAATTTTGTTGGCAGTTATGATTTTTCTGCTCTCTACACTACACTTCTACACTATCTTATCAAGAAAAAGTTTTAATATTTAATTAAACTGTCTTTTGAAAAATCTCATTGCAAATTTATTTCCTGTAACTCGTTTAAAACCTTTTCTGTAACAAAAAAGGAAAGTATGAGAGATACACTCACTGGAAATGTGAAGATATCATTGAAGCTTTAATTTTTTTCGGGGATAAAGTGTATCGACAGGTAGTAGGTACATGTATTCCTATGGGCACTATCTGCGCCCCTTTAGTAGCAGATTTATTCTTGCATTGCTATAAATCTCAGTTTATGACCAAACTCAGCAAAGACACGTCATTGTTACATTTGATTGATACATTCAACAATACCTACCGTTATCTGGCCCCAGACCACAATTAATGACCCCGCTTTTCGTTGTCCTCGAATATAGTTCTTTGTCATTATAGTGTCTTTTTTCTTTATTTTTGTTCTCTGCCTTCCTGATTCATTTCTTAGTTTTTATAGGGTGGAAATGAAAGCAGAGAGTAAAAATAAATTTTAAGATGCATTATTTAACTATTCAGTAGCGGGAATGAGTGATTAAGCCAGTTGCAAAAGGTAACATTTATAGTTGTCGGAACATTTCTTGACCTGTCCATGCCAGTATGAATGTGTTTTGGGTAATTTAATGACCTGCATAGAAGGGATTTTCTTAAAAGTTGGATATAATGTGAGACTTGTACTGTACATTATATCAAAACTTTTGCAAATTCGTAGGGTAATTTTTTTTATGTGAAAAAAAACCGTTATGAAAAATTGATAGGGAAATTAATTGTGGTCTGTGGCCATCTTTATGATATTTTTTCGTTAAATAATCCAGAGTTCTCTTAATATACTACCGAAATTTACCCAAAGGAACTTACTTAAAATAAATCTAACATAAAATGGCAATAGTTGTCCTTTTCTACATTTAGACATTTCAATTTCTAAAGAGAAACTCAATACTAAAATTTACAACAAAAGAGACGATTTTTCATTCCCTATGCATCGTTAATTTTTTTCTTTTAGACGGCGATGTTCCTTCGAGTCCATCATACGGTGTTTATATATCCCAACTCGTTCGTTATGCCCGTGTGTATAGTGATGTCATAGATTTTAACGAACATAATCAATGCATCACTGGTAAATTATTATCTTCTTCTTCTTCTTCTTCTTCTTCTTCTTCTTCTTCTTCTTCTTCTTCTTATTAAGTGTAGGACTCATTTTGAGTATATTCACACTGACGCATACGTACCATAGCAGTTCAGCTCTCCTCTATATACAGTTAAAAAAAATGTGTAATTACAGTTAAAATCCAATAGTTACAATTTAGGAGAAATTATGTCAGGGATATCGATACCATAAAATACTTAAAGCTTTTACTAAAGATTTGATTAGTCAATTTGGCTGTACCTGTAGAAAACTTATTATAAACGGTATTTCACATCCAAATTTACGGTAATATTGTACTAAAAGCGCTGTAATCACTATGTGATCCGTGTGAACTCATCGAACCTTCAAACAAACTTATTAGTAAAACTTATCTTACCTAGGTTGTAATTAGATCTTTGAATACAGTTTACATTGGCGCAAATATCGATTATGTCATCAGCAAATTAAAACATAACAAAATTTATTTTCTTTTCATACGTGTTTTTTTTTGTTTTTTGGAAAGGTGGGGGGGGTATGTTTAAATACACATCCACGTCCATTTTCTATAGACGTTACTCTATTTGTATATAACATTATAATTACACTTATTTATTAGAAGGTAAACTCCTAACTATCCTACTGTCTGTAGATACTTTTGACTGTCCATGACGTTAAAACACTCATTCGCTGGGATGTGTTTTAGTTGATTTTAGTCTCTGATGCATGATTTTTTATTATCTATTGTTTTTGCCTTTTAAGTAGCTTTCAGTAACTGCGAGTACTCCTTTACCGTACTTTCGTGTTATTTTGACCTGTTGATACAATTTGTAATGCATTTTTGTTATCTAGTTATTTATATATCTCGTCTCACTATTTTTAATGTTTTCCACCTTTGATAAGTGTTTGGTATGACGATAAATTTTCGCTTCTGTTCTCGTAATATGAACAACAAAATTATTAATTTGTAACATATATTTCCGTACTCCATTGTAAACCTATCTACAAAATTATTTTTATTTACCTGTGTACGTTATTTTCTTTGGCGGTATGTTGTCCCAGGGTATGGTTGTCATTATGATATTGCTTTACATCTAACGCCCTTGTTTTATCAATTTTGTATTTACATTGTGTCATAGATCAAATTTATTCGTTCAGTGTATGTTAACTTGTTGTTGTTAATATGTCTTTTGATTGAGTTAAGCCATTTCAATCGATATGTTATAGTGTATCTTCTATGTTGTGATGTTACACTTTTGTTTCTGGTTGGGTGAAGGTTGGCGCCTATTAAAACGTTTAAACCCGCTGCATTTGTTTGTACCTGTCCTAAGTCAGGAACCTGATGTTCAGTGATTGTCGATTGTTGATGTGGTTTATAAGTGTTTCTTGTTCTCGTTTTTCTTATATAGATTAGACTGTTGGTTTTTCTGTTTGAATGGTTTTACAGTAGTCATTTTTGAGATCCTTTTTAGCTTGCTGTTCGGTGTGAGCCAAGGCTCCATGTTGAAGGCCGTACTTTGACCTATAAAGGTTTACCTTTACAAATTGTGACTTGGATGGAGAGTTGTCTCATTGGGGCTCATACCACGTCTTCTTATATCTAATTATAGATTTAATGCGTCAGAAGTGCTTTGTGGATATACCTTTATCATCGACCATCAAAGCCATGAACAATTAAGGCATGGATGTATAAATAATATTCTATTTTAACTCTATTGTACTTGGTGTAAATAGTATGTTTCAATAAATGTGTGTATTAAGGATGTTCGCTACTCTGTTTCAAAATAACAAGTTTTTTAAAAGACTGCTATAAATTGATAGTAGATAAATAAAGAATAAAAAAAAAAAAAAAAAAACAGAAAAAATGAAGGGTCCGTGTGCTTGTTTTCGAGATATAAGTCATTGAAATTTGGTGAGAAATAATTCTCTCTAGATTTTTCATATACTTAATATTGGCGCCTTTTTTCTTTCAAAAACAATGAAAAAATAACAAGAATTTTATAAGATTTTCAAAGATGGCTTTTTAAACTATATGTAATCAAATTATGAAAAGAAAAGTAGGGGATGGTGGGCAAAAATTTCTAATGTCACTACATGGATAAAACAAGAGTATTCCGAATATCTGACAGAAATTCAAAACCAAGAGGAGCGAACATCCTTAATTGCTTGAATTGTTAATTTAATAGTGTACGAAGTGCAAAGTATAATTTACATCATAAGGTGTCCAATAACATAAAAGGTACCAATTTTTCTGCACCAGATGTGCATTTCGACAATCAATGTCTCTTCAGTGATGCTCGAGGCCGAATTATTTGAAAACCCAAAGCTTATTAAAATGATGAAGAACTATAAACCAAAAAGGACAACAACATATAGCCAAAGCCGGACAAGGGATCAGAACTTTGCATTAGGGAGATATTGTGCTTTTTGTCATAAAATCGGTTTAAATTATTGGTTGCACTAATTAATGACATAGTGATCAATTGGCTATTAAAACTCATGACAACTACTTTCAGAGATAATAACAAACAGTTTTACATTGATGACAAATTGTATACATTAAATTATGGCCTCTTTCATCCCTTGTTACAAAATATATTGCATGCAATGTTTTTCATTATATATACAAATGAGACAATAATATACAAATATTTGCTCAGGACGTTAAATTATCCATAACAGGTAAATGTTGTAATCATGCTTCGCGAATTATTGGTAAACAATGATACTGTATGCAATATAAATGAGTTCAATAAAGTTTTTATTACTAAAATAAAACTCTCGATGATGTTTTTCTACCTATTATTTAAAGGGGCTCTAGCTACGAGATATATAAAAAATCTAAAATATGATTTTTTTTTGTTCAATCATTAATAAAAGTGAAGCTGTAGGTGCTTATTTCAACTTTATTAAAACTCTAGTAGATAATGGTCTCATTGGCAATCATACACAGCTTCCCTTTTTTATTTAATGTAGTATATTTCATACTTAAATTGTCAGACAAAGACTAGTTTGGAATAAACAAGTAATGATTGTTACGAAGTTATTCAAACGACCCCCTTTAGACCCCAAGATCCCTTTATCTATTAAGCAAATATAGATCTTGGTATTTCTTTTAAGGTTGATGTGTACTCCTTTGGAGCCCTATTATACAGAAGCACCTGTAACAGCTCCTGCTCTGAAAAGCACAATCGCAAAATATTTTGTTTTATCCTCATCTTGTTATAAGGATACAATGCTGAAATAAGAAACTATTAGGATGACAGTCAGAGTTCAGCTGTGTATCATTATTTTTTCAATTGAGGTTGTGTTTCTCCTTATAAATTGTTGCTAGGTACTATTATGAGAGTCTTCCTCTAAATGTACCAACATTTGTAGTACATCTTTTCCAATTCCAAGGAATGCTTCAGATGTTATCTAAGGAAGAAGTCTAAGATACACATTAATCCACTTCTACAGCCATTACTTCTACATATTCTGCCTTTGTTTCAGAGTTTGTCAATACAGCTGAATATTTAAACGCGATTGATGAAGTCATAGCCGCAACAACCACAAATGATTTGCCTAAACAATCAGTTAGTTCAATTCACAGAAGATCGTGATGCAGGATCGTATGTTTATTCAACTCCAACAATAATAACTGAAGAAAAAGTATGTACCAAATGTAAAACTGCATCTTATTTATATGCTGTTGGTGATTTATGTGACCAATCCATTCGTGTCGATTGTATAAGAAGGCACAAGCATAAAAAAGGTGAGGCTACCCATTCAAGTGAGATGGTCATATGGAGTACAACTCAAAAGATCCTTTCTGTGTTTTTATCCACTAAAAGGGTTGTTTGTGCTTACTTTTAAAGGAGCATTAGCTACGAGGTTTGTCCTTACTTTTAAAGGAGCATTAGCTACGAGGTATGCTAAATATAAGAATATGATTTAGTTTGGTTAAATCATTAATAAAAGTGAAATAATGAAATAATTATTCGCTTTTAGCAGCCAATTCGGTTCAATTTTGTAAAAATAAGCGAAGAAACATCGCTGATGAATTAGTCACTTGCAAGTGAATAACTCGACCTCATTGAATTCGTATTCATGTGACCGTTAATTTAACCCATTAGCTAGAGATTGGTTACGCATGTATTAGTCATGTTCAGCCTTGAAAAGAAAAAGAATGTCAACATTCTCGTTTGAATTGTTTTACATTTGTGATTTCGGGGCCTTTTATAGCTGACTATGCGATATGGGCTTTACTCTTTGTTGAAGGCCGTACGGTGAGCTATAGCTGTTAATTTCTGTGTCATTTGGTCTCTTATGGAGAGTTGTCTCATTGGCAATCATACCACATCTTCTTTTTTATATTGAAAGTGAAACATAAGTAAATCATTACTAATTTCTAAACTATAACATGAAATCAAACAGACATGGAAAAATCCCATTGTTTATATGCATGTTTATGTTTTCAATCTTGTGATTTGACCGACGGCAGTCTTCGATAGTTAATTATATGCGTGTCTAGATTAAAATACACACGGAATTCTAATACATATTATCGAGTACCTGCATTGTTAACTGTTTATTTCAGACCTATTGTAATTTGGATAAACATTTAAGAATGTTATCAAACAAATATGAGAATTTGAGTCAAATCGATGAACATGATTTTGATAGCTAATGCCCCTTTAAATTACGTGCAAAATTTAACACGAATATAACATATTATCAACACTAACTTGACTTAAAAAATGTTTTATTGTTGTTCAATTTTTTTAATGTCAAATTCATTATTTTGCAGTTAACATTTATTCTAAGATTATTTTTTTCAGATATCAAATGACTTTATCAAAAGTTATGAAAATTTTTGGAAAACTACCTGGATTGGGACACATATATCTATATGTTCATCATGATTAAAGACAGTTGACTATTCAGAGCAAAATTTTCAAATTAATTTTTTCAATGTTAAATTGTTTTAGTGTTTTACTAATAAATGTACGTAGTTGTTTGTTAAAGGAGCACTAGATGTCAAATTCATGTTCACCGATTTTACTCAAATTCTCATATTTGATTTATAACCATGTAAAACATTTATCCAAATTATAAAAAGTCTAAAATAAACAATTAACATGGCATGGGCTCGATAATATGTAGCTTCGTTTCGTGTGTATTTTAGTATTGACGCCAACTAATTAACTATCAAGTTGAACTCCGAAGACCTCCGATGGTCATATAAGCGACATAAACATAAATATAGATATAAATAGAAAGAGAAACTCGTGCAATTGGATTTTTCTAGGTCTTTTCCATTTCATTTTATAGATTAAAAATATATGTTAATCATCGTTTTTACCTGCACAAGAATGATTTTTTGTGGATCGAATAAGTCAATCAAATGATTTACCTTTGTTTCACTTTCAATGTTGACATTCTTTTCCTTTATATAACCGAACACGCAAACTTCATGCATTATCCATCTCTAGGTAAGGGGTTAAATTGAAGTTTATATGAATACAGATTCAATGAGGTCGTATTATTCACTTGCAAGTGAATAATTCATCATCAATGTTTTTTAGCTTAATTTGACAGAATTCACTATTTCACTTTCATTAATGATTGAACAAAAAAAAAAAAAAAATCATAGATTTTTTGTATATCTCGTACCTAGTGCCCCTTTAACAGTTAATATTTAAATAGTCTAAGATTAAAGTTTTTCAGCCATCAATTAATCAATATTTTCGTCAAACTTTCATTGATGGAGTGAACCAGGGACAGAAGTAATTCATAATCAGAAGAACAATGTTGATTTTGATGCGAAGTTAAAGAACTTAAAAGCCAGTGTTTAGTTTAACCCTTAAGAATATTTTGTTAATTCAAATTGTACCAGTCATTGTTTAAAATCTCCTTTTAAGTACCAGATATATTGGTTTAAATGCTTCAACACATATCAACGCTCAGTATTATTGCATGTGATCTATTTTTTACCACTCAAAAGCTTTAAAAAGTTTTAAAATATTATAAAAAAGAAAGAAAGGCTCATCAAAGTTCATCAGCAATGTACCAAAAGAAAGAAGAAGAAATACCATTTATCGCACCAATTCTTGAAGACATTAAACATGCATGAGATCTGCGATCCATCGCACTCCCATTAAAATGTCTTTCCATGCATAATCCAGGTAAAAACATGGACCCTTTAAAAAGTTGTAAGAAATATTATTTTCAAAGTTATAGATAAGTTTCTTTGACCTCTGCCACATGCGCCTCTATAAGCACAGTCTTTCTGTCCATACCAAACAAGTTTATATTTACAACCCAAGAGAAAAATTTAAACACAATAAAAACATTGTTCATTTATAATTATACACTGTTTTTCTAGATATTGGCAATTTTTCTTTAAGTTACAAAGACTTTGTTTAGATAATATCAAATAGCGAATACATGTGCAGTTGAATTATTTTTGAAAAAGAATACTTATATCAATGGAAACAATGACGATCGTATCTCTCAGAGTGATCAAGCTCTTTGATTAAAACAATTTTGCAACAAATAAGAAAACGAAGGCGTTTATTATTTTCATATATACAGCAATATAATTACATGTTAGTCGACACATATAGTTTGTTCTTTCACCTGTTATAGATCTGTGAATTGATTTCCTAGTTATTAAGTACATCTGTCAGGATATACCCAGGTTATTTGTCTACCTGATATTTGAATTAGTCATTTGAGAAAAGCAGTAGTTTGCACATAGCAAAGGTTAAACAAAACTTCAATTCAGTACAATGAAAAGTTGGGAAATAACGTTGCGTGTTGTTCGTTCTACTGTTATTATTCTGCTCTTGAATACACTTTGTCTTGCAAAGCTGAATACTAAAAAACAAGGTTTTATCAATACAAAAGACAGAAAAATTATACCAAGCAGTTCAACATTAAAGACAGAAATAGCTCTATCATCTATTGCTTGTAGTACTCTGTGTTGCATGATGGGATCATGCTGCTACGTTAGTTATGACAAGAAAACTAGACAGTGTATTTTAGAAGAATCTTGCTGCCCACAAAGTGAACTTTCAGGAGATGCAATAATGATGAAGAAGTCAACAGGTACAAGTAGATAATTTTACTCAAACAATAGAATTTTAAACATTTATTAAGATGATTCTCTTCCCTCATAAATTTGATTTATATTTGCCACTTTTCCCCAGATGTAAAATTATCAGCTAAACAAGCAGAGTTCACATGGCATTTATATAATTATAATTTTTAAAACATGATTTGTGGTCGTTTTACACTCGAACAAAGAAACTATAACAATGTGTCTACCATAAACGGGACTATCACTAGTTCCATTAACGTTTAGCAGCTTTAGTAAAGTAAAAGATATATCAGAACATTTGCAAATTTGCTTTGCTTGTGCATAACATAATGCATAGGTTTAAGAATCTTTTGAAGTGATTTTTACTCATATATATCAGTTTGTAACTTTTCTAAAGTTAATTGATAATTTAAATCAATGAACGAAGACACAAATGTTTAAGCAGCCGAGCGTCACCGTTTTCAACAGTCATATACAAATAATAAAATTGAGAATGGAAATGGGGAATGTGTCAAAGAGACAACAACCCGACCACAGAACAGACAACAACAGAAGGTCACCAATAGGTCTTCAATGCAGCGAGAAATTCCCGCACCCGGAGGCGTCCTTAAGCTGGCCCCTAAACAAATATATATACTAGTTTAGTGATAATGGACGTCATACTAAACTCAAAATTATACACAAGAAACTAAAAGTAAAAATAATACAAGACTAACAAAGACCAGAGGCTCCTGACTTGGGACAGGCGCAAAAATGCGGCGGGGTTAAACATGTTTATGAGATCTCAACCTCCCCTATACCTCTAGCCAATGTAGAAAAGTAAACGCATAACAATACGCACATTAAAAGTCAGTTAAAGAGAAGTCCGAGTCCGATGTCAGAAGATGTAACAAAAGAAAATAAACAAAATGACAATAATACATAAATAACAACAGACTACTAGCAGTTAACTGACATGCCAGCTCCAGACCTCAGTTAAACTGATTGAAAGATTATGTCTTCATCATATGAATATCAGGCACAATCCCTCCCGTTAGGGTTTAGTATCATACCATCATAAAATATATGAGAAGAGCATAACCCGTGTCATGCCAACAACTGGTTTTAAATAAATGTGTTTAGTTCCGATGCAAAGACCCTATAAGTGAATCAATATTAAAGCCAAAATATGCAATCTTTAATGACCTGACAACAGTATCGTAACTATATCCCTTCTTAATAAGTCTATTTAAAGGTTTTGTTAGCTTCTGAGGTGAATACTGACATTTTAGTGCTTTATAAAGAATATTACCATAAAAGATTGGATGTGAAATACCTGAACGTATAAGAAGTCTGCATGTTGAGCTATATTTACGAATGATGTCCTTGTACCGATGATAAAATTTAGTAAATAAGTATATACTAGCTTATGTTAATGTTGTTTGACACTTCTTGCCAAGTAAATCAACGACAAGTCACAAGTTATATAGGAGTTTCGAGAGTTTGACTACATCTCATCTTTGAAAAAAAACCCAAAAAACCAAGATATGTATTGTAATGGAATAAATTTATAGTCTTAATCACGACTTCACATGTCAAAGACAATGTATCAGTAAAAAAAATTAAACGATGACGAAGAAAAAAAAAAAAAAAAAGAAGGAAAAAGTTCGAAAGTATATTATTCAGAGTTTTCCAGACAAATCTATAGAAAAGCTTATTGTCGAAATTTGTAATAAAATGAATTGAGAATGAGGTTTTCAGCCTTATTCATGTAATTTATCTAATTTTTATGTTTGATTATCCCTCTCCCTTTTCTTACGCTATTTGTTGTACTGTATATGTAAATACTATAAACAACGTTCTGTTGTGGAATTATATGTGTCTTCATAGTTCGTCCACTTGTACGTTTATTGACATTATGGGAAAATTGCTGCAACCACTTTGCTTTGAAAATATTAGAAAAAAAAATAAAAAAAATGAAAAGCTCGTACAAATGTATTGTCATCGCTTTATTTGAACACAGAGGTATCTTGGAACGTTAGGAATATACTGAGATATACAAATATTAAAAATTTTCCTAATACTAAGTAAATGACTTTTATTCAAAGGATTACATTTTGACGATGCGGCAAAAATAAAATCGTAACGGCTTCATCCAAACAAATTTAGTACATTGCGTTTTATATTGTCTAAACAAGTTGTTCGTATGCAACTAATTCATTGAGTGTTGTTTCCATTTAACTTGGATTTTCCCTTAACCATTTCTCCAACGTCTTTAAAAGATATGTGTAATTATTTATGTGTTTTCTTATCGAGGTGCGTAATATGCCAAGTATATACATCTTAGTAAATTTACAATACGTTTTGCTTGTAGAACTCAAATTATATTAGTTTAACTATTAGAATCTATGCAAATGTTTTAGGTTCATTACAATGCCAAAACGGATGGTTTAAGAACGAAAATAAATGCTACTTTTTCAGCAATGACAAAAGAAATTGGAACAATGCTAAGGTTTGTACTCCTGTATTAGTAAATAAGATTAGAGAATATCAAAGGTCTCTCTTATTTATTCTATTAGTGAAACAAAGTTCCCAATCTATATTATGCATGATTCGAAGAGGTGAAATCATACGGTGTCCATAACATTCTGGAACGCTAACGTTAGATTTATAAGCATTAGACTGGAAAATGCACGATTGTGAAACTGTAAGTCATGACAACACAAATTGAAGCATGATAAAAATAGGTTGAAAACCAATTTTCTTAAATTAAATTAAGGTACTCAATTTACTTCGTCCAAACCTGTCTCAGTATGGTATTGAAATTGTTTAAGCATGTGCCTAATTCAGTTTTCTTTGTATTTTACGCTTTAATCCAAGAAAAAATGGCGTATAACTAGGGGGTCTGATTTTGTACTGGTTTTGAGTTGGGTTTGCCCTTTACGTCGATAGTTTGCCCTTCGCCATTGCCGGTCGTAAAATTTTTAGCATAAAGGGCAAACCCGTCGTAAAATTAGTATAAATTCTAATCCCATAAATTATGTCCTAATTATAAGAATTGAAGGCTTTTTTTTATGATTTAATTGAATTGTAAAAGCATTGATTGTGCGCACGTTTTCAATATGAACGGCTTCCTCGTTTCATACTAAATGTGCTTTGGTCAATACATTTACACCTCAGTAGAATTATTAAAAGAGTCATTAACTTCTTAAATACTCATCTTCCTTCAATGTGCTCTGAACACAAATAACATAAATATTAAAAAAAACAATAAGAATTTTCACATATTTTTTTTTCAGATTTTATTAGAAGAATTTAAAAAAAAATTATACATCAACTCTTGACTTATTGAACCTTAATGAAATTAAAAGACAGAAAAGGGAAATAAACATTGTCATACCATGATATATAATATAAATTTTAGTCTATTTGCGAAAGTTATGGCAGTATGCTTGTAGAAGTAATATCAAGTTGTGAACTGGAATTTTTGAATACAAAGGCAACTGAATATGCTTCATGTATGTATACATAAGTAAATTATAACTTATAACCTATTTTACATTTAAAATTCTTTTTTCCAATTTATTTTAAAATAAAATCGTTACATCTTTCTTACCTAAAAGTATCCGTAGGCACAAGAGATATGCAATAGTTCAAATAAGATACAAAAGAGGGCCAAAAGATACCAGAGGGACATTCAAACTCATAAATCGAAAATAAACTGACAACACTATGGCTAAAAAAAGATACAGTCAAACAATAGTGCACAAAACACATCATAGAAAAAAGACTAAGTAACACGAACACCACCAAAAAACTGGGGCGATCTCAGGTGCTCCAGAAGGGTACAAACTGATCATTAGTTATTTTTATATCAAGATTTTACTATCTGCAACACCTTGTTTGTATGAATAAATGTATCACCAACGATCTATTTTTGCAAATTAATCTAATACTTTACTATTTATTTGAAATTCTAGGTTTCCTATATTTTTTTTTATATACATATTAGACAAAGAAATTGTGAACCTCAATAATCATGCACAAAATATTTATTTTGGATATGTTTATTTGCATAAAGTTTCATTTATAGCCTTCTGGTTAGGCGGCACAGACATAGAAAAAGAAGGCGATTGGATATGGTCCACTAGTCAGACTGATATCATCTTTAATGACTGGAGTGTCGGACAACCAAGCAATTCGAAAGGAGAGGAACATTGCCTTCAAATGAAACTTAGATATAACCTAAAATGGAATGATGACCCTTGTACAGAAGGAAAGCGTTTTATCTGTGAAAAAAGTAAGATTTGTTTTTCATCTGTAGTCAACTTAATGACCAGAGTGTGTACACTATATATAGATTGACAAATTGTTTTACCCAGACAATTCAAATACAAAATTATGATCCCCAAAACCACGTTTTTTTAAATTGAGAAGGTACATTTTCGGTCTTAAAGGCATTTGCCTTTCTTTTGTGATATCACTCATAATTAGACTTTTTATTTTGATTACACCTGTTGCACATGTTGTATTATATCTATAACCTGGCTTCTAAAGATTTTTGTCTGTCCATCGTGTCGTTTGTCTTTTGCAATTCATTTCTGTAGCATTTGGCTAGCTATAAAACCAGGTTTAATCCTCCATTTTCTACATACGAAAATGCCTGTACCAAGTCAGGAATATGACAAGTGTTATCCATTCGTTTGATGTGTTTGAGCGTTTGATTTAGCCATTTGATAAGGAACTTTCCGTTTTGAATTTTCCTCGGAGTTCAGTATTTTTGTGATTTAACTTTTTGCTAAGGAAATACCAGTCATTATATCTATAACCTGGCTTCTAAAGATTTGTGTCTGTCCATCTTGTCTTTAGTCTTTCTGCAACCCATTGCTGTAGCATTTTGCTAAGGAAATACCAGTCATTGGCATCATGCTTTATCTGGTTATTCCATACTTTGTGAAAAATGTAGAAGAATAAAAATACCGACTTCCAATGAAATTCAAATTGGAAGGTCCCTTATCAAATGGCAAAATCAAAGGCTTATCCACAAGTGAGAGGTTTAGCAAGCTATAACATCAGGTTTAATCCACCATATTCTATATAAGAAAATGCCTGTAACAAATCAGGAATATGACAGTTATTATCCATTCGTTTGAGCTTTTGATTATGCCATTTGATTAGGGACTTTCCGTTTTAGATTTTCCTCGGAGTTTGTTTTTTTTGTGATTTTACTTTCCACATCAAACGAAAGGAAAACAACTGTCATATTCCTGGCTTGAAGCGTTTACACGTTTACACGTTTAAACGTTTACACGTTTACATTTCATTTGATGCTGTACAGTCTGTTTGCCAAATATTAAAATGTCAGGCACATATTTGAAATAGTTGTACCGTGTAGGCATAAGTCATATCATTGAGCTGTTGTATTATTCCTTCCAAAATAGCTCATAGTTTTATATGTTTGTTAACTTATTCCTTTTATTGAATGCATACTTTATAGACTGAAGCATTGAAATTTCTTCTTACAGGCTTGTTAGATTGAAAGGAAAACAGATCTTGGACATACAGATGATATTCTTTAAAACAACAATGCATTTATTTAAACAGTTGTTCTATAAAGAAAATGTTTTCCAAAGAGTTTGTATATATTATTGGAAATTCATGATAACATGATAAAATATGAAAACTACTACACAGTACTCATCAAACATTGTTTTAACTTTGTTTTATATTTACGATTTATATTTTTGATAGATAGTTCATAGAACCATGTGATATAACTTTTGATAGTTCTTTAAATTAGGGATTTTAGAATCTCGATATATATTACAATAGGAAAGATTACATCAAAGTTCATGTGCTAATAAAAAACCCATACATTTAAACGATATTGGTGTGGTCTCTAGGGCCGATAGATACAGATGGTGTGCTTTATTTCATGTCATTTCTTTATAATTACCATGCTGTATAAATTGACAGAGTTAGGGCGTTATTTATACATGTAATATTATGGTAACATACACTGAGACGAACATTCGAAATGCCCATCTGTGGCACGTATATAGCTTGCATTTCTATCTCGACAATTTATTTCCATATATTCTACCGCATATGCGTATTTTAACTTTGTCCCGTACAACTGTTCAAGATTTGTTATCTTTCTGCAACTATTTATGCAATCAAATTGATAATTTACTTATTTTTCTGTAAGCTACTCCACAGGACATTTGTTATAGCAGAGTGGTCCTAAAAATCCACGCGCTCCATAACATCCTTGTTGGCTTGAGATAGTTTTCCCCCATCTCTTGATAAATGTGAACAAATTTATGTATTAACTATCTTGATTCATGTATTATTTAACAGTTGACAAACATGATTTATTCATTAGAGGCGTGATGCGTTCTTATTATGTTATTTATGTCGATATGTTTGAATATTGTATTTTTTGAAGTTTGAATTCTATCCACACTGAATCAAATTGTACATTAAAACGTTCGTTCTAATTACAGCCCAATAAGCATAAAAAGAACCTTAAGTATAAACGAACGAGTCATCACTACATTCAATCGTTAACCCCCAGAACACACCCCAAAAAAATAAAGGCAACAGTAGTATACCGCTGTTCGAAACTCATAAATCGATTGAGACAAAAACAAGTCCGGGTTACAAACTAAAACCGAGGGAAACACATCAACTATAGAGGAAAACAACGAAACAACAGAAACACTGAAGTGAACAAAAAACAAACGACAATGCAACACACAGAGAAACGAACTATAAGATAACAACTGCCATTGTCCTGACTTGGTACAGGACATTTTAAAAAAAAGAAGATGGGTTCAACCTGGTTTTGTGGCTAGCCAAACCTCGCACTTTTATGGCAATGTTAAATATAACACTAAAATGACACCATTACATGACAGGAATACAGTACAAAAAAATGCAAGAACATTCAGGACAGAGAAATACACAGATAAACATACAATAGTACATTTCGACATGCTTACCACAGAATAAAAACGAACACGTAAAACAACATAGGACAGCACACAAAACAGCACAGCAGAACCACGAACTGTCTTTCCCACGACTGGGTCAACGCCACAAAAGTGACGTCACAGGTAAATTTCTAAAAAAAATTTTGATACTGTTCAAGATCAGGTTTGTAACTATGTCATTTGATGTATTTTATAACAATTACAAGAATATTAATATAGAATTGTGTTAGTAATTAGATAATTGATTGTATTATCTAGCTATGTCGGTATTATTTCAAAATCAAACTACAAAATTAAATAAATGGTGGGCATATAGTTGCTTTAAACTAAAATCTTAGAAATGAACTGGATGATTAATTAACTTTACTTTTACATACGAATAGAAAATAAAAAAAAGGGGTAGAATTACAACTGCAAACGATAAGACATTTAATAATATCCGATCAGAATTACAAATACAACATCATAACTAAATAGATGAATGTAGGATAACAAATTCCATGACACGTCTTATAGTAATGCGAATTCTTACTCAGCGAAACAGTCATATTCGGGAATAGGTCATGTTCGGTACTTAAAAGACAGGACGACGTAAATGGTAAAAAAAATCTAAGACGTGGTAAAAATGTCCTTAGTAAGTTTAGACACAGACACATCGTATGAATCAACCAATTCGTGATGGTGTCCATAAAATTTACGGAGTGTCATTTTTATTCTTTCCGCCTCATAACTTTGTTGGGGAAGTTTTTGCGTAAGGAGCACACTCCTGTATATGAAGTCCGTATAGTGTGAACATACACGAGCATATGAGGAAAAACCTTGTTCACACAGGGATGTATACATAATATTCTATTGTTGCTGTATTGTGTACCAATAGAAATATGCATTATTTGCTTGAATCGGTATTGTAATAGTGTCTGAAGCGCAAAGTATGATAGCATAAGGTGTTCAAAATATTTTTTTCTAAAATCAGTTTACCTTATTGGTTGAAATAATTTTAACATTGTTAATCATAGGATATTAAAATCTATCAGAATTACTTCCCTAAATGACAACAAACATATGTTTTTAGTAGAATTTGCTAATAAGGGTTTGTATGCCCTAAATATTGATGAAACAAATTTCATTATAAATATGTACAGACAATAATACCTGATTAATTTAAAGGAAAATAAACTACACCTGTCATTTCATATACCTATACCAAATCTGATGAATCCAGACCTTTCAACCACAAGAAGTAATAAGAGTCCTTTACCGACATGGATGTAAAATCCAAACATCCCAATTGCTTTTGTGCATCGTCCTCATACAAATGTAATCCCGCTGATTATATTGCAATTGGAGACTTTAGCATCGTTAACTATGAACAGCTTAGGGAGTTATTTGCCACAGATTCAAAATACCGAATACGATTTGTTGGTGTCCCAACTAACTAGTGACATGTTTGGCGGCCCTGGATCCTAAGATACCAGTATAATATTTGATTGTAATTTTACCGATTTTATCCTATTACCGATTGTGGTATGTCGTTTCTCATGGCAGATAAGGCACGCATAGCAGGAGACGATCAAAAATGTTTTTGAGGCTTATAACGTAAGACAATTTCAAGTGTGAATACAAATAAATATTCGAATTTTTCTTTTTATATAAGAATAAATAAAGAATTTACCGATCTAACGAGTCATGGCCTGTCCATCAGTTTTAACAGTTCTTATGTTGTGTCTGTAAACACTTTTCGTAGGTTATGAGGATAATCGGTGCTCGCAAATATATCAAAGTCAACAACAGTCTCTATGACCTGTGATTCAATGGTTGTCGTTCGTAGCTGTCGGCCATATATGTTTTTGTAGTAAAAATCTGGTTGTTGGTTTCTCTTTTGAAATGTTTCTCGCTATGGGTTTTGTTCTTGGAAGGCTGTGTAGAGACCTGTAATTGTTCACATTTGTGGCCTATTGTTTGGATATATGTCTCATTGGGTATCATACCTCATCTAATTCTATGTTACATTTAGAAATGTTTCTCTTTTGTTGTTTTCGTACTAGCTTAAAGTAGTTATAATTTACAAATGGAGAACCAAATGGATTACCTTTCTAGCCATTCAAACCATTTGAACTTGATTTTTTTCGTAGTGGTAATACATCCTTGCTTTTTTAGCGCAACGTGAATATTGTAAAACAAAATGCAGATTAAATATGTATTATTTACATTTATAAAAATCTATGGTCCTACATCCTGTCGATATTATGTGCTTAAATTTTGGCATTGCACACTATAATGTTTTCCTCAGACTGTTTACGAAGTCTTAACACTAAATCAAAGGAGTATTGGTTGATAATTTAGTCTGAGAGGACATGCTTAATATTTTACTTGTTATAGGTCTGGAACTAGCTTTCAGTAAGTGCGAGTGATCAGATCTATGCTTTGTATCTTTGTCTTTATGTTAGTTGCTTTTTTTGTGATTTGTGGCCATCTGATGAGTCAATCAATTTCAAAGTAATATTTACGGTTTGTACCTATGTTGTACTGTTACACCAGTACCCCAGGTTAAAGTATGGTTGAACGCTCAATAACAACTGGTTACATTCTAAATGTGTCTGTCCGAAGTCAGGAACCTGTAATTCAGTAATTGTCATTGGTTGCTTTTTTATTTTCATTTATTTGTTCGTCATAAATTATGGAGTGTTTTTGTTGTTGTTCGAATTGCTTCACATTTCGCCATGTCGGGGATGTTTATAGCGATATACGGTATGGGTTTTGTTGATTGTAGAAGCCAGTACAGTGACCTATATTTGCTTAAATCCACTTCATTTGATCACGTTTTACATCATATATTGTCAATCCAGTATAATTTTAAATTGTTATCTACTTTATTCAAGATTATAATAAGTGTGTTTATAAAAAAAGAGATCTTTCTTCCAACAAACTTATTTCTTTTCCGGGAAAATTGTTTAATATTTACATCTTGGGTGTACATCTGGCAAAGGTCTAGAAAATTGGTTTCAATGGCGCTTTCTTTTTGATATAAACTAATTCTGCAGACGTCAGTTGTGCAATGCTTAAAAAATGTATACACAGTCACTTGTCGTCGTTTATATACTTAAGTTTAATATAAACGAACTAAAACATTCAGTCTCTTGAAAGGATTAATTGGCGATTAAGAAGTATATTCAACTGATAACGTATAGACAGAGTGATAATTATCACTATAAAAATTAATGATTCTGAGAACAACAACAAACATTTTAAGAAGATCTCTTAGTCTTATTAGGATAAAAGAATAACTGACATGTGAAAATGATGTAGAAGACATTAAGAGGACAGTTACATACCTCAAATCAAAGACAAATGGACAATACACAATCAATCAGAACATCGGCGAATAAAATAGTCTACAAAACAGCACACAAAAAATATACTGAACAATACATATCGCACTAAAAATCGAGGTTGATTTCAGGCTCTCCGGATAAAATAAGCAAATGAAAATAACGATACCAGTGTTGTCTTATGCAGGGATATTATATAAACAAAAATGGGAATTTGAATAACTGGTTTTTGCCTTCTTACGCTCAAATAAATTGATAAAGGAAAGTGAAGACAAGTACTGTTTTAATTTGTCCTTGCAGGTAAACTTAACATCATGATATTAAAAAGCAATGTGAGTACTTAAATAGGTTTACTCAGTAGCATGTTGTTATATGCCTCTCGCACATTAAAAACCTCGTGGTTCTAGTCTTTTTTTTTTTTATATAAAATGAAATTGTGTCTATATACATCGTTTGATAGTCTTGGTTATTTACATGATTTCTTGACTCTGAGGCGTCATGATACAGACACAATTCCATTGTTGGTGACCATATGTTTTCATCTTTAAAATTTGAATTATATTGAAAGAATGCTCTTTATTGACGTATAATCTTTGTTTGCATAATAACGATGTATTAATGAATAGGTACTTCCAGTTCAATAGGACATTTCCTTTTAATATTCTATATTCTAAAAAAAAAAAAAACAACCCTTTTTGTTTAATGAAAATATCATATTGTCTAAATTAAATAAATGTCTTGTTTCATCTCTTGTTATTTACCAATAATATAATGTTTTTCCTTATTTGTAGAAATAAGACATTGATATACAAATATTGGCTCAAGATGTTAAATGGTTCATAATAGGTAAATATTATAATTATGTTTTACGATTGTTTGGGAAACAAAATACTGTTCAAAACTAAATACTAATTCAAATGAGTTCAATAATGTTTAAACTAAGGAAATAAAACTCTCGATAAGTTTTTTTCCTACATGCCATTCAATTTTTTATCGATCATTGCTATCAAATTATACGTATACAAATTCTTACATTTTCTGAAACAAAACATCATATGAGAGACAAACATAATATTTAGAGCTACGGTTTTCTCAGATAATATATATAATGGATTTAAAATCTCAAGCATTGTTATATCAAAGGTACACAACAATCCCTTGATTACAATTATTATTATACAACACAGAAAACCGAAAGGTGTTAAAGAGCATCGAATTCAATGTGAAATTCATAAGTTAGGTACATACAAACTTTGAGTGAAACAAAAGTCATCACAGAACTCTAAACAGACTGAGCATTAAACACATGTGTTTCTTCCGCAATGATACTAAACTATACGTGTTTATTTAACAGTGACAACTTGTACCTATTGTTCAAAAGTACCTGCTAAAGCTCCTGCTCGGAAAAGCAAAATTACCAAATGCTTTATGTTATCCATATCGTCACATACCATCTAATCTAGGGATGCATTGATGAAATGAGAAAATATTTGAATGAAAGTCAGGGTTCAGCTTTATAGCATTAATTTCTTTTAATTGAGGTTATTTTTCTCCTTAGAAATAGTTGCTGGGTACTATTTTACGTTTAATTATTGTAACATTTATTTATAGGGTTATATCAGTTATATTGAGGAATATTGTCCCGGTCAGTATCTTGCAAATGCAATATGATGTTCTGCAAAAGAGGGGCGAAAGATACCAGAAGGAAATTCCAACTCATCAATCGAAAATAAACTGACAACGCCATGGTAAAAAAAAAAGACAAACAGACAAACAATAGTACACAAAACACAACAAAGAAAACTAAAGACTAAACAACACGAACCCTACCAAAAACTGGAGGTGATCTCAGGTGCTCCGGAAGGGTAAGCTGATGCTGCTCAACATGTGGCACCCGTCGGGTTTGCTCGTGTTAGTACAAACCCGGTAACAAGTCTAATTCGGTAGGTCACATTCGTTAAAAGGGGACGGGAATGTAGTTACGACATTAGGAACATATTCGCTATCATCTGTGAAACGGATATTCCATAACGGTCAACCAACTCGTGATGGCGTTCGTAAAATTTAAGAAGGATGATTTCAACTTCACCGTTTGGAACTCTTAGTTTAATAGTTTCCTAGTGAGCAGCAACCCTCTATCAAGGAAATAATGATAGGAAATATAAGCCTGGGAATATCGTATCAATTGGGAGATATATACTCCGTATGCAGGCGCTGCCAGAAGGTTACTACAAAGATATGAATAAGTTCACAATTGGGAAGCTGAAATTATCTCTTTTGTTGCAAAGTTTTGTTTTCAACCGACCCATTGTCAATTGCTAGATGTAAGTCAAAATTAGAGACTTGTTTGCCAACGATGTTGTTTGAGGCTTTATCTGCAAGGACAACGACATATTTGTCAATGAGAAAAGACAAGTGTTTTGCAACATTTGGGTCTGTAAAGATTGGAGTAGCATGTCATTGATATAGATAGATCCATTCAGATTCTTAATTCTGATTGTATCAACGACCTCACAGCCTTAATCTATTCGGAAAGAGTATCTTCGTCTTCTTTCTCATGTTTAACCCATTGCATAATGCTGGACTAAATCCATTAGTATTTTGAAGTAGTGTTTATGATTTTAGGCTCATGATATTTCGGACATTTGGATAACACATTTTGTAGGGAAGTGTTATTGACAATGTCAGTCGGATTATATATGAACAGGGAACTTGTTTTAGACTTCTTGAAGTCGACAATATTAAGATCCTGCAACACATGTTTGTAATTGCAATTTTTTTGTTGTAATTAGTTTGGTACAGGTATAAGAAATGATAGGAACAGACTGATCTTTATTTAAAATAGGGAGGTATTTTCGATTGAACTGATTTATGTTGAAGGATATTGCCCAAATTGACGGCATCGAACCCTTTGTTGGCAAAGGAAAGTTTAAGAATTTTTTAGTATCCACATCTGATTCACGCCACATCTAGAATAGGCAGTTTCACAATAACTTTGAAGCCCGGCTTTGATTACTGATAAAATAGATGTTAATAATTTAGAAAGAGGTTTCGTGGAGCACTTGGAAGACCAAGCAATATACCGTTGAAACATTTGAGTTTTATCTGCCACTTTTCCCCTTATCTTAACCATTATTTATATCATTGACTCATTAAGATTCGTATATTTAAGCTGTTTTGACATATAGCTATTGAACTTTGTCAAGCACCTGAAACACAATATGTGAGTGTTTTTTTTTTTTTTTTTTTTTTTTTTGGGGAATTGGGTGACATGACTTTTATCAAGGTTCTATATCATAAGTTTATTTGCTAAGCAAGCTTTGAGTTCTTGGTAATAGACAACAGAGTATGTTTCTAATTTGGATTATCTGCCATCTACCATGAGTAACCTTGCATCCAATTTTACAGTTTGAACCGTTTATATACCACTACCAATTCTGCGTCCACTATCGTCCCGCATTCAATGACCACAGTGAGCTTAATATAACGATTGTATTATTATGTATACGCTTTTATCATCAAAACACTCGTCCGCATGTAGTCGATAATTATATAATTGTAATTTGTTGATATTGTCTATTAAATCAATTTTCATTCGTCTGCATAGACTTTTGGCCATGGTGTGGTCTGTTTTTATATTGGACTTTCTGTTGATGACCAAATTAATGTACCAAGAAAGATAACTCTAGTTACTCAGAGTATAAAAATTGAACCAACCGTTTTAGTTGAAAACGAGGAAGCTTTGTGGGCGGCAGGTTATGTAAAAAGGGGTGACAGCTACGGTTATACGCGTGGAGGGCGATATAGTAGAGGTGGAGGACGTAGACAAGGATTTCAGTCATCACAAAGAGGGGCAAAGAATCTAAACCAAAAAAGGACCAGATGGAAAACCATTATCATGTAGATCTTGTGGCTCTTTGAATACAGGCATCTTGTTGCAAAATGTCCGGATAGCTGGGAAAATTTGTCATAAATAAATATTGTAGAAGAGAAAGAACAGGCTGTTCTATTCACTGGCTGTCAAAAACAAGATATTAAACAGCTAGGAAATGATGCTCGTAATTGTGCAGTATTGGACAGTGCGTGTAGTAGTACAGTAAGTGGAAAAACTTGGCTCAATAGTTACATTTCTTTACTGAATGAAGGATTGTGAAAGACAAAAATTATTAAAATTTAGAGGAAGAACAAGACTAAAATCAGTTGGAGAGTATGATTTACCTATTTGTATAGTTGGTGAGGAAGTGAAGCTGAAAACTGATTTTTTTTACTCAGATATTCCTCTCTTGCTTTCGAGGTCAGCTATGAAAAAGGCAGGAGTCAAAATAAATTTAGAGAATGACACAGCAATAATAATGGGAAAGAAAGTATCATTGAACCTAACATCATCAGGGCATTATTGTATACCATTAGATAAGACAGAAACATTGAAAGTAGAAGAAGTAAACGCTGTCAGGTTAGATGAATTGAATGTTGAGAAAAGGATATCAGCTTTATTGAAACTTCATCGTCAGTTTGCACATCCACAAAAGAAACGTCTTGTAGCCTTACTGAAAGATGCTGGGATTTGGAAAGGAGAATATGACGAGGACCTATTAGAAATTCAATCTCAATGTGAGCTTTGCAAAATGTATGCTGTGACACCACTAAGGCCGGTAGTCTCAATGCCAATGGCAAAACAATTTAACGAAAAAGTTACTATAGATTTGAAACAGTATAAAACATTCTCCATATGATAAACATGTGGTCAAGGTATACAGTGTCTGCCTTTATAAATAGAAAGAAACCTGCTAATGTAATAGAGGCATTAATGAAGAATTGGGTAGGAATCTTAGGAGTAAGGGGAGCACTCATTTCTGACAATGGAGGAGAATTAAGTTCTGATGAGATGAGAGAGGTAGCATCTATTTTAAATGTTAAAGTATGTACAACAGCTGGAATGAGCCCATATCATAACGGACTTTGTGAACGTGTACATACTAATACTGATATCATGCTGATTAAACTTGAGGCTAAAAACAAAAATGTAGAATCAGAAACACTTTTTTCATGGGCAAATATGGCACGGAATTCACTGCAAATGTGGAATGGTTTCAGCAGTCACCAGTTAGTGTTTGGTAAAAATCCTAATTTGCCAAACTTAATGCACGCACAACTACGTTAGAGGGAACAACTAGAAGTAAGGCATTGGCTAAACATTTAAATACTTTACATGAGACACAGAAAGCATAGATTCAGACTGAGGCAGATGAAAGAATCCACAGAGTTTTGCGGTCAAAAGTAAAAGCAGCTGAACAAGTATATGAGAATGGTGACATGGTGTTTTATAAAAAAGAAGGAAAAGAGCGTTGACTAGGACCGGGGAAAGTGGTTTTCCAAGGAAAAGTTGTTTTTGTCAGACATGGCGGAGTATTTGTCAGAGTATCCCCAATCAGGTTGTGCAAAATAAATACTAATTTGGGAGAAAATACTAAACAAGATAACATTGCGTTGAAGAATATTGACATTATTATTGGCAAGAAACTTAAAGAACCAACTATTGCAAAAAAAGAAAACCCTTGATATCAATGCAGAAACTATAACAAGTGCACAAGAGGATCTATCTCATGAAGCAACAGCCGTCAGTCATAACTCGATTCTTATAACTACCAGACTCAGATGAATGGATAAGTGCAAGTGTGCTTGGAAGAGCTGGAAAAGCAACAGGAGGGAACAAAACATTGTACAAAGTGAAAGATCATGTAAGCGAAGAAACAAAAAAGTATAGACTTGGGCAGTCTAGAATGGAATATTTTAGAAGACCAGATCAATGAAACTGAAGTTCATTCAACGGATGAAGTGGATCAGACAAGACAGTAACATTGCAAAGCAGCTAGAATTAGAAAAGCTGAAACAATTTAACACTTATGAGGAAGTTGAAGATGGTGGCCAAAAGACAATTTCTACTAGATGGGTGATTACAAATAAAAATAGAGACACTTGAGCTAGACTAGTAGCTCGGGGTTTTGAAGAACAATCTTTCATTCCTAAAGATAATCCTACAATAGGAAAAGGCTCTATTAGAATATTCCTTACATTTGCTGCAAGCAAGAAATGGACAATAAAAACTACAATTGAACTGGGCAGTGCAAGGATCAAGACCACATTTTGCCTTTGAAATTGTTGATTTAAGTACTAAACTGAAAAGTGCATTAGTATGTGATCTTCTACGTGTTATTAAAACAGTAAAGTTAAATGACATAAAGGCCTATTCAGTGTTTCCCATCATAAAAAGGAAATGTGAAAGAAGACTAGGAAATTTTTGTTTTTAGTGATGCAGCATTAGGAAGTATTAATGATGGTAAAGGGAGTACAGGAGCTCACATTGTTTGGATAAAAGATCGAAATGGAAATTGTTGTCCAATTTCATGGCAAGCCAACACGATTAAAAGGGTAGTTCGGTCTACTATAGCAGCGGAAGCTTGAAGTTTACAAGATGGATTGGAAACAGCTTTATATTTTCGAAAAATCATTGAAGAGATTTGTGGAATTTTACCTATTACAGCTTTTATTGACAACAAAATGTTACTGAGGCACTGAAATAAACCAAATTGGTATAGGATAAAGGTTGATAATAGATATTGCAGCTATATGTGAAATAATACAAAACAATTATGTTGGGGTAAAATGTTGTCCAAGAAAAGTTCAGCTTGTAAATTCTATGACCAAAAGAGGAGCTTCTGGAATTGAACTTTTAAATGTGCTGCAGAAAGGAAAAATGTCAGAAGAATTTGTGTGAAACAATAATACAATTTTACTTTTACATTTTTTAATTCTTTGTTTTCGGAAAAGGGGCAGAATAATCCCCGTGATCTAAGGTCAGTCTAATCCAATGACGATCACTTCAAAAATATATTCTTACTTCTTTGTTTTCGGAAATGGGGCAGAATAATCCCTGTGACCTGAGGATAGTCTAATCCAATGACGGTCACTTCAAAACAAAAATATTTTGTAATTTTTTCATGTTCATTCAGCTAGAGAACTGTGTAATATCATTAAGACTGATTCATGTTTTACACTAGTAATTTTGGGGCCCTTTATAGCTTGTTGTTCGGTGAGAGCCAAGGCTCCGTGTTGAAGGCCGTACATTGGCCTATAATGGTTTACTTTTATAAATTGTTATTTGGATGGAGAGTTGTCTCATTGGCACTCACACCACATCTTCCTATATCTATATACAAAGGAAGACATCATGTTGATGACCAAATTAATATACCAAGAAAGATTACTCGTCTAGTAACTCTATAAAGAACTATTTTGTTTTAAACATGCTGATTGTCTCTTTGATAAATAAAATGGTGTAATTAGCATGTGTTTAACGCTTTCGATTTCCATTTCCCAAAGGTATCATCTCTGTCTTTTATAAGAAAACTAGAATAAGCTGAAATATCGTCCTGTAATTTCTTTTATAATTTGTGCTTGAAACGTGCTGATATGCTTGTGATTATAAAAACCAATTTTCTATTAATCAAGATCAGCAGATGCATTTATCATACATAGTATCATTTTATTTTCATTTGCGAATAATAATCATTTGCACATCTGAAGGCAGACTAGACGAATATCAATGCAGAGATGTACATTTATAAATGTTGATAACTTCATATAATATCGTAAGACACCAAAAGAAATTTAACCGTTCAAAGCATGGACAAGCTTTGAATGAATAAAATAATATATGGACTACACATTTAAATGTATGAAAAGACATCAAAAACTTATTGGAAGGCAAGTATATGTACTTGATATATTGAATTTTACACAAATTATAGATGTTTAAAATTCTATTGACTTCCGCACTCAGTTAGGTAATTTGTCCTTTTGATTTCGTTAAAGCATATTTAGATTTGTTAAAAATTAAAGCGTCATTTACGGGCAATTACTAACTATAACCAGAAGTTGATTGAACATTAAACCATTTTAACTTGGATGTAGACATTTTCTTGTTGATAATATTTGAAACTAATACACTTCAAAAACGTCAACAATGAGTAAAACTGAGCATTCACGTCAAAAAGGCCTGTGGAGAGACTGACGATTCCGCCTATGTTGATTTATATGTATTATTTTGCTAGCCACTTGTTCCGCTTACTATTTTTCTACTTCTTATATAAAAAAAAACAAAAACAAAAAAACGCAAAAATGTACAAAAATCTCAATTAAAGGCCAATTAATCATATCAGGAGTCGATTGATTAAATCGTCAATGTGGACTTATTTATAGATTCATTTTTTATAACATTTACAGCTACAGTTTCATTTTTGTTATACTGTGGTTACCAATTTTCGAGAATTGCATTGGTACTGGGGAACTACGAATTCAAATCAATGAATTATAAGTTTTCTAAAGGAATATATTCACACTCTCCAAACAACGTAATTAAATATCCACGAAAATGCTAGTTTTCCTCAATGCACGAAATTGGTAACCACAAAAATAAATGAATCCACAGTATATTACTTCTAAATTTTGTTCGATAAAATAAACTCCCACGGTTTTAAGATGATAGATGTTTATATGGATTAACCCCTATTTATAGTCATGGTTGTAATGTTGGTTTGCTGTCTTGTTAATCGGACAGACTTTAAACTAAATGCTATAGTTCATTATATCGTAACTACAATCCCGTTCCCTTTTCACTAATGTGACCTACCGAATTAGACTATTTACAGGGTTTGTAATAACATGAGCAACACGACGGGTGCCACATGTGAAGCAGGATCTGCTTACCCTTCCGGAGCACCTGAGATCACCCCCAGTTTTTGGTGGGGTTCGTGTTGCTTAGTCTTTAGTTTCTATGTTGTGTTTTATGTACTTATATTTGTCTGTTTTTTTTTCTTTTTTAGCCATGGCGTTGTCAGTTTATTTTCGATCTATGATTTTGACTGTCCCTCTGGTATCTTTCGCCCCTCTTCTACAGGATGATTATAGTCAAGTTTGGTTTCAAAGGAGAAGATTTTTGTTAAAGTTACTGTTACGAATGATGACGAACGACGAACGACGATCGCAAAGTCATGACAATAGCTCATACTAGCCCTGTGGGCCATGTGACCTTAAGGATGTTCGCTACTCTGTTTCAAAATAACAAGCTTTTCAAAGGACTGTTATAAATTGATAGTATATTAATAAAGGAACCAAAAAAGTAGAAAAAAATGAAGGGTCCGTGTGCTTGTTTTCAACATATAAGCCATTGAAAATTTGGCGGGAAATAATTTTCTCTAGACTTTTCTTACATTTAACATTGGCACCCTTTTTCTTTAAAAAAATATGAAAAAATAACAATGATTTTATAGCAATTTCAAATATGGCTTTTTAAACTATATGTAATAAAATTATGAAAAGAAAAGTAGGGTTTAGTGGGGAAAATTTTTTTATGGCACCACATGGATAAAACCAGAGGATTCCGAAAATCTGACAAAAGTTCCAAAACATGACAAGCGAACATCCTTAAGTACTAATAAATTAAACAGAAACTATCAGAGATTCGCATTCAACATTAGAATAAAAAATAAAATACAAACAAAAGCAAAAATTATCAAGACAGCTGCCTTTGGTCTATGAATTTGTTTCCGTTCGTTTTTCGTTTTGTGCTACCAAACAAAACAAAAATAATAAATAAATAAGCAAATAAATGAACATTAGAAAAACTACTATTTTTTTACTGGACGTAATTGTAAAAGAACCCTTATACTTATTTAGAAGCATTGTTTTTTGTCGAATTTTGTTGAAATGTACATATAAGCTCAAATTGATAACGTTTCCTTGATTAAAAACACTACAACAACGTGACAAAACATACTTTATTGAAATATAAATACAGGATTCTATATAAATACAGGACTCTATATAAATACAGGATTCTATATAAATACAGGATTCTATATAAATACAGGATACAGGATTCTATATAAATACAGGATTCTATATAAATACAGGATACAGGATTCTATATAAATACAGGATTCTATATAAAAAATATGTGACATTTTGATTGTTATTTTCGCTCATTTCTAAATCAGTCTGAGGCCTTCAACATGGAAGAAAAAATTCTCAGCTTACTACAATTTCAAGATAACTAGTATTTATCTATCACTTATTTGATGTGTGTTATAATTATATGAATGGTTCAGCTCATTGACATTAAACAATGAAAAGGTTTTTATGCCCCACCTACGATAGTAGAGGGGTATTATGTTTTCGGTCTGTTCGTCCGTTCGTTCGTTCGTCCGTTCGTTCGTTCGTTCGTCCGTCCGTCCGTCTGTCTGTCCCGCTTCAGGTTGAAGTTTTTGGTCAAGGAAGTTTTTGATGAAGTTGAAGTCCAATCAACTTTAAACTTAGTACACATGTTCCCTATGAAATATGATCTTTCTCATTGTAATGCCAAATTACAGTTTTGACCCTCTAATTTCACGGTCTACTGAACATGGAAAATGATATTGTGCGTATCCGTGTACTATGGACACATTCTTGTTAAAATTATTTTGCAACCAATAAATAAACGAGAGTATGTATTATCTTCATACGTACAGATATTAAATTACACGTGAATCGACGTATACAGTCAAAACGAAACTTAAATTCAGTACAATGAATAACGTTGAGTGTTGTTCGTTCTACTTTTTTTTTGTGTTTATGTACACGTTTTGTCGGGCAAAATTAAATATTGAAAAACGAAATTTTATAAATACAAAAGACAGAAAAATTCTTCAAAGCAGTTCAACTCTAGGGACAGAAATGGCTTCATCATCTGTTGCTTGTAGTACTCTGCATGCTGGGATCATGTTGCTATGCTAGTTATGACAAACAAACCAGACAGTGTATTTTAGATGAAACTTACTGCCCACAAAATGAACTTTCCGGAGATGCACTTATGACGAAGAAGTCAACAGGTACAAGAAGATAATTTAACTTTCAAAATAGAAATTTAAACATTCATAAAAATGGATTCAATTTAGTTCCATTCCTTGTAAACTTGATTTTTATCTGCAACTTTCCCCCGAACTAAAATAATCAGTTACACAGGCAGAGTTCATATGGCATATATATAAATATCATTTAAACATCAATGTGTATCTAACAAACATAATATGATACTGTTTCTAGCAAATAAAATTGACAGTCACTGCATCCGGTAGCGTATGACAGCTTTACCCAAGTGAAAGATGTATATAAACATATGCAAATTTGCTCTGCTTGTGCAAGCGCATAACATAATGCAATTTTTTTTACAAACTTTCAAATTGACTTTTACCCATATCAGTTTATATCTTTTCTAAAGTAAACTAACGATTAAGCCAAAGAAAGAAGATACAAAATCTAAAGGAGCACAGCGTCACCGTTTGTTAAGCCATATTAAAAAAAGTATATAATTGCTTATGTTGTTCGACACTTCTTGCCAAACAAATCAACGACAAGTCGCAAGGTATATAGGAATTTCAAGAGTTTGACGATATATCATCTTTCCATAAGAAAAAAGAATATATAGTAATGAAGGAAATTTATAGCCTTATTTCTAATCACGACTTTACATGTCAAAGACAATGTATCAGGAAGAAAAATCAAAACTGTAAAACGATGACGAAAAAAAAGAACAAGTACGACTTTTGAAAGTATATTTCTTTTCTTTCTTCATTTCAACCTGTTTTTACCAATGTGATATGTGTATTCCTTATAAATCGCATTGACTACAAACATCGTCACGTGTCCTTTCCAAACCTTATTCTCGAAGTTTGTAATTAAATGAATTAAGAAAGAGGTACAATCGCCTTATTTATGTTATGTGTGTAATTTTTCATATTTAATTACCCCTACCCCTTTCTTATGCTATCTTGTCTTTTGTATTATGTAAATATCATAATCAACGTTGCATTGGGGAATTAAATGTGTTTGCACAGTTCGTCCACTTGTAAATTTTAGTGACACTTTGGTATGATTGCTGCAATCGCTACTTTAATTAGATTAAAAAAAAAAAAAAACTACTGAAAAGCTTGTACAAATTAAAAGATATTTACACTGAAATTTCCCTATAACTTTTTTTCTTAAAAGGATAATACTTGATAATGCGGACAACATAACGGCTTCATCCAAGAAAAATTAGCATATTAAGTTTTATATTGACAAGAAAATTAGCATATTAAGTTTTATATTGACAAGAAAATTATTTCGTACGCAACAAATTTATTTAGTGTTATTTTCTTTTTACGTGGTTTTTCAAATAATTATCCCTCACACGTCAAAATACAACTTCCTTTAAAAATATGTTTATGTAACTATTCATGTTTGTCATATATCATTGCATAATTTGTCAATACATGGCTATACGTATTAGTAAATTTATAATATGTCAATACATGACTATACGTATTAGTTAATCTATAGTAGGTCTTGTTTGTAGAACTCAAATTTATTTGAACTTTTCTCGTAGATTGTATGCAAAATTTCAGATTCACTTTCATGCCAAAATGGATGGTTAAAGAACGAAAATAATTGCTACAACTTAAGTGATTACACAACAAGTTGGGACGATGCCAAGGTTTGTACTCTTGCATTAGTTAATCAGATTAGTACGTATCAATAAACTCGTCAAATATATAAGAATTCAAAATTTGTACGGAAGACTCGCGTTTCGTCTATAACAGACTCATCAGTGACGCTTGCATAAAAATATTAAAAAAGCCACATAAATTACGATGTTGAAGATTATTGAGGACAGAAAATTCCGAAATGTTTTGCAAAATACAGCCAATATCGTGATAACTTATTCTGAAAGCGAAAAGTTACCTAGTGAGTGATATATAATTTATTTCTATGCTATAGCATGCATAATTCAAACATGCGACGTCCCTATTTATCAGACCTGTTCTTGTAAACAATATTTTATTGTAAAAATAATAACATATACATTCTAGATATGACAGTTTCATATAAGGTCTGGACTTGTTAGATATGAATACAGGTTAATACAAATTAGATTTTTTTGGATAAATATTATGTTAGGAAATATTCGTGTACATAAAATGGTTTGAAACATTCATTGTTATGTCAAATATTATCTTTTGACCGAGCGTGTATACGAGTATACATTTAACGCTCTGAACACAAATAATATGAATATCTAAAACAGACACGAACTTTTATATATTTCTTTAACAAGTTTTATTTTAAGGATTTAAAAAATATAATGCACAAAATCCCTGACTTATTTAACCATAGTAAAATTAGAAGACAGAAAAAAGTAATAAAAATTGTGATACCATGATATGTAATTTAAATTTTAGTCTACTTGCGAAAGCTTTGGCGCTATGCTTGTAGAAGTAGCATCAAGTTGTGAACTGGACTTTGAAGACCTATTGAAGACCTATTGGTGACCTTCTGTTGTTGTCTATTCTGTGGTCGGGTTGTTGTCTCTTTGACACATTCCCCATTTCCATTCTCAATTTTATTTGTCAAGACAAAAGCAGCTGGATATGCTTCATGTATGTTTATTTAATGCAATTGAATTGAGGAACATATTTTATAACCTAACTTTCTATTTTTTTCTTAAGATTTAAATCTAAACGAAGTGTTATACCTTTCAAGTTCAAATGTATTCGTGCACACAAAAGATATGCAATATTTAAGATAAGTTACCAACTTATCATTATTTATTTATTTTATCAATAAACTTTTACAAAGCTCAAAACCTTGTACTTATAAATAAATCACCAATGAATTATTTTGCAAATGCACCAAATATCACTCATTTTTGAAATAATGGATTTCCAATATTTTGTTTAAAAATTGTTTAGACTTTGAACTTTTTTAATATTGATAGTCAAAAACAAAATCTTAATTTTGGAAAATGTGTTTTTTTTTTTAAATATGAAGTGATTATTTATAGCCTTCTGGTTAGGCGGCACAAACATAGAAAAAAAAAGACAATTGGATGTGATCTACTAGTCAGACTGATATCACCTTTAATGATTGGGGTGTCGGACGACCAAACAATAACAATGGAAATGAACATTGCCTTCAAAGGAAAATTGAGTATGGACTGACTTGGAATGCTGACCCATGTATGCTAGAAACGCGTTTCATATGTGAACTTTCCTAATAAGAGTTCGGTATTTTTGTTATTCTACTTTTTTCAGCTGTAGTCAACATAACATCCACATATCAGTTTAGCTTGGGATGTAACCCCGATCTTGAAAATGTGTACAATATATATCAACATATTGTATTTATCTGGAATTTTTTAATACCATATCATGATCGACGACACCACGTTTTATCAAATTGAGAAGGTACATGTTTGGATTAAATTTGTACAAAAAATTTTAAGAAAATCTAAAATTTGCAAAGTAACAACAACAAATAATACACACCCAAATTTACAAAAAAAATGTATTCATTCTTCTATTTCACGTCGAACTTGTTCTTTTTTATTGCCCGCTCATATTTTGGGTACACTAGTGTATTATTATCACTTATAGGTCGTATTTTGTTTCGGTATACCAACTTTCAAGGATATTTTAAAATTTTGCATAATATGATTCTAAGATTTTAACTTGATACAAGTTATAATTTTCCTGTAAATAAACACGTAGAGAAGCAGATATTCTTTGTATATTATTACATAATACTTGGTTATTGAATAATTCATAAATACTCTACGTACCAAAATAACAATCGGGTTCTATTAATATATCCTCCAGAACTAGAAATTAAATAAACAACAGACACGGCTTCCTCTGCTTCATTTTTAGTTTTCGATTTTAATTTTGAATTATCATAAATTTCTCTCACTTTAGCAGCAGTATACCAACTTCACCTGCATATGGGATATACAATCCCCAACTCATTCGGTATTCAAGAACTTTCAGCTGCTACGCAGACTTAATAAAACGTCACGAGTGACTGAGCAGAAAGTTCATTAGCCAAGGTTACGTCAAAGAACGTCTCGTCCTTTTTCTAAAATAGTTCATTGGAAGATACAAAGACCTTGTTTATAAATATTCCGCACATTTTTTAACTTTACTGTTTAGTCCATTTTTGGTAATATACTTTTGACGTGGCTCGGTACACATACATCCTGCCATTTTCTTTTGAGCTATGTAAGCTTTATCTTTCATCTGCTTTGATCATGTAAAACGCATGACATAAGTGTCGTAGGTATGATATGTTGACATTTTATAATACGTTATATCCTCCATGTTTTCAGTAAGCTTTTACTGCAAAGAGTTCTAGTTTAACTTGTTTTTCTGCACATTTTGTGTTCTTTTGACTATTTTGTTTCTGCTATATTCTTTACTAGCAGCCCAACAACACCGGTACCAACGCAGTGCTAAAGAATGAATGAAAACAACTCTTTATAAAACAGGTGCACCAAAGCGCTTTTCTGGATCTAGCTTCGCTAGGACAAAAAATTGAAAGCAAAGGTTGTATGAACTGCTTATTTGAGTAAATAAATTCGTCCCTTGTTTTGAGGATGGGGTATTTTGCTAATATTAGTTTTGTTTGGTTTCCTGCGTTATTGATTGTCATTTGCATCTGTCTATTGTAATGTCACTCCTTCTCTTAGTACACCATAAAAACCAATTATACCAAGCATGTTTCAATAAAGATAGACCATATGACACTATAGTAAACTGTGCATTTAAATTACTCCTGCTCTACTTGTTGTATTATATGGGTTTTTTACTTTACCTATTACCCAACTACTAAGGATCTACGTCTGTCCATCTTTTTGTTCGTCTGTCCGTAACACGTTTCTGAAGAAAATACAAGTCATTGGCATCATGTTTCATCTAGTTATTCAAAACTATGTTAAGCGTTATCATTTCATTTGATGTTCTTCTACCTATTTGCACACAAATTTCTATATATAAATGTGTCGGACACATATCTGAACTGTTGGTCACGTGAAGCCATAAGTCATAACAGTGACATGGGATATTATTCGTTTGCAATAACTCATAGTATTACATGTTTTTTAATTTAATCGTTCTTTTTTATTACATGCATACTTCTAAGACATTGACGTTTCTGCTTACAGACTTGTTAAATTGAAGATAGATGAGACAAAGAAGACATTCGTTGAAAGAACAAGATTTTATTGAACGAGTTGTGCTATGATGAAAATGATATCCACCGAGTCTTGAAATGTTATTGAAAATTCGTGATTTCATGATATGATATCGTAATTACATAGCTGTACTCGTAAAGTCTTGTTTTATCTTTGTTATATATCTACGAATTATATTTTTGATAGATGTTTTATAGAACTATGTGAAATTTGATAGGTCTTTAAATTAGGGATTTTATAATCTCGTTCAATATTACAATAGGAATTATTACAACAAAGTTCATGTGCTAATCTGTAATCAAACATGAAATTTTAAACGCTTAGCGTTTAGTATGGTGTGCTTTATTTCTTACCCTCCTGCTGCTAAAATATACAGAATTTGATTTGAAGTTTTATGAAGAAAAAAAAATAAAATAAAATAAACAGTAGCAAATATTAATTCGTTCATCTGCAACTTATGGAAAGTAAAACAAATTCTTTGCTAGATAAACTTGAAAATAAAATATATAAAAAAGAGCATCTCATAAATTTAATACGTCAGAAGCGCTTTCTGGATATAGCTTTATCATCAACTACCAAAGTCATACAGATTTAAGGCAGGCTGTGTGAATAATATTATATTGTAACGCTTTTTTACTTGGCGTAAACAGTGAATCAATAAAAATATGCATTATGTGCTTGAATTGTAAATTTAATAGTGCCCTAAACGCAAAATGTTTTGTTTCTTAAATCGGTTTCCATTAATGGTTGTAATAATTATGGAAATTGCTAACCATGGGCTTTTCAAACCCATGACAACTACTTTCAAAGATAATAACAAATACAGTTTTTTTTCAAGATGAATTCGCTAATAAGGGTTTGGATTCCATAAATATTAGCAATATTTTCTTCAGGTATTTGGACAGAAAATGCCATATGAATACTTCAAAGAAAAAACTACACCTCTTATTGCATATACCTAAATAAAAAATGTTGCATCTTAAGTGCACAAGAAGGTTCTGCAATTGTTTGCACCTGTCCTAAGTCAGGAATCTGATGTTCAGTAGTTGTCGTTTGTTGATGTGGTTCATAAGTGTTTCTCGTTTCTCGTTTTTTATATAGATTAGACCGTTGGTTTCCCCGTTTGAATGGTTTTACACTAGTAATTTTTGGGGCCCTTTATAGCTTGCTGTTCGGTGTGAGCCAAGGCTCCTTGTTGAAGACCGTACTTTGACCTATAATTGTTTACTTTTATAAATTTTGACTTGGATTGAGAGTTGCCTCATTGGCACTCATACCACATCTTCTTATATCTATCTGTAGACCTTTATCAACAGGAATGAACAATCCAAACATCCCACTGTCTCTTGTGCATTGTTCCCATATAAATATAGTCTGGCTGATCATGATTTTAGTTGTTAGAGATATTAAGCAAAGGTCTAAACAATAGAATTCCTCAGATCATTAACAGCAATAATAATGATAGATGCAGTAAAAAGAAAAATAACGAAAATACCCATCTCCAAGGAAAGTGCAAATCGAAAAGTCCCTTATCAAATGGCATAATCAAAAGCTCAAACACATCAAACGATGGAAAACAACTGTCATATTTTTGTTATTTTACTTTTTACATGGATATGTTCCTTACACAACCACTGCCCCAACAGAGTAATGTGGAATTTCGACACCACATATTGTTTACGGTCACCATTGAAATTGGTTTATCGATAGGATGTGTCGGTGTCCAAACTTACTAGCGACAAGTTTTTGTCGGCAGTAGATATTTAGATACCAGTACAATTGTCTGATTTGTTGTATTACCGAGTGTGACTTTTCGATCGAGTGTGGATTCGCATGGCGGGTGATGCATGCATAGCAAGATGCGCTCAAATATGTAAAGGCTAATTACGTAAGAAAATTTTAAAGTGTGAATCCAAATAAACATTAGAATTGTTTAAAAAAATGATTAAATAATGAAGTTAACGATCTGATGAGTCAAGGCAAATCCATCAATTTTAACAGTTTGTTCTTTTGTTGTGTTGTTAAACACTTCTTAGGTTAAGGGGTTTATTGAGTGCTCGCATACATGTCAAAGTCAGCATTTTTGCGATTCAATGGTTGTCGTTTGTGACTGTCAATCATATATGTTTTTTGTTAGATTTGTAGTAAAAGTCAGGCCTTTTGTCTTTATGTAAGCTGTATTTGTGATTTGTGTCGATTTGATGAGTCAAGCCATTTCCGACTGATGTTTTTACGATTTGTTCCTATATTATGCTGTTACGCTATTGACCCTAGTAAAGGTATGATTGAGCGATCGAAACAACTCACAACATTCTATATGTGATTGTCTCAAGCCAGCAACCTGTTATTTCCTGTAATTCAGTAGTTGTTATTGTTTTGCATTTTTTTCATTTATTTGTTTGTCATAAACAATGCCGTTGTTGTTTTTTCGTTTGAATTACATCATCTTGTGCAATGTCGGGGCCTTTAATAGCCGACTCTATGGTATGGGTATTATTGAATTTTGAGGCACGTACGATTACCTATATTTGCTCAAATCCTGTTCATTTGAACTCGTTATACATCATTATGCTTGACGAAGAAATACATGACATGTCAAACAGATGGAGAGATGGAGAGGTAACAGAAAAGTCAGTAAAAATACCACAAATTAAAGAAACATGGACAATGCAATAATAGTACAAAAAACAAAAAAAACTACACAATACTACACAGAAAAATATACTGAACAACAAATATCTATTCAAAATCGAGGTTAGAACGTCTTATATTGTGGTTTAACATCTATGTCGTATATCTGCTAAGTACCAAACGTGACCTTTTCCCGAATATGACTGTTTTGTCGAATGTGCATTTGCAATGCTTTACAACGTGTCTCGGTATTTATACATCCAACAGTCATGTAATAAGTTATGATATTCCATTTGTGGGTTCGGTTGGATATTGTGTTATGTCTTATCGTTTGTGGTTTGAATTCTATTTTTCGGTACATTTCACATTTGTCAGTATAGCCGAGGTCATTTCCATTTCCATTGATATAGTATTGTGTTAGTCCAAATAATTATGACGTCGTCACAGCATTAATCTAAAATAGCCTTTCAAGACCGTCATAATCATGATAATTATTCTGACTAGTATTGTAAAAATAATTGTGAATTTGGATATCGTTCCATATACATGTAATTTATGAATTTCAAGATTATATATACGTCACAAAAATACGTCACTGATTGTGGTGTCCTGTGCTGTCGTTAAAAGAAGATGTCAATAGTTATTTTGCGTTGCGTTTTACATGTTGAAATGTATTACCATATTATTTATTAATGCGTTTCTCTGTGCTGAGTGTTCTTGCGTTTGTTTGTATTGTATTCCTGTCACGAAGTGACATTTTTTTTAGCGATATATCTTTTAACATTGACATATAAGCAGGAGATTTGGCTAGCCATAAAACCATGTTCCTGGAATTTTTTTTAGTTGATGTTAATCTCTGATGCATGATATTTTTATTATCAATTGTTTTTTGGCTTTTAACTTGCTTTCAGTAACTGCGAGTACTCTCAAATCGTGCTTTCGTGTTAATATGACCTGTTGATACAATCTGTAATGCATTTTTGTTATTTATTGTTTACTTATTTTATGTTATATCTCTTATCACTATTTTTAATATATACCACCTTTGATAAGTATTTAGTATGACGATACATTTTCACTTCTGTTATCATACTATGAACAACAAATTTATTTATTCTGTAAAAAATATTTCCGTACTCCATGTACTCCTTACAAAAAAATATTCTATTTACCTGTGTACGTTATTTTAGTTAACGACATTTTGTCCAAGGTTTTAGTTGTCTTTCTGATATTGTTTTACATCTCACCCCTTTCTTTTTAATTAATTTTGTATTTACATTGTGTCATAGATCAAGTTTATTCATTCAGTGTATGTTTACTTGTTTTTGTTAATATGTCTTGATTGAGTTAAGTTGTCGTTTGTTGATATGGTTCATAAGTGTTTCTCGTTTCTCGTTTTTTACATAGATTAGACAGTTGGTTTTCCTGTTTGAATGGTTGTACACTAGGTTTTACACTAGTCATTTTGGGGGCCCTTTATAGCTTTAAATATGTTAAAGGCCGTACTTTGACCTATAATGGTTTACTTTTACAAATTGTGACTTGGATGGAGAGTAGTCTCGTTGGCGCTCATACCACATTATAACTCTCAACCCACCATTTTTTCTTAATATGTTCTGTACCAAGTCAGGAATATTGCAGTTGTTATCAAAATGTCCGTTTTATGTATGTTGTCGTTTTTTTTTGAACATCAGTGTTTCTGTTGTTCTGATGTTTTCCTCTTATAGTTGAGGTGGTTCCCTCGATTTAGTTTGTAACCATTTTTTTTCTCTCAATCGAGTCCCTAGTTTGGATAGTGTATAACTTACAAATTTTTTTCACACATCTTCCAAATTTATTTCTTTATATTTTATGCATATAATAGTACGAAGGGGATGAAATAACATGAAAAAAAATTTGGGACATGAATTTTATGGTAAAGTAGTGATTTGGTTCAGTTTGAAAAGGTCGAAAATTAGTATGTCTGAAGCTGTCAAACTGAATTACAGACCCCCTTTTTCACCCTTGTAAAAATCTTTTGTGAATATCGCAGGTGGGATTTTTCAGACCTCCTTTTTCACCCTTGTAAAAATCTTTTGTGAATATCGCAGGTGGGATTTATTTTTAATTAACGTTTTTTGTCTAAAAGAAATGCACTACGAAGTAACTGTGTTCTCGGGCCTACTGTTGTCTTTATTTAGGCTCCCAGGAAAATAAGCAAATGTAAAATATTGGTACCAATGTTGTCCTTTGCAAGGATATCATAAAAAAATTGAATAACAGGTTTTTGCCTTCTTACGCTCAAATAAATTGATTAATGGAAAGAGAGGTCAAATTATAGTTTTAATGTTTCCTTGCAGTTACTCTAAACATTATGATATTCAAAAATGAAAGCAATTTGAGTACTAAAATAGGGTTACTCAGTAGCATGCTGTTGTATGCCTCTTGCAGATTTCAAACCTTGATGTGCTGGCTGGCTTTAAACATTTTTTCGTTTATTATCTGCAATTGTGTTGATATACTTTTGCGAAGTCAAAGTATAGACACAATTTGATTGTTAGAGATCGTATATTTCCTCCTGGAAAATTTGAATAATATTGACAGTGTGATCTCCATTGACATATAATTTTTATATGCATAATAGCAATTTGTTAATGAATAGCCACTTCCAATGGAAAAGGAAAATTCCATTTAATATTCTCTTTACTAAAAAAACAAGAAGTATAACCAAAATATTTTTTGTCTAAACTATTATCCTGTTTCATCTCTTGTTATTTACAAAATATATTGAATGCAATTTTTCATTATTTGTACAAATGAGACAATACTATACAAATATTGGCTCAGGACGTTAAATGTCCATAACAGGTTAATATTGAAATTATGTTTCACGATTTATTGGTAAACAAGAATGCTGATAAAAACTGAATATTACTTCAAAGACACTATGAATGAGGAGGTCAAAAATGTTTTAATTAGGGAAATAAAACTCTCGATGTTTTTTTTCAACATACTATATAATTTTTGATTGATCATTTCCATCAGATTATATGTATACAGAAACTTAAACTTTCTGAGTTACAAAGCAAGACAAACAGTATATCGAGAGCTACGGGTTTCTCAGACAATACTTATATTGGCTTAAAATCTAAAACATTGTTATCTCAAGGCAACTTTAAACAATACAGACAACTGAAATATGTTTAGATGAATCGAATTCAATATGAAATTGATAAGTGGTAGCAGAACACAGTTATTTCGTAGTGCATTTCTTTTAGACAATGAATGAAAATATAAAATTCCCACCTGCGCTTTCTCAAATTTTTTTCAACAGTGTGGTGTACTACTTTCGGGACAAATTATATCAAAATTATTGAAAACTTCATTAGCTCTAACTCAAAATATGGACAATTTTATGTTAAAGGGATCTTGAATTCTTTTGACAGCCTCCGAAATACTCTTTTTTAACCTGTTTTAGCAGGATCAAGTCACTACTTTACTTTAAAATTCATGACCCAAATGCTTTTACAGTGTCATTTCACGAATGATGCGACTGTCATACAAGTGAGAGGTTTAGCTAGCTATAAAACCAGGTTCAATCCACCATTTTCTACATAAGAAAATGCCTGTACCAAGTCAGGAATATGACAGTTGTATACGTTGTTTTCCTCTTATAGTTGATGTGTTCCCAAAATTTACCAAAATTTTTATTATATCTTTTCGAATTCCAAGGAAATTCTTCATATCTTATATAAAGAAGAAGACTAGGATACACATTTATCCCCTTCAACAGCCAATACTTCTACAGGTTCTGCTTTTGTTTCAGAGTTTGTCCATACAACTGAATATTTAAACGCGATTAATGAATTCACTGGCGCATCTGCCACAATTGATTTGCCAGAACAATCAAATAGTTCAGTTATTATTGTTTTTAAATATCAGAGGAGACAGAAGCTCATGATACAGAAATGCATGCTTATTCAACTCCAACAATAATAACTGAAGAAAAAATATGTACCAAATGTAAAACTGCCTTTAATTTATATGCTGTTGGTGATTTATGTGATCTATGCATTCGTGTCGACTGTATAAGAAGGCATAAGCATAAAAAGGTGAGGCTACGGAGACCCAGTCAAGTGAGATGGCCATACGACGTAATTGAATTATGAGGAAGATAATTATTTGCGATAGTGTCTTGGTTTCTGTAGGAAATGTTGACAGGGGACTTGATGATCCACGTAACTCATTGTATTCATTATTGGAAGAAGATGATGGTCATTACAAACTGGGAACAGCATATGGTATCCTTGCAACAAAATATACAAGAAGCCAGTTCACCCCAACAACTTATCACGGATTAAAAGACGATGATATTAAGAATGACATATTTGTAAGCGTTCGAGAGGGAACATGAGCTCAATCGAAAAAAAAAAAGAAATGGTTTCATGTTGGTTGCCAGCGTGTTAATCAGACACACTTTTAAACCAAATGTTGTTGGATAATTCTCTACATGTTGATAAATAAAGGCAACAGTAGTATACCGTTGTTCAAAAGTCATAAATTGATTGAGAGAAAACACACCCGGGTTACAAACTAAAACCGAGGGAAACACATCAGCTATAAGAGGAAAACAACGGAACAACAGAACACTGAAGTGCAACAAAAACAAACGACAATGCAACATACATAGAAACGAACTATAAGATAACAACTGCCATATTCCTGACTTGGTACAGGACATTTTAAGGAAAAATGGTGGGTTGAACCTGGTTTTGTGGCTAGCCAAACCTCGCGCTTTATGGCAATGTTAAATATACCGCTAAAATGACAGCATTTGTTGACACAATTTAAACGTGTGGTGAATACTTTATTTTCATAATCTGATGCATGATTTTGTTGGGTTTTACTTAGACGTAATACTAAGTAAACAAAACTAACCGATAGAGACAATATTGATTATTGCAGAAATTTACCTCCGCCGACCCCCATTGTGTATTTTTGTATAGCACTGTACTAGCCCCTGGAATATATTGAGCTGTACAATTCACGTGGACAAAAGATCCTTCTTTTTATCTTTTCAAAGGGTACTAAATAAATAAAATAAAAATATATAATACTTTAGGGTTATCCAGTGTTGACAAAGTCATATCCTAACTCAATTTCGAAGTTTTAAACCGGCGCCTTTCAGTGTGAGGCCTTCAACATGGAAGAACAATTCTATCCTTACTACAATGTCGAGATATCTAACTTTTCCAATCATATATGTCGATGTGTAATAATTATATATATGGTTCAGCTCATTGATATTAAACAGTGAAAACATGTTTGGGATACGATGACTGTCTGTTGAATCCTTTCCAAGGCTCTCACGTCAACCGTTTTGTGTTTTATATTAAGGAATAACAAAGATTTTTAAGATTGATTTGTCTGAAAGAGTAAAACAAACAAACAAATGAAGTTTTAACAACTTTCCGTTAATTTTCTTTTTAAAATTTTGAAATTCCCATGTTTTGATACCTCCTTTTAGTTTGCCTTTATTTTGTTTACAGACAATCTGTGTTCTGTTGTTAAAATGCGAGAGTGGTACTGGAATGAAACGATTTTTTTCTTCGGGTAAGTACTGAAGTGGTGTTGTTCTTATAAGTTTTTACCCTTTTGAAACTGATATTGAATTCCATAAGGAAATGAGAACCACAATTAACTTGTGTCCACAATCGAATCATAATCTAAACGCGTTGTTTATGTAATTAAGCGCATGCGTATTTTTATTGACCTTGTAGGGCATAATTAACGGAAACATCGACTAAATGGTTGCCTTTGGTTCCCCAATCCGATGTTTGATTTGCAACTCAAAAGATCCTTTTTGTATTCTTTGTGTCCACAGTCGAAACATAATCCAAACGGGTTGTTTATGTAATTAAGCGCATGCGTAGTTTTATTGAACTTGTACGGCATAATTAACGGAAACATCAACTAAATGGTTGCCTTTGGTTCCCCAATCCGATGTTTGATTTTCAACTCAAAAGATCCTTTTTGTATTCTTATCGTTTAAACCCGCTGCATTTATTTGCACCTGTCCTAAGTCAGGAATCTGATGTTCAGTAGTTGTCGTTTGTTGATGTGGTTCATAAGTGTTTCTCGTTTCTCGTTTTTTATATAGATTAGACCGTTGGTTTTCCCGTTTGAATGGTTTTACACTAGTAATTTTGGGGCCCTTTATAGCTTACTGTTCGGTGTGAGCCAAGGCTCCGTGTTGAAGACCGTACTTTGACCTATAATGGTTTACTTTTTTAAATTTTGACTTGGATGGATAGTTGTCTCATTGGCACTCATATCACATCTTCTTATATCTATTATAAGCTAAAATGATTGTTAAAGTTTGTGTTTATTTCAAAATCATGTGCAACATTTAACACGAACATTACATATTATCAACACTAACTTGCCTAAAAAATTGTTCAGTGTTGTTCACATATTTTAGTGTCAAATTCATTACTTTGACGTTTGCTAAGATTACATTTTTTCAGACATCAATATGACTTTATCAAAATATTTGGAATTTTTAAAGAATTACCTGGATTGGGACACATGTATCTGTTCATCATGATAAAAAACAGTATACAGACCAAATTTTGATTTTTTTTCAACGTTCAATTTTTAGTGTTTTACTGATAAATGTACGAAGTTATTTGTTAGCAGTTAATACTTTTAAATAGTCTTAGGTTTAAGTTTTTCAGACATCGATAAATTGAAGGCATCAATATCTTCGTCAAATTTTCATTGATTGTACTGAAACTGGGACAGAAAAACTTCATAATCAAGAATTGCATCCGACGAAAATGGTTTATTGTTTTTCTTCTACGCAAGCATCAAAATAACAAGAAAGCCAAATCAAATCGGAGTTGAAGAACTTAAAACCAGTGTTTAGTTTAACCCTTAAGGATATTTGGTTAAATCAAATTGTGCCAGTCATCGACTTAAAATTTATTTCTTAAGTTTAATGCATCAACATATCTCAACGGTCAGTATCATTGCATGCAAGTTTTTTACCACTCAATAACCTGAATTTTTTAAAAATATTATAGAAAAGAAAGAAAGGTTGATAAAAGTTCACCAGCAGTGTACCAAAAGAAAAAAAGAAGATATACAATTTATCGCGCAAATTCTTAAAAACATTAAACGTTAAAAAATTCTGCAATCAATCGCACTCCCTTTAAAATTTCTATCCATGCATAATCCAGGTGAAAACATGGATACTTTCAAAAGTTGACAGAAATATTCGTTTTAAGGTTATGAAAAATACATATTCATTTATCACTGCCACATGAGCCTCTATAGACACAGTCTTTCTGTCCATACCAAACAAGTAAACAATTATAACTCAAGAAAAATCGTTTTCCTAAGGCTTGCGTACATTATAATATTTACCACATACTCTATTGCCATTTAAATTTTTGCAGTTTTGGAATACTTCTAGGACTTGTTTGGACAAATGACCCCTAAAGCCAAATGAAGAACAAAGTGCCATTTTTGTAGGCTTACATAAATGTATATCTGACACGGAGTATGCGGGATTGATAAAAACACCCAAAAGAAAATAATTGTGAAATGAATGTGTCTGAATTTCCAAAAATAAGGAAATGCAGAGCAAAAATTAAAACACAATATAAATAGTTTTCATTTTTAAATATTCACTGTTTTTCTAGATATTAGGATTTTCCTTAAATTGCAAAACTTTATTTAGATTGAATAAAGTAGTGAATACATGTGCAGTTGAATTATTTTTGAGAAAGAATAATAATATCAATGGAAACAATGGCGATCGTATCCCTCATAGTGATCAAGCTCTTTGATTAAAACTATTTTGCAACAATTAAGAAAACGAGGGCATGTTTTATCGTCATATGTTCACAAATATAATTACATGTAAATCGACACACATAGTTTGTTTTTCAGGCGGTTATAGATCTGTGAATTGATTTTCTAATCATTAATTACATCTGTCAGTATATACCCTGGTTATTTGTCTACCTGATCTTAAATCAGTCATTTGGGAAAGTGGTAGTTTGCAAATTGCCAACGTTAAACAAAACTTCAGCTCAGTACAATGAAAAGTTGGGAAATAACGTTGCGTGTTGTTCGTTCTACTGTTCTTCTTCTTCTCCTCATAAACACACTTTGTCTTGCAAAGCTGAATACTGAAAAACAACATTTTATCAATACAAAAGGCAGACAAATTCTACCAAGCAGTTCAACATTAAGGAAAGAAACAGCTACATCATCTATTGCTTGTAGTACTCTGTGTTGCATGCTGGGATCATGCTGCTACGCTAGTTATGACAAGAAAACTAGACAGTGTATTTTAGAAGAATCTTGCTGCCCACAAAGTGAACTTTCAGCAGATGCATTAATGATGAAAAAGTCCACAGGTACAAGTAGATAATTTTACTCAAACAATAGAATTTTAAAAATCATTATGATGAGTCTTTTCTATCATAAATTTGATTTATATTTGCCACTTTTTCCCAGAACTAAAATGATCAGGTAAACAAGTAGAGTCCACATGACATTTATATAAATATCATTTCAAACACTGATATTTGATCGTGTTACACTCTAACAGACAAAATATAACACTGTTTCTACCATAAACCGGACAATCATTCGTACCTCTGACGTATATCAGCTTTACTGAAATTAAAGATGTATAAGAACATTTGCAAACTTGCTTTGCTTGTGTAGATCTATGATGCACAGTTTTACGAATTTTTTAAACTGATTTTATGTGTTTGTGAATTTTCTAAAGTAAATTAATGATTTAAGTCAATGAAAGAAGACAGAAACTTTAAAGCAGCACAGCGTCACCGTTTTAGCAGCCATGTAAACATAAGTTCATACTAGCTCATGTTGTGTGAGACTTCTTGCCAAAAATTAAAAATTATATAGAAATTTCTCGAGTTTGACAATATCTAATCTTTCCAAAACAAAATAAGATTTATATCGTACTGGAAGAAATTGATAGCCTTAATTACGACTTTGCATGTCAAATACAATGTATAAGGAAGACAAGCCAAAACTGCCAAACGATGACGATAAAAAAGAAGGAAAAAGTACGACTTTTGTAAACATATTTCTTTCTTCCTTCATTTTAATTTGTTTTCACCAGTGGGTAAGATTCCTAATAAATAACAATGATTATTGAAACTGTCACGGGAGATTTCCAAACAAATATATAAAAACCTTTTCTTGAAGTTTGTTATTAAATGAATTGAGAAAGAGGTTTAATAGCCTAATTTATATAATTAATCAAATATTTATGTTGAATTACCCCTCCTCTTTTTCTTACACTATCTTGTGTATTGTATATGTAAAGCTCGTACAAATGTATTGTCACTTAATTTTGAGAAAAAATGAGGTATCTGGGAATGAAGAATATACTGAGATATAAAAGCATTTACAATTTTCCCAAATAAAAGATGAATTATAAAGGATTAGATTTTGATAATGCGGCAAATACAATATCTGAATGGCTTCATCCAAGAAAATATAGTACATTATGTTTTATATTGTCCACAAAAGTTATTCGAACGCAACAAATTTATTCAGTGTTATTTTCATTTAACGTATTTTTTCTATATTTATTCCTCCAATGTTCTCAAAAGAGATGTTTCTGTAATTATTTATGTTTTTCAAACAGCGTTGCATAATATGCAAATGCATGGCTATACGTATTAGTAAATTTACAATAGGTTGTGCTTGTAAAACTCAAGTTATTTTGATTTTAATCTTAGATTTTATGCCAAATTTTCAGATTCATTACAATGCCAAAACGGATGGTTAAAGAACGAAAACAAATGCTACTATTTCAGTGATGACAAAACAAATTGGAACGATGCTAAGGTTTGTACTCCTGCTTAAGTTAATCAGATTATTGAATATCAAAGGTCCCGCTAATTTATTATGTGAGTGAAACAAAGTTCCCAATCTATAGCATGCATGATTAAAAGATGAGATGTCATTTCGTGTCCATGACGTTCTTAAAGATGTATAAGCATTCTACGGGAAAATGCACGATTGTAAAACTGAAAGTCATCACAACATAAACAAATGATGATAAAAATATGTTGAAAGCCAATTTTCTTAAAAGAATTAAGATTCTCTATTAACATCGTTCAAACCTGTCTAAGTATATAATTGAAATGTTTTAAGCATGTACCTAATTCAGTTTTCTTTATCCTTTACGTCAATATTACTAGTGTGTTTAATTACGGGAACAGCAAATATTCGTCTTCGCCTAGAGCGCTTCGATCCAAAAGAAAAAATGCCGTATTTGTCCTATTAGTATAGAAATAATTACTGGGGGTCTGAATTTATACTGATTTTAGTCGGGTTTGACCTTTCCGCCGATAGTTTACCCCTTGCTACTGATCGTCGTAAAATTTGTAGCGTAAAGGGCTTACCCGTAGTAAAATAAGTATAAATTCAAGTCCCATAAATTATTTCTTAATTATTAGAATTGAATGCTTCTTTTTATAATTTTATTGAGTTGTAAAAGCGTTGATTGTGCGCACGTTTTCAATATGAAATGCTTCCTTGCTTCATACCAAATGTTTAATGCTTTTACACCCCAATAAAATTATAAAACGAATCATTAAATTCTTAAATAAACTTTTTTCCCCGAGGTTTGTTAATTTAATGCTCTGAACAAAAATAACAAATTTTCATATATATTTTTTTCAAGTTTTATTATAAGGATTTTAAAAAATTACTACACAAACTCTTGACTGATTGAACCTTAATAAAATTAAAAGACAGAAGAGGGAAATAAAATTTGTGATGCCATGATATATAATATCCATTTTAGTCTATTTGTGAAAGTTACGAAGGTATGCTTGTAGAGGTAATATCAAGTTGTGAACTGGACTTTTTGAAGACAAAGGCAACTGGATATTCTTCATGTATGTATATATCATTCAATAATAACTAATAACATATGTTACATTTAAAATTCTTATTTTTTCAACAAATTTAAATTAAAAAAGGCTTACATCTTTCTATTTCAAAGGTAACCGTAGACACAAGAGAAATACAAAAATTCAAATAAGTTACAAGCTTATCATTATTTATTTTTATATCATCAAAATTTTACAAACTGTAAAATCTTGTTCGTATAAATAAATTCCTGTATCACCACTGATCCATTTTTGTAAATTATTCTAATTCACTCATGTTTGGGTTTCCTATAGTTTTATATATATATATTTTAGACAATATTTATTATGGATATGTTTATTTACATAAAGTTTCTTTTATAGCCTTCTGGTTAGGCGGCACAGATATAGAAAAAGAAGGCAATTGGATATGGTCAACTAGTCAGACTGATATCACCTTTAATGACTGGGGTTTACACCAACCAAGCAATACGAATGGAAAGGAACATTGCGTTCAAATGAAACGTGAATATAATCTGAAATGGAATGATGACCCATGTATGCTCGGAACTCGTTTCATCTGTGAAAAAAGTAAGATTTTTTTTCATCAGTAGTCAACGTAATAATCAGAGTGTGTACACTATAGATTTACATATCGTTTTTACCCAGACAATTCAAATACCAAATTATTATCGGTGAAACCACGTTTTATTAAATTGAGAAAATAGATTTTCGGGCTTAATGGCATATGCCTTTTTATTTTGTGATGTCACTCCTACTTAAACTATGTATTTAGATTACTCTCGTTGTACATGTAGTATTGTATAGGTCTTTTACTTTGTCTATAACCCGGCTCCTTAGGATATACGTCTATCCATATTTTTGATCGTCTGTCCGTAACACGTTTCTGAAGCATTTTCCTTAGCAGATACAAGTCATTGGTATCATGCTTCATCTAGTTATTCCATGCTATGTTAAGCGTTGTCATTTCATTTGATGTTCTACTACCTGTTTGCCCACAAATATCCACACATAAAATGTCGGGTACATATTTGAAATGTTGGTCACGTGAAGCCATAAGTCATCACATTGAGCTGGGATATTATTCGTTTAATAGCTCATAGTATTACATGTTCTTTTTAACTTAAACGTTCTTTTTATTAAATGCATACTTCGTAGATGTTGAGCATTGCCATTTCTGCTTACAGGCTTGTTTAATTGAAAGGGAAACAAACAGATCTTGGACATACAGATGTCATTCGTTAAAACAACAATACTTTTATGGAACCAGTTGTTCTATAATGATAATGTTATCCACAGTGTTCGTAAATGTTATTGAAAATTCGTGATTACATAATAAACTATCGTAATTACTTCACAGTACTGCTTAAACTTTGGTTTTTGTTGTTTATATTTACGATTTATATTATTGATAGATGTTTTATAGAACCTTGTGAAATCAATTTTGATACTGTAAATTCAAAAATTATTGCGATGTTTTTATTAATGCGAAAAATGCGACAGGGCTATAATCCAATAAATTAAACTCGCATTTTGAAATCTTTTATATGAATTAAACAGGATTTTTCTCAATATAGCAAAAATTAAAATCGCATTTTGGTCTAAAATGACAAAATCGCAATCATAAATGCACGCAATAATTTCTGAATTTACAGTAGTTCTTTAAATTAGGGATTTTTAGAATCTCCATATTACTATAGGAAAGATTTCGTCAAAGTTCACTTGCTAATCTATAATCATACATGATATTTTAAACGATATGCGTTTAGTCTGTAGTGCCGAAAGATACAGATGGTGTTTCATGTCATTACTTTCTAATTACAATGCTGCTAAAATTGACAGAGGAGTTTGATTTGAAGTTTTAGGGCGTTATTTATACATGTAATATTATGATTACATACACTGAGCAGAACATTCGAGATGTCCATCTGTGTTCGCTTGCATTTCTTTCTCAGCAAATATTTTTGAAATATTCTACTGCATATGCGTATTTTAATTTTGTCCCGTACAACAGTTCAGGATTTGTCATCTTTCTTTAATTATTTATGGCAAAACAGAAAAAATATGAATGTAACTAATGGTAATCAAACAAAAACATCTAGATCAAATAAACTTTAAGATGAATGCTTTTTGCATTTTAAAAAGTGAACAGAGCACCTGACAAATCTGATGCATCAGAAGCGCCCTCTTGGTATACCTTTATAATCGACGACCAAAGCCACCTTATAAATCTAATGCATCAAAAGCGCCCTCTAGATATACCTTCATCATCAACGACCAAAACCACCTTATAAATCTACTGCATCAGAAGTGCTTTCTGGATATACCTTCATCATCAACGACCAAATCCACCTTATAAATCTACTGCATCAGAAGTGCTTTCTGGATATACCTTCATCATCGACGACCAAAGTGATCTTATGAATATAATACATCAGAAGCGACCTCTGGATATTCTTTCATCATCGACGACCAAAGCCACCTTATAAATCTAATGAATTAGAAGTGCCTTCTGGATATACCTTCATTATCGACGATCAAAGCTACCTTATAAATCTACTGCATCAGAAGTTCTTTCTGGATATACCTCCATCATTGAAGACCAAAGTCACCTATAAATCTTATGTATCAGACGCGCCCTCAGGATATTCTTTCATCATCGACGATCAAAGCAACCTTATAGATATAATGCATCATTTGCGCTTTCTTGATATACCTTCATCATCGTCGACCAAAGTCACCTTATAAATCTAATGCATCAGAAGCGCTTTCTGGATATACCTTCATCATCGACGACCAAAGCTATCTTATAAATCTAATGCATCAAAAGCGCTTTCTGCACATACCTTTATCATTGACAACCAAAGCCATATACATTTAAGGCAGCATGTTGAAATATACTTGGCGTAAAAAGTGTGTATCAATAAAATTATGCATTATTTGCGTGAACTGTTAATTCAATAGTGTACGAAGCAGAACGTATGATTGCATAAAATGTCCAAAATGTGATTTTTTTTTTCTAAAATCGGTCCACATTATTGGTTGCAATAATTATGGAAATAGCTAACTATGATCTTTTTAAATCGCTGACAACTGCTTTTAAAGATGATAGCAAATAAAGTTTTTTCAAGAAGAATCCGCTAATAAGCGTTTGGATTCCATTAATATTAGCAATATTGTCTAAAGTAATTTGTACAGAAAATATCGTCTGAATATTTCAAAAAAAAAAAAAAAAACTACATCTGTCATTGTATATACCTATACCAAATATGTTGCATCCAAAGTGTACACGAGGTACTCTCTTGTGCACTTTGGATGCAACATATAGACCTTTACCAATAGGGATGTAAAATCCAAACATCCTAATTCTCTTGTGCATCGTTCCCATACAAATATAGTCCCGCTGATCATGTTATAAAAGGTGACTTTGATATCGTTTACAATGCAAAACGTAGAGAGTTATTAGGCAAATGTCTAAAATCGAATTACTCTGATTCACAGCAAAAATAACTTTATGTTGCTGATCGATGCAGTTAAGGGCCATGCAAAAAATTATTAATGCGCGAGTCATCTAAACCAGAGCTGGACACTTTATATGAATGAATTAAAACTGTTCGATCATGCAATTAGAAATGCACTCAAAATCTACGATCAACAATGTGCTCACGGATTTTGTAACCCCTCAAGAAGCCCGAGGTTGAGAAGGATGTATCAACAAAAGAAATTTGTTACTCGTCGGACATTGAAATTCGTGGTTCCTAGGTAACCAGAAAACTACGAAAATTGGTATCCAACGAATAATGATGAATCCACAGTATTCCTGACTTGGTACAGGCATTTCCTTATTTTGAAATATGGCAGCTGACAGCTACGAACGACAACCATTGAATCGTACGTCATATAGACTGTAGCTCACTTAAACATGACTTTTACAAACTTACTAGCGACATGTGTTGTCTGTTGTAGATATTTAGATACCAGTACAATCGTCTGATTTGTACTATTACCGTTTGTGACTTTTTCCGTCGAGTGCAGTTTTGCATGGCGGGTGATGCATGCATAGCAAGATATGCTCAAATATGTAAAGGCTAATAACGTAAGAAAATTTTAAGGTGTGAATATAAATACGCATTATAATTGTTTTAAAGATATGATTAAATAATGAAGTTAACGATCTGATGAGTCAAGTCCTATCCATCAATTTTAACAGTTTGTTCTTTTGTTGTGTTGTTAAACACTTCCTCGGTTAGTGGGGTTTATTGAGTGTTAGCATACATGTCAAAGTCAGCAACAGTCTATATGACCAACGATTCAATGGTTGTCGTTTGTAGCTGTCGGTCATATATGTTTTTCCGTAAATTTTGTAGAAGTGAGGTCTTTTGTCTTTATGTTTGCTGTATTTGTGATGTGTGTCAGTTTGATGAGTTAAGCCATTTCCAAATGATTTTTTTACGGTTTGTTCCTTTATTGTGCGGTTATACCACTGTTCCTGGCTTAGGTATAGCTGAGCGCTCAAAAACAAATCGCCACATTCTATATGTGTCTGTCATCAAGAACCTGTAATTGCCTGTAGTGCAGTAGCTGCCATTGTTTTTTCCATTTATTTGTTTATCATACATCATGCCGTTGTTTTTTTTTCGTTTGAATAGCTTCATATTGTGCAATTTCGGAACCTATTATAGCCGACTCTACGGTATGGGTATTGTTGATTATTGAAGCCAGTACGGTTACCTATATTTGCTCAAATCCTTTTCTCTTGAGCTCGATTTACATCATTATGCTTGATGAAGAAATTGAAAACAAAAAATGACATACACGATTTGCATAGTTTCTTATAACAGTACTTCCGCTAGTAAAATTGCTATTCATAAGAATAATAAGTCTGTTATCAATTCACCAGATGCACCAACTATTTATTGTTGATCCACATTTTCAGTATAATTGTTAATTTTTATTTACTTCATTCAGAACCTTAATCAGTGTGTTTATTAAACAAGAGAGATCTGCTTTCCAACAAACTGGTTTCTATGTTTTCCTATTTTACACGGGAAACCTTATTTGACTTCTTACAAAATATTTACTATCTTGAGTTAAAATCTAACTAGATAATTGATTTCTAGGGCGCTTTCTTTCTGATAATAACTCATGCTGCAGTCTTCGGTTTTGCAATGCCCGAATTGTATGAAAACGCAGTCACGTTTGGTCGTCTAATTACGGAAGTTTGATATGAGGATCTCAAGAAACCAGTTTCTTGGTGGTTAAAAAATATATTCAATTGATAACATAGACATAGACAGAATGATTATAAATAAATAGTCAGTAGGAAATTCTGAGAATTGCAACAAACATTTTTAAAAAATCACTTAATTTTTCTAGATTTAAGGAAATCTGACATATAAAACAGATGTAGAAGATAACAAAAGAGTCAGTTAAAAACCACAAATTAAAGACAAATAGACAATATATTAGTATCTTCTTTTTTATAAATACAATGATCAAACAAAAATTGGCGAATAAAACAGTATTTATAATGCTACACAGATAAATATACTGAACAAGACACATCTCAACAAAATCGAGGTTGGTTTTATGTTCTCAGGAAAATACGCAAATGTAAAATAGTGATTCCAATGTTGTCCTATGCAAGGATATTATAAAAAAACAAAATGGGAATTTGAATATGACTGTTTTTACTGAGTGTGAATGTGCATTGCTATACGACGTGTCTCGGTATTTTATACATCCAACATTCATGTATTAATTTATGATGTTTCTGTTGTGGTTTCGGTTTGATGATGTGTTATGTCTTATCGTTTGTAGTCCAAATATTTATAAAACAGCCTTTCAATACCGTCATTGTCATGATAATTGTTTGGACTGGTATTGTGAAAATAATTGAATGAATTTAAAGATTACATATTCGTTACAGAACTGTGTCACTGTTTTTGATGTCCTATGCTGTCTGTCATTGATGGAAGATGTTCGTTGTTGTTCTGCGGTTTGCATATTAAAATTTAATCAATAGGAATTACATTTATTTATTGAATTGATAAGTATTTGATTTATCTCCCTTTTTTTAAAAGTTTTGATTGTTGCAAGCGACATATTAAACCGGTTTTATATTATATATTTTTCTGTACACAAGCGATACGCAATTAGCTCGTGCATCAAAAGGCGGAATTTAGACAATAATAAAACCTGTTGTTTCGGACATATTGTTTCATTGTTTAACAAACTTTTGACGGAGTGGAAGGACAAAATAACCCACCACCCCTTCCCTAAAAATTATTTCCTTGCTGCTGATATTTTTTATAATTACAGATTCTGTATGCAGTCTTTACCAAATCGTCATGGCTTTGAAGAATAATAATTTGATCATTATGACATAAGATGGATGGTGCTGTGATCCAATTGAACAATCAATGTGTATGGCGGAATTTATCTTATTTAGATGCTGGAAGCCCAGTTATCACCTCTTCAGTGCTGGTTGCCCTTTACTGAATCAAAGAAAAACATAATTATATTTTTTTTGAAGAGGTGGTAACTGGGCTTCCAGCATCTAAATAAGATAAATTCCGCCATACACATTGATTGTTCAATTGGATTGAATGATCTATTCCTTGGCCTCTTGAAAATCTGATTGTTGTTATGATGTTGTTGTAAAGTTAAAGCCATGACAAATTCGCCAAATGAATTTGTGTTGTTTTCTTATTGATGCGACAAATAATTGATCACGGCATAGAAACTAATTGCATGTCAAAGGTATTACTTTATTCGATTCACCATTTACCTAAAGTGTCAATTTTGTATGTTCGATATTATATACAATAATGGGTCGAGTATTATATTATTTGTTTGTGCGTTTCTCTGTGACGTGTTGTCATTTTAGCGATTGTCATGACAATGATGGTATTGAAAGGCAATTTTATAGATATTTGGACTACAAACGATAAGACATAACACATTATCCAACCGAAACCATAACAGAAACATCAAAAATAAATACATGAAAGTTGGATGTACAAAATACCGAGACACGTCGTATAGCAATGCCAATTCCCACTCGGTATAACAGTCATATTCGGGAATAGGTCACGTTCGGTATTTAGCAGACAGACGACATAGATGTTAAACCACAATCTAAGACGTGGTAAAAATGTCACTAGTTATTTTAGACACAGACACATAATATAGATCAACCAATTTGTGCTGATGTTCATAAAATTTACGGAGTGTCATTTTTAATCTTTCCTCCTCATAACTCTGTTGGAGCAGTGCGTAAGGAGCACAAAACCAGATTCAACCCAGGATTTTTTTTCTTAAAATGTCCTGTACAAAGTCAGGAATATGGCAGATGTTATCAAGTAGTTCGTTTCTATATATGTTGGCGTTTGTTTTTGTTGCACTTCAGTGTTCCTGTTGTTCCTTTGTTTTCCTCTTATAGTTTCACTCAGTTTTAGTTTGTAATCCGGATTTGTTTTCTCTCAATCGATTTATGACTTTTGAACACCGGTATACTACTGTTGCCTTTATTTTGCATTCTTAAGCTCAAATAAATTGATTAAAGGAAATTGAGGTCAAATATTGTTTTAATGTTTCCTTGCAGTTAATCTAAAATTATGACATTAAAAAATGAAAGCAATTTGAGTACTAGAATAGGGTTACTCAGTAGCATGTTGTTATATGCCTCTTGCAGATTCCAAACCTTGATGTGCTGGCTGGTCCTTAAACATTTTTTTCGTTTTTTATCTGCAATTGTGTTGATATACCTTTCGATAGTCTATGTTATTTGCAACATTTTTTTACTCTGCGAAGTAATGGTATAGACAAAATTTGATAGTTGGAGATCGTATATTTCCTCCTGGAAACCCTGAATTTTATTGGCAGCGTGGTCTTTGTTGACATATAATTTTTATAAGATTGATAGCAATTTGGTAATAAAAAGCAACTTCCAGTGCAAAAGGACGATTCCATTTAAAATTTTATTTGCTAAAAAACAAGAAGTATAATCAAAAATATTCTATTGTCTAAATTATTATCCTGTTTCATTTCTTGTTATTTACAAAATATATTGTATGCAATGTTTTTCATTATTTGTACAAATGAGACAATAATATACAAATATTTGCTCAGGACGTTTAATTGTTCATAACAGGCAAATATTGTAATCATGTTTCACGATTTATTGGTAAACAAGGAAACAAGGATATTACTTCAAAGACACTAAAAGTTAGGTCAATAAAATTTTATTTACGGAAATAAAACTCGATGTTTTTTTTTTTTACAAATTATACGTATACCCGAACTTACACTTTCGAAGTAACAAAGCAACGTATGAAAGACAAACAGAATATTTAGAGCTACGGTTTTCCCAGATAAACATACATTGGCTTTATAATCTATAATATTGTTATCTCAAGGCCACTGTAATGAACACAGACAACTGAAAAGTGTTAAGATCTACGGAATTCAATGTGAAATTCATCAGTCAAATATTAACAAACTTTGGAATGAAACAATAGTTATCTCAGAACCCTAAACAGACTGACATAATTCATGTATCTCTTCTGCAAACGATAGTAAACTCTGTTTTATAGTAACAACTTGAGGTATCAATACGAAATTCAACATTGTAAATAGTATGTCTTCGTTAATTTAATTGTTATAAATTATGCCGTTAGTTTTCAGGTTTGAATTATTTCACATTTTGTTGTGTCGGGGTCTTTTATAGCTGACTATTATACGGTATAAGTTTTGCTCATTGTTGAAGGCCGTAAGTTGACCTGTACCTGCTTATTTTCCCTATATTTGAACTGCAGTAAATACTTCTCTCATTGGCAATCATACCACATCTTCCCTTTTATATAAATGTAGCATATTTCACACTTAAATGGTCCGACAAAGACTAGTTGTGAATAAACAGGTAATGATTACAACAGGATGTTGTTACGAAGTTATTCAAACAAGACCCTTAAGACCCCAATAATCCCTTTATTTATTAAGCAAATATAGATGCTATTTGGGCATTTCTTTAAAGGTTTATGTGTACTCCTCTGGAACCCTATTCTACAGAAGCACCTTTTAAAGCTCCTGCTCTGAAAAACAAAATTTCAAAGATTTTATTTGATCCTCATCTTGTTATAAGGATACAATGCTGAAATGAGAAAATATTGGGATGACAGTCAGAGTGCAGCTGTATATCATTATGTTTTTTATTGAGGTTATGTTTCTCCTTATATATGGCTTCTAGATTCTATTGTGAGAGTCTTCCTTGAAATGTACCAAAATTTTATGACATCTTTTCGAATTCTACAGAAATTCTTCAGATGTTATTATCTAAAGAAGAAGACTAGAATACACATTTATCCCCTTCTACAGCCAATACTTCTACAGATTCTGCCTTTGTTTCAGAGTTTGTCCATACGGCTGAATATTTAAACGCGATTGATGAAACAACAGTCGCAACTGCCACAAATGATTTGCCTGAACAATCAGATAATTCAGTTCCTGTAATATGTATAATATCAGAGGAGACAGAAGCTCATGATAGAGAATCGAATGCTTATTCAACTCCAACAATAATACCTGAAGAAAAAGTATGTACCAAATATAAAACTGCATTTAATTGATATGCTGTTGGTGATTTATGTGACCTATTCAATTGTGTAAGATTGTATAAGAAGGCATAAGCATCAAGGTGGTGAGGCTACATAAAACCATTCAAGTAAGACGGTCATAAGGCGGAACCGGATTCTGAGGCCGATAAACATTAGCGACAATGTCTTAGTTCGTGTACAATAATATATATTTATAAGGTTATATCAGTTATATTGAAATTGTCCAGGGTTGTATCTTGCGAATGCAATATGATTTTCTGCAAATGATAATTTTCCTTAATAAATGCAATAATTCTTGCTCTTTCATATTATGATTATTAATTATGAATTTGAGTTTAATCTGCCACATTTCCCCATAATTTATATCATTGACTCATTAAGATTCGTATATATATGCAGTTTAGACATATAACGTTTGAACTCTGTCAATCACCCGAGACACACTATGTGTATATATGTGTGTGTTGTTTCTTTTTAGGGGGGATTGGGTGACATGAATTTAATCAAGGTTCTATATCATAAGTTTTATTTTCTAGGCATGTTTTAAATTCTTGGTAATGGACAACGTAGTATGTTCCTAATTTGAATTATCTCCCATCCACCAGGAGTAACCTTGCATCCAATTTATATTTTGGACCGTTTATATACCACTAACAATTTTGCGTCCACTATCGTCCTTCATGCAATGACCGCAGTGAGCTTAACATAACGATTGAATTATTAGGTATAAGCTTTATCATCACAACACTCTTGCGTATGTAGTTGATAATTATATAATTCATTTGTAGATATTTTCGTCTAGTAAGAGATTGCACTGACGTCTGACGGCCCAATGCATAAGGGCTGTTCGACGTCAGGGCCAACTCATCGCACAGCCACTGCAAACGTCCGAGCATTCCCAGACTATTGTCAATCTTAACGGAATTAACTTCGAAGACATATATTTAACTTAAAGAGCAACACGATGAATGCCACGTATGACGCTGGAACAGTTAACCCTTTTGAAGTAGTGTTGCTCAGTCTTTAGTCTTTCATGTAATGTACATGTCTTAATATTCTTGTTTGTTCTTTTTTTTATATTAGGCCTGTTATTGTCTGTTTTTATATTGGAATTATGATTTTCGCTTACCCCATGATATGACCTCCGCCTTTAAAAAAACCAACCCACTAGAATAAAATGAAATATATTTCTGTAATTTCTTACATTATTTGTTCTTGACACTTGTTGATATTCTGGTGATAATGAAATAAGTTTTCGATTAATCAAGATAAGCAGATGCATGTATCATATATAGTATCATTTTATTTTGATGTGTGAATAATTATCCCTTGTACATCTGAAGGCGGAATATACGAATGTCAGTGCAGAGATGTACATTTAGAAATGTTGATAACGTCGTATAGAATCGTAAGAGACCAAAAGAAACATTAAATTTCAAAAGCATAACCAAGCTTTGAACGGAGAAAAAAATATGTGTACCAAACTTTTAAATGTATGAAAATACATCAAAAACGTATAAGAAGGCAAATATATGTATTTGGTATATTAAATGTTACAAATTATAAATGTTGAAAATTTTAATTTGTAGAATTCCGCTGACTGCTGCTCTCAGTGAGTTAATTAGTCCTTTTGGTGTCGGTACAACATATCTAGATTTACAAATATAAATGCATTAATTGCGTGTGAACCTTTAGTATTCGGGCACAACTTTTATCCAACTTTACTCAAATAAATTGACTGAGAAGTATATTCGATTTAGAAAAAAGAAGAAAATTTATTTATCATGACGGGAACTAGGATTATAGATAGGGGAATAGGATCGAACTTTTATAGCTGACTTATACTGTATGATTTGTGCTCATTATTGAAGATCTTAATAAAAAAAAAAAAAAAAAAAACCCAAAAAATCCCGGATTGTCTCATTTATGAAAAAAAATATTTATAAAGACTTTAAACATATTGCTCCACAGAATTAATTTATATATATAAAGGACGTCGATTACTTTCATGATATACGTTCCCACTGTCAACCGATACCTAATACTTTGACATCTTCTTTTATCAGCCATAAGTATCCTAAGACACTTTTGATTAATCTTAGTTAACCACAGAAACACATCCGAAAGCATTCCAAGTATGCTAAAATATGCGCACGAATCTCAAGTGTGTAATTGTTAATTCTCAGTGGAATTTGTATTCAGTTTGTGTAATTTTTAATTTAACTTTTTTGAACCTCATGCGTTTGTATAAAATCGCAAATTGCAGTTTGTAATTTTCAGCTTGTTTTTCTTAAAGTTATATAATCTCAGTTTTGTTTTTTTTTTTTTATAAATCTGAGTGTGTAATTTTTTTCTCGAAAAAATGGTTTTAACATAGTTTTGACGAGAGCGGCTTACTGTAATATTTTTGTATGTTATTTACATGCAGCTTAAACTACTAGCAACATACTATTAAAAGTGTACAAGACAATTTTAAATCGTCAGTTAATGCGCCACATGTTTATTTGTGCATGGTCTTACCTGGTCACTTATTCATGTGTTCATATCTCACTGTTGCTTCCAGTTTAGAATTGAATTTCAATGACACATTTCTGATCATCTCTATTGAATGATAATGTTTTTTGCATTGACATGATATTACTTTGATATCAGTACTGAATTATTAGGAAATATTGAAAATTGATTAGAACGCTAAGGTTATCCCTTCGCATCAGGCGTGTTCGTTAGCTTGTTTTGGTGTCCTGTTTTTGGATCTCTTGCATTTATTTTCGTCAACGCTGTATGCATTTGGATTAACGATATTTGAGCAGAACAGACGCGAAATTACTTCGCTGGCTCTAGCGGGATCGCCCCATATATAATTTACTAACCCTGTATATATTGTATCGCACTTCGAATAAAAGCACTTAGACATCTACACTGATGTCCATACACAACTGTTACGTTGCCTTTGATGTGTCTCTCTCGTGCGTTATCTCCTTGTTGGTGCCTTATTCGCAATCCCATGTTTAATTCCTTGCACCTGACAATCGGCCACTTGGTACCATTTATTTTCACTGTTGTTCTAACAAGGAGTGGACGAGTATTATTATAGAGAAAATAAAGCTAACGAGTAAATCAAATACAATTTCTGAACAGAAGTCATGCTTTTACAAATGATTTCAGGCCGGAAAACATTTTTTTCGACATAGTTGGTTATCTTTGGTTATCACGAGGTTCTGTGAAATATATTTAGATTTAATATATATGAATAAAAGGAAATCTGGGATATATATCATACCATCTAAACGTCGCAAAAAGCATTTTTGTATAAACCTGATACAATAAAACAAAAACAATCATGAATGAGAACCTTCTTGTTTTCTGATCATGTTTGTCTATCCGTTGTAGCCTTCAATATGATAATCCAAATATTTCATAAAATGGCTTGTATTGATTCGATTGACATTTTCAATAACCATGACTTATTTGTAGATCTTGATCTTATATTGTTGATCTCTTTTGCTGTTTACAGTTTCGTTTTATCTACTATAATTTCAAACAGAAACCACAAAAAGGAGTTAAACTCGTCATTTAGGTCAAACACTTCTATAAGGAGTCGACTCAGAAATTCGACTTACATTGATGACGTTTTTGTAGATCTTGTCTGGCTGTTCATTTTTGCCATTTAAAGTTTCTCTCTATCTATTATAAATGTATTTTTTCATGATTATAGCAAAAGAAGGCATACCATGACTAGACATTTTCACTGAAGGACAATAATTCTTAAACTCCTAAAAAGAAGGAAAGCCATAACGGCCATGTCGATTTATAGGTAGATCTTTCAAGAACGTATTCTTACCAGAAGTCGATTGACCATTACGTTATTCTAACTTGTATGTTGACATTTTCTTGTTGATCATATTTGAAATTAATGTTTCTCTCCATCTTTTATAGTTCAAAGTACGTCAAAATTTGTAAACTTAGCATTGACGTCTAAAAGGACTCGACTACCGATTTCGCCCATGTTGAATTATATGTAGATCTTATTTTGCTGGTCTCTTTTGCGGTTTACGGATTTTCTATTTCTACTATATTTTCTTTTAAAAACGCAAAACAATCTCCATTAAAGGGCAAAAACTCCCGACTTATTTCGCATTGTTGACTTATTTAAAGATTCTATTTTTCTGATGATTTTTACCGCTTCAGTTTCTACTATAGTTATTCTGCGGTTTACATGTTTTAATGTACTATTATATTATTTATTTATGTATTTCTCTGTGCTGAGTGTTCTTAGGTTTGTTTGTACTGTATTCCTGTCTCGTAGTGTTGTCATTTTAGCAGTATTTTTAACATTGCCATATAAGCGGGAGGTTTGGCTAGCTATAAAACCAGGTTCAACCCACCATTTTTTCTTAAAATGTCCTGTACCAAGTCAGAAATATGACAGTTGTTGTCAGACAGTCCGTTTTTATGTATGTTGGCGTTTGCTTTTGTTGTAGTTCAGTGTTTCTGTTGTTCCGTTGTTTTCCTCTTATAGTTGATATGTTTCCCTCGGTTTAAGTTTGTTACCCGGATTTGTTTTTGCTTAATCGAATTATGACTATTGAACAGCGGTATACGACTGTTGCCTTTATTCGTCAAACAATGAAAAGCCGTCATTTAAGGATAATAACTCCTCTAAGGTGTTAACTGGCCATTTCGGACACGGATCCTTTCATATGGTAAAATTTGGAGTAATTTTCTAATTTGCATAGCGGCCATATTGCCATATCATGACGGCTTCCAATTTTATAGGATTATACATGCCCGAACAATAAATATGCAAACATGCCAATTCCTGGGTCACATCAACAATTTGTCAGCATATATACTAACTGTACATGTTTTTTGCCTTCTGTTCGTGTGTAAATGAACATTGTCTAGTTTGAAAAAAGAGGCGTAACTGTAGTATAATTATTATATGAAATAACAAAAATTCGTTTTTTCTGAATGTAGGGAACACCTTGCCTGTTAAATTTTCAGGGTAGATAACTTTTATCTCGTGTGTCTTCTTCAGTTTTTCGAATACTTTTAAAACATGATAATTTCATCCTCCCCTTTTCTCAAATAGTCGAATTTTACACACCTTTCCTTAGAGTTAAAAAACATATTTGTAAATATCAGCCAAGGAAGTTTTCAAAGACACACTAATTTTAGACCCAAGACGGAAAAGGATTATCTGCAAATCTGATGCAATTGATATTTTTAAATCTACTACTAAGGAAAGTAATTTGATCAAAGGGCCAAAGTCACGTGGTGCAAATCCTATACATAAAGTACCTAGGATGTTGCCATATACGTTTTTCTGATCTATTTCGCAATTTAAAATTTTTCGCTGTATATAGTATATATAGAGCACTACAACATATTCATAACTGGCGGAGGCATCACTGTACATAGATTAATGCAGATCACAAGTTCTGCATACAAATATATGGTTCCTCTACAAAGAGGGTTAAAGATACAGAGGTAAGGTAAGGGCTATGTATTTTAAATTAATATATAAAAGTTAAAATAAAAAACTGCAAAAAATAGTTAAAATCTTCATTTAAGTGAAATATCTCCTAAAATTTCCGAAATTGGAAACAAAAACAAGCAAACAGAAAGGCTTGAGTAAACGATCACCATCCTTCATTGTAGACACAATTTAAACGTATGTTAAATATTTTATTCTTAAAAGTATTTGGCGAAACTTTTAGGAATTTTGGGTCCTCAATGCTCTTCAACTTCGTTCTTTATTTGGCCTTTTTAACATTTTTTAATTCGAGCGTCACTGATAAGTCTTGTGTATACAATTACAATCCTGGTGTCTATGATGAATTTATTCATATTGTCTTATTTCTTTGCTGAAGAGTCATTTCAGTTCCAGTCATAACTGTAATGTTGTAGTTTATTTTGTAAATATGAACGGTCAAAGATAAGCCAAAATTCTAACAATCGTTCAATAAAAAATACTAATATCAATAAAAATCGTAGTAGTTAATTGTTTGAAATACAAATATTAGATTAGTCAGAACGGTACAAAATAAGAAGCAAATCTATTTGGTTGATGTGAATGATGGCAATGAATAAGATAGATCAGAGAAAATGGATTTTGACTGCAACTGGAGAAAATATGAAATGTTTGGTAGGAACACAAAATATATTCTTTTCTAGCCGCTATATTATGCCAATTACGGATTGTCTTCTCTAAAGCAATAGTCACGTCACAAGGCTCTATTATTTGCGAAACAAAATGATCAATAGAATGCAGGATGACTGATGTTTTATAGGCAATAATGAATGCAAACGTATACACTAATTAATGATGAAATCTACTTCGCATAATAATTGCACATCGGTAGATTTTTAGTTAGCCACCACTGGATCAATAGACCATCGCACATCAGCGAAAGGACCATCGTTCCTCGGCCCAGACCATTGCTCTTCAGCGTGACCATCGCACTTCAGTGTCCCCATCGCATCTGCAAGACCTACATAATTATATAAATACGGATGGTTAATTGATTGATTGTTGGTGGTTAACGCCACTTTTAGCACTTCGTGCTTGTTTTCATTGGAATTCCCGGTGAGCAATTTTTTTGGCAGGAAAACTAGTTATGCTAGAGTCGAATGTACCTGCCAAGCGCGGTATTGAAACTCATAACCTCAGTTTTGACAGGCTTTTGATACTGTAGATCAACGTCTTACACAAAGAGGGGTGGTATGAATGACAATGAGACAAATAGTCACTGAGTCCAGTGACGAGGATGTAATCAGCTAAAGGTCATCATGCAACCTTCAGCAATTAAACAAAAAAACCTTATCAACTTTAACAGGCTCATAATTGTGACACTAGAAAATCAAACAATAGACAAATTATTTCGTATAGACATATGTTAAAAGCATCGACGTGATGAAATGTGAAACAATTCAAACTAATAACCACTGTCCTGAATTGAATACATAACAATAAAAAAAAATGTCAGACAGGAACCAATGACAACCACATAATCACAAGCTCCTGATCTTGGACAAGGATATACAGGTTATGGCGGTGTTAAACATGTTCATTGGCGCTCAGCCCTTGCCTGACCTTGGGCGATAGTGTAAGAAAACAAAATAAGAACAAACTGTGAACATCATTAGGAAATGGCGTGACACATCGCATTGGTACGGATCAGAGATAAAAAAAAAAAAAAAAAAAAAAAAACACATACAGCGAGTACCGATCTTAGCCAATGGCAACTAATAATTTAATCACGTTATCCCAGACGTCAGTATCAATCCGTATTAACCCACAGCAATAAGTGTAAGATACGTCATAAACAGTCTGAAGAGCAGGAACTTGTGGAATTCACAAATAGAAATACAAACTATCGACATGATCATCAAATATCATAACTTTATAGCAACAGAAAATGAAAGGATATGGAGTAAATGTACATGGGACAAAATCGCACACAATACATAGAAAACATAGAAAATTATCAATGAACAGGGCTTTTATTCCTGTTCTTCATCTTGACAGTTGATGTAGGGCCTTCAACAATGAACAAATCATTCATACCCTACAACAAGGTCAAGACGGCCCCTAGCGTCGACTTAAGCGGTACTATTGATAAAAATAAAGTAATTTTGAAAGACATCGATCGCCGCTAAAATATGCCTTGAAGTTACACATGTCGGGAGCGGTCAATGAATTACATAATTTATAATTACGGGCGAGGTTTTTGGACATATATTTGTCATACATCGCCCAACAAAAGACCAATAATTTAACATTTATTTAGATATGTTTTAATTTATCAAAAACACAATAATTGTTTTCCTCAATAAATTAACACGCTTTTAATAAAATTAGTTTACCAATGTTCAATTCCTGCAAATCGATGGAGAATATGCATATCGACGTAGGAAACAACAAGCGAATGAATCTCATATACACTTAAAAAAGAGAGACCGAGTACGTCAACATAGAAAGCGGTTCTGCTATGCATACATATCCCCGCCATGCGAATACATACTCAGTCAAAATTTCCAAATCGGGAGAAAATGCGATCGATAAATTTACAGATCAGACCACTGAACTAGTATCCAAAATTAATAAGTTGAGACACTGACATATCGTATTAGTCTTCCAATTTGTAACAGTGATCGTAAAAATTGTGTTGTGTCGATTCCAATCGTTCTTCCTCACAACTCTGTTAAAGACGTTTTTGAGGAAGAAACATATCTATGTTATAGAAGTTCGTATTTTGTAAACATGCACGAGCGTAACGTATTAACTGAGATATGTAAACTCCATTGAGCAAATGTTTGTAACTTCATATACGTGCATTCATATCCGAAACATATGTTACCGTTCCTGTATGTGGGAAACAAAACATGAGTTTTTATGTGTAAATATTCATTACAACATCTAAAGTTTAACAGGGTAAAATGCATTCATCATCCGAAACATATGTTACCTTCCCTTTATGTGGGAAACAAAATATTAGTTTTTATGTGTAAATATTCATTACAGCATCTAATGTTTAACAGGGTAAAGTCTTTATTTCTGCAAAACTAGCCTCAGTTCATCATACTCCTCATAATTTTAAGTAAACGCATTATCTATACTTTATAGGCATCCTCTGTGACCCCAAGGGTGACTAGAGAAATATGGTCAAATCGGTCTTTTTTCGACTAACAGTAAATCCTTGCAAAAGTGGGGTATCCATTTGGGTGTTCGGAATGTACAAGTTCGCATCCATGTCCGATCAGAATGGACAAGTTAAATCCGATGTCTCGTATAAAGGGATTGTCAAACTCTTTGCACGTTAAGAACCCTTGCAACAACTCTTTGAGCTATCCGTAGGTGGAATAATTTCTGTCCCCATCCAATATACGCTCATTTTACAGATGCAGTCCAAATTTCCCGACCTTCATCCCGGACGGTCTGTATTTATTGTTAATTTGTTCTCGTTCTGAAAATGCAGGAAATATTTGCCACTGAACGTTAAGCAACCAACACTCAATCAATCAATCACAACATCAGTATTACACATTTCATGTCGTACAGTTTCATCCTCATAGCAAGAAAAGGGATTACAAATTCGATTACACAAATAAAAAAAAAAAAACAAACGTGCGTCAACAATGAGCAAAACCCATACCATGCAGTAAACTTTCGGAAACATCTGTTTGGCAAACTTGAAAACAATTCAGACAAAAATCCCAAGGTCTAATTTATGCAGTAAACAATAAAATAATAAGACATATATACCAAACACCGAATTACAGGATCCTGACTTAAAACATGCTCATAAAGCATTTGTTAAATATGATTGTGAACACTAAATCCTACTTTAACCTAGGACAGCGTTGTAACATTACATCATAAAGTAAATTGACAAAAGAAGATTTTAGGGTATAATAACATAACTAGCTTTTTCAAATTTTATGAAATGTGTTTCTCTAAAAACACGTTTTTGCCGATTATATAGTTTGAAAATCAAAAGAATCTATAATGCAAATTTCAATTTATAAATGTTATGCGTCCGAAACGCTATTTTTGATTTTCCTACATTAGGAACGCTCAAAACCAACAAAAATTGAAAGTCAAGAATGTATTAGTAACGAAACGAAGAGAAGAACTATTTGAACAAAAGGAACCGAAAATATTGATATATCCTATGGTATTTAAATGCCAAACATGTTTTCGCATTAAATTGTTTGTTGAAATTAGATACAACTATAGATTCTAACTAAAGATTAATACGTATGCATTTTACGTCAGTATTCAATTAACCAATGTTTGAAAGAATTAACGAAATGTGGGTGTGAATGTCAAACACAGACTACTGTATATTACAAAGATACATTTAAAACCGATTTTGTTGAGTTTTGTAATTCATTCACAGAAACTTATGGAAGACAACTATTGATTAGAATCCGAATGACGAGGAATGACGTAACTAAGTCACCGTCCTGATTTATGATAAAAACCACAAAATAAAAAAAAAAAAAAAACAAATAGGACAGAAAGCAACCAACGATAACCACTAAAGTATAGACTCGTGCCTTTAATTGGGTCCTTTTCTGTGATAAAAACCTAACTTTGTGAAGCACTGTTTCCAAAATAAATACACCGATATAGATATCGTCAGAAAGTTAACTTTTATTTGACAACATATTTGTTGAGTTTGATGGATTGATATTTTAACATTGAGTCGGTATGACAATGGGTAATAACAGAACACCCCTACTGACCGACATGCCTTTTTACTCATATATGAAGCAAAAGTTTGACAAAACATTCTAAAAGACAAAAAAAGATCATTTCTCTGAGTGCTTGCATCTGAAATATCCAAGTCACGACCGAAACTAGAAATTCTGCTTCATATCTTGATCTTTTCCTCGATGTTGACACAGATGGAGCACTTCAAACAAAAATTTATGACAAGTGTGATGATATTAACTTCGTAATTGTCAATATCCCATTTCTCACCGATAATATACCTTAAACGCCATGGTATAACTTTTGCATATCTCAATTGATACGTTGCACTCGTGCATGTTCACACTATACGGACATCATTATCAGGGATGTGCACCATACACAAAAGAAAAAAAAAAAAACTGTACCAACAGAGTTCTCAGAAAGAACGACTGAAATTGATAATACATAACTTTTACGGTGACCAACACAAAATGTCTGTATCTCTGCTCACTAGCGACATGTTTTCGCAGTCTTAGATCTTTAGATACCAGTATTTTTGGAAGAATCTGTAAATTTACTGATTATGTTCTATTCCCGAGTATGACATTTTGAATGAGTGTGGATTCGCATGGCAGGTGATGCATGCCTAGCAATCGACACTTACCTTGTCGATGTAAATATTTGTTGTGATGTGATTCTCTGGACATTGTGTTGTATGTTCTTCTTCAACAAATGTTTTGTCCTCGTCAACAATAAATCGTTTTGTTCATTATGACATAGGCAGTTGTTATAAAAACGACAACTACTAGACATTTTTGTTGGTGTCTTTGTTAGATTTGAGTATGTTTGTTTGAATTTTCTAGTCAGTTTGTTTATATGTCTTTGATGTATACTTACACAGTTTAACGGCTGGATCCAAATTATTGTCACATTAACCTATTATGTCTGTTTTGGTTGCTCACCAAATTTTGTCAATATAACGTAACTATGAACAACACGTGGGAGGTTAAGCTATCCACAACATCGAGTTTAACCCGGAAAATACCTGTACCAAGTAAGTAACACGCCAGTTATTTTTCACTCGATCCGTTGGTTGTTAACGTTTGCTTTTGTTATTTTTTTATCGACTTTCGCCTTTTGGGATTTACCTTGGAGGTTTTTTTTCACATGACGGGTGATGCATGCATGCATGCATGCTTAGCAGTTTTCACTTATCTTGTCGATTGTTTTTATGGTGATTAATTTCTATGAAAATGTTGTTGTCTGTTTTGGGTTTTTTAAAATGTAAACAATGTATAAAATCATGTGGACATTAATAATTCATTCAGGTAGAGAAAAGGATTGTGGAAAACGTTTAGGTGATTATCAACTTAAATGTTAATTTCAATTCACATAATATCAAACAGCAATGTGGAGTGAATATTTCCAGTCATCATTTACAGGTGAAACGGGTTATAGTACCACATTTCAGAATGTCAATAGTTTTACCAGCTAAGTACGAGTTAAGACTACATAATGTTAGCAGCATCGTTTCTTTCTTAATGCTGACAATGAAAATGCCTGGATATCCTATATATGATTGGATACAGAAATCGAAGAAAAGAACACAACCGTTTGAGTGTAAAGATGCATTATACCACATTTCCTTCAGAACTGGATACTATGACAATGATTTTTAGAATATCAAAGAATAATTGTCATGGAAATGAAAGTTTATATACTATATTTCCAATCATCGATGTAAAAATACATTTAAGCGTTCAACGTTTCAAACTTTGTAGTTGGGTCCTAATCTTATTGATTTTTGTGCAAGTCCTAGACTTTTATTGCTTGAATATGTTATTTTGTTCTCTGAACAAGTGAACGGCGATAAATCTACATGCTTTTCCATGGGAATAGTTGACGATACACTTTTATAGTTGGCCAATCAGTTTAAACAGTGATGAAAATATTCATTCCATTACGTCCCCCTACATTGTAGCTTCTTTTTTAACGCTAGACATTATGAAGGATATTATATGCAAAAAAGAAAATGTTGATCTGTTCATTACATTTGAATCTACTCAAATGAGGTTAGCCGTTTCGATTTTTTGTTTTGAAAAATTGAACAATACCACGATTTCAATATCGATACTAAAAAGTAAAATAACAAAAATACCGAATCCAGAGGAAAATTCAAAACGGAAAGTCCCTAATCAAATGGCAAAATTAAAAGCTCAAACACAACAAACGAATGGATAACAACTGTCAAATTCCTGACGTGGTACTTGCAGTTTCTTAATATGTAGAAAATGGTGAATTACAACTAAAGTTATTGAAATCGTGGTTTTGATGTTTCAACATTCCAGTTGTAGCTTTATATTAAGTTGGCAATTAATGCTGCTAAAGAATCTGGAAATAAGCATTATACACGATAATGATCATCAACACAATTTGATGTAGCCATTTGGTAAGGGACTTTTCATTTTGAATTTTCCTGGGAGTAAATTTTATTTGTTATTTTACTTTATATTATAATTATATACTTTTATATAATAGAAACAAAAGTTGATTCAAGAACCACGTGATTGTCTGTGACCGCACGTGTATCATGTCATAGCTAATTTTTGTTTGTCTTCTTTTTTAATGTATTGTGTTGTTTTGGTTTTAATGGGGGTGTTTTTCTTTTGTATGTTTATATTCATTTGTTTTTCTTGTTGATTTTTGTTGTATTCGTAACAAATTCTGTCACTTATGTTCCTGTAACAGTAAAAAATTATTAAACGCTTGCATATAATATGCATACTTTCTGGTTTTATTATACAAAAAAAAAAAAAAAAAAGAATTAAACACACGATGTAGTAAAGAGGAGGATATTATAAAGGGTATCAAAAGATACCAAAGGATAAGTCGAAAACAAATTGGCAATACCAGATCAAAAGACAAGAGTATACAAAACACAACATAGAAAAACTAAAGACTGAGCAAATCGAATACCAGCAAAACCGGGCGTGATAACAGGTGTTACACATATTACTCATAAGGTAGATATTTTATAACTGGAAAATCTCCTTTTGAGAATTCGTGCGATTCCCTCAAACCTTGAGTTGTCTCTTCTTTATCGTTTTTCTGTTATTAAATCAATAAAATCACACTCAGTTAAAATGTCACTATCGGACATATGATAATCCATTAAAAAAACATCTCAGGCAAAATTGACTTTAAATGGATTTGTGTATTATGTAATGTCCTTTTTGGTCATTTAGCTCTTTAAATGTTTTATATCTTATACACTCTTGGCTTCAAAATATTTGGCTTTGAAAATTCCTCATGACGGTTAATACATACAGGAAGGATGCAATCTATAAAGTGTTGTGTTCATTGCATTTTGTATTCAAATTTCTATAGGAATTTTTGATTGGTGGAGTCAAAAATTTTACAGAAAAAGCATTGTACATTTTTGTACTTGATAAATAAATCAATCATAGAAGTATTTGGATATATACGCCTTCAATAATACACATATTTCAGACAAACGTAACGTGATTAATGTAACGTAGAAAAAAAAAAAAAAAAAAAACAAGTAGAAACAATGTATATATCGAAAGACTTGGTTTCCTGCTTGGATCAATCATCCGTAAGAATATTACAACATCCGTTGGCGGTTTATTATGTAAAGTTCAAAATATGCTAATTGATTTTTGCTATTTACATGTATAAGATATTGTTTTGTTTATCTTTTGACTTTATATACATAATGAACTGATCATTTACTAACATTTCATAATAATATGTTAATGTTGTCTGTATATTACTGACAAGGCGGGAACACAATTTCAGAATGTATGGACAAAATATGATTTTCAATTTTGAAAAAAACACTGTTTATCGTTTTATATTCATGATGTATTAATAAAACAGTTGGCAAATAAATGTATTCCCTTTACAATTCTACTTATGCGGCAACAAATGCAAATCAAAATCATAGCCATGTACGTATGTAGTAGCCCTTTGGCTTAGGAAGATATGAAGATTTGTTCACCCTCGAAAATTCATATATACCCCGGGCGATGCCGTCATGAAATGGAATTTTCTTGGATGAACAAATCTTTATATCTCTCTTACGCACGTATGTATACTATTGCAGAGAGCAACTAACTACAACCTGCTCATTTCATGGAACATTTTCACGAGCGCTCAACCCTCCCCTTAATTTGTGAAAGTGTTGTAAATGCACAGATTAAGAACAAAGTGTACAGATCCGATATATCAAATACAATTCCCGAAAGAAGATTTAAAAGTAAACTAATTTGTTTTAAACTGTATAACAATTGTTTTCACTACATGAACTATTTTAAGAAGACATTTCATTCCTGTAGTCAAAAAGAATCAAACTTATGTTAGAACTTTAAAATGACCAGTATGTTTTCGCGTAAGGTTGTTTGTTAAGACTTATAGAATTAAAGACGAGCATTGAAAAGATTAGTACACTTCATGTTAGCATTCATAATTGCATAAAGTATTAATCGAAACCATTAATTGAATGTGAGTTTGTGTGGATGTCAAACAAAGATCACTGTAAAACGCAATTAAGTACATTACAAAATAATTAGACGACGTGGTATGATTTCTAATGATTTAACTGTCCATTATTGTCCAGGTGTCATGGATCTAAGCAACTATAGATCACCGGCTCATTTCTTAAATAACAATTATCGAAAAACAAAAAGAAAAGAAAGCAACCAACACCAACCGCTGAACTACAGACTCATGACTTGTTATCCGTGTCTTAAGTTAAAAAAACTTGTTTGTGAATAACTGTGCTGTTTCCAAAAAGAAACACTCAAATGATGATTTTTAATCATGATAAACTTTTTGTTTGGCAACATATTTGTTGCGTTATATGGATTGATATTTAAAAAGACGTTCGGTATTCAAATAGAGACACACTGTGCGCCCATACTGGTCACTTTGGTCGTATCCACATATGAAGCCGAATTCTTAAAAAACATCTAAAAGAATGAAAAGAAAGAAAAAAAAAACGTCTTGTAAAGTTCTTTAATATACTTTTCATATATATTGATGATGTCCTGTCACTCAATTACCATTATTTTAATGAGTGCTTGCATCACATACAACGCAGCTAACTTGAGATTAAAGACACTTTAAAAACTAGAAGTTCTGCTTCATTTCGTGATAATGTCCTCAATTTTGACACAGATAGTCGACTTCAAACTAGAATCTAGGACAAATGTGATGTTTTCAACTTCCGAATGAAAACTGTTCATTTTCAGCCAAAACATACCCTCATCCCCATCGTATGACGCTCATGTATTTCCATAAAACATATGTAAGTTTCCGCTAACTAGCCATATATTTTTGCAGTCTTTGATCTTTAGAAACCTGAATTGTTGACAAAGATATAACTTTTCCAATTGCGTCATATTCCCTATTATGACGTTTTGACATTTTGACTGAGCATGGATTTCCACACGTGTAATGCACAGCAGGATACATTTACTATGTCAACGCACCATATGTAGCTTCTTTCGGAGTTCATTTTATTCCTTATTTTATGTTTGATTTAAAGATGTTTCCCTTTAATCGATTTAGTAGTGTATATTGTATGTTAATGTTCGAGACAGTTTTTTTTCTTGAGTGTGTCTCTTGGCATGGTGTAGTATGTTCCTCCGCAAGTATGATAAAACATAAAATGAAACTTTGTGCAGAACTGAACATGTACTACATTCAAAATTGACAGCAGCAACCAAAACATAAACATTACACAACGTAAGATATCTTTGCCTTCGACACATTTTAAACTATTACGCCAGCATTTATTGATCCTACAGTTCAGCCAAAGTTAACAGCTTACTTATTATCAGTTTTCCATTTATCAGCAATAACATACCCTCTGTCCCATCGTGAGGTGTTTACATATATCAATTGATACGTTATGCTCGTACATGGTCACACTATACTGACTTCATATACAGGAGTGTGCTCCTTATGCAAAAACTGCTCCAATAGAGTTATTACGAGGAAAGACTAAAAATGACACTTCGTAAATTTTATTGACATCATCTCGAATTGGTTGATCTATACGATGTGTCTGTGTCTAAACTAACTAACGACATTTTTACCACGTCTTAGAATGTGGTTAACAATTTACGTCGTCTGGTCTGCTAAGCACCGAACGTGACCTATTCCCGAATATTATTGTTTTGCCGAGTGTGAATTTTCATTGCTATACGACGTGTCTCAATATTTATACATCCAACATTCATGTATTTAGTAATGATGTTTTTTTTGTAAGTCTGGTTCGATATTGAGTTATGTCTTATCGTTTGTGGTATAAACTTTGTATTTTCGGTACATTTCACATCTCTCAAATTCGTCAGTATAGTCGAGTTACTCGTGGTTCATCTACAGGGTTTTTTGTTTTATGTTGTTAGTTTTCAAGTATGCTTACTGTTTGGTCTTATACATCTTGCCTTACATTACACTTATTTTATTTTCATTTTCTATATGTATGTAAATATATGATAACAAATCAACTATTTCATTTATATGATTTTAAGTTTAAAGTTACTATATGCACAGGATATTTGTTTGTGGACAGTTTTGATTTAAAAAATAAACCGACAAGGTTAGAAAATATAAATAATAATACCATTACAAACTCAATCCCAATTTTATATATTACTACATGTGTACAATAATACAAATATATTATATTTTTGGAAATTTACCTGTGATAATATAAACGTCACAATAATACGTCACTTTTGTGGCGTTGATACATTCGTGTGATGCACAGTGTATACTTCGTTTGTGGTGTACTGGTGTACTGTCGTAAATTCATGGGAGATATCTATTGTCAGACTGTGGTTTACATGTTGATATGCACTATTATATTATTCATGTGTGTCTTTCTCTATCCTTAGTGTTCTTGCATTTATTTGTACTGTATTCCTGTCACGTAATGTTGTAATTTTAGCGGTAGTTTTAACATTGCTATATAAGCGGGATGTTTGGCAAGCCATAAAAAAGGTTCAACCCACTATTTTGTTCTTAAAATGTCCTGTATCAATTCAGGAATATGGCAGGTGTTATCAAGTAGTCCGTTTCTATGTATGTTGCCGTTTGTTTTTTGTTGCAGTTCAATGTTTCTGTTGTTCTGCTGTTTTCCTCTTATAGTCAATGTGTTTCCCTTGGTTTTAGTTTGTAACCGGGATTTATTTTCGCTTAATCGATTTATGACTATTGAACAGCGGTATACTACTGTTGCCTTTATTCAATAGAACATGTATAAGATCCGTTGAGTTGCGGACTGAAAGAATTGGTTCATCTCCACAACAAATAAAAAAAAAAAAAAACAAAAACAAATAATAAAATGAAGAAGTGCTATAATTCTAATTTTTCCGTTAGCAAAACTTTGAACGTTTGAAATACTAAGGCTTTTTCTATCTCTGGAATATATTACATTAGCTGAATTTGCATCGTATGACGTTCACTAGCCATATGTTTTTGGAGTCTTTGATCTTTAAACATCTGAATTGTTGACAAAGCTATAACTATTCCAATTGTGGTGTCATATTCCCCATAATGGCATTTTGACTGATCATGGATCTGTACACGTGTAATACAATGTGGGATACGTTTACCCTGTCGACGCACCATATCTAGTTTATTTTGGAGTTCTTCTATTCACTTATCTTATGTTTGATATATTGATTTGTCTCTTTAATCGATTTACAATAGTATTTCACTATCTTTTTTGTAATGTTTAATTTTCTGGACTGGTTATTTATTCTTCTTGATTGTTTTTCTTGGTATGATGTTGTATGCAAACATTATCAAAAATGAAATGAAACTTTTCGCAAAACTGAAAATGTACTACATCTAAAATTGACAGCAGCAACCAAATCAAAAAATTACACAAAGAAAGATAACAAATCTTTACCTTCGACACATTATAAAATGTTACGCCAGCCTTTATTGATCGTACAGTTTAGTCAAAGCCTAACAGAACATATATAAGATCCATTAAATGCAGACTGAAAGAATTGGTTCATCTCATCACCAAATAAAGGAAAAAACAAATAATAATATAAAGAAGTGCTATTCTAATCTAGTTTACCATTTTCTGTTTTCAAAACTTTGAATTTTGAAAACAACTTTGGCTGTTCTACCTCCGGAATAGCTTACAAGAGCTATATTTGGCAAACCTTTTAGGATTTTTGAGTACTCAATGCTCTTCAAATTCGTGCTTTCTTTGACTTTTTTTATTCATTCTTCATTCATTAGTTCTTTGTAGACGAAACGTGCGTTTGGCGTACGAAATTTGAATTCTGGTATCTCTGATGAATTTACTTAGACAGACATATTCCATGACAGTACACAAGGTAAAACCAGGTCGAAATATCAAATAATATTTTCAACTTATGTGTATTCTACACAGACTACTCTAATTATCCTTGAAGTAATCAAACTTTTATCAAAACATATTTTTGAGGATTTAAATGTCAGAATATCTAAAGCTTTTGTTGGACACTAATAATTTATTTAATATAGATATTCAGAAATTGAAGGATTAAGGAAAATATGAAACTTAAAAGTCGCTTTCAATTCGCATAATGTTAAAAAACGCCGATGTGGCGGTGTACATTCCCACTCATCAAATTTATGTTATTCCAGCGATGTTATCACAGTTTTGAATGTCAGTGTTATTACCAGCTTCTTGCAGGTAATAACAACACGATTTAGTTAGCATTAAACCTTACAGAATGATAACAAATTCTGGATTTTTCTTGATATGACAGGATGAGTCAGCTAATTACCAAAGACTACAGAACGAGGATGTAAGCATCTATAGGTCCCCTTAAAGCATGTAAAGTTTTCAACAGTAAGCAAACGCAAAAACATGTATCAAGCTAAAAAAGAACCACTGCACCACAAAATTCAAACAAATTCAAATAAAGAAAAAATAATTAGACTGCCACTGTAGAACAATGGGCATGTAAGTTTGAAAACCAATTGACAAACAAGTTTGGTTAAATCATTATTAACCATTTGTCATGGTATGGGACATTTAGGCATTAGTAGTAAGTACATAAATTAGTAAAGCCATCAGAATACTTTGCATATATAAAAGATACCTACTATGCTAAAAAGGAAATAAACAAAAAAAAAAACATATACCGCAGAGACTAACAAACTAAACTTTTGATCACCGGCTTATTTCTTAAGCAGGAAAAAACAAAAAGAACAGACAGCAACCAAACAAACACAGATCGCCGAATTAAAGACTCATGACTTGTTATCTGTATCTTAAGCTAAAAAAAACTTGCTGTTTCCAAAATGAAATACTCAAATGATGATTTTATTTTAATGATACACCTTTTTTTTTGACAACATATTTGTTGCGTTCTATGGATTGGTATTTAAAAAGACATTCAGTATTCAAAATGAAACTAACTGTGCACCCATACTGGTCCACTTGGTTCTTACTCACTTATGAAGCCGAATTATTTAAAAACCTTCTTAAAAAATAAAAAGAACAATACATCTTCCAAATTCTTTAATTTACTTTTCTTAAATTGATGATATGTTTTTGATGTTCCGTCACTCCATTGCAATAATTCTACTGTGTGCTTGCATCACATACAACGTAGCTAACTTGAGATCAACGATACTACAGAAACTAGAAGGTGTGCTTGATATCGTGATGATGTCATCAATTTGATACAAATGGTCGACTTCCAACAAAAATCTAGGACAAATGTGTTGGTTTGAATTTTCCAGTTGATCATTGCTCATTTTTCAGCAATAAATTACCCTCAGCCCAATCATACGACGTTCATGTATTTCCATAAAGATCGTCTGTCTCCGCTTACTAGCCACATATTTTTGCAGTCTTTGATCTCTAGATACCTGAATTGGTGATAATGCTATATTTTTTTCCGTTGGTGTCCTATACCCAATTTTGGCTTTTTGACATTTTGACTGAGCATATATTGCACACATGTAATGCACAGTAGACATACCAACTATTGTTTCTATCGGAGTTCATTCTATTCACTAATTTTGTGTTTTCTATCTTGATTTGTCTGCTTAATCGATTTCAAATAGAGTTTATCGATCAATGTTTACAGGTTTATTTTTCTTGACGGTTTCTATTGACATGGTTTTGTATGTTCCTACGCCAAAACTAACGATCAAAACTAAAATGAATCTTTTCGTAAGACTAAACATACACTACATTTAGAATTTACAACAGCAACCAAAACATAAAAATAACACAACGTATTTAACATATCTTTGCCCTCGGCACATTTTCAACTGTTACGCCAGCATTTGTTGATCCTACACTTCAACCAAAACCTTACATAACATATTTAAGATCTGTTGAGTTGCAGACTGACAGAATTGGTTCATCTCACCACCAAATAAAAAAAATTAAACGAAGAAGTGCTATTCTAATTTAGTATACCATTTTCAATTTACAAAACTCTTAATTTTCCAAATACTTTAGCTCTTCTCCTCCGGAATAGATTACTTTAGCTGTATTTTGCAAAACTTTTAGGAATTTCGGGTCTATAATCGTCTTCAACTTCGTCTTTTATTTAACTTTTTTATTCGACTGTCATTGATGAGTCTTTTGAAGACGAAATGTGTGTTTTTGTTTGTCACAGTGATCAGTTATTTTAGACAGACATATTCCGAGACAGTAAACATGGTAATTATAGGTCGTAATATCAAATAATGTTTCCAGCTTCTGTGTATTACACACAAACTTCCCCAATTATTCTTGAAGTTATCAAACTGTTATGAAAACATAATTTTGGGGATTTTGTCAAAATATTTAGAATCATTGCTGGACACTAATTATTTATTCAAGATAGATAACAGGAAATATTAGGATTAAGGAAAACATTTACAAATTGGCAAATGTCAATTTTTAATTAAAAGTCACTTTTAATTGGATGATAATAAAACGCCAATATGGCGGTGTGTATTCCCACTCATCATGTTCACTTGATTCGAGCAATAATATGACAGTTTAGAATGCCTGTAGTATAACCATCTACCTGCGAGTTATGACAACACATTGCAAGTAGCATTTGAACTTTCAAAGTGATAACAAATTATTGATTATCTTGATATGAAATAATGTAGACATCGATGAAAAGAACTTATATACCTACATGGAGTTATTTTCTTTCAGAACGACAGGTCATTCTTTCGAAGAATCAACCCGGACGATACCAAGTTTCAATGAAATTTTCTTCAAGGCATAAAATAAATGACCTGTATAAGGTCATTATTTTCTTGATTAAAATGCAAACTTTAATTTCCTAAAACATTTAATTCGTTTGATAGCTATCGCGTGCTATTGATTATTGAGGGTTCACTTTTTTATTTTCCATATTTCGCAGGTTTAAGGCAGAAACAATCTTTTCCTCCGTTCATTGGACTGAAATACCAAAAAGTGCCGTTGATGCACATTTTAATTTTTAAAACAAATAATGTGAAGTTTAGTTAATTTATCGCTACAATAAGGGATACTATGTGAGATGAATTTAATAATGCAAAACTTTTCATAGAAACGCAAGATTTAACACATTCGTGTGTAGGATTGTGAAAATCTTATGTATTCACATTATATTGGAAAGTATACTGTGACCTATGGATATTCGTTTTTCGTGTTACATGTACTAATTTAAAAGTGCATGCATTATGATTTCGTGATCTCTTCATGGCAGTTCTTTTTTTTTTTACATCTTTATATACCTTTTACTCTATCTAATGATCAAATGGACAAATATTCTTATTTTCTATATAATTACACAATTATTTGAAATGGGATAGGATATAATATTTAATCCTGATTCTTCAGTTTTATATAATAAAAAAGTGGTATTACCAGACAAAAGAGAGAAAACAATTATTCTGAATTGTTCGTTTCAAAAATTGTTGAAAAAATAATCTGCTTTACAGCGATAAAATTGTCATGAAAATAAAAAAAATACATAGCATCCCTCTTTCATAAACAAAGTTGATAGTCTTGATACAATAAATTACTTACAAAGTGACTTGTATATTTCATACACCGTAACAATTCATTTGTCTCTTGCTTCATGCAGTTACAGCAATATTTCTATTTAAACTGGACAATGATTTCTAAAGTTTATATATCAAGATTAATTAGTGAGTTTTACTACACATTATAAATGAGCCGTAGGGCGGATTAAAACCTGAACACATCAGCAAAGAATATCCCACTTTAGTGTGGTCGGTAAAATAGGATGGAAATACTGTAAATTTTTGCAGAAAATAATATTTGTTGACGGTATGTAAGTCAGATAATGCATATTTTAAGATTTTTCTTGTCGTATAACACACCTCGGGGTGTCAGGATTGCCCAAAGAAAGACCTCCCTACGGTCGGTCTTTCATTTGACCAATCCTGACGCCCTTCGGTGTGTTATACTTGAAGAAAATCTTAAAATATGCATTATCTATAACATAACCAGTTGAATAAATCTATGCTTTTGTCAACAGTTATTTGAGAATTTAATGGTATGACAATATATTCCGAATATCTATCGACAAATGTGTTGGAAATGATCGTATACTACATTTCATATCATTGGTTGATGATGCAAAAATACATTCAAACTTTCACTAATTTCCGAATTCAACATAATCTTTAATATAAAATGAAATAACTAGAAAACAAAGTTAAATTAATTGTCTGATGTGCACAGGAGTTAATTAGTCGAATAGTTAGCTAAATGCTTTGCAACAATATTAAATACACGTAACCCGACCTTGTTTATTATTAACAATACAAGAAATGAGCAAGACTGGCTATTGTATTTTTTACAGTCATTCTAAAATAACTTGAACATAGTCCATTCTTATGCATACTACACGATTTCACACAAATAGTTATATGATATTGTAATAAATAGAATATGTAGAAAAAAACAACAAGTCTTATTCAATTCGATTATTCAATCAAAATTGTAGATAATTAAAATATCATAGGTTTTCATCTAACTAGTAATATATCAATCTTGCTAGAAGATGTGTTCTTTTATTTTAAATGATCGTATCTCAGCAGTTTGTTCTTTGACAAATGTAAAAATTTTATATGACGTATGCTGCATTGAGGCATTTGGTTTAAATGTGTTAAGGGGCTATGCAAAAAGTAAAATAACACACATACCAAACTCCAAGGGAAATTCAAAACAGAGAGTCCTTTATAAAATGGCAAAATCAAAGGCTCAAATACATCTTACGAACGGAAAACAACTGTCATATTTCTGACTTGGTGCATACATCTCCTTGTATGACAGTCACATTGAATTCCGTAATATTTACACCAATTTTCTGTTTTAACTTTCATATTTGTCTGTTCAATAAGTATAAAAAGACAGTTTACCACATTAATACAGTGAGTATCTCAGACACGCGTTTCGTCTACGTAAGACTCGTGAGTGTCGTTCGAATCAGAATAGTTGAAAAGCCAAATCCTATTCGAGGACGAAGAACATTTAAAACCATAGAGTCGTAAAGATTTTACCAAAACGACTAGTGCAATATTTTCTCTTATTCAGACAAACCTTAGTGTTTCTAATTAATCAACAATATATAGCCAATACATTTACATATCAATGATAGTTCTTGTCAACACATTAATGCTGACTACTAGGCTGATAATACCTTTGGGGACAAACACGTTCACCAGCAGCGGCATCGACCAAGTAGTTGAACAAACTCATCACGCTTTCGAGCAACTAGAAGCAAGTCAACTTACATTTGCATAGCTGTCTTTTTACATTGTCGATTTTAAGTAAACGAATTGTATAATACGAAATTTAGATTCTGTATAGTTATCAACTAAAAACATTAGTTCTGATGAGCTTTAACCGAATACATATAACCATATAGCAAAACATAAGAACACGATCATGCAAGCAAATGTACAAAAAAGAAAGCAAACATAAAAGACAGCACATTACAAACATGGCAAATAAAATAATACATGCTAATATAACTATAAAAGACCATACTAATGTAATATAGCATAACAAAAAGGTAAGCTCCAAGATAAATTCAAAAAGGGGAAGTTTATAGAAAACGTTATCAATCAACAAAACAAGAGGACAACTGTCATATTCCTGATATGGTGCAGGCATTTTCTACAGAAAATTGAGGGTTAAACCTGGTTAAAATACGCACTGAAAAAATAATTGAAAGCTTTTTTTTCACGCAGGGCAGCGACATTCAGAGCCATTTCAGAACTGTATAATACAATTAAAATGAGAAAATAAATGCCAGGAAAACTATTGCACAATGATGCAGAAGCAAATTTAAAACTTATTACTGTACATATATTTCCTTTTTTCATCCTTTGTAAATTGTTGTCTAATGGGTCAAAGGTTCTAATGAAGTACTAAGAACTAGGATAAAAAAGACGAGAATTGTAGTTTAACTGATTTGATGTATAGTCCTTACGAAGAATCAACTCACACATGATTGAAAGAAAGACATACTGAATTTACCATTTCTGAGTAGCTTTTACTTATGTACTGGCATGAAAATACAGAGATCGTTTAATTCAAATTTGCTGTTGTAAAAATTCGAAATGATTTTGAGTTAAGAAATGTATCTCCCTCAAACGCAGTTCTGGTTTCTCGTTCTGTTTTAATTTTTTAATTTTGTTCGTTTTATCCGCTCATTAGCATTTGTATTAACTTTTAATGATTCACATGCTTTGGCTTCAAATATAACTTGAGAGACACAAATTGTTGAAATGCATATGTGATGCTGAAAACATTGGTACCGTAGGTATTCTTACATCAGGAATAGGAGTATCGTCACAATCTTTAGTGTCTTCAAAACAATAGATATCTCAGATAATGAAAGTGAAACTTTATATTTGAGGTGTGTCTGATGCGCGTTTTAGCTCACCTGACCCAAATGGTCAAGTGAATGTCTGTACTTGTCAAAAGGTTTTGTTTATTAATGTAAGTTCTTTTTCTGTCCTTGAAATACAAATATCACATGTGGAGCAGGATTTGCTATCTCTTCTAGAGTATCTGAGATCACCAGGTTCTTGGTGGTGTTTATGTTGCTTAATCTCAAGTTTTCTGCTGTGTTTTGTATACTTTTGTTTGTCTTTTGTTTCCTTTTTCGATTTTTGCCTTCGCGTAATCAGTTTGTTTTCTACTAATGAGTTTGAATGTCCCTTTGATATATTTCGCCATTCACCTACAGGTTATTTATGCGGGAAGAAATTATTTTGTCAACAGAACGATCTTTTTAATATCTGCAAAAGTATTGGAAAACATACTTTACATTTATAGTTGTGAATGCCTTTCAATATATAATACACAGTATAATTTCATGCTATCCTATTGTAATAACATACCTTTTTCTTCCTAATTCGGATGTAAGTAAATTAGACCAGAGATTGTTCTTTACATTATTCTTCCCGTCATATCACCAGGTTAGGAGATACAGACATTGCGTTTAAACCTTAGATATGTTATCAGAGGGCTTTACCAAATGTTTAAATTTCAAAGCATTTCGAATGCATACAAAATCGTAGAAGATAAATAGCTTTAGATCAGAAGTTGACATTAAAAATAACACTCCTATATCATTCGAGACGTTGAAAATTCGTGTCTTTTTTAAGATCCGTGTTGCCGATGATCAACAAGGACAATTACATATTAATTAAATTAATTGCTAGCAAAATTTTTAGGTTTTCGAAATACTCAGAATTTTCTACCCCAGGATTAGATTTCCTTCGCTATATTTATCAAAACCTTTCGGAGTTCTAATTCCTCAATGCTCTCCTAGTTTGTTTTATGTTTGACCTTTTTAATTGTTTTTATTCGAGCGTCACTGATGAGTCTTTTGAAGACGAAATGCACGTTTGACGTTTAACATTTAAATCCTGATATCTATGAGTGTTCTGTATGTACGTAACTTCTATCATTAAGCACACTTTTCAATTAAAACACGTAACTTTGTAAAATATGTTTATAGCTATAAAATATGGAGCGGGAATTTATATCAAGTACTGCTTTTTATGACGTCATCGCTAGCTGTCTAGGAGTTTCTAGAAAATATTCCCTTATTTCCATTCAGAAATAGTCTTTTTATATAATAGAAACACAGAGTGATACTACGGAAGTATCTACTTAAAATTGTGTATTATAACTAGTTGTGTTGAATAACTATATTTCAATATAAGGAAGTATAAACAACAAAGGAAAAAGATGTTTCTTACTATTAAAAAGGAACGAAAGTAACAAAGACTAATTACCAAAAACTCTGAACTCTTCTGATCATGTGTCTGTAATATGTCCCTGTTGCAAAGATCAAACCCAAAATATCATTTGTACTTTTACTATCGTCCTGAATTTCATTGACAAAATATTCTGAGCTAGTATGTTTTAAAATTAATCCCACACTTATTTGCATACAATATTATCAATTGAAGCACTGCTGGTATAATTGTACAGCTGCAAGTCTTACATATTTAAAAGGAAACATAATGTTTCTTTTCTCAATCTTCACGTACTGTCAATAGCTTCAAAACCAACCATGTGTTTCTAAGACTCGTTTTGATGTCTTTACACTAAATCCGTTCTGATTATACTTAAATAATTTATTTATAAGTTGCCATTTTCTTTTAATTCGCCTTCTGTTACTGCAGATACTCTTATATCGGTCCTATGTTTATATCGTTTTTATGTTAGCTGTATCTTGCTATTCGTACTGATCATTGAGTTTAGCCATTTAGTAAAGGATTTTCACAGTTTGTTCTTAAGTTCAACTGTTACAACACTTTTCTAAGTTAAGTGAGGGTCAATCGCTCACAAGTATATTAACCTCCTAAGGAGCCTGTAATTTAGTGGTTGTCATTGATTCATGTCTACAATATTTGTTTTTCGTAACTTTATTTTTTTTATAAATAATGCATTTAGTTTTCTCGTTTGAATTTTTTTCACATTTCTCATGTCGGGGTCTTTATTTTTGATTCTACGGTATAAGTTTTTGTCATTGTCGAAGGCCGTATGGCTACCTGTATTTGCTTATATCGTCGTCTTTAGTACTCTGTTGCCTTTTTGAAATAAAAAAAAACACTATTAGCGTCGTTATTTCAGTTCAATTTATTGTACACAGGTAAATTTCATCGTATAACAGTGGAAAATTTTATTCGGTCTCGTTACTTTAAATAATTATAATGTTAACAGCAATAAGAGTCATCTTTAGATTTTTTTTTAGTTTTACACGGGATAATCAAAACAAAACGTGATGACAAAATATTCTATTTTTGCAATTCGACGATGATTTTCCTTTCGTCCCGTATTACGTTGTATATTTCGTTACCACGAACTACTTAATTAATTATAGAATAACTAATCGAAGAATTCAAATATAGAAAAAATATTCAACGAGTAACCACACAACACATTAATTCACGAATATGCGTAGCACATGAGTTAATTATCAGTGTTGTTTGGTCACGAGATGAATATTTTTCGATATTTGTATTCTTTGATTAATTATTCTTTTTATTACATTGACAATGGGCTTTTTAATAGAAATAAAGTAGATAATGTAAGGAACTATATCTTTTTTTTCCAACGCATTCACAATTTGTTTTGATGCAACGTCGTCGACAACGTCTTGACAACGCATATTGTTGTATGACGTCAGAGGAGTGAAATTGTCAAGTTTATTTCACATGTGAAATTATCTGTTTTTATTTCACTGAGAAATCACGGTAATTCACTACAATCAATGTAATTAAAGAAATATAGTTCTTATTTAAAACGGGATATCACACTATAATGTGTACAGTAATTTTGTATATAAAGCACGTTAATCAAACTACGAGCAATTTTTTTCGTAGTCTTAAAGAATAATATTCTAAAACCGTAGTACAATCTATCAATATTGTTTTATGGTGCTAACATTGATGTTTATAAATTAAGATATATAACTGTGTGTAAATATGTATTGCCAAACGTTTCTGAAATTTTGAGGTCCTACATTCTGTCGATATCATGGACTTATATTTTGACAATGCACATATACATGTCATAATTTTCTCATATCTGGACTGTTTATGAAGTCTTTTCTCAAAATCCGTTGGATGTGTACTGGTTGATACTTTAGACTGAGAAACATTATCTTTAATTATTACCTGTTATTGTATGTGTTTTCATTATTTTATATAACTTTCAGAAAATGCGACTAATCTTATAATGATACATTGTCGCTTTTGTTTTATATAAGGTATGTTTGTGCTTCTTACCTACATTGTATCTGTTATGTTATGTCATTAATTTCAAACCAAGATTTATTTGCTCTTATATTGTGCTGTTGCACCACTATCCGATTTTAGGCGGAACTAAGGACTGCCATGGATCTTTAACCCTAGTTCATTTTTATGTGCCTGTCACAAGCTTGCATTACAGAGGTTGGCGTAATGTTTTATATAAAGTTTTTTTATTAAATTGCATAACATATGAGTAGAAGACATGTAAAAAATAAAAATTACAAACAGAATTAAAAAAAATAAAAACAAATATAAATACAGGTCATAAATAAAATAGATACTAACTAAGAAAATAATCATACAAAGTTCTTAAACCTATAAAATAATAATTGTCATCAATTTTATACTTTTGATGTAATTTTAAATTGAGAAACTAGAGATCAATTTAATTAAATTCAAATTATATATATTGATATATCACGATAGTTCTTTTAAAAAAAACGACAAGAAAATTTAAAGAAAACTTAAAAAAATAACTATATTTGTAAGAAAATGTTATGTTTTCTTCCCTTGATTACCAAATGAAAAATAAAAAAATAAAAAATAAATAAATTGCTATTCATTTTATTTACAAGTATAATGATTTTATTTTTTTTTTATTACAATTATGGAATATTTTAAATTTGAAGATAAATTATATTTTAGGAATTATAAGTATAAAATTTTTAAATTAATATTTTTTTTGATTATAATAAATGCAAGTCATTGACTTACTATAATTTAATCATGATTTTATTTTTAAATGTTTAATATAAATTATTTATAATTTTTTTAGATAAATTTGTTTTTGTCTTCTTTTGAACAACAATTTCTATTCCAAATTGGATCTGATTACTTATTTCTTCTATAAGTGATTAACAATAAAAACTATTTTAAAAATTTTGATCATTTATAATATCTGAATATAAATAGAGAGACCTCTTAGTTAGACCCAAAGAAAAAAAGAAAGATAAAATAATACGAAAAATATTTTGAAAATTGTCATCTTATTATCAGACAATCGAAATAAAAGAATAAAATTGTAACGTTTTCTTTATTTTAATGTAAATTTTATAATCAAAAATATATATAGTTTTTTTTACAGTTGAAAAAAATAAAAAAAATTCGAGAATAATATTATAAGTTTTTAAAGAAAAAAACAGTATTTTACTTTGGATAAATACTATAGATATGATAAAAAAGTTTTATAAAATATTTTAAAAAAACATTTAGGTCAAAAATTTATCTCTCTACTATGTAAAATTGATAAAAAATTAACAGATATATGTTTGTATCTTTAAAAAGTATTTTTTAACACTATGTTTAGAAAAAAAAAAAATTTTTTTTAAGAATCAACTTACTTTTTGAGAAATGTTTTCTATATTAAAAAACGATAAAAAGAAAAATATACTTAAATAATTTAATCAACATTTTGTAAATATAAACATACATTTTTTTGTTTATAATTGATAAATTTATTTGGCATAGCTATTTTTTAAAAGCTCTTAATGAATGTAATACTAACTTAGAATAATTAATAATCTTTAAATTTCTGACTTGTAAAACATATGTACACTACAAGCATTATTACAAAAAGGTTTTAACAAGTAAATCTATTATAAAAAATTTATCTGCGTTATAAATGCAAAAATACATAATGAATAAATTCCATATAATAAAAATAGAAAAAATTTATTACATCAAAAAGACGATTTTAAAAAATACTAAAATAATTTAATTAATTTATAATCAAACAATAAATATTATGAAATAAGGGTAGTAACATCTTATTATCTAAAGTTATAATAAGCGAAAAAAAAATTTAAAATTTAAAGTTCACAATATTATAAAATACATATTAAAAAATTTTTTTTGTATTTTTCAAAAATAAGATTAGTATTTACGAAATGAATTGTAAATTGAATTTATTTAAGCTTATTTATACATGACAAATTATTAGTTTTCTTTAGTATTAGATAAAAATGCAAGTACGAACTGTCAGAATTTTTGAATAAAATATGTTTTTCAAAACAACAAATTTAGAATATAAAAATATTTTTATTTGATAAACATTTATTTTTCGATGACTTTCTTTTAATAACAAGAAAAAAAAAAAAAATATTTTATAAATTTAATTCTCATTCTAAATTTAAAAAAAAAATTTTTAATATACATATTTTAATAATGGTAACAAAATTATAAAAGCGTCAACACTAAAAAACAAAAAAAAATATAAAAAATAAAAAATAAAAAAAAGAAAAACTTATATTCTGGCGCCCTGTAATGATACGGAGTAACAAAACAAAAATAAAATATAAAAAAAAAAGCTTAAACCAATCTTTATATAATAAAAAGAATAATTTTAAACATACTAACATTACTTTGTGACATGTTAATATTAAAAAACAAAAACAATTACACAATAAAATAACAAAAAAAAAAAATTTATTAATAATGTATTAAACGTAATATTGAACGAACAAATGGTAATAATAATTATAAAGTTTTATGTCGATTAAAAAAAAGTTTATCGATTTCAATTTGCATATATAAAAAATAAAAAAATATACACATAAAAGGCTAATTTAATCATTCAAATTTATTTTAAAAAAGAATATTTTTTTTACAAATTTTAATTAGTATTTTTGAATATTAATGTTAAACGTTATAATAATTAAAGCAATGAGATAACTAAAAATTTTTAGCTAAATTAACGAAATGCATATATGAATATTCAATAAATTTTACATGTATTTAATATTTTTTATAATTCAAACGATGATGTAATTTATTCTTTTGTTTTTTTTAACAAATTTTTGTTATTTTTAATTATTTTATAAAATGAATGGTCTCTTTGTAATTTACTTCTTTATGAATTGTGGAATAAATTACACTAATCGAATGTAATTTTAATGGTTCATAAACTGATACAATAATCGTAAAAGCTTCTTAGTATTAAATAGAAAAGTTATAATAAGATACACACGTAGTTGGATAATTTATCATCTAATGTTTATTAATTTTAAAAACAAATAAAAAGTAAAACCAATTGTATTACATTGAAATAAATTTTATAATTACATGATTTTATTTAAATTTTATAAATGACAAAAATTTTTAATAAAATAGAAATTATTTTAAAAATAATTTTTCAATAATAGTTAAATATTCAGAAAAATATAATAATCATAAAATAATAAAATTACAATTTCTTAGTTAGTTATTTTTTCTCTCTATACGTATAGCATATTAATTTAATTTGATTGGTTATCATTTTGCCATAAAGATAATATGTTTTTTCAAAACATTATGAAGCAGAAAGAATTTTAAATCAAACTTTGTATTTATATAAAAAATGTTTATATAAAAACAAATAATTTAAGAGCTTAAAAAATTAGTTCCTTGCGTTTTGTATTTATAATAATACTTTTTATGTAAAATACTTTTTTGTTCATTTGGCAATAAAAATAATTTTTTACACAAACCGAATTAAATTACTAAAGTTAAAACAAACAAAAAAACAACAAATAAAAAAAAATAAATTAATTCAATGACTTTCAAAATATAATGTATTAAAATGAAAAGAAAAAAAAAATAAAAAGTTTAGACATTTTTTATAAAGCATTTTATATACAGTATGATATCAGATAAACTACTATCAAACTCAAAAATCTTATAGATTATATATTTTTTTATCGATTTAATTGATTAAAATTAAAGACAAACGTTATTAAAAAGAACTATAAACAACAAATAATATTTGATAAAGGGTAGATAAATTAGAAACAAAATTAAAAAAAAAGTGTATATAAAAATATAAAATATCTCTTATATTTTAATACATTATTTAAATAAAATGTATTATTTTTTTTAAATTTAATTTGTATTTTACATCATCAACTGTAAGACTTTCTTTTGAATGATAAGTGATTTAATATAAAAATTATTCAGTTTTTTATTTAGTTATGTTAAGCAAGTACGCTGATCATGATACAATTTAACATTTTTGTTATTGAAATTTAAAAAAAATTACAAAATACAATAACGTAGTTTTGTTTTTTACAAATTTTTATTTATATCTTTTTTTGAATAACTAGAAAAAAGAAAATAGGTATCATAAATAATTACCATTCTTAAATGATTTTAAACTAATAAAATTCATACGATATTATAAAAGTCAACAACAATATTACAGCAACACAGTGCGATAAATAACTTAAAATAAATTTTAATTAACAATGACTTGTAGGAATACCAAATATCAAGAAAAAATTTGAATATATATTTCAAACTTTGGAAGCGACAATACTAAATTTATTTTTTAGCTATATTCTCAAGAACGTTTTTCAATATTGGTAATAACAGGACAACAGTGAATGTTTAGCTTATACACAGGAATATTTGAAGTAATAATATTGCTGAATATCAAAAAGGAAACATTAAAAATTTCAAAAAATTATTCTATTAAAAGATTTGAACTATGATTTTTTCATCAAATATAAAAGGAACCAGATTCTTGTAAGGTTACTAATACAAATAATTATACGTTATTGTCATTACGTTCTCAACCATTTAATAAAGTATAAACTGTTTAATTCAAAATAGTATTAATTATGTAAAATTAAGGTTCATAGTAAAACATAATTTATGGACATATTTGTTTGAGGTTATGAATTATTTGTATAATTATTTTTGAATTATGCACTATTTCAAATAAAAAGATTTAAATGGTTAATCAATGGTTTTTCAACAGAACAACATTATAACTCCTGTATTTTAAGCATATATAAAGAAAAAAATACAATTATAAAGTATATTTAACAGAAGGAAATCACAAAATTTACTTATTAAAAACTTAATGTTTCATTCACATCAAAGAAATAAATGGTCCGTTTTATGTTTTATTTAATCAAATAAACTAAGATAAACAAAAAAGAATGTAAATAAACAAAAATGATATAAACTTATGAATACTGCAATAATAATAATTTTAATATTTAAAGTTCCCACTGAAGGTATTACTGATATCTCATTTAGTTGACATGAATCATAAATAAAATTATAAATAAATCAATGTTACACGAAATTATTTTCAAATACTTTGGATACATACACATAATACATTAAGTTTTAAAAGTATTCAATATGGTCCCAAATTATTAATGCAGACCATCAATAAATTTATTTTATTATCATATACAAAACAAAGGCACAGTATCTTATTAACAAAGCATAAAATCTTGATTAAAAAAACGGTTTAAATAATAACCGAGTACAGAACAATATAAAGAAAGAAACAAACAAAAACATTGAACAGAACTAATAACATAATCCAAATATGACGTTTTATTTCAAACATGCATATTCTACTTGTGCAGACACTTAATGGCAATGAATAAAATACAAAATGAAAATACAGATTAATAAACAATAAACATAGCCAAGAAAGATAATTAAATATAATAGATTAAAAGCAAACATTCAATAAAAAAAAACACTTTAATAAGCAAGGAACAAAAGTTAATTATAATTAAATTATAATACAAGGAACAGATTATTTAAATTAAATTATATAAATTGATTTAACTTCCATCAGACCATAGGTCAAATCATTGGATAACACAAATCGTATCCATAAGAAATCAACTATAACGAAAATAAGACAGTGAAATACAAAATACAATTCAAAACAAACGATAAAATAACTACAATCTTAACTAATCAACAAAGAAACATTATAATAAATACAAATTGATGTATAATACGAACAATTTAAACAATAAAAGCATCATTAACGCTAAATAGTATAAGCATATTTAAAAAACAAATCACGGTACAACAATAAAAAAACATTAAATTAGATAAAATCAACGAATACAAAACACTATTCTACAAAACAAACAATAACATATAGAACGGACTATGATAAAACAACTGTCCTAATATCTATTGTACAGAAATTTTAAACAAAAGGGGTAATCTGGTTTTGCTAGCAAACTCCACTATAGGAATTAAAATCCGCTAAAAGACAACATTACGTGAAGTAATGTTAAATAAAGCAAGAACACTGGACAAAAATAAAATAAAAATATAATGTATTAATGTAAACAACAGAATACAACGGAACCTTCACATCACAAAAGAATTATAACTACGTTAACGATTACAACGCAAAAATACGTCACAGTAAATTTCTAAAAATAGAATATAAAATTGGGATTAATTTTTAGGTGTTAATATGATTTCAACCAAAACAAGAATATGTAAATAGAATTATGTATAATGGTTAATATTTGTATTTCTAACCACACTCACAAAACAGTAATTCGGAAAAGTAATTGACTTGCAACAGAAACTCCTGTTCATAGATTTTATAGAAGTCATATGGGAATAGAATGCAAGAAGTACGTAAAGTAGTTATTCATATAAACATCATAAATTCTAAAGTAAAATTATGAATTTGAAGTGTTTTTTTCTTTTACTTTTAGAGGTTCTATAATTGTATACAGTACAAAAAATCGGCCAGAAGTACAATCATACCCATTGGAAACGACTCTTTGAACATCCAAACTCAACAAATATATTTTGATTAAAAGTCAATTGTGATAATAATCTCAGGTATTTTCTGATAATCAGTGTTCTTTCAAAATAAGAACTATTATAAACCAAAACAGAAATTTATATCTCAAGAAATGTTAAAAAGTTATTGTCTTTTCGATTTTATTAATTAACAACCAAATAGATATGCTCTACTGATTTATCTAGCTTGCATCCAACTATTCTGTCCTTTTGTAGGTAAAAACTAAAACTTATCATGCAATGAAATAAAACATAGAAAAATTGAATATCTTGTTTCTTTCTGAATTAAAACAATTACTAAGATTTTCACTTCAATTTCCTGTTAAAAATGAGAAAAATTATTATGTCTGTAAAAACGGAATTCACTTAAGACATAAAACATGAATGTTTGATTGCAATAAAACAGTTAAACTGACATGATACAGCAACTTCCAAAATTTGTTTAAATAAAAAAAAAATGTGTATGATTGCCAATGAGCAATCTTACAACCAAATGACACAAAATTAAAACTATAGCACCTACGGCTTCAACAATGAGAAACCATACCTTATCAGTTATAAAAACCGAAATGACAAATGTAAAACAATTAAACAGAAAATAAGGTCTAATAATGTAAAAAATAAGAAAGAAATTTGAAAGCAAAACAAACCATGAATTAAGACTCTTGAATTGGGACAGAATCAACAAATGTGGAGTTAACAGTTAGCGGTCCCAACTCCTAACCTGGGACAATGTGTAACAGTACAACATAAGAGAACTATGAAAACATTGAAAAGGTTACATCATAGATGGAAAAAATAGAAATCATCTAACAAAAACCTGGTTTCAAGCTAGCAACCCAGTTTATATTCCTTATTTTGAAACATAATATATCACTATCAGGAAAATTAGGATAAATTAAAAATTTTGGAGATTCCGAAGTCTCAAAATATGTCAAAGACCGTATTTTGAAATCATTCTCGTATGTTTTTGTACCATGTGGTTCTTAAAATAATTACTAATAAAAATGATACAACATAATATGATAATACAACAAAAGTGTATTCATCCCTTAGTCGAAATGGTTAATACAATTCAATATAAATCTATTTTAAAGTCGTATTTAAAAAAATGAAAAAAAACAAATAAAACAGTATCTTTTATTTTCCTTAATTGTTTGTTTTGTTTATTTTAAAACATTAAATTCGGACTTATTATCAACTTTCATATACGAACAAAATGAGGTTGCTTAACATACAGATTAAAAATACTTAAATTTATTATTTATAAAATGAAATTTAAAACATTTAATAGTTTCACGATAATCAAAAAAAACGGATAAAAATATTTATTTTCAATACGTATTTTCTTTGTCCCTATTACGTTGAATTTCGTTACCAGAACTGTTATTATTATAGAATAACTAATCGAAGAATTCAAATTGAAAAATATTCACGAGTACCAACAATTAATTCCAAAAGGACATGAGTTAATTATCATTTTTTTGGTCGAATGAATTTTTGATATTTGTATCTTTGATTAATATCTTATTACATTGACATTGGGCTTTTTAATGAAATAAAATAGAAATTAAGGAATATTTCTTTTTTTCACCATTAATTTGTTTGTCAAGTTCGAAACCTTAAACGAATTGTTGTACTAGGAGGAAATTTCAAGTTTATTCAATGTGAAATTATCGTTTTAATTCCTGAGAAATCAGGTAATTACTACAATAATGTAATTAAAAACATATTTTTATTTAAAACGGGATATCACATATAATTGTACAGTAATTTTTATATAAAGCAGTTAAAAATAAGCAATTTTTTCGTAGTGTAAAGATAATATTCAAAACCGTATTACAATCTATCAATATTGTTTTAGTGCAACATTAGTTATAAATTAAGTTATAAGTGTTAAATATTCAAGTTTCTGAAATTTTGAGGTCCTACATTCTGTCATATAGGACTTTATTTTGACAATGCACATAATGTCAAATTTTTCATATTGGACGTTTAAACTTTTCAAAATCCGTTGATTTATGTTGATATTTACTAGAAACATTATTTTAATTATTACTGTTATGATGGTTTTCATTATTTTATAAATTTAGAAAATGACTAATCTTAAATGAATTGTCTTTTGTTTTATATAAGTATTTTTGTTCTTACTACATTTATCTGTTATTATGTCATTAATTTAAACCAAATTTATTTGCTTTATATTTGCTGTTGCACACATCCGATTTTAGGGGATAAGGACTGCATGATCTTTAACCCTAGTTATTTTTTATTCTGTAAACTTGATTACAAGTTGCGTAATTTTTATAATAAATAGTAATGACTGTTAATAGATCTTCATCCTTCAACGATTATTACCGGAAAAAGATAGGTTTTGATATACATCTCGTGAACTTGTTCTTGATCAGGTGTTCTTCCCAAATTTAAATACTTGCGATTAACTTCAAATTAGACGATGACAATTACAAGATGTTTATAAATAGTCAAATGTATTTTCGATCCTTATGTTATGATGTTTCCAGTTTAGTAAAACAAAGTTTTAGGGATAAAAAAAGGTTTTTTAACTTAAATTACCGAAGGTTTTGATAATCCGTATCCGAGAACCGTTCAAGGAAATTACAGACGTGGAATATTTGTGTTACAAAATAATCTATTATTATTTTTTAATACATTCTAAAATTTGTTTTCAATTTTTAATATATATTTTTCATTTTCAAAGTATCCAAGATAATAGACATCGCGTATAAGGATTTAGAAATATAAGGTGTAAATTCAATCAACAAGTCAAATACAGTAATAGGCATTATAAAAAGCCAATGTCTTTAGTTTTCATAACTATTTAATTTAATTAGACGTATTAAGATATTTTCAAGTTCAAAATGTTATTTTGCCATACCAATACAAGAAGCAATATATTAAGCTTTAATACATTGAAAATTTTTAATTAACAATGTCGTTTTCAGGAATGACTCATAATGATCAAGTAACAAAATTTTTATATAAAAGTACTATTCAAAATACTTTGAGGAACAATACTAAAAATTTTGATTTTTTTGCGTATATTCTAAATAATCGTTTTTTCAACATTGGTAAATAACAGGACAAACCAGGTGATAGTTTAATTATTACAACGAAATAGAAAGAAGTAAATACTTGACTAAACAATGAATATGAAACATTGAGAGAAATTACACAAAATATATAATATATTTATATTAAAAGATGTTGACAGCCTTATTGATTTTTCCATCAAATTATAAAAGAAGATACCATTTTATAAGGTTACTAACTACAAATAATTGATGTTATGTACCTTCTACCATAACAAATATTAACGGTTATAAATTCAAAATATACTAACTTATGCAAATGGTTCATAGTACAAAATCAAATTTATGGACATATTTGTCTATGGGGTTATAATTTTATGCTGAATTTTTTGAACTGCATGTATTTAAATAAAAAGAACGTAAAATGTTAACATTGTTTTTTTTCGAACAGAAGAACCATTACTAATCCTATGTACAGGATTATGAAAAAAAAATACATATATCAATGTTATATTTGAACAGAAGGAAATTCAAAAATACTCTTTTTGTCAAACTTTGTTTTCATTGCGATCAAAGAAAACAAATGTACTTTTATTTTCGTTTATTAATAAGTATTAAAAACAAACAACTGTAATTTAATAAAAAAAGCATTAAAACGTTATGCAATGATTTATTATTAATAACAATGTTTAAATACTTTTAAAGTTTCCCTGAAGATCACTACCCATATCACATTTATGTTAATGATATCATTAATAAAAGCATAATAATAAATCAATGTTAGAAATTAATTTTCAAATACTTTGATTTTCTACCTACATTACCATACATTTACAGTATTTTAAAAGTTTTCGAATTTGGGTCCTAATGATTAAAACCAATGCCAATAAATTTATTTTCGATTTCTCAAACGAAAAAAGACCAATTACGCTGTTAAAATAAATATTGAAAACAATCGGTTTACAAAAAAACCAGAAAAATCAATTTAAGAGGAAAGAAACAAAAAGAAATTGAACAGAAAAAACAAAGCAACAACAAAACACAGACTATTAAAACGCCAATTCCTACTTGGGCAGGACCTTATATGAATGAAAAAATGCAAAATGACAACACTGTGAAGGATTACAGTAAAACCAATGTAAAAACTCAGACAGAGAAACCATAATTAATAATAAATAGTAATTACAACACAAACTGCAGAATAATAAGGACATTCTTAACACAGCAAGAACAACTTGACGTATTATAAACTTAAATTATACAATTAAAGGACGAATTCATAAATTACAATTATACAACTAGTCAAACTTCCAATGACATAGTCACAACATTTGACTAAACAATATTCAGGAAAACGGAAAAACTCGATACACGATAAATAAGACATGTGAAATGTCAAAATACAGTATTCAAACAACAAACGAAAATATAACAAATATCTAACCGAACACAAAAAAACATTAAATAAATACAGAATGTTGATGATTATACCAGAACATTTATAGAATAAAAAAAGCATCATTAACCTGTTCAATGTATAAGTCGATTAAGCAAAAACAAATCGGGTACAACCAAAACCGAGAAAACATTAAATTTGAGAGAAAACAACGGAATAGCAGAAACCCTGAATTACAAAACAAATAACATACTAGAAACGTATTGTAAAACTCTATTTTACTTGGTAAGGACATTTTAAACAAAATGTGGTTAATCGTTTTAGCTAGCAAATCCCACTTAATGGAATTTAAAATCCCTAAAAGAACATTACTGACAGTAAACATATAAATAAAGCAAGAACACTAGGACAGAAAATACATAAATAAATAAATAATAGACATTAAACATGTAAACAAAGAATAACAAGGACACCTTCAACAGTGATACAAAGAATTATGAACTAGCTTACAATGCAACGCAAAAAGTCGTCACAGTTAAATTTCTAAAATGAATATAAATGGATTAATTGAATGATTAATTATATTTTCTAACAAAACAAGAATATTGTAATATAGAATTATGTTATAATGGTAATTATTTGTATTTTTAACTCAATGGCAAAACATCATATTCGGAAAAGGTCACATTCGGTACTTAGCAAAGAACTTCCGTTTGTAAATTTTATATGAAGTCATATGGGATATATGAGATGAAATACTGACGAAATGTAGTATTATGATAGACATCATCAATTATCGAAAGTAAAATTATTATTCGAAGTTTTTTTCTTTTTAGTTTTAAAGGTGATTGAATTGCGTATACTACAAAAAAATGCCAAAGGTGAATAGTACCCATTGGAATACCACTGTTGAATATCAATCCTCAAACTCAAATATATTGATTAAAACCAAATTGTGATAATATCATTTCAGTATTTTCGATAGAATCATGGTTTTTACAAATAGATATTTAAACCAAAACAAGAAATTTATATCTCAAGAAATGTGATTAAAAAATCATTGTGTTGAACGTTATTGTCTTTTCGAGTTTTATCGTCATTAACAACAAATAGATAAGTCATGATTTTATCTTTCAGCCTTCTACTGCTAACATCCTGTTCCCTTTTCGTATGGTAAAACGAGAACAACTTCATCTGGCCAATAAATAAAACACTGAGAGAAAAACATTGACATGAGTCTTGTCTTTTCTGAATTAAAACAATTAGCATAAATTTTCACCTTGGAATTTCCTGTTAAAATGGAGAAAACTTATGTATATGTGTCTTAAAGAACGGGAACATACTTTAAGACATAAAATCATGACATGTTTGTATTGCAATCAAAACAGTTAAACTGACACGATAAGGCAATTCCGATGAAAATTGTTTTAAATATAAAAAAAAATGTGGTATGATTGCCAATGAGACAACTCTTCACAAGAGACCAAATGACACAGAAATTAACAACTATAGGTCACCGTACGGCCTTCAAAATGACAAAGCCCATACCGATTATCAGTTAAAAAGACCCCGAAATGAAAATTAACAGATTCAAACGAAAACTAACGGTCTAATTAATGTACAAACAAAATTAACGAAAAGAAATATGTGACACAGAAAACACAACACGAATTAAGGTCTTATTGGGACAGGACAATACAGAATGGCGGGTTAACATGTTAGCAGACCCACAACCCCAACCTGGGACAATGTGTAACAGTACAACATAAGAACAACTAGATAATCAGTTAAAAGCTAACCATACGAACAAATAAAAACATCTAAAAAAGCTTTTATATAGTAAACTCCGAGTTAAGTCCGTTATTTTACAGCATCAAAATAAAAGGAATTAAATAGACGTGAATAAAGATTTTGATTCACCGAAGTCATCAAATATATGTCGATACATAACCAGTATTTTGATGAACTCATTCTAGTGTATTTTTTTTGTCCGGTTTCTTACAAATGTGAATTAGTCAATAATAGACGATTTGAACAACAATATGATAAAAAATGATGTTTCTATCCCTTAGGTCAGATGTTAATACATATAAAGAAACTACTTTGAATCGTATATTAAAAAAAAAAAAAAAAAAAAACAGTATGTCTTTTAGTTTTCTTCAAAATTCATTTTAGTTTTGTTTTATTCAAAACAAAAACTTACGATTAATATATTTCTGATTACGACAAAATGAGTTGTTGAAATACAGATTAAAAATCTTAAATTTCATCTGATTTATAAAAAAATTTGAAAACATTTGAATCATTTGAAGCAGGAAAATATAGTGGATTCATGTGTTTTAGTGGGGTCATGTATCTGTTTTTAATGTTGTCTTTCATATATTTGTCTTTTCAGTTTGACTTTTTCATCTTGCGTCCGTCTGTCGTTCGTCGTCGAATTACTTACAAAATTTTTTAAATTAGTGTATTCAAATGTACCAATCATCAGTGGGTCTATTTCAAAATGTGTCCGAACCTTCTGCAACCAAGATTACCGACTGGCTAAATTAACTATGACATGCAAAATTGTCCCCTTTGAAAACCATTAAATAGAAAAATCTGACCAAGGAAAAGTTTGATACTGATTAGCTATTGTAAATTTACTCCAAACTGTCAGACAACTTTTAAAGGAGTTATTGTCCTTAAATGACATTTTATCAACATAATAATTAGATAGATAAAACGTAAATGAGCAAAATGATCAGGAAGACTGATCAAAAATAGAATTTTGAAATTTTATTCTATGACCAAAAGATGGAGAGTATCCAGTTAAAGATCAAATAGATCAGGTATGCAATGTTTTAGCCCTATTTTTTTTTGCCATGGCATTGGAGTTTATTTTCGATTTTGGTTGAATATCCCTTTGTACCTTTCCCTTCTTCTACATGACAAAATAGTCAACAATTATTGAATATTTTAAATAAACATGTGGTATCCTATATTGAATACAAAAAACTCTTGTAAATTAAATGTCTAAAGATTTTGCTAAAGAAACCTCCCAAAAAAAACCCAGAAAAGTGTTTGAAATTTGTCCTTCCATACAACCTGAAGTGTTGTAATAGCAAAACATAAGAACAAGGTAAAATATAAAAGCACAACCCATAGCAAAGTTAGAAAAAAATATACTGATTAAGGAAATGGTTAAAAGTTTTAAGCAATTTCAACTAATATAGACAAAACATTTGTAAATTTTCACTAATAAAACGATAGACTTAGTTAACAAATTTTTCGGGGAAAATTTAAAAGCATTTGGGCAAATTAAAAAGAAAAAACAATAAAATATATGAATGAGTAGTGATGATGAAATGGACAATTGAATAATTTGGAACAGATGGAAATCATAAAACTTTAATTTGGTTTATTAACAAAGTTCTGTTTTACATGTTTTAGTTATGTAACTTTAATTTATTTATTATCACAATCGTTGAATATAATGGAATTTGATGCGTTTATACAGTTAGGATTAGCTATTAAACCGGTTTAATCCAATTTAATTTAATAGAAACTGTATCAATCAGGATTGACAGTTTTATCATGTTTGTTGATTTAGTTTTGATTTTGACATTTGATTGAGACTTTCTTTTAATTTTCCTAGGATTCAGTAGTTTGTGATTTTACTTTATTGAAGTTAGTAAAACAATAGGTTTAATGCAATGTGTCCAGAACAATCTTTTGATTTACTTTTATGGTCATTTAAAAAACAAATCATTTTTTTTTTAAAATTATATCAAATATTCATATAATGTAAAATTGTTTCTACAAAAATATAAATTATTAATAAACTCAACATATAACAGACGTGTTTTCGAAGGAAAATTTATTCAAATAGTTTAACAACAATTGAACAATTATTGTTTACCAACGAAATGTGATTAAAAAATTTTGTTGAATTATTCATTGTCTTCGAAAATTACTTACTTATTTGATTAGATGATTATTTTAATTGTTCCTTGATTGTAGTTTTGATTTTGTCATTATTAATTATCTTTAATTATTACCTGTTATTGTATGTGTTTTCATTATTTTATATAACTTTCAGAAAATGCGACTAATCTTATAATGATACATTGTAGCTTTTGTTTTTATATAAGGTATGTTTGTGCTTCTTACCTACATTGTATCTGTTATGTTATGTCATTAATTTCAAACCAAGATTTATTTGCTCTTATATTGTGCTGTTGCACCACTATCCGATTTTAGGCGGGACTAAGGACTGCCATGGATCTTTAACCCTAGCTCATTTTTTATGTGCCTGTCACAAGCTTGCATTACAGAGGTTGGCGTAATGTTTCATATACATAACACATAGTAACTGACTGTTGAAATAAGAATCCTTCATCCTCTCAACGATTATGTTTACGCTGAAAAAGACTAGTTTTTGATGATATCATCCTCGGTGAACTTGTTCTTGGACTCAGGGTGGTTCTTCCCAAATGTTGAATACCTTGGCGATTTAGCTTCATAATTAAAACGATGACAATTACAAGATAGTTTGATAAATAGTCAAATGGTGTATGTTTCGATCCCTTATGTTACTGATGGTTTACACAGGTTTAGGTAAAACAAAGTCTTTAGGGATAAAAAGAAGAGGGATTGTTTTAACTTAGAGAACATTACCGAAGGTACATTTGATAATCCGTATCAGCGAACCGGTTCAAGGAAATGTACAGACGTGGAAGTATTTGTGTTTACTCAAAAGAATGCTATAATTATTCTTTACGGCAATATCTATTCATAAAATTTGTTTTTCAGATATTTTAATGTCATATATTTTTTATTTGTCAGAAGCTTATCCAAGCATAATAGACCATCGGCGTAATAAGGAATGTAGAAATATAAGGTGGTAAATGTCAATTAACAAGTCAAATATCACTGTAGAGTCAGGCATTATAAAAAGCCAATGTGTCTTTCAGTTTTGATAACTCATTTACATTTGACAGATTGAGACGTATTAAGACTGCATTTTCTCAGAAGTTCAAAATGTCAGTAGTTTTGCCAGCTACCAACTACACAGGACAGCAGAATATATTAAGCTTTAATACATTGAAAGATTTTTTAATTAACAATGATCGTTGTTCAGGATATGACTCGATAGATGAATCAAGGATAACAAACACATTTTTTGATATAATAAGTACTATTACAAACAGTACTTTGCGGAAGGAACAATACTAAAATATTTCTGATTTTTTTAGCGATATATCTCTACAAATGAGTATCGGTTTTTTTCAACTATTGGTAAATAAGCAGTGACAAACCAGCGTGATATTTTTTAAGCTGTTATTACAACCAGGAACATAGGGAGAAGGAAGTAAATACTTGACTTGAACTATACACATGAGATATGGAAACATTGAGAGAAATTACAAGCCAAAAATATATATATATATTTATAATTAAAAGATGTTGACAGCCTTACTTGATTTCTTCCATCAACATTATAAAAAGGAAGACCAGCCATTCTTGTAACGGGTTACCTAACTACAAATAAGTTGATCAGCGTTATGTCACCGTTCCTCAGACCACTAATCAAATATTAACTCGGTTATAAATTCAAAATGAGTACTAACTTATGCTGAAATGGTTGCATAGTACGAACATCATAATTTATGGACATATTTGTCTATGGTGTTATGCAATTATTATGCTGATATTTTTTGTTGAGACTGGCCACTGTATTTCAAATAAAAAAAGAACGATAAAATGTTAACATTGGTTTGTTTCCGAACAGAACGCAACCATTGACTAATCTCCTGTATTGTGACAGGCGCATATATGCAAAACAAAGAAATACATATATCAATGTTATATTTGAACAGAAGGAAATTCCAAAAATGCTCTCTTTTTGTTCTAAACCTTTGTTTTCATTGCGACATCAAAGAAAACAAATTGGTACCGTTTTATATTTCGTTTACTTTAATCAAGATACTAACAAACAAACAACTGTGAATGTTAAATAAAACAAAAAGGCATATAAAACGTTAGTGCAATGATCTTCTATTATTAAAAATAAATTTTTAAATTTTAAATTTTAAAATATCAATTCATGGTATTTAACTTATTATTTAAGAATAACTTGTATTTTTATCAAATTTTTAAATTTTTAAAATCTATTATGTTAATTTTACTAAATAAATTTTTTTACCTAATTGATTTTATTTTTTTTTCAAAAAGATTAATTGTATATTTAAAGGTTTTTAATTTTTGTTTTATTATTTAATTTTAAACAAACCAAGATTATTTTAAATTTGGTAATGCCCTTTATTTGAACTAAATTATATAACTTCAACCCAAATTATTTTAATGGCAATATTGTTTCGAATTTTGAATTTTTTAACTGGTTTAAATGGTTTCCACCTCATTAAAGTTAAAAAAAACAATAAATATATATATATAAAGATTTTCCGTTTACATATTAAAAATTAGGTTTAAAATTAACGATGAAAACAGGATTTTTTAAAAAATTTAAACCCATTTTTCATGGAAACCATTAAAGATATTAAATTTAAATGGTATAAAATTTAATATTTTAGGTTTTAATAAATTTTTAAAAAAAGAATTTTAATTAGAATTATTTAGTAATAAATCAATATTTTAAAATTAAGGAAAATTGTTTAATCAAAAGTCATAATTATTTGAACTTATAAATTTTATAATTATGATATATAATTAAGAATTAAACCTAATAAATTCGAAAAATTGTCATTAGTAAATTCAAGCATTTAGTTTATAATTACAGATTTATGATTGAATCATGTTTCAATTCTGAGTTCAAGCTAATTTGCCAAGGTACATATTCATTACGATAATGTATTTTATCTATAACTGATTTCAAAAGCATTTAATAATTGTGTTTAGTTAATAGATGTTGTGAATATATCATATCTGTTATTTATACTCATTGTTTACAAACTAAAAGCTATTTCAAGACATCCTATATTCGAACTAATGCACTATTTAATGTATAAATTTTATTGTAACTATGCATTGACAAGGTTATTATGTAATTTACAAACCAAAATAGTGATATAATCTTGTCTGAATATTATCGATGCTTTGTGATAAGCCATTACTTTCATAATAAGTGTCACAAATGTTAACATTGCGATTCTATAAGAATAAAACTCAATTGAAATTACTCGTACTTCAAGATCTATGTACGTTATAACATTAGCATAATAATTATATTTGGTAGAAATGTTCTTAAATAGTAGTAAATTACTATAATGTTAACCTTGTTCATATGTTAAGGAAATTACAAGAGTATTGATATTTATGTTGATCCATGTTATATCTAATATACAAAAACATTAATGTTATAAATTGTTTATTACGAAAATACGCAATACCATTGATAATCGATTTGAAGGGTAATGTCAAACAAATAATATACCAAGTATATTTAACATAAGGACTTCAGTCAAATCTATTGTCATAAATTAAGTTTTATTAATGATCCAGAATACAAATTCGTAGTTTTCAGTTACTACTATATAAATAAATAATTAACTAATAATTAAAATAAAATAGAAATATTAAATGATATAAAACAATGTGTAATATACTTCGATAATTTAATACTTTAGATAACGTTAAAGTACCATAGTTATACGTTTCGAAGTCTAATATATTGACAAAAATTAATTACAAATTGAAAACATACAAACTCAGATTATGTAATAAAGGTTTAACAGAAATTTGGAAATATATAGAAACCACTTGACGCGAAAACACTACATATGATTAAAGTTTTAAACCGTCAATATATGATTGATCAAATTGCACTATATGCAATACAAACGTTATTAACAAAATCAGAGAACATACGTAAAGAATAATATCAACATAACCATAGTAGATCAAAATAAACAAATCGTATAATAATATTATAATAACAGATGGTTACATCTATAATTCATCAATTAAAAAAAATCATGTAAAATTATGCTAACAAACTACACAAGGATGATCACTAATTAACTACAGACATAAATCTAAGTTATCAAAGTACAATTACTAAATGCATAGTAAATACGATAATGACAACAGAGCAATATGTGACTATATAACGAGATTACAAAACTTGATTTAGTAACTAATATAATAGAACATTAAAATGAACAATCCAGTATATTCTATACGACGAATACTTACAACAAAACATAATGTAACTAACAAGAAACTTAAGACTTACTAATATAATGTTATACAAATATAGCAAGACATTGAAATAGTTCATAGTTATAACAAAGCTATACATACAATATCATTAATGAATAAAAAATATCCTAGTCGATAATCGATATTAAATATTTAACACTAATTAGCTAATTAATATGACAAATAAGTTTACAGAATATAGAATAACATATTAACAACCATGCAAAAATTATTCGATTACAACATAAGAACTTAGTATTTGGTGAAAGAGGAATATGATTGAAAAAACTCAATCTACGATAATTCGAGTAAATCATAAGAGAAAAGACTCAGTAATAATGTAAAACAAGAACAGAACAATTCATTAACAAAAGTGAAATGAATTTGATAATCTGACAACACATTAAGCATAAACAACGAAAAATAGCGACTAATAACAATAGTGAATTCGACTTACAGAACTTAATAAAAATGCAAGAGAATCGATAATATAAAATAAACAACATGAATAAATATCAAACAGATAACATATGAACAGAAACCTAATAAATAATTAAATCATACAGAAATGATTCGAATTTAAATTAATACTACAAGCTCGTAAATAAACATGCAATACATAAATTTACTAACAACAATCATAAATAAATTATGATAGCATGTAATATAATGTTAATCAACGGACAAATGGATCAACAATCTAGTCTAACAATGATTAATCATATCCATGAAGTAAGATTAGTAATAAGTCGAATAATATTATACAGTAAACGATAAATTCAAATTTAGTAATATCGTAAGTTGATTGATATATAGACATTAACTAATCAAATGTCAATCGAGAGGTACATTATTCTAGAGATAATGAGAAAAATCCGCTGTCTTACATACTAATACATCGAGAAGATATGATAAAAGCAGTAATTTGACTATGTACATAAAGTATTAATCTGTATGAATATGTTATATACAAACTACATATATTTTGATTAAATCCAAGAATTTGACATATCATTTAGGATAAACTACATTGGAATGTAACTATATATTATTTACAAATGTCAATAAGCAAACAAGAACTTCATATCCATGATTATTATAACTATATAGACTTAAATAACATACTATTTCAAGTTAATATTACAGAATAATAATATGCTTTATGAATGTTATCTCAGTATTAGAAACTATGTCTATCGTATTATAAAATGGTTAATTAATTATTCATATGGCAAATTATTGAAATCAATTAAAGAGATAAAATATCTTTGTATAGTTTGTAAATATTGATAATTTACACTCAACATGATAATGATTATTGAGTTAATCAACTAGCTAGAAAAAAATCATTCCTTATGTAAAATTTGACATTATTATGTAATAAAATAAGATCGCTAGAGACAATAACAGACCATTAATGAATTGTGTTTATAAAAATTGAACTATTCAATGATCTTTATTCAATGCAACTGTAACAGTAAAACTTATTCAGTAACTCAATGGTGACAAATAACCATTAATACTAAACAGAAATAATCAATAATGTCAAATAAAATAATAATTAATGTAAAAGATCAACAAATAAAATATTAAGCTCTATAGAATGGTTTGCTATCAGATTGCATTAACATTCGTTCAGAAATACCAAAATGCAATATAAACTAGGCAACAATTGTCAGAGTTGCACTATGAAAACAACAGTTGAAAGACTTCATAATGGAATACAATGAAAACTAATCTATCTAATGCGTAAACACGGAACCTCATAGTATAGTACATATAACAAACATGAATATGAATCAATCAGTAACGAAACATAAGACATCGAAAGAATTCTGTGAATACTAAAAGATATTGATTACATAGCATTTACAAGAACCAATCTATTGACAATATATCAGTTAGTCTTGACAAGAACTAGCTTAAAAGCATAAAACCCGAAACTGAAAATAACAACAGAGAAAATAATACTATACTAACAAAGAAGAGAATTAATACAATAACAACAGTAAGTACTAGGCCTTATTAAACACAAGATCACTAGTAGTGATTCTCAAACAATTAAAAAAACGTAACTTACGGTTATCAATTACAATATTGATTAGACAAGTATATAACAGTTAACTTACACGATACAAATTAACTTTCTGTAAATGTTCAAATTAGTATAACTATAGATTCAATACACTGAAATTTACAGTACGATAAATAGACTAAAAAGTTTGAATCATGATAATATCATGTCATAAAAATGATCATCTATTAACCGTATTTAGTTGTATTTTAACAGTTACAGATATCATATAAAAAATAATTAACATTAATAGAATTTTATCGATTCAACAGACATAATATACTATCGTCTGAGTTTTACCTATCAAGATCGAATTATTATAAGTTCTTTAAATTGATAAAGAAAAATTGACAAGCTTGATAGTATAGTCTAAAACTATTTTGATTTTATTATTTAGAATAAAATTGAACAACTTGGACAACATTATCAATGTTATGACTCAATGTTATGTAAATATTGTAATGTAAGATAATTCATTTATAAATTTCTCTGATAAATTGAATGAAATTTCATCATAATTACAACATATTAAAACTACGGATTAAAGTATGTCGTAATTTTGTATTAAGATTGATTAATTATTTTATACTTAAATTTCTGTTTAAAGTATAAACTATGAATTCAGTAATCTTAATTACTGATATTCAAATGAACGATATATCTGCTAACGTTTATATCAACGATTATATTTATCGTAAACGTATTTATATAGCATAGTTTACAATCATACAGTTATTTTCGATCTAATGAAGTTAATTAAATTTTTGAGTATCTAATAGTTTATCTGTACATTGTATTTTATAAATTAATTATCTTTTTAAATATATTGCAAGTTTAAAATTTATATTAACCTTTAGAATCTATATTTATAATGACTAACAATGTTGTTTAACTAAGTCGAAAGCTCTTAAATATTTGATGTGTTATGATCTTACATGAAATTATCGTTTATTATTGACACTATATATGCACGTATCATTATAATCATATCTTGATGATTCAAAGCGTATTCCATACTGATGTTGTATGAGAATTTTACAGTAACATTATCGTTAATATAAAACTAGTATCTCTTCATATTTACGAAAGCATATTATGTATAATGTCTATTAATCAAATTTATTTGTACTGATGTTAACTAAATATAGATATATAATGTTTAACAATCATCAAATTGTTATGTCTTCACTATCCGTTAGGTTATAGACATCATAGTCTTATAAATGTGTGTATAACTATGTTATGAAGTTTAATTAATACGGTAACTGTATTGATGTAAACTTGACTAATTTTACTCAAAATACTGTTATGATTTTCTCATTTGACTTAATCTTTTCGAAATTCATGGTGTTACTAATTATACTGCTTATAAACAAATAAATTCGTATAAGTTGTAATATCAAGTGTAATTTCAACCAAATATGTATATCTATGAGATATCGATTTATAAAGAATGTCTTTACTAAGCATTTATAAACTTATTAGATACAAGTTTAGATTAAAAGAGATTTGGATGTACCAACTACTAGACATAATGTTGAAAGAAATTGACTAATTATTATGTTTACGTCAAAACTATTTATTTGTTCGTAATTTATTCGATCATAGTTCTTCAATTAAACATATTTGTATAAATCTACTTACAAGAAGTTTAGAAAAAGTAAAAGTATTTCGAATTATTATAGGTTAAGTTCTAAATAACAATCTTAGGGAAATAAAAACAGGTATTACAGTTAAACTGATTTATAACAGTTGAAGTAAGGAATGTTCATCAAGTTACTGGAATATTTGGTACAAATGGAAATTTAAAATATTGAAATTGTATAGATATTAATCAATAATTATTTGATATGCTCAACAGTACTCAAGGACAATTCGATAATAGTCATTTAATAGGTATATATCTAAAAGTAAGATACGTTATTAGTCAATGATGTATCAATAACATGGTTATAAATTCAGGTACTATTAACTGCAGATTACAACATGTAATAGTACGAAGTAATAAATTGTAGAATATACATGAGTCATAGCAAAACATGTAGAGAATTATAAGCCATATTATTCATTGAAATAAATTACAGATAGATTACTGATTTTCCAAATGTATAAAACAAGTGTACTACATTGATTATACTATACAACAATAAAAATTAAAGATTACGATTATTTACAATCGTTTTTAGTATCATAATAAAGTAAAATCAGTCATTATTATGATATAATTAAACGTGATTATATAGAAATATGTACATTACATGGAAATACGTATGTACTGAATATTTATAGTGATATTTTAATCATGTAAGTTTACTGAATAATGCAACATGTAATGTGTTCATAGAACATTAAAGATACGTATAGGAAGATATATGTGAAAGTTATTCAAGTATTAGACTAAAAGCTTTATCATGAATGTACATGGAACATCAATATATTAACATGTAAATACTGATTCATGTTTTTATAAGCATTTAATAGAATGCATTCATGACGAATTTTGAACTTGTTACTACACAAATAAAGCAAGAACATTTAATCAGTTCAACTTAGTTTCAACACGTATCATTCATATATCTCTATGTAAATTAAAAACAATAAATTAATTTAATTTAACAGAAATTTGCATATGATCATTTTAAATCTTAGATTTATTGGAATCAGATGTTTATAATAGTTGAATTACTTTAAGATCAATAAACAAACAAACTGTAATAAAAAAACAAAACTATATGACATGATATATACTGTAAATTCATCATTCGAATTAACAGTATGTCAAATTTCTTAATCGACTTTATAAATCGATACAGCAGTACACCAATAAATATAGTCCTATTTACGTACATTAAACAAGACATTACATGTTAAAACTGCGAATCTCCAGATAATACAATCGGTTAAAAAGCAATGAACAACAATAATACAGTCATAATAACTTTAAAAGTCATCTCAGAAAAGAACAGTTAATCATAAAGTCACGAACTATCTCAATAAACAAACGAACATTTAACGCAACTAACGAATCTCAACTTTGACATTACTTAATATACATAGTAAAATTGTAAAATCAACTTATGTACTACAGATAAGAATCAATCCAATGAATAGTATTCAGACATACAAACAGTAAACTAACGAACAGAATATTACAATAATAAGTAATAATCATTAATGAAACTGAGAATAATAATCGGACATACTGAATGACAAGACAGACACACTGTCAACAAAGAACATAAAGCACGACATTACTGAACAGATATAATTACCGACATTGATCAACAATCTATAAGGCAAAACCGCAGTAATACATAAATCGTACAAATTAAATCAACACAGAACACTAATGACGAATTAAACAGAAAACATAACTCTAAAAAGCACATGAAAAAAACGAAACATACGTTGCAACAAACGTACATTAAAAACAACCATCAATTAGAATTAGAACAGAATTTAACATAGATGCATAACTCGAACTATGCAATGAAACATCATAGTCATAAGGTAAATACGACAATAACAATAATAAAAGGTCAAAGCAAAACAGGACAAAAAACATAAATAATATAATTCAAACATGAAAACAACATAAAACCATGAATGACGAACAATAAATGAAGGACACGATAACACGAAATCTGACATAGCTAAGTAAACGTCATTAATGTAATAGTAACTACTTCAACTTGAATGATCAATTAATTTAATAATAAAGACAGGAAAGTGAAATTAATTTTATTACCAAATACATATATTACTGTAACACATGAAACTATCTATGACATGTACGTACATTATAAATTTATAATCAGTTACTAGCAAACATTATATATGAGATAAAGAATGACTTAAATGACAACAGTTATGAACATCTACTGTATCACAGATAAAGATGAATACGGTTACAATAGTATACTATAAATGTATAATATACAATGATATAATCTATATAAAATAAAATTATTAAGTGATAAATTACAAATTAAATTCTTAAATAATAGTATCTATAAGTTCAAGTAATTGAAATGTATTGTAATTCATACAATCGAAAACAGTTATATTAATGAGTCTATTCATACGTATTCAATTCGTAATATTCTTCATATAGATTTATTATGACATAATGGATAAATATATTCAAGTACTGTACTGATAAGATATTCAGTGTAGAAGTTTTATGAATCAATATATGAATTAAAAATGAATTAGTTTCTGTTATATGCTTGTAAATGATCATGATTCGTATGAAGTATCTGAAATTATGATCATGATTATCAGTAATCCAAAGGTACTCATCTGTACTGTTGATGTCATTCATGCTTACATAATTTTCCAACAACAATTTATCATTGTCGATATGTAAATCGAACTAACATCTTCATTTCTGATTAAGCATGGATAATACATAAGACGTATTTAAAAATAATCTAAAATATAATCATAAATAACTAAGAAATTGTTAAATATGTTCATAAATATTGGTGTCGTTAATTACAAGTCTTATGTATAACAATTCTCAGAGATCTATACAGACTTAACTACTCACGTTCTTCAATACACTTCACTTGAGACATAACACTTATAAATGGAATAAATTAAAACATCAAGAGAAAAAGTTGAATTAGATCTTAGACTTACTTCGAAGTTAACAATTGAGCAAAATTATCATTTCAAACTAACGACTTCTAATAGAAGAACATACGATTCATAAATGAGAATGTAAACGTTTAAATAAATCATTAAGCATATGGTAATCAATGAAAAGTTATAAATAGAAAAGTATAAGACTTGGAAATAGAACAACTATTCACAAGAGACAAATCTGATCAAAGACAATACATAGTATACGATCCTTCATGACAATGAGCAATAGCCATACGATTATCAGTATAAAGCAATATGACAAGAAATTCAAACGAAATACTAACGTCTATAATGTAAAAAAAAAATGTATAGAAAGAATAGTACATACACTACTGACAACAAGCTACAATTACAGGCAGATAGATGATAGCAAAATGTAGTCAAATGTGCGTCAACTACGGGACAAACTGTACTCAAATAAATCTATTTGACAACAGTAATAGAAAAATCAAACTAAATCAGATGAAAAAATAGAAACTATCTAAAATCATAGTGTTTCATAGCTATAAACCTGTATTATTATGCAACTCAATTCATTGAAATAAATGAGTAATCAAAATTATGAAGATTACAAGATCTGATATATGTCGAATACATGAATTGATAATCATTTGAGCATATTTTGTATTTGTGATGTTACATGTGGTTCAATGTATAGCTCATAAATGTCTGCAACTACGTATTAACGTATGATATACAAACAATGTCTATGTCTTCTCTGGTCAAGATTAAGTCAAATCTTTTAAATCTATTTAAAATTAAAAACAACATACAAAACAATGTCACGTATGTCTATTCCTCATTGCATTATAGTTGAATATTACGTTAAATTATACAATGTATCAATCTTGATCTCATGATATCGAATACAAAAAATACTTGAAATCGATTATAATAGTTTGAGTAATCATTAAATACTTCTCAGAGTGTTTATAGGTAGAAATTTATATGTTTGTACATTTTTGAACGTTTAGAAACTTTTCTATACTTGGAGTCCACTAGTCGTTCGTCGTCGTCTATGTTCTTTAAAATTTTCTGAATACTTTGAAAGTTTAGTCATAGGGTCTAGTTCTCCTTTCAAGCGTACATTCAGATCAATCGTTCAATAAGCTTATCAATTAACTGAATAAATAGGATCAAATTGTCAACAAATATTAAATGGCAAAATAGATCAGAAGGACTGCAATGTAGACGATTTAAAGACTTAATGACAAAGTCAAGAATCTTTTAAATTTACTATTGACTAATTGAACTTAAAGCAGACATATTGAAATATGAAACTTAATGAACAATATAGCTGAAAGTTCACAAATATAACATTGTTGAAATCGAAGAATCTTATGATTCTATAGCGATTTCTTAAATAAATGTTCACTATTTGAAATATTTGATAGCCTATACGACATTTCATTTGATGAACTTTAAATGAATTTATCAATATTGTAATCTAAGCTGTACTTAACAGTATTAATTGGCTTATCAAAATATCTACATAGTTAAACTGTTGCTATACTCAAATGTTCATTTATAATAAACATTGTAATTAGATGATCAAGAATTGATTGTATGACCAATAATATATTGTAGTAATGATTGAGATACGTATTTTGAGAATGATTAGACATAATGAGATACTGATAATGTCATTACTAGGACAATAATAAAGATGATGATTTAATAAATGTTAGGCTATTTGAAATCACTTGTAAATTATGTTAAGTATTTTTGTCATTAGATCAAATTTTAACAAATTTTAAAATTTAATAAATGTTGGTAAATGTACTATTACTAGAAATAAAACATCTTGTAAAATTAAATCTAAACATTGATCAAAATCAAAAACAAAAAGATCAATAATAAGTTAAAGATTTGTTGTCACTAATACGATAGATTGTAAGTTCATAAGACAGTGCGAAAATATTTAGTCCATCAACTTAAAGTTGAAAGCTATAAAAACACTAGTCAAATTAAGTTATAGTGCAAGCTCAGTTGAAAAGTTAGAATATAGTTTATTCAATAGTTACATAAGAATGTTTACTAAAGTTACGATTCAGTTAATTTAGCTTTTTCATTAAGATAAACAGGTTGATTCTAACAATTTAAATTGCAAAGCTAGTTTGCAATGTAACAGAGGTGAAACTAATATCTTTAATTGATATAAATCACATAATGTTATACAATTGGTCTATAACAGTTGTCCATGTGAATGGTATAGCTTTTATTTTTATAGTAGAAACATTCTTTAATTCTTTATTTGTACTTTCATATATTATATCTGTTATCATTAATTGGTTAATTATTAACTATTAATGTATAATGCATAAAACTCGGTTTTCATATTGATGTTTATTTGTAATTTACATATTAGATTACATACTATAAATTCGATTTTTCTCATAGAATTGCTTTCAAAGTATTTGTTTACTAATGTGTACATTAGTAGATGTTAAAAGTAATTATACTTGCATATGTTGCATTAACATATTTCACTTGATTACTATTGTTAGTATTGTTGATTCATTTGATTTAACATAGTAACATTTTTCTATTATCAATTTATATCAATTCGAAATAACCTTGATTTGTAATGAATACATTGATTATTCAAATCGTTTATGCAAATTTCTTCAATCATTGATATTCAGATATAACGTTAAACTATGTTTATGAAATATCATATTACTCAATGAATTACATTATTATTAATGTATATTTCACTTTTCGTTACTTGATATTTATTCTTATATTATGTCTTACCTTGTATCTTGATTTCTTGAATAGTTATTCATGTTTCATTCCTTCGAATGTGCTTCAGACTGACTTTATAGTTGATGTTGATTTATGTAATGATTTTAACAGTTGACAAGAGATTTTTACTGATTTCGGATTTATACTTTGATTTATATTTCTAATTCTCATGAATATCATAATTTCCTTTCAATTATGATTATAAATCTTTATTCTTGTCTATGTGATTAACACAAACAGTCAAATTATATGATAGTAACTATTAATCATGAATACAATATTTAATCAACTATCTTATTTACTTTACATTAATCTTATCTCATTGATTATTAACATTTTCATATCATAAAATTCTACCATGAATTTTTTATAAATATCATATCGAGATCAACTCTTAAGTATTATTCATCTCATTCCTATATCGTCCAAATCACTTATATTCGTGGTTTTAGTTTCTAATACGTATTCTATATGGGTTGATTTTCATATTCTAGTTCGCTATATAAAGCACGTTAATCAAACTACGAGCAATTTTTTCGTAGTCTTAAAGAATAATATTCTAAAACCGTAGTACAATCTATCAATATTGTTTTATGGTGCTAACATTGATGTTTATAAATTAAGATATATAACTGTGTGTAAATATGTATTGCCAAACGTTTCTGAAATTTTGAGGTCCTACATTCTGTCGATATCATGGACTTATATTTTGACAATGCACATATACATGTCATAATTTTCTCATATGTGGACTGTTTATGAAGTCTTTTCTCAAAATCCGTTGGATGTGTACTGGTTGATACTTTAGACTGAGAAACATTATCTTTAATTATTACCTGTTATTGTATGTGTTTTCATTATTTTATATAACTTTCAGAAAATGCGACTAATCTTATAATGATACATTGTCGCTTTTGTTTTATATAAGGTATGTTTGTGCTTCTTACCTACATTGTATCTGTTATGTTATGTCATTAATTTCAAACCAAGATTTATTTGCTCTTATATTGTGCTGTTGCACCACTATCCGATTTTAGGCGGAACTAAGGACTGCCATGGATCTTTAACCCTAGTTCATTTTTTATGTGCCTGTCACAAGCTTGCATTACAGAGGTTGGCGTAATGTTTTATATACATAACATATAGTAACTGACTGTTGAAATAAGAATCCTTCATCCTCTCAACGATTATGTTTACGCGGAAAAAAGACTAGTTTTTTGATGATATCATCCTCGGTGAACTTGTTCTTGGACTCAGGGTGGTTCTTCCCAAATGTTAAATACCTTGGCGATTAAGCTTCATAATTAAGACGATGACAATTACAAGATAGTTTGATAAATAGTCAAATGGTGTATGTTTCGATCCCTTATGTTACTGATGGTTTACACAGGTTTAGGTAAAACAAAGTCTTTAGGGATAAAAAGAAGAGGGATTGTTTTAACTTAGAGAACATTACCGAAGGTACATTTGATAATCCGTATCCGAGAACCGGTTCAAGGAAATGTACAGACGTGGAAGTATTTGTGTTTACTCAAAAGAATGCTATAATTATTCTTTACGTCAATATCTATTCATAAAATTTGTTTTTCAGATATTTTAATGTCATATATTTTTTCATTTCTCAGAAGCTTATCCAAGCATAATAGACCATCGGCGTAATAAGGATTGTAGAAATATAAGGTGGTAAATGTCAATCAACAAGTCAAATATCACTGTAGAGTCAGGCATTATAAAAAGCCAATGTGTCTTTCAGTTTTTCGATAACTCATTTACATTTGACAGATTGAGACGTATTAAGACTGCATTTTCTCAGAAGTTCAAAATGTCAGTAGTTTTGCCAGCTACCAACTACACAGGACAGCAGAATATATTAAGCTTTAATACATTGAAAGATTTTTTAATTAACAATGATCGTTGTTCAGGATATGACTCGATAGATGAATCAAGGATAACAAACACATTTTTTGATATAATAAGTACTATTACAAACAGTACTTTGCGGAAGGAACAATACTAAAATATTTCTGATTTTTTTAGCGATATATCTCTACAAATGAGTATCGGTTTTTTTCAACTATTGGTAAATAAGCAGGACAAACCAGCGTGATATGTTTAAGCTGTTATTACAACCAGGAACATAGGGAGAAGGAAGTAAATACTTGACCTGAACTATACACATGAGATATGGAAACATTGAGAGAAATTACAAGCCAAAAATATATATATATATTTATAATTAAAAGATGTTGACAGCCTTACTTGATTTCTTCCATCAACATTATAAAAAGGAAGATCAGCCATTCTTGTAACGGGTTACCTAACTACAAATAAGTTGATCAGCGTTATGTCACCGTTCCTCAGACCACTAATCAAATATTAACTCGGTTATAAATTCAAAATGAGTACTAACTTATGCTGAAATGGTTGCATAGTACGAAAATCATAATTTATGGACATATTTGTCTATGGGGTTATGCAATTATTATGCTGATATTTTTTGTTGAGACTGGCCACTGTATTTCAAATAAAAAAAGAACGATAAAATGTTAACATTGGTTTTTTTTTCCGAACAGAACGCAACCATTGACTAATCTCCTGTATTGTGACAGGCGCATATATGCAAAACAAAGAAATACATATATCAATGTTATATTTGAACAGAAGGAAATTCCAAAAATGCTCTCTTTTTGTTCTAAACCTTTGTTTTCATTGCGACATCAAAGAAAACAAATTGGTACCGTTTTATGTTTCGTTTACTTTAATCAAGATATTAACAAACAAACAACTGTGAATGTTAAATAAAACAAAAAAGGCATATAAAACGTTAGTGCAATGATCTTCTATTATTAATAATCAATGTTTAAATACTTTTAAAGTTTCCTCCCTGAAGGTATCACTAGCCCGATAGTCTGCATTTTATGTTGACATGAACTATCATTAATAAAAGCATAATAATAAATCCAATCGTTAACGAAATTAATTTTCGAAATACTTTGGATTTTCTACCTACATTACCATACATTTAGCAGTATTTGTTAAAAGTTTTCGGAATTTTTGGGTCCCTAATGATTAAGCAGACCAATCGCCGAATAAATTTATTTTCGAGTTTCATCAAACGAAAAAAAAAAGGCACCAGTAGTATACCGCTGTTCAAAAGTCATAAATCGATTGAGAAAAAACAAATCCGGTTTACAAACTAAAACCGAGGGAAAAACATCAACTTTAAGAGGAAAGAAACGAAACAACAGAAACATTGAACAGCAACAAAAACAAACGCCAACATACATAGACACAGACTATTTGATAACAACTCCCACATTCCTGACTTGGTGCAGGACCTCCCGCTTATATGGCAATGTAAAAAAATATCGCTAAAATGACAACACTACGTGACAGGATTACAGTACAAACCAATGTAAAAACACTCAGCACAGAGAAACGCATAATTAAATAATATAATAGTACATTACAACATGCAAACTGCAGAATAATAACGGACATCTTCGTTTAACGACAGCACAGGACACCACAAGCTGTGACGTATATATAAACTTGAAATTCATACAATTATAAGGAACGAGATTCATAAATTCACAATTATTTCACTACACTAGTCTAAACTTCCATCATGACCATGACGGTCACAATCATTTGGACTAACACAATACTCTATCCACGGAAAACGGAAATCAACTCGACTACACCGACTAAATAAGACATGTGTGAAATGTACCGAAAATACAGTATTCAAACAACAAACGATAAGACATAACACAATATCTAACCGAACACACAAAAGAAACATTATAACTAAATACATGAATGTTGGATGTATAAATACCGAGACACATTGTATAGCAATGAAAAAAAAGGCATCAGTAGTATACCGCTGTTCAATAGTCATAAGTCGATTAAGCAAAAACAAATCCGGGTCACAACCCAAAACCGAGGGAAACACATTAAATTTGAGAGGAAAACAACGGAATAGCAGAAACCCTGAATTGCTACAAAAACAAACGATAACATACGTAGAAACGGACTACTTGATAACAACTGTCATATTTTTGACTTGGTACAGGACATTTTAAGACAAAATGGTGGGTTGAATCTGGTTTTATGGCTAGCCAAACTCCCACTTATATGGCAATGTTAAAAATCCCGCTAAAAAGACAACATTACGTGACAGTAATACAGTATAAATAAACGCAAGAACACTCAGGACAGAGAAATACATAAATAAATAATATAATAGTACATTACAACATGTAAACAACAGAATAACAACGGACACCTTCCACACAGTGCACCACAATAGAATTATGAACTACGCGTTACACGAATGTATCAACGCCACAAAAGTGACGTCACAGTTAAATTTCTAAAATAGAATATAAAATTGGGATTAAGTTTGTAATGATGTTATATTATGTATTTTCTAACCAAAACAAGAATATTGTAATATAGAATTATGTTAGTAATGGTGTAATTATTTGTATTTTCTAACTCACACTCGGCAAAACAGTCATATTCGGGAAAAGGTCACATTCGGTACTTAGCAGACAGAAATCTTCCTGTTTGTCATAGATTTTAGTATGAAGTCATATGGGATATATGAGATGCAAGTAAGTACTGACTGAAATGTAGGTTATTCAGTGATAGAACATCATCAATATATCTGAAAGTAAAATTATTGAATTTCGCAAGGTGTTTTTTTCTTTTAGCTTTTAGAAGGTTCTGATTGAACTCTGCGTCATACGAGTACAAAAACAAATCGGCCAGAAGGGGTGCACAATCAGTACCCATTGGAATACCGACTGTCTGTTGATATATCAATCCTCCAAACTCAACAAATATATTGTTGATTAAAAAGTCCAGAATTGTGATAATATCATCTTCAGTGTATTTTCTGATAGAATCAGTGTGGTTCTTTACAAAATAAGAACTATTATAAACCAAAACAAGAAATTTATATCTCAAGAAATGTGATTAAAAAAATCATTGTGTTGTAACGTTATTGTCTTTTTCGAGTTTTATCGTACATTAACAACCAAATAGATATAGCTCTACTGGATGTTTATCTCTTCAGCCTCTGCGTACTGCCTAACTACTTCCTGTTCCCTTTTTCGTATGGGTAAAACGACGTGAAGAACTTCATTCATGGCCAATGAAATAAAAACACTCAGAGAAAAACATTGACATGAGTCTTGTCTGTCTTTCTGAAGTTAAAACAATTAGCATAAGATTTTCACCTTGCGAATTTCCTGTTAAAAATGAGAGAAAACTTATGTATATGTGTCTGCTAGAAGAACGGGAACATACTACTTAAGACATAAAATCATGACATGTTTGTATTGCAATCAAAACAGTTAAACTGACATGATACAGGCAACTTCCGATGAAAATTGTGTTTAAATATAAAAAAGAAAATGTGGTATGATTGCCAATGAGACAACTCTTCACAAGAGACCAAATGACACAGAAATTAACAACTATAGGTCACCGTACGGCCTTCAACAATGAGCAAAGCCCATACCGCATTATCAGTTATAAAAGACCCCGAAATGACAAATGTAAAACAATTCAAACGAGAAAACTAACGGTCTAATTAATGTACAAAAAAAAAAAAAAATGAACGAAAAAGAAATATGTGACACAGCAACAAACGACAACCACTGAATTACAGGCTCTTGACTTGGGACAGGCACATGCATACAGAATGTGGCGGGGTTAACAGGTTAGCGGGATCCCAACCCTCCCCTAACCTGGGACAATGGTGTAACAGTACAACATAAGAACGAACTATGAAAATCAGTTGAAAAAGGCTTAACTCATCAGATGGAAACAAATAGAAATACATCTAACAAAAAAAGCCTGGTTTCATAGCTAGCTAAACCTCCGTAGTTTATAGTTCCGTTATTTTGACAACATCAATATATCACTATCAGGAAAAAATAGGACGTGAAATTAAAGAATTTTGTGAGATTCACCGAAGTCATCAAATATACTGTCGATACATAGACCAGTATTTTGATGAACTCATTCTCGGTGTATTTGTTTTTTGTACCAGTGTGGTTCTTCACAAATGTGAATTAGCTCAATAAAAAGACGATGACAACCAACATAACGTATGATAAATACACACAAAAGGTGTATGTTTCTATCCCTTAGGTCGAAGATGGTTAATACAAGTATCAATAGTAAATGCTACTTTAAAGTCGTATATTAAAAAAAAAAAACAAAACAAAACAGTATGTCTTTTAGTTTTCCCTTCAAAACTTGCATTTTTAGTTTTGTTTTTATATTTAAAAACAGTTAAACTTACGGACTTACATGTATCAACGTTCTCTGATATACGAACGAAAATGAGGTTGCTTGAACATACAGATTAAAAATACTTAAATTTCGACTTCTGATTTATAAAATAGAAATTTGAAAACATTTGAATCAGTTTCACACGGGATAATCAAAACAAAACGTGATGACAAAATATTCTATTTTTGCAATTCGACGATGATTTTCCTTTCGTCCCGTATTACGTTGTATATTTCGTTACCACGAACTACTTAATTAATTATAGAATAACTAATCGAAGAATTCAAATAGAGAAAAAATATTCAACGAGTAACCACACAACACATTAATTCACGAATAGGCGTAGCGCATGAGTTAATTATCAGTGTTGTTTGGTCACGAGATGAATATTTTTCGATATTTGTATTCTTTGATTAATTATTCTTTTTATTACATTGACATTGGGCTTTTTAATAGAAATAAAATAGAAAATGTAAGGAACTATTTCTTTTTTTTTCTACGCTTTCACAATTTGTTTTGATGCAATGTCGTCGACAACGTCTTGACAACGCATATTGTTGTATGACGTCAGAGGAGTGAAATTGTCAAGTTTATTTCACATGTGAAATTATCTGTTTTTAATTCACTGAGAAATCACGGTAATTCACTACAATCAATGTAATTAAAAAAACATATTTCTTATTTAAAACGGGATATCACACTATAATGTGTACAGTAATTTTGTATATAAAGCACGTTAATCAAACTACGAGCAATTTTTTTCGTATTGATTCTTTAAACAAACATAGTCTTAAAGAATAATATTCTAAAACCGTAGTACAATCTATCAATATTGTTTTATGGTGCTAACATTGATGTTTATAAATTAAGATATATAACTGTGTGTAAATATGTATTGCCAAACGTTTCTGAAATTTTGAGGTCCTACATTCTGTCGATATCATGGACTTATATTTTGACAATGCACATATACATGTCATAATTTTCTCATATCTGGACTGTTTATGAAGTCTTTTCTCAAAATCCGTTGGATGTGTACTGGTTGATACTTTAGACTGAGAAACATTATCTTTAATTATTACCTGTTATTGTATGTGTTTTCATTATTTTATATAACTTTCAGAAAATGCGACTAATCTTATAATGATACATTGTCGCTTTTGTTTTTATATAAGGTATGTTTGTGCTTCTTACCTACATTGTATCTGTTATGTTATGTCATTAATTTCAAACCAAGATTTATTTGCTCTTATATTGTGCTGTTGCACCACTATCCGATTTTAGGCGGAACTAAGGACTGCCATGGATCTTTAACCCTAGTTCATTTTTTATGTGCCTGTCACAAGCTTGCATTACAGAGGTTGGCGTAATGTTTTATATACATAACACATAGTAACTGACTGTTGAAATAAGAATCCTTCATCCTCTCAACGATTATGTTTACGCGGAAAAAAGACTAGTTTTTTGATGATATCATCCTCGGTGAACTTGTTCTTGGACTCAGGGTGGTTCTTCCCAAATGTTAAATACCTTGGCGATTAAGCTTCATAATTAAGACGATGACAATTACAAGATAGTTTGATAAATAGTCAAATGGTGTATGTTTCGATCCCTTATGTTACTGATGGTTTACACAGGTTTAGGTAAAACAAAGTCTTTAGGGATAAAAGAAGAGGATTGTTTAACTTAGAGAACATTACCGAAGGTACATTTGATAATCCGTATCCGAGAACCGGTTCAAGGAAATGTACAGACGTGGAAGTATTTGTGTTTACTCAAAATAATGCTATAATTATTCTTTACGTCAATATCTATTCATAAAATTTGTTTTTCAGATTTTTCAATGTCATATATTTTTTTTATTTCTCAGAAGCTTATCCAAGCATAATAGACCATCGGCGTAATAAGGATTGTAGAAATATAAGGTGGTAAATGTCAATCAACAAGTCAAATATCACTGTAGAGTCAGGCATTATAAAAAGCCAATGTGTCTTTCAGTTTTTCGATAACTCATTTACATTTGACAGATTGAGACGTATTAAGACTGCATTTTCTCAGAAGTTCAAAATGTCAGTAGTTTTGCCAGCTACCAACTACACAGGACAGCAGAATATATTAAGCTTTAATACATTGAAAGATTTTTTAATTAACAATGATCGTTGTTCAGGATATGACTCGATAGATGAATCAAGGATAACAAACACATTTTTTGATATAATAAGTACTATTACAAACAGTACTTTGCGGAAGGAACAATACTAAAATATTTCTGATTTTTTTAGCGATATATCTCTACAAATGAGTATCGTTTTTTTTCAACTATTGGTAAATAAGCAGGACAAACCAGCGTGATATGTTTAAGCTGTTATTACAACCAGGAACATAGGGAGAAGGAAGTAAATACTTGACCTGAACTATACACATGAGATATGGAAACATTGAGAGAAATTACAAGCCAAAAATATATATATATATATTTATAATTAAAAGATGTTGACAGCCTTACTTGATTTCTTCCATCAACATTATAAAAAGGAAGATCAGCCATTCTTGTAACGGGTTACCTAACTACAAATAAGTTGATCAGCGTTATGTCACCGTTCCTCAGACCACTAATCAAATATTAACTCGGTTATAAATTCAAAATGAGTACTAACTTATGCTGAAATGGTTGCATAGTACGAAAATCATAATTTATGGACATATTTGTCTATGGGGTTATGCAATTATTATGCTGATATTTTTTGTTGAGACTGGCCACTGTATTTCAAATAAAAAAGAACGATAAATGTTAACATTGGTTTTTTTCCGAACAGAACGCAACCATTGACTAATCTCCTGTATTGTGACAGGCGCATATATGCAAAACAAAGAAATACATATATCAATGTTATATTTGAACAGAAGGAAATTCCAAAAATGCTCTCTTTTTGTTCTAAACCTTTGTTTTCATTGCGACATCAAAGAAAACAAATTGGTACCGTTTTATGTTTCGTTTACTTTAATCAAGATACTAACAAACAAACAACTGTGAATGTTAAATAAAACAAAAAAGGCATATAAAACGTTAGTGCAATGATCTTCTATTATTAATAATCAATGTTTAAATACTTTTAAAGTTTCCTCCCTGAAGGTATCACTAGCCCGATAGTCTGCATTTATGTGTTGACATGAACTATCATTAATAAAAGCATAATAATAAATCCAATCGTTAACGAAATTAATTTTCGAAATACTTTGGATTTTCTACCTACATTACCATACATTTAGCAGTATTTGTTAAAAGTTTGCGGAATTTTTGGGTCCCTAATGATAAGGAAGACCAATCGCCGAATAAATTTATTTTCGAGTTTCATCAAACGAAAAACAAAGGCACCAGTAGTATACCGCTGTTCAAAAGTCATAAATCGATTGAGAAAAAACAAATCCGGTTTACAAACTAAAACCGAGGGAAAACATCAACTTTAAGAGGAAAGAAACGAAACAACAGAAACATTGAACAGCAACAAAAACAAACGCCAACATACATAGACACAGACTATTTGAAAACAACTGCCATATTCCTGACTTGGTGCAGGACCTCCCGCTTATATGGCAATGTAAAAAAATATCGCTAAAATGACAACACTACGTGACAGGATTACAGTACAAACCAATGTAAAAACACTCAGCACAGAGAAACGCATAATTAAATAATATAATAGTACATTACAACATGCAAACTGCAGAATAATAACGGACATCTTCGTTTAACGACAGCACAGGACACCACAACCTGTGACGTATATATAAACTTGAAATTCATACAATTATAAGGAACGAGATTCATAAATTCACAATTATTTCACTACACTAGTCCAAACTTCCATCATGACCATGACGGTCACAATTATTTGGACTAACACAATACTCTATCCACGGAAAACGGAAATCAACTCGACTACACCGACTAAATAAGACATGTGTGAAATGTACCGAAAATACAGTATTCAAACAACAAACGATAAGACATAACACAATATCTAACCGAACACACAAAAGAAACATTATAACTAAATACATGAATGTTGGATGTATTAATACCGAGACACATTGTATAGCAATGAAAAAAAAGGCATCAGTAGTATACCGCTGTTCAATAGTCATAAGTCGATTAAGCAAAAACAAATCCGGGTCACAAACCAAAACCGAGGGAAACACATTAAATTTGAGAGGAAAACAACGGAATAGCAGAAACCCTGAATTGCTACAAAAACAAACGATAACATACGTAGAAACGGACTACTTGATAACAACTGTCATATTCTTGACTTGGTACAGGACATTTTAAGACAAAATGGTGGGTTGAATCTGGTTTTATGGCTAGCCAAACTCCCACTTATATGGCAATGTTAAAAATCCCGCTAAAAAGACAACATTACGTGACAGTAATACAGTATAAATAAACGCAAGAACACTCAGGACAGAGAAATACATAAATAAATAATATAATAGTACATTACAACATGTAAACAACAGAATAACAACGGACACCTTCCACACAGTGCATCACAATAGAATTATGAACTACGCGTTACACGAATGTATCAACGCCACAAAAAGTGACGTCACAGTTAAATTTCTAAAAATAGAATATAAAATTGGGATTAAGTTTGTAATGATGTTATATTATGTATTTTCTAACCAAAACAAGAATATTGTAATATAGAATTATGTTAGTAATGGTGTAATTATTTGTATTTTCTAACTCACACTCGGCAAAACAGTCATATTCGGGAAAAGGTCACATTCGGTACTTAGCAGACAGAAATCTTCCTGTTTGTCATAGATTTTAGTATGAAGTCATATGGGATATATGAGATGCAAGTAAGTACTGACTGAAATGTAGGTTATTCAGTGATAGAACATCATCAATATATCTGAAAGTAAAATTATTGAATTTCGCAAGGTGTTTTTTTTTTTTTAGCTTTTAGAAGGTTCTGATTGAACTCTGCGTCATACGAGTACAAAAACAAATCGGCCAGAAGGGGTGCACAATCAGTACCCATTGGAATACCGACTGTCTGTTGATATATCAATCCTCCAAACTCAACAAATATATTGTTGATTAAAAAGTCCAGAATTGTGATAATATCATCTTCAGTGTATTTTCTGATAGAATCAGTGTGGTTCTTTACAAAATAAGAACTATTATAAACCAAAACAAGAAATTTATATCTCAAGAAATGTGATTAAAAAAATCATTGTGTTGTAACGTTATTGTCTTTTTCGAGTTTTATCGTACATTAACAACCAAATAGATATAGCTCTACTGGATGTTTATCTCTTCAGCCTCTGCGTACTGCCTAACTACTTCCTGTTCCCTTTTTCGTATGGATAAAACGACGTGAACAACTTCATTCATGGCCAATGAAATAAAAACACTCAGAGAAAAACATTGACATGAGTCTTGTCTGTCTTTCTGAAGTTAAAACAATTAGCATAAGATTTTCACCTTGCGAATTTCCTGTTAAAAATGAGAGAAAACTTATGTATATGTGTCTGCTAGAAGAACGGGAACATACTACTTAAGACATAAAATCATGACATGTTTGTATTGCAATCAAAACAGTTAAACTGACACGATACAGGCAACTTCCGATGAAAATTGTGTTTAAATATAAAAAAGAAAATGTGGTATGATTGCCAATGAGACAACTCTTCACAAGAGACCAAATGACACAGAAATTAACAACTATAGGTCACCGTACGGCCTTCAACAATGAGCAAAGCCCATACCGCATTATCAGTTATAAAAGACCCCGAAATGACAAATGTAAAACAATTCAAACGAGAAAACTAACGGTCTAATTAATGTACAAAAAAAAAAAATGAACGAAAAAGAAATATGTGACACAGCAACAAACGACAACCACTGAATTACAGGCTCTTGACTTGGGACAGGCACATGCATACAGAATGTGGCGGGGTTAACAGGTTAGCGGGATCCCAACCCTCCCCTAACCTGGGACAATGGTGTAACAGTACAACATAAGAACGAACTATGAAAATCAGTTGAAAAAGGCTTAACTCATCAGATGGAAACAAATAGAAACACATCTAACAAAAAAAGCCTGGTTTCATAGCTAGCTAAACCTCCGTAGTTTATAGTTCCGTTATTTTTACAACATCAATATATCAATATCAGGAATAAATAGGACGTGAAATTAAAGAATTTTGTGAGATTCACCGAAGTCATCAAATATACTGTCGATACATAGACTAGTATTTTGATGAACTCATTCTCGGTGTATTTGTTTTTTGTACCAGTGTGGTTCTTCACAAATGTGAATTAGCTCAATAAAAAGACGATGACAACCAACATAACGTATGATAAATACACACAAAAGGTGTATGTTTCTATCCCTTAGGTCGAAGATGGTTAATACAAGTATCAATAGTAAATGCTACTTTAAAGTCGTATATTAAAAAAAAAAAAAAAAAAAACAAATCAAAACAGTATGTCTTTTAGTTTTCCCTTCAAAACTTGCATTTTTAGTTTTGTTTTTATATCTAAAACAGTTAAAATTACGGACTTACATGTATCAACGTTCTCTGATATACGAACGAAAATGAGGTTGCGTGAACATACAGATTAAAAATACTTAAATTTCGACTTCTGATTTATAAAATAGAAATTTGAAAACATTTGAATCAGTTTGAAGCAGGAAAATATAGTGGAGTCCTCACAGTGTTTTAGTGGGGTTCATGGTACTCTGTCTTTTTTATGTTGTGCTTTGCTTACTATTTGTCTTTTCGACGTTTTGAGCTTTTCTCATCACTTGGCGTCCATCGTCCGTCGTCGTCGTCCGTCGTAGTTAACTTTTACAAAAATCTTCTTTTCTGAAATAACTGATTCAAATGTAACCAATCATCAGTAGGGTGTCTATTTCAAAAAGGCCCTGTCTGCCAACCAAGATTACCGACATGGCTAAAAATAGAACATAGGGAAACATGCAAGTTTTGTCCCCTATCTTGAAAACCATTATAAATAGAGAAAATGTGACCAAGGCAAAATGTTTGGAATGACTGATATAGCTATTGTCAATTTACTTCCAAACTGTCAGACGACTTTTTAAAGGAGTTATTGTCCTTAAATGACGAATTTTATCAACTTTTAAAAATTTTTGCCTATTATCTTGAAAATTATAATAGAACGAGAGAAACTTTATATAGCAAACATCAGCAAGATAAGTTCTAAAAATAAGTCAACATGGTTGAAATCGTTTGTAGACCTCTTATTGGAGTTCTTGCCCTTTAATGACGACATTTTCTCATTCTATTGTTTTCTTGCCTAATATCTGAAAAAGGTATAATTGATAGAAAGAAACTTAAACAAGCACAAATTATCAGCAAGATAAGATCTACAAATAAGTCAACATGGCTTAAACTGTTTGATGACCCCTAATTGGAGTTGTTCTCTTTAATAACGATTTTTATTATTTTTTTACGTTGTTGGCTACTATCTCAACAAATATATTAGATAAATAGAAACTTAAATGAGCAAAAATGATCAGCAAGACTAGATCCACAAAATAGAGATTTTTGTCATGAATTTTATTCTATGACCACAAAGATGGAGAGTATCCATTGTTGAAGATGCAAATAGATCTAGGTGAGTGACACATAGTCTTTAGCGCCTCTAGTTTTGTTTTTTTTTGCCATGGCATTGGGAGTTTATTTTCGATTTATGAGTTTGAATATCCCTTTGGTACACATTTCGCCTCTCTTCTACTCTGATCGTGAATCAAAATAAGTCAACAATTATTGAATATGTTTAAATAAACATGTGGTATCCTATACTATGAATACAAAAAACACTCTTGTAGAAATTAAATGTCTAAAGATTTTGCTCAAAGAAATCCCCCAAAAAAAAAAAAAAAACCAGGGAAAAGTGTTTAAGGAATATTGTTGTCCTTCCATGCAACCTGTGATAGTGTTGTAATAGCAGAACATAAGAACATACTGGTAAAATAAGTAAAGAACCACAAACCCATAGCAAAAGTTCAGAAACAAAATATACTGATCTAAGGGTAAATATGGTTACTGAGAGCTTTTTAAGCCAATTTCAACTAATATAGACAAAACATTTGTAAAGCTTTTTTCCACTAGAATAAAACGATGGTACTTCGTTAACAAATATTTTCGGGGGCAAAATTTCAAGAAGCATGTTGGGCAAATGTAAACAAAGGTGAAACAAACCAATACAAAATACATAAGAATTGAATGCTAGAGCTAGTGATGAATGCAGAACTAGGACATATTGATATTAATTTGGAACAGATGGAAATGCGATAAAAGCTTTACATTTGGTTTCACTCAGAGCAAAGTTGTTCCTGTTTTTACATGTTTTAGTTATGTCAACTTTAATTTATATGCTATTAATCACACATCGTTGTCAATATAATGGAATTTGATGCGACTGTTATACAGTTGAGAGGATTAGCTAGCTTTAAAACCGGTTTAATCCACTATTAATCTACATAAGAAAATGCCTGTACCAAGTCAGGAATATGACAGTTGTTATCCATTCGTTTGATGTGTTTGAGCTTTTGATTTTGACATTTGATTAGGGACTTTCCTTTTTGAATTTTCCTAGGAGTTCAGTATTTTTGTGATTTTACTTTTTATTGGTAAAGTTAAGTAAAACAAATAAGGTTTAATACAATGTGTCCAGAAACAATCCTCTCTGGATGTACTGCTTTTAGATGGTACTATTTGTAATTTAAACAAGATCATTTTTTTCTTTAATTTATATCAAATATTTCGATATAACACTGTAAACAGTTGTTTCTGCAAGAAATGAATCAAATTGATTAATACAACATCGCCATCATACGAGCGGTGTTTTCGAAGGGAAACGATTATATTTTGCAATAACGTTTAAGCAGACCAATCGCTGCATACAAATTTTTTCCGAGTTTCATCCAACGAAATGTGATTAAAACAATTATTGTGTTGTAATGTTATTGCCATTGCTCTGTCGAAAATGTATGCTATACTTTTATTGATTCAGTTGGCAGTTATTTCTACTTGTTCCGTTGATTGATAGCTTTTGATTTTGTCAGTTTTTATGGATATACCCTTTTTGATTTTGTCAGTTTTTATGGATATACCCTTTTTGATTTTGCATTGAATTCGGTATTTATGTTATAATTGTTTTCAACATCTGCCAACTGCCGGACTACTTTTGACGTATTGCGTGACATTATGTGACCTTTTCATATACATTTCTATGAAGTTTTGCTTGATTTTACTTCAACTGGAGTTTATCTAAAATTCACGTTTTCCTTGTTTTGATTTTATTTCTAATAGTTCATACATGTATTATTGTCGTCTGCTTCAATTGTGCTTTGACAAAAACACGAGCTTTCAAATTTCCACCTTCAGTGTCTGTCGTATATGCTAGACGATATGTAAAACAAAGACGATGATATCTATGAGGGTGTGTTAACATAGGCTTTGTCTATACAATTTTACATGAAAATAACACAGAATTGGCAAAAAACCCTTTAACAAACATAGACATATCTTAATCCTCCCAGAAACTATGGATATAATAATGGCACCAATCAGTCAAACACAATTATAGAACAAGAAAACTCAAAATATCAATGAATAAACATTAATCCCCAGAAAACAAGCACTTCATTTATTCCTTATTTTAGTTCGTACCTATCTATTATATATAGTCATTCATTTTCAATCGGAGTAGTAGGTTGCTCTTATGTTTTGCTGTTACACCACTATCTAAAGATGAGAGGACGGACAAGGATATTTTTTATCCCCGCCTCATTCTCTATATGCTTGTCCCAAGCCTGTAATTCGGTGGTTGTCTTTAGTTTTGCATACGTTTTTTTGGTTAATTGATCTTCTTCAAATATCAGGTAGTTGGTCTTTTTCTCTTAATTGTTTCAAACTTTCTCATGTTGCTTACATTTATAGCATTTTGGATAGTTTGTGATTGGCAAAATTCTACCACATGTATTTCTTATATAAATAATATTAGTTCTTTGTTATTAAGTATGTTGAAGTCGTATTGAAGGCGGAAAGATATATAAAAAACATTCTGAAACTTAAAAGTAGTTTTTAGTCTTTTGATTGTCTGTGGCCTATTTGTATGATTTTCGTATGATTATTTTTGTCTTTTTTGGCTTTTAGATTTTTGCAGACTATTAAGTATTTCTTGTTTTGGCAAACAGAGCTGCTAAACATTTTGGGCAGACGAAGTCTAAAGGTAATACTAGATTTATTGCAGTGGATACTTTTAAAAATTGACTGAACACATCCAAGGATTTCAATATTTGAGATCACTTCAACTAATAATAATTATAACATGTTTGTTTTTGTTTTATTTTTTCCCGCCTTCGCAGTCAAAATCGTATTCCTTTGTGTTTCTATTTACATTACAGATTTCGTGAATTAATTATACCCCTACGACACTTACCAAAGAGGAAATCCCGGATAATCGTAAGTCTGTTCTATGTTCCTTTGAAATTTCAACCAAAGATGAAGAACTGGATCTTCCATCACTGTATTGGATACCTGAACTACATTAGTGTCCTTACACACAGCGTTATATTGCTTGGTCTTCCAAGTGCTCCACGAAACCTCTTTCTAAATTATAAACATTTATTTTATCAGCAATTAAACCGGGCTTCAAAGTGATTGTGAAACTACCTAATCTGGAGGTGGTGTGAATAAGATGTTGATACTAAGAAGATCGTAAGATATTTTCGAGTACATAAAATCTAAGACTTTTTCATTTTGCAATAGTATCACAACATTTGACTCTTCTTCAATTTACACAAGTATTCCCCATTCCAAACTAAAAGACAGATTGAAAAGTTGGTCCTGCTTTGTTTCATAAAACAGAATGGCCAACGTAGATACAAGTATCTTGTCTTAGAGGGGATAAATCCTCATTTGTAAAAATTCACTCTGAATCAAACAAAAAATCTCTGAAACGGACATTATCAAGTTGTTTGATTTCTTGATTGACAATTTATTTGTTACGTTTAGAGGACGTGTTTTTCAATAAACAATCGGCACTCCCATGGGAACTAACTGTACCCTTCTCCTTACCGACTTGTTCCTTTATTCATTTGATGCTGATTTCATACAGGAGCTTCTAAGGAAAAAACACAAGAAGTTAGTAGTATCCTTTAACTTTACTTTCCGAGAACGCATCTATCCCATCGAATTCGAGATAAAAGATACAACAGATACAGCTAAGTCTGCCTCATATCTTGACTTACATCTAGAAATTGACAATGAGGATCGGTTGAAAACAAAACTTGAAAAAAGAGATGATTTCAGCTTCCAAATTGTGAATTTTACGGACGCCATTACGAGTTGGTTGGTCATTATGGAATATCCGTTTCAATAATGATAGCGGATAAGTTCCAAAATTTCGTAACTACGAATACGTCCCCTTTCCCCAAATGTGACCTGCCAAATAAGACTTATTACTGGGTTTGAACGAACATGAGCAACACGACGGGTACCACATGTTGAACAGGATCTGCTTACCCTTCCTGAGAACCTGAGATCACCCCCAGTTTTGGTGGGGTTCTTGTAGATCAGTCTTCAGTTTTCTACCTTATGTTTTGTGTACCGTTGTTTGACTATATGCCTTTTTAAGCCATGGCTTTGTCAGTTTATTTTCGACTTATTTGTTTGAATGTCCCTTTGGTATCTTTTGCATCTCTTTTAAGGCTAAAATACTTTAACGCTGTTCCAATTTTTTTTTGTGGACTAAAAGGACAAAAAAAAAAAAAAAAAAAAAATAGCGAACACAAACTAAGGTAATCGTATGAACTCCAAATGGACCGAGAACGATTTCGTCGACATGCAAATTCAAAAAAGTCAAAATGTTACAATTGGAAATTGTAAAGCATACAATCCATTGAATCTCAGAGTTGACAACGATTTTGAAAATAAAGATCATGTACCAGATCACCAATACATGATGGCAACAGTAAAACATATGTTGTTCAATTTCAGCCGTTCTTGTGTAAAGAGTACATCACACTCCTACTAATGAAGTCCGTAAAGGGTGAACACGCACGAGCGTTCCTTGTCATTAGCGAATATTCATACGATTGACTGTTTGATTTATGGTGTGTTAACGCCACTTTCGAGGTGGTCAGTTTTTATTAATGTAGAAAACCGGAGTGCCCGTGGATATCAATCGACCTTCGTCAGGAAAACTGGCAATCTTAGTCATCTAAGATTAGATTCGAACGCACGTGTCATGTGCGGGGCTCGAAATCACAACTTCAAGGTTGACCTGATAGTTGTACAGTAATTGAATTACTTATACCACTCACCACCAAGGTTCCCCTATAGAATTCATATGATTGGGCAGAGGTATGTTACGAAGTCTGCTTCATTTGAATATTAATATGAATATGAACACAAATCTTCCAGTAGGGTGGCACACATAGTAGCCATATGAATACCATCTGACATGATATATCAATCCATCAAACTAGCGAAATATGTTGTGACAGTCGATAAAAAAGGCTAGTATTTTGATGATATCATCATCGGTGTATTCGGTAAAGTTATAATATCTTAGTGAATTGAGCAAATCAAAAGACGATGACAACCAAAACCAAGTATGATAAATATATAAAAATAGTTAATGCTTCGATCCCTTAACTTACCAATGGTAAACTCTAGTTTAAGCAAACCACGAATAAAAGTCGTAAACAAAGAGGGATTGTTTTGACTTCGAGAACATAAACCATAGTTACATTTGATATTTCGTAATTCTAGGGGTTGAAAAAGAGGGATTGTTCTGATTAAAAGAGCATTACCCGTAGTTACATTTGACCATCCGTATATGCAAACCGGTTCAAGGAAATAGATAGACGTGGAAGTCTTTTTGTTTACTACAAAAAATGCTGATACTTTTCTTTACGTAAATATCCATCCATAAATAAATGTTTTCGTGTTTTTCAATCTCACAGTTTGCTTAATCTCACAAAGGCTTATCCAATCTGTGAAACAACGATTGTAGAAATCAAGGTGGTAAATGTGACTTAAAACGTCAAACGGGACTAAAGCATTATAAAAAGCCAATATGTCCTTCAGTTTTCCCGTAATTCATTAACATTTGCCAGCTCAAAAAGAACGCTATCTAAAAAGTTCAGATGTCAGTAGTTTTACCAGAAACCAAGGAGGTAGGACAGTAGAATATAATCAGACTTGTTACGTTGAGAGATGTTCAATGCACAATGGAGGGTTTTCAGGATATACCCGGATAGAGGAATCAAAGATAACAAACACACTTTTTGATATTATAATTACTATTAAAACAGTACTTTGACTGTACTAATATGAACTGCTGTTAAATCAAAATGTGTCCTTATGATAAGCTGACATGCATGGAAAGTACGAAAATCTTCCTTATGAACAGTTTTATCTATAGTATGATGTATTTATCATGTTTTTATTGTAATTGATGTTGGCCACAATATTTTGAATTAAAATAGAATGATAAACTACTAACTGTTTTTTTTCTTATTTCGAACACAACATATCTGTCTAATATAAATTCACGGTTGTGTTACCTATATATATATATATATATATATACAAAAAGATCATAGCAGATAACTCACAAAGTTATACAAAAATACCCATCGAAAATAATATATATAAAGCATGACTACATGTTTCATTCCCAAAATATTACATTGTCATTGTGATTTAAATTATCGTCACGTGGTAAAGTGTATCCAGAAAAATATGAAGCTTCATTGTTTTAGTCACATTCATCTAAAACGCACAAATCCAAAATTTAAAAAGTAAAATAACAAAAATACCCAACCGCTAGGAAAATTCAAAACGGAAAGTCTTATATCAAATACAAAATAACAAGCTCAAACACATGAAACGAATTGAAAACAACTGTCATATTCCTGACGTGGTACAGGTATTTCCTTATGTAGCAAAATGGTAAATTAAACCTGGATTTAGCCATGGTTGTATGATAACTCGAATTTTGTAGAAGGTATATAAATGCAAGAAACAAATAGGTACGCTATGAATACTATCAGAACCTAACCACTGATAATTGAGCTAATTATGATTCTACATTAACGTTATAAACAATTGCAATTTACCTCTGTGCTTCGCTTTGCTACTCTTTCCGTCTAAAGATGACTTAGCATTCAACACTTTTAAATCCAGAATTTAACATAAAAAAAAAAAAAAATGTTTTTGTCATATTTATGTAATCCACTTGTCATCGTATCAAAGTTAATTGAGATGGCTGATAAAATGTAAAAATGAAGATTGATCTCAAATAGAAAATAAGAGTAGTATTGCATATTTATTGTTATTCGTAGACCACGACAAACAAAGACAAAAACTTAGCATGAGAAACAATAGGCAATCAGACATAAAATAAGAAACGAAACATCAATATAAAACTTTTTAAATAGACTTAAAAAATGTGCAAACATTCATTTCGTCATAAAAAAATTCACAAATCAATTAATTACTGATTACACTCAATTTCTGTTTTTTTTAAATTAATACTTTTATGATCAAGTATTTACCGTACTATCAAAACCTAGAATAAGTGTATGTATCATTTTCAATGAGACTAAGTACCTTCAGATAGTAAGGTTCATGTTTCGACCTTAACGGTCTTCTATTTGATTTGATTAAATTAATCATCGTTATCTCCATATTTTCATTTATAAACCTCGTCTACTTAATATATTTGAGGCCTGAGTTTGAGTGCATAATCTTAATTTTTAAACATGCCTACAACAAATTGCATATACATACTTATAAATTCATTCGAAGTCATCATGTGTGTAATAGGTTTTTTTTATGTAGTATAACACCACTGTTCCAGGTCAAATCGGGTGTTAGCTTTCATCGATATTTATCATCCAAACACGTTTTTTGAGTTCCAATTTCAAACCAAGAACCAGTAGTTCAATATTTGTTTATGGTAACGACTGTCGAATTCCTTGTACATTAAATATTTATTGGTTCAAGCCTAGTTATTCATTTATGATAAAGTGGTTAGGTATTTTGCTAGGAAAGGACTGGAGGATGACGCCAAAATGTGAAATTTCTATTAAAACAAACGTTCCCTTACCTTTAATAACATATAGGATATACAAATGGGAACTTTCAATGAGTGAAATAAAAAAAAAAAAAAAAATGTCTTTAAATGGCTTTCAATTAAAAACAAATCAGCAAATGTCTACCCACTAGTTATAATGATATATGCAATACAATAAAAGTTCTTGTAATTTTAAATAACAGATTCGTCCATGAATAGGGTGCATATGCTAGTGAGTAGAAGTTTACCAAATAATCATGCCGACGCAGTCTTTAGTCATATCTAACGCGAAATCAAATATTGACACCGGGATATCAAAAAACTATTTGCTACAAAGAATTTGGTGTATAGTATTCAGTATTGTAGAAATACTGCAGGAAAGAGAAGGCGAATATAGTCGTAATAAAATAGATACAATCTAGAAGGATCGCATTCAAGGTTGAAGCCATATTAGAAAGCTCTCCGTCCTTACAGTACCTGACTTCAAGAGCTACTTCAGGGAAGCTTTCCAAACTTTCGTATGCATCAGGTAGAAACGTTTTATATAAAGCCGAAAATAAGAAATTGGAGATCTAGTGATACATTTGAAGTCAATAACATTTTGACCTAAAAATGCAATTCGCAGATAATGTCATTCACTAACTACACTTGGACAAGAGTTACAATACAATCTCTATGGCTGTAAATGTAAACTGTTTGCATTATGATGTGATTTGATGTGTGCTAAGGTATAGGTAAAACAACTTTGAATTCAAAATAACAAAAGATAGCATTTTATAATTCTCTTTTAATATGAAATATAGTGGTCAAAATATATTAAATATTAACATAATAAATACATGGTGGACTTCGGCTGTTTTCTGTCCTCTGGTCGGGTTGTTGTCTCCTTGACACATTCCCTATTTCTATTCTCAATTTTATGACACTGTAGACATAGCAATTTATATGGAAAGTCTTTCGTACTCTTGGTGCATATTTCAGTTTACCGATAAATCAAAAGAGTTCATATTTTATCAGTTAGCTGAGGCCCTTTAACCTTACACTGTTCATCTTATTCGTGAGGTTACTCATTACTAGATATTATTTGTCTCTTTTTTTACATAACGTCGATGGAAGAAATATAAGTGAAACGAATACGTCCTCTACTAGTTTAGTTTCTTAACTCCTTCATTGATGGAAGGTGATATGTATTACTTGTAATTAATGTCATTGTTTCCAAATTGTATAGATCAAATCGACAATTGGCTACTGTGCCCCTCGGGAATTTCTTGTTGAATTGTTCTTGTTAATATTTTTTTTTATTAAAGATAGTGTTCATGTCTGTCCTATGTTCCTGTTTGTAGTTACAGTCAAAAACATCTAAGGCTTGTTTGTTACCGCTAATTCACCAATCATTTAAAATTGCTGATAATCATTTGCAGAGATATATCGCTAAATTTAACGGAAATATTTTAATATCGACGTTTTTTGAAAGAGCTGTCGTTAATAGTACTTATTATGTCAAAAGTGTGTTTGTTATCCTTGATTCCTCTTTTAGGTCGTATCCTGAAAATCCTCCGTCGTTCATAGTGAAATCATCCAACGTAACAAGGTAAAATATGTTCTGCTGTCCTAAATGGTTGGTGGCTGGTAAAACTACTGACATTTTGAGATATTGCAGTCTTAAGACTTCTTGATCTGTCAAATGGAAATGCGTTATGGAAAAACTGAATGAAACTATTGGCTTTTTATAACGTCTGACTTTACCTTGATATTTGACTTGCTAATTGAAATTTACCACCTAAAATATTTCAATCGGTGTTTATCCGATGATTTGTTTTGATTAGGAGAACTAAAAAAAGTGTGAATTGAAAAATACGAAAACAAATTTTGATGAATGGATATTTACGTCAAGAGGAAGTAGCATTTTTGTAGTAACACGTTGCCTGCCCACACTATTAAGGAGCTTTTTATGTCTGTAGAAAACAACACTACCGAATTGTCTGAAGGAAAATTAGGATTCCAAAACCGTAAATACAAATATATTAGTGGAAGAACAGACACACAAAAGTTTAAAAGCTACTAGATACAAAACTGTAGATTGATCAACACGAATCCACCCAAAGAACTAGTTCTACGGATGGTCAAGTGTTCATTTTTTTCCCCTTCTAATTTGGTTAACACCATACATTAGATTGTACTTTGTTGAGGGGAATCATAATCAGCATCGGTATACCAACCACGTGACTATTCCGTGTCCTAGGATTGTATTTTTGTAAATTTTATGATAAAGATGGAATTGTAACGAGAACAACACTGCAATAGATATACGATTTCAATGCCGACTTGTTCCTTTATTCTTATGAGGCTGACTTATTTACACTTTTTGTATTCAGCTGAATAACCTTCTGACGTCATGCAAAAACAACTTTTTTAATTGTGATTTTAAGTAATGGCAGACAAATTTTCATACAAGTGTAAATACGTCTATATTTCTTAATGAGTTCCTGTCCGATGGGAAGAATGGTACTCAGGAGACTCGAAATATGTACGGTTGAACATTTACTTGATGTATATAAGACAAGTAATGTACGTCGTCTTGGAGGCAGGAAATCAATACATAGTTGGAACCTAGTGGTGCACAGTAGGGGCTTTAGTTCAGTCTTTGATGAAATGTCTTTACTAAAATGCTTTTTGTCAGACAAGGCATTAACAAAAGAGACACAAATATATATACCAAAGGGAGATTGTACCTTCTGCCTTTTTTGTAGTTAACTCATGTTTTAACATTGCCATATAAGCGGGAGGTTTGGCTAGCCATAAGACTAGTTTCAACCCACCATTTTTTCTTGAAATGTCCGGTACCAAGTCAGGAATATGGCAGTTGTTATCAAATAGTCCGTTTCTATGTATGTTGGCGTTTGTTTTTGTAGCAGTTCAGTGTTTCTGTCGTTCCGTTGTTTTCCTCTTATAGTTGATGTGTTTCCCTCGGTTTTGTTTTGTGACACGGATTTGTTTCAGTTAAATCGATTGATGACTATTGAACAGCGGTATACTACTGTTGCCTTTATTTACAACCGATAGATCAAAAACAATTTCAAGCAATCCGAAATGTTGCAAACCTTTTATCATCCCTTACATTTCTATTTATAAAGACATGAGTTAAAAGTTGAAATGGCGAAATAAAGGATATCGAATTGATACTCAATTAACAAATAGGGTAATTACGACTTTGATAGATAATAGCCGAAATGATATTGATAGCTGTCACTTCTTTTCGTCTGATCATCTACATTTCTTGTTTATTTGAACAGAGAGGATTCTTCTTCCATCCGAAATATCTGTAAACTTGGTTTAAAGATCTTCAAATGTATAAGAAGGCACAAGTTATGTTAGACTTCCTTTCAATGTATTGTACACAGGTTAAGTCCAAGTTAAAATATTGTTATATATGTACACTTTTGTCGTGTTACGAACGATATCAAATTAAACTAGAGCTTGTTCTTAAGATAAGCTTTGCCCTCATATCTGCAGGCCTGATGATAGGAAACCATCGTTTCCCCTAATACATTGAATGATTGTTAAAAACTTGTAAATACATACTTTGATGCACCTGAGATCATCCTGGATTTTTCGGTGGGGTTCATATTGCTCTGTATTTCGTTTTTTTGTGTTATGTTTTGCATATCATTGTTTGTCATTTGGTCGTTTTTCGTTTTTATTTTGTCATGGTACTGGAAGATTGTTTTTGACTGATGAGTTTGAATATCCCTTTGGTGTCTTTCGCCTCTTTTTTTTATTTTACTGAATAACCTATTCAACCCTCCATTTACACAATTTTAGCAGATATAAAGCTTTTATTTAGACACGATTTACTCCAGTAGTTGACATTTGAAATAACACTCCTACACCATTTGAAACTGTGAAAATTCAAGGTTTAACTTAGATCCGTGTGGCAAGTGAAAAAAAGGGAAATCTTAACATGATGTACGACCGATAGGTTATGAATTTTCTTCCGTTTTCGCCGCCTTAGTGTCGTTTACCTTCAAAACTATCGTGGAAAAATATCGGAAAGTAACAAGCGACTCTTGTTCGTCTGACTGGAAATCTTAGCGCAGCTGCGAAGTACTTTTTAACAAACAAACCTGGTTGATGATTATATGAAACATTCAGATTTTATTTTCGTAATCATTTCATTAAAACAACACCAAGACTGAACAACAAATAAAATACTCTTGGAAAGTGTTTTGTATTAGAAAGCAAAATAACCAACATAGTTTCCATTGTTTGACGAAGGTAATATACTATCAATGTTAAATTTGAAAAGAAAGGCGGCAGATACCAGATTGATACACTATTTTGTACGGATTTTTTTCTACCTTTCTGGAAACGTTTCAGTAATGACTTAAAAAGATATATATTGAATAAACGAGAAATCTTGTAAATTCAGTTGTATAGCTTGATACACTAGTAACAGTTTTTATTACTGAAACGGTCAATTTAAACTGAACAACTCTGAAATGCCTGAAATTACCGCAAGAAAAAATGTCAAGATCTTTTTCAGTTATTCAGTACGTGTTCAGTACCCTGATCCGCGCAGGAGATCCAGTACAGTTCAGTACTGACTCAGGTAATTAACAGGAAACTCCTTGCATTCAATTCAGTAGCGTCAAGAACGTTTTCGTACTAATCAGTACATCGATAAAATAGTTTTTTGGGAACTTTCAGTAGTGTTCAGTGCCAGGTAAATCTATCGATTTTGACATAAAATAGTTTGTGCAGATTTGTAAGGTTTGTCTCCCTTCATTTGCACTTGTACTATAATTTTCAGTACATTGATCGATTACTCAATGATATTGATTTCTTTCCGTGAAAAATACTTCTGCTTTGTTTTATTGCCCAAAATGAAATATGTTTGAAAGTTAAATGGCTATAAATTACAATATAAAAGAAATCTGTGGTCGGAATTGCGTATTTTTTTTATCTAGCTTTAACGTCGGAAGCGGCTATTGAAAAAAAAAAAAAAAACCTTTAAACTGGCAATCCCCGCTCTCAGTAAAAATCGGGTTCCACTATTTTCAAACTGTATATATATCTTGCTGAATACATCGCTAACGTCAAAATTATTTTATTATTGTAAATATAAATTTTCTCTGTGACTATGATACGTAGATTTATGAGAATAAACTTCATTCATTCACTTTTCAATTTATGTTTATTTTATGTTTATTCGATTACATGATCATTAAGTATATAAATCTGTTAAATGAGACCCATTAAATCAGGCCCATGATAAATATTGCAAATACTTCATAAAAACTTGATTTAGATTTTAACCGAATATGAATCATTGCAAAAAACGTCCTATGACATATATATATGATAAATAAAAAAATATATATAATATTAAAACTGTTCAAGACATTTTGTTTTAACAAAAATTGAAAGTTTTTGAAATTCCGAAAAATATTACCTAACACAAAAAATGCAAAAAATTTGAGAGGGTGTGGATGTGGGTTTGCAGAAAAGAGAATATGAATGTAAGAATATAAAGAATAAAGAAAATTTACCCCAAAAAAAAATAAAGAATAGAGAATAATGAGGTGCTACTATATAATGAATAGGATTAATGGACAAAAGATATAAATAAAAAAGAAAAACGGCCTTTGGTCTCTTGTGGAGAGATTCTTCCTTCACGATCAAACCTTATATTCTTATTTTTATATATAACATTTTAAATAGTTCAGAATGTGTCTTTACAATGCCTCATAAGTCAACTATTGCTCGGAATTTGTCTTTTATTACTGTTCACATACATTGTGAATTTAAGAATATATTGGGTGTACATCAATATGACAGCAACTCTACGACAACAATATCTAGAATACATTTTGATACCAACATTAGTCTTTATCAGTAAACAGGTGTACTCATATAGTGTATAACAGTTTTAAAAGAAGTAATCAAACAGAAGCAATCAACAAACTTATACATTCGTACTGAACATGCATGAAATAGTTGCCACTGGAAATTAGGCAATTATCAATCAATCATAGATGACATTATGTTTTAAAGCTCAAAATATAACTCACACATATATGTATATATACGTGAAGCTGTGATACTATGACTATTTTTTTATTTAAGAGTACAAACCAAATTATTATGCTAAAATTTTATATAATCTAAACGAAAATCCTATGTCTGAAAATTATGTGCATTCCTTATATTGTGTATTTTTGATTGTTACACGATAACACGTTTTAAAACTTATTTTTAACCCCCCTTTCCATTTGTAGATGCATTGTATCTTACTTTAAAAACTGACCATAAAGAGTTGAAATATAGTCAGTGCAAACTTCGGACGAATCAAACTTGTAATGTGTTAAAATGAGAATGAAATGTGCAAAAATGTGTTGCTTATAGATATAGGGGGAAGGTATCATATTGACAGAAGTGACAAAATGTGTTCTAAATGCCAGAATGGACATATCGGAGACGACTATCACTATATTCTTGTTTGTCCAGTTTAAGAAGATGAAAGGAAAAGATTGAAAGATACCAAACGAACTGTTGAAAAACCCAAAACACTCATACACCTTTACAATTTCATAAAATGTATCAACAGTAAAATTACTCCTTCTTCTCAACCATAATTTTCACATATTCAAACACTATTTCTTTAAACATTTTTATTTGTATTCTCATATTTTTATTTATTTTATCTACTTTTATTTATTTAATTTATTTTTAATATTCATTTTATATTATGACATCTAATAATTTGTATTCATGTTTTTATGGGAATAAACAATCTTTCTATCTGTACATCTTCATGATACTCTTAAAATTTAAAGTTAAAAACTATACACAGGTAACTTACAGCTGGGTGTATTAAACATGTGGTGAAAGCCGGAGGTGGACATCATGTGTATATGTGATTGGAATGGAAATTAACTTTTTTGTTAATTTGTTAAGACGACATGCAGTCGTACGTGTATAGAGTGAACCGACACGGATCACCAAACACCAAACGCCTAGACTTGAAGTCAACAGTCATCGAAAAATTAAAAAATAATAGTAATCGATGTACAGCACTTGGATTAATTTTGAATCAAATAATATATCGTGTTTCTTCAATTTTCAGTATACACTAATTTTAGGTAGCTATATTTATCTTTAACTGTATATTATAAATATATATTGAACATATTTAAACATTGGAATTTGAATTGAATATTTCTATATGTCCTCTCAGTATATACGGTGACTTATAGTTTTTTTTAATTTCTGTGTCGTTTGGTCTGTTGCGAAGTTGTCTCATTTTGGCAATCATACCACTTGCATCTTCTAATTTGTATATATGTATTTGGTCCTCTTTTCTTTTCACACAGCTCTTAACGTAATTATGTCTTTGGGAACTACCATTCAACTGTAACTTGATTTTTTTTTTTAATTTAAATATCTTGTCAGGGAAAAGGGGAATATATTTCGTAATATGAGTTTTTTGTCATAAAATTTATAAAGCAAAAATCGCGACAAAAAATAATGCTGGTACAAGAAAATCAGAATGATCAACCTCCCCCCTTCAGAGAAACATGTTCGTTATTCTATATATTATTGCCTTTTAAATGTTGATATTATGTTCATTTAATTATATATTCATCAAGATCACGGACTAGACCTCAACTAAAGCTTGATATCGGCATGCAAAGTGTAAACGACCATACCAAAGTCCAAGTGTAAATCATAATGCACGCAGCCTAATGCACGTGCATAAGTGCTTACCCATTTTGGCTATGCTTGCACATAAAAAAAATAGTTGCAAAAGCCCATTATATGAACGTTCATATACGGCGCTGGTTATACTATCGTGCACACAATATTGAGAATGAAAATATGTTTTGATATTTAACCTTGTTGAACTTATTAATGCATTCAATTGCTGACCTTGGCAATGTCTCTTTTGGATTGAACCAGAAATACAACCATATTTTTACCCCGAGAATAATTGAAAAGACCCCCCCCTCCACCCTATGATTGGTCGTCACCTCAGTGGGGCTAAAATCTGAATACCGAGGCCTGACTGTCATAAACAACAGACGACGAACATCAAACAGTGGATACAACATTTGATATGTATGAAAGACGACGATCGAGGGACACAAAATGATTGTACTGAATAATTTCAACTGACCACATAACCCTATGTATTAATTTATTTACATAGTTACTTGAACTCGTCCAAGAAATATATTTCTGGACAAAAACGAATTCAGTATGTTTACGATACAAACAGGCACAACATCAATAATGGATACAATTGATGCTTATACTGTTTAATTTATTTTCAGAGCAAATTTGATTGATTGAGTGTTGTTTGCTTAACGTCCAGTGGCAAACATTTCATGCATAATCAGGACGAGAAGTCGTGTCAGAAATAAATTATGAAGTAATAGGTATAACAAATGTTTTAAATTTTCTCATCATTTGATAAAAGAATATTTTCTAAGCTATTTAAATTTGTACGAACAATATTATTTTCTGACAAAATTATATATTTTGCTCTAAATTAACGCATACGATTTTGAAAATATTAAGAACATTGTAACGTAAGCCTCGGGAATTATTCGTTTAATAAGACTTTTGGTCATTTAACCCCGCTGCATTTGTTTGCACCTGTCCTAAGTCAGGAACCTGTTGTTCAGTGGTTGTCGTTTTTTTTTATGGTTTTACACTAGTCATTTTGGGGCTATTTATAGCTTGTTGTTCGGTGTGAGCCAAATCTCCATGTTGAAGGCCGTACTTTGATAATGGTTATTTTTTTTTACAAATTGTGACTTGGATGGAGAGTTGTCTCATTAGCACTCATACAGACTCTATTTTGACCATAGAATATCAATTCCTTTTTATTGTCGACATTTTTATTCCTTTTGTCTTGATAACTCTATAATACATAAACATTTTAAAAGCTGACCACATTCTAACTTTATAATAGTTGACGCAAATCAAAGCCATGCACGCCAACAACCTTATCGGAAGAGAAATAAAACAAAAGCAAAATTATTTGTCCTTTTAATCTTTGTAAATAAGAATAAAACATATGATTATACATTTTTTGTATTATAGTCTTTACAATTGTTAATTACTTGAAATTTAAAAAAAAATTATGATTGTTTAATCAGTTGTTCTGTAAGTTGGCTCGTGTCAATCGGTTCACTGATTTTCAGCAATATCAAGGAAAACCGGCACGTGCCTATATAAGAGACATATATATCTCTGCCTATATATTGAAAAAAAAGGCAACTTTAAAACAATAAACGCACAACAACAAAATTGCTTGACAAATAAACTGAAAAAGTGCATTAAATAGGTTATTTTATTTTTTCTCCTTAAACGTAAAATTCACTATGCATAATTTAAATTTAACTACATTAAACAATACCGAAAAACTTTGTAACGTGTGTTATTCATTTTGAACGTAACACTGTTGATTGGATAATTCACGGCTCAGTAGTTGTGTAATCAATGACACGTGCCCTCATTATTTTATAAGAATTAACATATCATAGCTGTCAGTAACTGCGAGTACTCTCAGATCTGTACTTAGTGTCTTTTTGTTGTTTGGATGTATAAGTACCCGGCCACGTCCACTTGTATTTGTAGTATTTGTATTTTTATCCATCTGATGAGTTAAGCCTCTTTCAACTGATTTTTATAGTTCGTTCTTATGTTGTACTGTTACACCACTGTCCCAGGTTAGGGGGACGGTTGGGATCCTGCTGACATGTTTAACCCCGCCACATTCTGTATGTATGTGCCTGTCCCAAGTCTGGAGCCTGTAATTCAGTGGTTGTAGTTTGTTTATGTGTTACATATTTGATATTTGTTCATTTTTTGTACATAAATTAGGCCGTTAGTTTTCTCGTTTGAATTGTTTTACATTGTCATTTCGGGGCCTTTTATAGCTGACTGTGCGGTATGGGTTTGCTCATTGTTGAAGGCCGTACGGTGACCTATAGTTGTTAATTTCTGTGTCATTTGGTCTCTTGTGGAGAGTTGTTTCATTGGCAATCATACCACATCTTCTTTTTTATATCTATTTAAGTTTAATTTTAAATTCTTCCAAAATTTAACCCTTAAATAAGCAGCGTTTAACAAATATAATCATTCGTCCTGTGTGCAAATGCGATGATTATAAAAGGTCCTGGGTGCACTCAGGAGGTAATGAGCAGTGTTTAGACTTACCCGACAAGTATATCATCAATGATAAACTTATTAATAAGGTTATAATCCATTTATAATCCATTGCTTTATATTTGCCAAACTACTGTTATTTTCATTCTTCTTATTAATCTCGGGCCAAAGCCTCATGCATAATAGTAGTACAAGCTAAGGCAATTTTAAATAAAGCAGGATTAAATTTTCACATTTTTTTTTAATTTTCAATATGAATGCTTACATCCACATCATTTGTACTCTGGTGGAAAGTTGCTTTATTGGTAATAACATACCACATCTCCTTATAAAAATTATTTCATATATACCTTCATTTAAACTCATGTCGTCCTGAAACGCATGAAATATATCTCACTGAACGTTTGAAATCACAAACAACAATCAATCAATTTCCTTTTGAATTGCTTTAGATTTTTCATGTCGGGCCATTTATTGATGACTGCACAGTATGCTTTTTTTTCAATGTTGAAGGCCGAACGGTTACCTATAATTGCTTACATCCACTTCATTTGAACCCTGGTGCATAGTTGCTTTATTGGCAATCATGTACCAATTTTCCTTATTTTTATATTATATAACTAACTTTTAAGCTCTGGTTGTCCTGATCTTGCATGAAATATTTGTCACTAGGCATTTTAAATAACCAATCAATAATCCAGTAATTAAAACTCATGTTAAATAAGTGGAAAACTATTTGATATTTGATATTTATCTTATTTTGTTCTTTTTTGGGGGATGGAGGAGTTTTTTAAATATGAATATGGTGACCTGGTAAGAGCTGAAAAAGCATGCTGCTTCCATACCATAAAAACGTTTATCACACAGCTCACATTCTTTTATATCTGCATTCATTTTTTTGTTATTTCGATTTAAATAAAAGACGCCATGTTTATTATGTGCCTATACCTTTCTTGGTTTGATACAAATACATGTCCCACACAAAAACTCTTGTGAGTGATTTTGATAGACGTACCCCTGTTTTAAAGAAAGAATTGACCGTCGTCACAGATTTTTGATTGTTTTTGTTTAACTTATTCACAATTTGATAATGACGTAATCACACATGAAATTATTACAGTATTAACGTGTTGTTTTAATTTGTTTTATGAACTTTGGACAATTCAGAGCTTGCTAAATTCTGCCATGTTCATATACCCCGGGTCTTTTTTTGAATACTACTTGCTGCTCTTATTATCATATGTCTTTGACATGTTTTTGTTGTTTTTTTTTTGTCGTTCGGTTGCTGTCATACTGACGTGTAACCCACAGAAATGCCGAACAAGCTTAAATACCGATATATTATTCATCTTGTTAAACAGCAAATGAACAATTTTACCCTGTTTGGAAACTTTTAAATTGTCACATAATTTCGATGCTGTTGTTTGTCTTTTTTTTTGTCGTTCGGTTGCTGTCATACTGACGTGTAACCCACAGAAATGCCGAACTAGCTTAAATACCGATATATTATTCATCTTGTTAAACAGCAAATGAACAATTTTACCCTGTTTGGAAACTTTTAAATTGTCACATAATTTCGATGCTGTTGTTTGTTTTTATAGCCATCGCATTGGAAGTTTATTTTCGATTTGCATGTACAATGATGTATGAGTTTGAATGTCCCCTTTGATATCCTTTGCCTTTCTTCTCTTATAAAGTTGTAGAATCAAATTTGAAAGGGACAGTTTGACACTTGTCTGAATCTGTAAGGGTATTTATGTAAATTGTGATTATTGAACCAGAGATTGTACATTGACCGTATGTTGCTACATGTAACATCTATCTCATTTGGTCTCTAGTTGATAGTTATCTCACTGGCAATCATACCACATCTCTTATTTAATATTATACAAGACTACAATACCATGAATGTAATTAAATGTATAATTAAATTTACATGTAATTAAAAGTTTATTGTTAACTGATTTTTTTAATAGCAAAATCAGCTCAATGGTCATATAAATAAAATGATACTTTGAAGTATTGTTTAATATGCTTGACCAGAATAAAATGCCAGTTTTGTTAAAACAGTCCATTTGTAGTTAATATGATCATAAAAACATGTACTGGTTCACATTTAGACTTTAAGCACAGCAATCAGTCAATTGGTAGTAAACAATTGCAACATATCCTGAATATTAAAGTTAACTATAACATACATGAAAATGTTCACTGAATATATGAAATCTTGTTATTCCAAATTGCTTTTTCAAACAAATATTTTTCTAATGCACTCAAAAAATTCAGATATATGTATGATGCACTACAAATATATGCACTAAGACTTCCTATTCCAATAATTTCAAATTGCTATTTCAAGTGAATAATTATCCAAGGTATTAACAGCCTTCTAGAGTTGAATGATCTTTCTTAAAAAATATAAATTTGCTATTTATTCAATGCACTATTTCCTTCTTGTCCAGTTTAATTTAATCCCAATATCACTTCATGGTACTGTACAATGGTGTTTGAGCTATTCATTTTTTCATATCTCCTCTTTCATATCTTGCAACTATCAGCGATTGACATTTATATTTCCTAGAAATCATATGTGCACATTTAATATTTGTAGACTACTTCCTTTTTCAAGCTTGGAATCATCTACAATAAAAATAAATATATGTATATATTGAGAATGAACTTGTTTCTTTAATTTCTATGTATTGTGTAACAAATATTGCAACTTATTACTACAATAGCTACATATATCATTTCCTTTTAAAATTTAGCAGTATACCCTGGGTTTTAATATTTGAGTTTTAATTTCTTTCCTCATTACATTTTGTAATAATTCAAATGTTTTGCTGTTTTTTCCAATGTTCAAGTTGATCAATAAATACCCAATATAACCTTTAGAAATGCAAATTGTTAACAGCATTATATAGCATGTTGCTTCATACTTCTTTTTCAAAATGTTTTGCATATCCAGTAAAATTACATGTGTGATACCTACATGTATGAATGACCCTTAGAAATTCGCCCTCAAGACAATTTACTGTTTTGTTGACATCTGTATATTACCTTTAGCATTATAGTATGTACATGTATATTCTACATGTTCTAAATTCTGGTTATTACAAATGTATCCTGATTATTAGCTATTCTATTTCACATTTTACTAATAGTACAAATTTGATGTATGGTCATGAATTTATTTATCTAAGTAAATATATGATATATCTTGTATATATATACATGTATTATAAATAAAAATATTTTTGAGGAACAAATTAACTTTAAAATTAATATTGTAAGGCCAAATAAAATGATATGTGTGTTTCCTATTACCATGATTACTTCTTTGAAAAAAATAGGGTAGGTAGGAAGGATTTTTTTATTTTACAATTTTATTTTACATTGAGTCTATGGGAAAATTCTGACTTTAACAGTGCTTATTGAAAATGTTAAAAAACTTTACGGTAGACTTTGTCTAACTAAAACATAGGATAGTAAATACATATTTTTGTCACAGACATAGTACATGTAGTACTTTATGTTGTAAAAAGTTAACTTATTTTCTAGATAATTAGATAATTATGAATTTTATGACATTTAAAGTTATATGAAAGTTAATATAATCATGATAATGGTTCAAGAAAATAAAAATATAACTTAAAAATGTTTTCAGCCATGAAACATATAAATATTGTAAATAAAAGACAACTTTATCTCAAAACTTTATGATCACTTTTCCTGTACCCTTTTGTTTATGGGCTTTTTGTCCCACATTTTCCAACTGGTAATAAACATGGATATAATAGATAATGAGATGTTGTATGATCATTGTAAATGAAAACTATCCACCTGAGACTAAAGGAGGAGGATGTTTAAAACTATAAGGCACCGAACAATAATCAACAATGACCATAACCCATACAATTTTGGTCGGTGAGAATAAAATGCCCAGCATGACAAGTGCTGAAATTGTCATAAGAGAAAACTAATGCCATTAGCATGATTAGCATGATTAGTTATGTTCTAATTTATTTGAAAATCAGGAGATGTGGCATGATTGCCAATGAGACAACTGTACACCAGAGTTCAAATGACAACAATATAAGCAATAATAGGTCACCATCTGTCCTTCAACAATGAAAACTCCCATAATGTATAGTCAGTTATAAAATGTCCAACATGAAAAAGTTGAAACAGTTCAAAAATGTTAAATGAGAAAACAAAAGGCCTTATCTTTAATTTCATTTAGGGGAAACACATGACAGCCATGAACCAACTCACACCACTGAATTACAGGGGTTGTCTTTAAAAAATAAAATCCTAAAATCCGAACATGTTGAACTGTGGTTGTTATCATATCTTAAAATTGCAATTTTCTTCAAATGTTATGATCAAGGGTAACCATGGTTACACTTAATACCACCTTCACCTAGTGACAGGGGCATACAGATAATTTCCACTGTCTTTCATATTTTCTTAATATCTTAGCCTTTATATCCATTTTGCTGTAAACTATATCATTTAGGAATAATGTTTATTCTTCGCATAGTCTCATATATACTCAAATATAAAGTGTATGATAATGAGTAATATGCCAAAAGACATCAAAACATATGTACCTTGATGCATATTTTCCGCACTCTTACTAAAATTTTCCTCGTCCAAATTTTATGAAATTCATACACAATGCTAAGAACAACAACACCGTTACACACACACAGAGATCACAGTTAGGCAGCGAGTCATTTATCATTCTGGAGATGCTCCTTTTAACTTTGATAATTGCAAAGCTCGATCTTTGATCTATGAGATTATTTTATAATTAATTATAATTTATCTCAGGTTCACTATTAAAAAGTAAAGAGATGTGGTATGAACTCGAATGAGACTATCTTCCACGCTGATCATTTATTAGCTAGTCAACAGATTGATGTTAAGTACAACTTAAAATTCATATATTTCAAAAACATATTAAGATTTATGTGTGACGCTAAATTCTTCAATAAACTGTACAGCCTTTTCTTCTGTGTATCATAGTTGGTTGTTTTTCCAAGCAAATTAAAAAATCAACAAGTATTGAAAACACATTATTTTATATAGATTGACCAGCAAAAAAGATAAACAAGATCCTGAAAAGCATTATATATATGTATTTTGATTGATTGGTGTTTAACGCCACTTTCAGCACTATCATGACTATAATTGTGCTATTTCCTGGAGGTCTGTGTATATTGGTGGAGGAAGTTGGAGTGATATTACACCCATTTTTGCAGTTTAAGACATGTACCTTTCAGAAAGAGCAATTGTTAAGAAATATCATGAGATATGACAAAATAATGATTGACAAATGGTAAATTTTATATTTTTCCCTACCACACTTCATTTTTGAAATTCAGATTAGCTGTTAAGGAAAAAAACATATCTTTTAATGGGAAATTTTAAACCGAAAAAGACACATGTGCCACTTTTATATAACTAAGTGCCATTTTTTAGTTCAAAATAGTAAACTTTTAAATTCGTGTGCACTTTCTAGTAAATTTCATGTGTCAACGCTTATGTTTTAAAATATGTCACAGTAGGAACCAAAAGTGCAGTAATCCTTCCTAAAAACAACTTGATACTGGTGTATAAAATTAAACTTCGACTCCTGATTGTACAAATAAAATGATGTAAAACCATTTCAAGCAAATGCTTTCCTTTTCCACAAAACAATGTTAAATTATATCCATCCGATTTAATACTATGACACCTATAGACATGATAGATATATTAGTCTAGGTCCAACAGGAAGCTGTCTTGTCATGCTTGTCAATATTGTTACCCCGCAGACCTACCCAGTGGCAGATCCAGGGAGGGTTCCCAGGGTTGGAACCCCCTTTTGACGATAAATATTATACTTTTGAATTGGGGCATTCCCCCTTTTATCCTGAGATCAGCTGCTAGTTTGAGATTAGGCCTATTTGTTTTTAAATGTAAATGTCGAAGAACGGAATTTCAATGAACAGCAACCCCCTCCCTCCTTTTTTATGATAGTCGTCGACCATATCAACAGTTAATGATCATTCAAAGTTCACAAATCAAACAAAAACTCTTGTAAAGGGGGGAATGTATATAAATATCAATCAAAACTGTCAAAATGTCTTCAAAATTTATACTTACGTTACTTAAATCGGACACTTTCAATCGGACACAGCAGACAAATGGCGCAAAATTATAGGGTAAATAATTTCGAAAGCTATCGGGGTTTTTCACTATTCTAATTTTTATACGTACATCTGTATACCCCGCTGGATAGTACCATAGTAGACTCATTTTACAGTCATCAATATTTTACATTTGCGTAACCATTAAAGAATAATTATCAGAATTTTATTTGGTTATTGCAAGGACGTATATTAGTTAGTTATACGGCCTTGGTTTGTGCAAGGATTTAATATGGTATTACTATATACAAATCCTTAGTTATTCCATACAATGTTTAAACAGTTATTATTCGTGTTATCTTTTATCTATTTATGGAAGAGAAACAAATGTTAACAAAGAAAACAAAGACATGTATCTACAGTCCAGTTGCCGATTATGTCTCGTTATTATTTAATGTTATTCATTATTTTTTTCGCGTTTTTTTTATAATTTTGTTTCCTCTGCTATTCAAAGGGAAACAATCCTCATGTAATTTTAATACACTGAAAAGTACTGGACAAAAATTCTATCGATGAACTGACGTGTACTATCCAGTACTTAACAGTACTGGATTTACTGCTAGGCGTTTTTTCTTAATTACCTCAACCAGTACTGACTGGTACTTAATCGATCGCGATAGTTGGTGTACTGAACACGTACTGAACAACTGAAAAAGATCTTGACGTTTTTCCTTGCGGTAATTTCAGGCATTTAAGAGTTGTTCAGTTTAAAATGACAGTTTCAGTAATAAAACAGGTACTAGTGAAAGTATGGATCGGTATTTTGTTTTCTAACAATTCTATTTAAAACATCTCGAGCTTACTTGATGTTTCTAAAATTAGTTATCTTTGTCCACTACACAATTGTTTATTATATATACACATAGTCATCACTATGAAAGTATCAACTCAATTATGTATGCTTACCAGTTGCGTTAACAGCTATATTGCAATATTTAGAAGCATAACAAGGACACAAGAAAAGAAAAAAAAAAGAGAGGAATAAAGACAGCTTATTGAAAACATCTGCCTGGCTTAGCATTACGTTTTGATAATATGTACTAGTCTGAAACATTGTTTATGTCGAAATAAGAGATAATTAATCAATGTGAGCATCTCGAGCCATAATGTTAAAATACTACGCCTATAACAAGTTTCATACAGTATATTTATCAAAGTACTTCTCTATGTATGAACAACAAACATTCTTGTATATTCAAATGGAATATTATGATCAAAGATGGGTTTAATAGCTTCTAAAACTAGAACAACACAATTAGAGTTCTGAATTAAGTCCCAAACATTTCACACAGGTCAATTCAATCTCTGTAATAGTAGATGCTTGTTTCGTGTTTCGTTCCCTTCAGGTATCAATTGAGTCTCAATTATTTATACTTTCACCTTTGTCTTCATTAGAATGCTAGTCAATTCGTTCCAAGTCTGATTCGTTCCAAGTATATTCGTTCCAGATTTGGTCAACTCATTCCAAGTCAATAATCAACTCGTTCCAATTGATTTTATTCATTATTACTGGGACTTAATAATTTGTTCCTACTTTTTTTAATGTCTATGTCTTTGTATATTATAGTTTTTGTATTGATCAGTGTACAGAGCATAGCTAAAATAATTTTCACTTAAAAGCTTTTACTATATATTTCATATAAAAGTACGTTTTTCAATAAATTATTTTGTTATCCGTTTTCCTTTGAAGTAACCTTTTTAGTTTCGTACAATGAAAATTTTTATATTGTGAAACACAAACAACAGTGCCAATGAGTAAAGTTACGATGCACTTTAGAAAAAAACACAGTACACTTGGTATGGTTTCAATTATTTACAAGCATTTGTGACCCGAGCTTCGACCCCAGCTGAGTACGGGTTTATTCTCTTGATGAATGCATATAAGAATTTTTATGTGCATAGTGTTAAAATACATAGGCACTTATAATGAAATAATGATTTTTTGAAAATAAATTAGTTAGTAGTTTTTTATATATTGAAATGTCATGAAATATAGCATGAACAAATTGTATACTGTCAATATATTATTTCTGTAATAAACCATAGAAATAAATTTTAAATAAATATTTGTATACATTATATATAAATTATATAGGTACAGTACTAAAATGAAAAGCAATAAGGTTGTTTTAATAGTTCATATGGTTAAACACCGTTCTATTTAAAGTTGGAACGAATTGACCAAGCAACTTGGGACGAATTGGTTGGTACGAATCGGATATATTATCGAGAAGATTTAAGCATCACATGAAAAAGACAGGCGAAAGATATCAAAGGGAAATTCAAAATCATAAGTTGAAAATAAACTGACAACGCCATGGTTGAAAAGAAAAGACCAACAAACAAACATCATTACACATGTACAAAGGATTGATATGATTTTTAAATTTATTGATATAATTTTTTGTACATGAACGACAGTGCATGGCAAGCCTCTAAAGGCTGGTTGGTATCAATTTACATGTTAATTGACATATTTATGTATGTTAACAATTGTAATAACTTGTAATTCATGTTCATGTACCCAGCTGTACATTAGAATATAAAAAAAGTATCTATATCCATCCATCTATACTACAGAAACATACATTTAATAAAGTTGATGAATATTAATAGCTATATATGTCCTTTTTCAGATTTGGTTAATTCAGTTTCATATGAGGAAAATGGGACGATGTTTTGTTCCCTATTGTTAATTTCCCTTTTTTGCGATGATATTTCAATGGCCTCTTACTACGATGTGTATATTTTTGTTACTCGTTCACAATGGCCATATCTTTAGTAAAGATTCATATTTCAAAGAAGTTTAATTATGTAGAACTGGCAAACTATAACTTCATGCATTTCGTTACCATAAATTAATAAAAAATTTTCTAAATTCTTTCATGGATACAAAGATTTTGATCTTAAGTTTTGTTGTACCTGTTGAATTCTTATTAAAAACCGGATATTGCATCCTAATTATAACGGTAATGTTGTTTATTAAGCACGAACATTGAAACACTGTCCATGGTTCAAGCAGATTGAGCGCTCACAAAGATGATAAGCCTGCCTCATTCTTTTAGTTGGTGGCAGGAGTTGTAATTTAGAAATTGTCCTTGATTGACAAGTGATATATTTGTTTTCGCTTATCATTTGTTTTTACATTTTGTTTTTGTTTTGTTTCGTATGAACTGTTTCATATTTTGTCACGTTGCTTAAATCCACGTTATTTGGACTTTGCTGAAAATTGTCTTAGTGGCCAAACCATTCCACATCTTAATTTTACATCCCTTGATTTATATAAATCAAGAAAACTCTTTGATTACCTTACCCCAATTTTTGAAATTTTTACCTATTATGTCTGTTTGTTTTGATCCAACATTGTTTTCAATATAATGAAATTCAATGCGACTGTCATACAAGTGAGCGGTTAAGCTAGCTATGAAACCAGATGTAATCCACCATTTTCTACATAAGGAAATGCCTGTACCAAGTCAGGAATATGACAGTTGTTTTTCATTCTTTTGATGTGTTTGAGCTTTTGATTTTGCCATTTGATAAATGACTTTCCGTTTTGAATTTTCTTGGAGTTGGGTATTTTTATTATTTTTTATTTTTGGTAACAGACGTTTTTATGTGGTAACGAAAGGCGAGTTAATGAAAAAACATCATTTCAAAACTTATGTTGATTGGCGACCTGATTTCATCAATTCCCATAAAATCTTGTACAACGTTGATACTCCAGTTGGTATATATGTTCGTCTCTTTTAATACCTTGTCTGACGAAAAGAAATTTGAGAAACACGTTTCAACAATTGCTAAACTGAAGCTGCTACTGAGCAACACTAGGTTCCAACTATGTACCGGCTTCAATCCCCATCGCGACGTAAAACCATGTTATATCTACATCCAGTGAATGTTCAACTGACCATATTTCAATTGTTCTGAAGAGTATTTCTTTCTATCGGACATGAACTCATCGTAGAATATTGTAAACAATTTATGTTAATAGCGGTGTTGAACAAAATTTCATGGGTTTTGCTCATTGTTGAAGGCCGTATGGTGACCTTTAGTTGATAACTTCTATGCCATTAGGTCTCTGGTGGTGAGTTGTCTCATTGGTAATCATACCACATATTCTTGTTTTAATATTTAATATATCTTTGATTAGCTTCATTCTTGTATGTCATTGCTGACAGTTATTCATTCAGCCCTGAATACTAAATTTCTACACATCGACTCAAAACTGACATGTTTTGTTAATAGAACAATAGGTTAATGAATATACAAAACGTATATCAATTGCAGTGTTCTCGTTACAATTCTATTGTTATGATAAAATGTACAAAATTACTATCATTGGACATGGGAGTAATTTTAAGCTATCTGCGTTATGATTTTAAATATTTATATAAAAAGATGTGATATATTGCCAATGAGACAACTCTTCACCTGAGACCAAATAACGTAAAGGTTAACAGATATAGTTCGCCGTTCGTCCTTCTACAACGAGCAACATACGTACCTTTATGTTATTGTTTAAAATAAAGTATCAGTGACGTGATTGGTATACAGATAATGACTAACTATTCCACTCTGATAACATGCATATTTTGTTATTGTAATGGACTTTAATATGATCTATAAATCATGTAAAGTCCAACAAAATACAATCCGATTCATGGTGTTGACTACATTAGAAGCATATTGCTTTGTACAGACAAAAGTAGCCCCTAAATAGTGTGGGCAGGCGAAGTGTTACTACAAAAATGTTTTCGTCCTCTTGGCGTAAATATCCATTTATAAACATTTGTTTTCGTGTTTTTTAATTTACACTTCTTTTAGTTCTCACAAAAGCTAAACCAAACATAAGCGACCATTGGTGAAACAAGGATTATAGAAAATAAGATGGTGAATGTCATTTGACAAGTTAAATGTAACTGTAAAGTCAGGCATTATAAAAAGCCAGTATGTCATTCAGTTTTTCCATAACCCATTTACATTTGACAACTCAGGAAGTATAATATATGCACTAGCACTATCTTTAAAGTTCCAGATGTCAGTAGTTTTACCAGCTACCATTGAAATAGGACAGCAGAATGTATTAAGCCTTGTTACGTCGAGAGAGTTTACCTTTCACGATGGAGGGTTTTCAGTGTATGACCGGATGGAGGAATCAAGGATAATAATCACACTTTTTGCTACCATAGGTACTCTTTACAACAGTATTTTTACTGTATTATAATGAACTATGCTATTAATTCAAAATGTGTACTATTGATAAGCTGACATGCACGACAAGCACGGGAATGTTTCCTTATGGACAGCTTTATCGATAGTATGATGTATTTATCATGTATGTTATTGTACATGTTGTAATTAATGTTGGCCACAATATTTTGAATTAAAATAGAATGATAAAATATTATTTTTGTTCTTTTTCGGAAACAACATAACTTTGTAATCTAAATTAACGGTTATGTCACATATATATGTAAGCCTCAAATATATGTCCAGCCTCAAATCTATGTCCTTTCCGCAAATCTATGGCCTTTTAATATTGCGTCATAGACATTCCAAATTATTTCCTTTATTGTCTCAAATCTATGTCTTTTATTGTCTCAAATCTATGTCCTGTATTGTCTCAAATCTATGTCCTATATAGATATAAGAAGATGTCTATATCCAAAATTAAATTATTCAAGGTAAAACATAGGTAAAGGGGTATGAATGTCAACCAAACAGCTATATGGACGAGAGACAAAATGAAGTATGTTGATGTTGTAAAGAAATATTCAGTCTTTACTGTTTTTAGTGAAAAAAATATATGTACTTCATTCTTGAGGGCACATTAATAGAGTAACATGTATGCTCGTTATGCCAATAATTTGTACACTGAATTATGTAGTGGTTGTTGAATGTTGATGTCATGGTACACAATGGATTTTAAAAATACATAGATTCGAAACTGGAATAGTTTCACCAGAATAGGTTTAATTCATTGTTGAAGGCCGTACATGAATCTTCAGTTGCTTGTATACAGATGTCATTTTGTCTCAGGTTGTTTATTAACTTATATTTCGTATTTGTTTTCAAGACGTAACGAGTAAAGGAAGTAACGATAATTACTACAAAACAATCAACACGGGATCAAGAAAAGCAAACAATTTGTAAATGTTGTAGTTTTACAATAAAATGTAAACCATACAATAATTACACACGCATGTAAAATTTTAAGCACACACATGGAGAACACATCCCAACTTAACATTGATTATGGAAATAACTTAATAAAAAGCCGTACTTATTAGACGCGGGCATTTTGCACATGGCGAAACAAACTGGAAAAAGATTAAAGAAAAGGACACAGATTTGAGGCCGTATCTTTTTTAACGGACATAGATTTGCGAATGACGTCACGATTTAAAACAAATTTCAAAATAGGACACAGATTTGAAACCGTATCTTTTTTAACGGATCTAGATTAGCGATTGACGTCACGATGGGGCACAGATTTGAGAAACGGACACAGATTTGAGGCCGTACACAGATCTGAGGTTTACATATATATGTAAGACTCAGTTCTACGTCTGGTCGCTAATCGACATCCGTTCCTCAAATCGACATCCAAAATCTAACGTCACATTAAAATCCAAAATTCATCCAAATCGGCGAGCAACTGATTTCTTTTTGTTGTCCTCAAATTTTGGCTTCTCTCACAGACGTCCGTTGAAGTGGATGAAAGCAACTATAAGCAACTGTACGACCTTCAACAATGATAAAACTCCATACCGTAAAGTCGGCTATAAAATGCCTTGACATGAAAATGTAAAACAATTCAAAATAAAAAACTGAAGGCCTATTACAAAACAAATCTTACATGACCGACATGAACCAGCAACAACCACTGAACTACAGGCTCCTGCATTGGTGATGATGATGATGATGATGATGATGATGATGATGATGATGATGATGATGATGATGATGATGATGATGATGATGAATGGCTGCTTAATGTCCAGCGGAAAATTGATATGCAAATTCAGAACGAGAACATGTTGATGCAATATGAATATTAACCCTATTTTGTACTAGACCGACACGCTGAACCGGATTTTTAACGTGCTAGTTCACAAGGTAACATTCCGCAGAAAGACATGTCACCAAACCCGGACACATTATTCTGACTCCGAGCCCACCAGTCTTTCCTCTTACTCCTTAATTCCGCGTGCTTAGTGGAAAAGCAGCAAATACCAATTGTAAGTCTTTGGTTTGACCTGGACATGGTTCGAACCAAACGACCTCCTGCAATCGAGGCGAACAAGCAACCACGACACCACCGAGGCGGTTTCTCCTGCATTTAACAAGCACATTAAGAATGAGACGGGGTTAAACATTTTTTTGAGCGCTTAACTCTCCATTAATTCGGTGGTGTAACAGCAAAACATAAAAACATAATGCTCAGTTTTTTTGTTTATGTTTCACCCCAAGTGTAAAACTCAGAAATTTGTTGAAAAAAATCTTACAGAGTCCGAATTATAATACTCTCAAATCAATTGGCTGTACTTCTTTATTTTATCTATTGTTGAAGACTGAACGTTGCCCTCTAGATGTCGTTTGGTTTTCTTTGTCGATGGGTTATTTTCTCATTGACATATGGTCGCATGTCATTTATCAATATGAACATGAATGACATACGAAAACGTAGATCGATTGGATTAACTTCTATCAAGATAAACATTAATATCATGTATATGTTATAAGATGTCTGTGATTGTCTTGTTGTCATTTATCGTTGTTAGTCCTTTTAGTTTGTTTTAGTTGAACCGTTGGGAAGAGATGTATCTGACTTGGTTATTTCTTCTCATACGTCAACTAAGTCTTTACGATTCGTAATGTATAAAGACAATTAGTTTCTTAAAACAGTTTTACATGAAGACAAAACGATACAGATGATATAAATAAAGATCAACATAATAACAATAATGATGCGTAGGATATCGACCTGTTGCAAATGAATATCAAAACATCTGTTACCTATTTTGGGTTGAAAAAAGTTTCTATTGAAAGTTTTTAATTGTTTGAAAATTGAATTGTAATTGGAACCCTACAAAACAGACCAAAATTCATCTTTCACTTGTATTTCAATGTTCTAAAATCAGTCAAAGTCTTATACATGGACATGTATACGTGCAGTAATTTATTATTTATTGATATTGGGCTTCGATAAGAGAAGACTACAATCGATCGGACGTCGTTTTGGCAATACATGAAGTCACATTGGACGTCGATCAGAGGTCAAAATATTGGCCACTGATTTAAGAATGTGACGTCAGATTTGGACGTTGATATTTGAGGAACAGACGTCGATTAAACACCGGACTTCGAACTGAGTCTAATATATATATATATAGCATAGCACATATACGAAATCACATAATTATACAAAATATACATGCCAAAATATATATGTGAAGCACGACCACATGTATCATTTTGTTGTCAAAGTTGTAACATTATTATCGTGATTTAAATGATCGTCACGTGGAAACGGATCTTCAAAATAACAAATTCTTTTGTTGCGTCTGAAGCTTTTTGTTTCCATCACATTCATCTAAAACGCTAAAATCAAAAATTTGAAAAAGTAAAAAGCACAAATACCAAACTCAAGGAAAATTCGAAACGGAAAGTCCTTTATCAAAATCAAAAGCTCAAACACATCAAACGAATGGAAAACAACTGTCATATTCTTCACTTAGTACAGGCATTTCCTTATTTATATGGTAGATTAATCCCAGGTTTAGCCATGGTTTGTAATTATTTGAATTTTAAGGATTTATATAAATGCAATAGAGGCAACAGTAGTATACCGCTGTTCAATACCAGATCCATCAAATATGAAAGAGTTGGAACATTAATTCCTTAAACATTTGTAAATACATAAACGAAGATTTGAAGAGTATATGTTATAAATATTGTCAGTACCTGAGCACTGACAACTGAACTGACAAACTAAGACAAAAACAAAAAAATACCATAAAAACTACAAAATAATCACCCCCTTTCCCCAACAGAAAATATATATAGCACGAAAAAGACAAAAACAAAACTACCACAAAAATACAAAAATAATAGTCATCAGACATATAATCAGAAACGAACCATGAAAACAAAACCTTTCAAATAGACATTTAAAGAATAAGTTGCAAACATTCGTTTCGTCATAAGAAAATCTGTTATATCAATATATAACTGATTACTTTCACTTTCCGTTTTTCAAACGTAATACTTTTATGATCAATTTAGACTTTAATATTTACCGTACTATCAAAATGTAGACTAAGTGTATGTATCATTTTCAGTAAAACTTAGACTAAGCACTGACCAACCTTAATATAGAAAGGTTCATGTTTCGAGCTTAATGGTCTTTTGTTTGATTAAATGAATCATCGTCATTTCCATATTTTCATTTATAAACCTCGTTTAATTCATATATTTGGTAAATCACTTTAGTTTGATTCCACAGTTTTCACTTTTGAGAATGCTTGCAACAAATTATGTATACATAATTGTAGATTCATTTAAAATCGACGACGAAGGGCACGTGTTTCACAGAGGTTTTTCTATAATATAACACCACTGTCCCAGGCCAAAGCGGGTTTTAGCTTTTATCAATATTTGTCACCCTGCCATATTTTCAGAGTATTTTTTCAACCAAGGAACCTGTAATTCAGTATGACTGTCAGAATTCCTTGTACATTAAGAATGAATGGGCTTAAATCTGGTCCTTGATTTGTAATAGTGGTTTTTGCTAGAAAAGGAGTGGAGGAAGAAATGTGAAATTTTATTAAAAAAGTCCCTTTAACTTTGATAACATATAGGATATACATATGTGAACTTTAAAGCTTTCAGTGAATGAAATGAAAAGAACGAACATATGTACTAAAATGGCTGTTGAAAAAAACAAATCAGAAAATATCTGCCCAGTGGTTCTAATGAAATCTGTAATAAAATAAAAATTCGTGTACCTTTAAATGAAATAAAACATATTCATCCTTAATTTACATGAATAGGGCGCAATTGCTAGTGGGTAAAGTTCAACAAAAACTTCTGGTCATGAAGTCTTCAGTCATGGCTAACGCAAACTTAAACTTTGACACTGAGAAATTAAATAAATATATGCTACAAAGTATTTGGTGTACGGTATTTAACATTGTGGAGATACTGTTGGAAAAAAAAGGCAAAGAGAGTTGTATAAAATACATACAATCTAGAAGGCTGGCATTCAAGGTTGAAGACATATGTGAAAGCTCCTGAGCTATTTCAGAGAAACTTTCCAAATTTCAACAACTTCCGTATGCAGTAGATGGAAAGCGTTTTATATAACGCTGAAAAAATATAAGAGGTATACTTATTAAGTTGAAGTCCATAACATTGTGACTATAAAAATGTAATTCGCAGATAAAGTCAATCACAAGTACACTTGGACTAGATTTACAATACAATATCTATGGTTGTGAATGTATTCTGTTCGTATTATTATGTGATTTGGTATGGCTATGGCTTAGGTAACACAACTAAATTCAAAATAATAAACGGTAACATCTGATGAGTCTCTTTTGATATGAAATATTGTGGTCAAAATATATATCAATATTATCATAATAAATACATGGCACTATAGACACTATCTATTCATAGTGATTTTTTTTCGTACTATGCGTGTATATTTCAGTTTACCAATAGTACACAAGTGTTTATATTTTATCAGTTAGTTGAGGACCTTCAACATTACACTGTTCAACTTATTCGTTATGAGGTTACTCATTACTAGATATTACTTGTCTCTTTTTAACATAACCTTGATGGAAGAAATATGAGTGAAAAAATTACGCCCTCTTCTGATGTTGCCAAACTCCTTCATTGATGCAAAGGTGATATGTATTACTTTTAATTGTTGTCATTTTTTCCAAAATGTATAGATCAAATCGACCATTGACTACTTCACCCCTCGGGAATTTCTTGTTGAATTGTTTTTTTGAATGTTTTCTTTATTAAAGAGAATGTGTATGCCTGTTGTATGTTCCTTGTTGTAATTACAGTCAAAAACGTGCATTCGTTACTGCTTATTAATTAGCTAATATTTATTAGTAGCTATGTATTGCTTTATTAAACGAAATTATTTTAATATCGCCCTTTTATGAAAGAACTGTTGTAAATAATACTTATTATATCAAAGGTGTGTTCGTCATCCTTGATTCCTCTATCCTGAAAACCCCATCGTTCATGGTAAAATCACTTATTGTAACAAGGCTTAATATGTTCTGCTGTCCTAACTGGTTTGTGACTGGTAAAACTACTGACATTTTGAACTTATGTGATACTGCAGTCTTAAGACTTCTCGATCTTAAACTGAAAAGGCGTTAAAGAAAACTGAATGATACCATGTCTGACTTTACCTTGACCTTTGACTTGTTAATTGACATTTACCACCTTAAATATTCTAATCGATGTTTCTCTGATGGTTTGATTTGATATTGAGAACTAAAAATGTGTGAATTGAAAATACGAAAACAAATTTTGATGAATTGATATTTACGTCAAGAAGAAGTAAAGTATTTTTGTAGTAGCACTTTGCCTGCCCACACTATTTAGGAGCTTTTTTGTCTGTTCAAAACAATACTACCTAATTGTCTGAAGAAAGATTTAGATTCCAAAGCCGTAAAATCAAATAGAATCATGGAAGAACAAACACACAAAAGTTTAAAAACTACTAGATGCAAAACTTATGATTGATCAACAGGAATCTAACCAAAGAACTAGTTCTACGGATGGTCAAGTGTTCAGTAAACTATTGCTGATTCTAATTTGGTTAACACCATACATCAGATTGTGTTTTGTTGAGGTGAATTATAATTAGCATCGGTATACCAACCACGTGACTGTTCCATGTCCAATGATTGTAATTTTGTACATTTTATGATAAAGATGGAATTGTAACGAGAACAACACTGCAATAGATATACGATTTCAATGCCGACTTGTTCCTTTATTTTTATGAGGCTGACTTCATACAGGAACTTCTAAGGAAGAAAGAAAAGAAGTTAGCAGTATCCTTTAACTTTACTTTCCGCTATATAGATGATGTTCTCTCACTAAATTATTCAAAATTTGGTGACTATGTTGAACGCATCTATCCCATCAAACTAGAGAAATAGGATACAACAGATACAGTTAAGTCTGCATCATATCTTGACTTAAATCAAGAATTTGACAATGAGGGTCGGTTGAAAACAAAACTTTACGACAAAAGAGATGATTTCAGCTTCCCAATTGTGAACTTTCCATTTCTGTGTAGCAACATTCCAGCAGCGCCTGCATACGGAGTATATATCTCCCAATTGACAGGGGCGTAGCTAGGTATCAAATAAATTGTAGGCACAAATTGTGGCAGAGGGTCTGGCAGAGCCTTTAGGGGCCGTAGGAGCAAAGCCCCTGACCGAAAATGGTTTTGGCATTTTTAGTTGCATTATTTTGTGTACAAAAACATAAAATTTACTGGTAAATTAATTTTGTCATGATAATATTCATGAGGAGAAGTTCGAAGAATCATGAATAATATTACAATGACATCTGACTGATGAATTAACACAGTCCAATCGGAAATCTGAAAAACAAAATACAATATGCATTGCCCAGCGTAGATCAGTAGTTGTCGTTTGTTGATGTGGTTCATAAGTGTTTCTCGTTTCTCGTTTTTTATATAGATTAGACCGTTGGTTTTCCCGTTTGAATGGTTTTACACTAGTAATTTATGGGGCCCTTTATAGCTTACTGTTCGGTTTGAGCCAAGGCTCCGTGTTGAAGACCGTACTTTGACCTATAATGGTTTACTTTTATAAATTTTGACTTGGATGGAGAGTTGTCTCATTGGCACTCATACCACATCTTCTTATATCTATATAGGATGTTATTTGGTAAATTATATTATAGTTTATTAGTTTTGAGTTCAAGGGTCAAACAGTGGCCTTGTTATACCTTTTCCTTTCTCCGAAAAAGTACCTAAATGATGAAAAGTGACGCTAAACCACGTGCCGAAAAAATAAAAAGAAAAGAAAAAAGTATGTTGTGAAATGTCTTATTGTTGCCTAATGACACTGTTAAATCCAACAATATACCTTTAAGTTGAAAGTAAAGAAATAGACTTAAGAACACAATGATCGAAAACAGTATTACAGATGCAGCTACTTTCAATTTTCGTCTACCGCCTCGGAAACTTCTGTTGTTTCCATTATTGGTTTCTGGATTTTATCTGTAAGTGGTGATTATCTACATTAAAATAAATGATATATGTAATATACAAATACAAGGAATAACAAACATGACAAAATAGAGGAAAAGCAAATTAATTTTCACTTCAAAATTTGAATGTCTCCTTCATCTTTTGACATTGCTACGTTTAGCATTGTTATAATTGTCATGTAATTTTGTGGTTTTTTTAATGTGTGTAATTTAATACTGTGTTGTGTTGTGTTTCGTTTTAGATTTGTATTACCTCTGCCATACAATAAAGGTTAAAATGTAATTATGTACTGGTACATTAAAACTTTGGTAATCAAACATTACATAATTATAAAATTATACAAAACTGAAAGCATGAAATATAATAATGCATGTACATGTATTTCCAACCTAATACTTGTAAATAATGTATTCAAGCCATAGCTTTATACATGTATATATATATATATTTATCTTTGACCTAGAAATTCTTACATGGCCTGGACCTTTATATTCACTTAAATTCAGAGAGTAACAGAGGGATCAAATTATCGAATATAACGATCCAGCCCTTGTGATAATATGATTATAAATTCTTCTACTCGATTCCTGCAATATCAAAACACTGTCTGTTTTATGTTCTTAGCATGTAACACATCATCTAGAATGTTAGTAATCTTTTAATACATACGTTTGACAGCTATATTCGACAGGTACAAATGGCGTCAAAAACGGGTACAATTAAGAACTATAAATTTAGATAATTTAGACTACATCGTTAGCAAAACAAATCGGCGAACAAACAATGCTCAACAAAATCTAGACAGAATTATATAGATTGAATTACAGCAACCCCACACACAGATGGAAGTAATGTAATTCGAAAGGGCCAGTTGCATTTTCTACTCCACTAGTAGCTTCCATAGTGTTGCACACGACAAGTAGAAATTGTTTATACTTGATAGTGATTGATAACGTTTTATTTGAAGAATATATTACAATATTCAACTAAAACCATAAGGTATATTTCACAACTGAGAACAACAGCGAAAATCGTCTATGGTCAAATCTTATTAATACTTTTGAAAGAATAAAAGGTAAACGTTGAAAGGTATCAACATGGTTTTTTTCACTCAATTACTTAAACGTAAAGTCGTGATTTTATAGTCGATTGTGCCTAAGTTAATTTAACAACAAAAGAAACGAACCAACTTCATTACTTTCTTTGGAGCATTTTTCTATTGCATATTCTATTTTAACATAGAAAACTGAAGACTGAGCAACATAAACTCCACTATAAACCGGCGGTGATCTCAGGTACTCGTGAATGGTTGGTAGATCCTGCTCAACAAGTGTTGTGATGCTCATGTAAGTACTAACCCGGTGATAAGTCTTATTCGGTTGGTCAGATTCGGTGAAAAGGAGGACGGATAGTGGTTATGCCTGTTGGAAACTATCCATGGTCATCTGTGACACAGATATTGTCAACCAACCCGTGACGGCGTCTTTAAAACAAACATGCATACACAAACACGCAGTTTATTGTCGACAAAAAATTCAGCTTTCACTATTTGGTAAACGAATAATTAAAACCTCAATATGCATGTATGTTAGTTTCTGCTTAAAATATTTTTATATAAGATCATTATCATAAAATGCTTAAATGTGCAATAAATTAGCACACCTGATAGCAGTAAACTGTAATTAGTAAATATATTTTGTTTCTACTTACGAAAAATTTATATTATTTTGTGTATGAAGTTTTCGATATTCATCCTGATTGATATTATCAATATGAGTGGAATTTCATATGATGCGAATAGACGTCATTCGAATATAATAGGGCCTCGGTGGCCGAGTGGTCTAAGTAGTTACTACTGTAATCACTATCCAGTCAACACTGAGGTTGTGAGTTCGAACCCGCTCGTGCGGGTGCACTCGACTCCAATCTTAATTGACTAGGATTGTCAGTTTTCCTATCGAAGGTCGGTGGTTTTCTCCGGGCACTCCGGCTTCCTCCACCAATAAAAACTGACCGCCACGAAATAGCCCAAAAGCGGTGCTTAAAAGTGGCGTTAAAACACCAAAATCAAAAATCAAATCGAATATAATAAATGGTTTGGATTTTTAAGGTTGACAACATCTTAATCAACTCATTCTGTCTAATTTGGGACGGTAACTATAATAAACACAATTGATTTGGATTGAAATGACTGTTGCATTGGAAAACTTAGTACAATCCAGTCACTTTCCTTCGAAATGCCTGTTAACGCATGTGGAGCAGCATTTGCTTACCCACCCTTCCGGAGCACCAGAGATCACCCCAGTTTTTGGTGGGGTTCGTGTTGCTCAGTCTTTGATTTTCTATGTTGTGTTTTGTGTACTGTTGTTTGCCTGTTTTATTTTATTTTCGACTTATGAGTTTGAATATCCCTTTGGTATCCTTTGTCTCTCTTAACAAGTTGGTAATATGACAGTTAATTTACCAATCTTTCCTTGTCAATTGATTGATTTTGTTTTTGTATCATCTTACCATAATATATATGAAGAAGGATTTAGGAATATATTATTCGAGACATTCATGTACATCTTGTCTCCTCTCTTTTAATATCCCGAAAGCCATCGCCTTCAGATGCCCCTTCACACAATTAAAGTTTAAAGTTAGTTGTCAAAAGTAATGGCCGTATATTGTTAGGATAAATCTTTTTGTAACGAAACCATTATATGTGATTTACCTTGTAACCAAATATAAGGGTCTTGTTGACATGGGTGCCTTCATTTTTCCATTCTTATTTTTCTGGTTAATTGTTTTTTTTTTTAATGTGTATCAATTTATTTTAATTGTATTTGAACCCAATCCAGATAATTCGATTCATTAACGTTAAGTTATTCAGTTTTATCATATGCTGTTCAAACACTTCAAAATGGAACAATAAGATATTTTCAGTCGTCATGGCTTCTAAAAATGTGATAGATTGACTGCAAGCGAGATTTCTTAACAGAACTGATTTATTCTAGCAATCACAAACAGAACACTTAAACACATTACTATTTGAACATATTCCGGGAATCCGAGTTCACCCCAGGTTCTTTTGTGAGGTTTGTGTTGCTCCATCTTTAATTTTCTATGTAGTATATTGTGGACTGGTTTGTCTATTCTTAGTTTTTGTTTTTGCTTTGTTGCTGTCAGTTTTCTTCGACTAATGAGTTTAAATGTCCTTTGAATATTCCGCGTCTTTTAAACGATCATAACGATCTAAAGCCAGTTAATATTAAATCGAGTATTTTGTCTATAATTACCTATATATATATATATATAAATATATATCTTAAAAAGTATTAAAAGTATCGAGATGATATATGATATATTTTATAACATTTTCGTTTATTTCAATTAAATAACTTGTCAATTTACAAATGTTATTCTGTTTTACTTACACGATATGGTAAATGTCCTAAATTATATGTATAAGTCTCTGTTTTAGTATTTATATAGTGAAATAAAGCATAAAAAGGTTATTCCACGTTGCTAATGAATTACATGTGATTTTTACCTTTAAATACAAGATATATAAAACAATCTGTACCAGGAAGCTCATATACACATTTTATTTTTAAACACAATTTCATTGAAACATTTAATTTCATAAATTACTACCTAGTCATTCCTGTTAACTGGAAATCTCCTTCCTGTTAGCGAAAATAAATAATCAATTAATTCTAAAATTGCAATTGATCTTTGGACTAAGTTTTTGGGTAATATGACTGCAAGGAGACACACTAGTGTCTCAACAATTACTTTGATTTTGCAATCTTTTCGAGGAACAACACATGTGATTTTTGTTCGAACACATAGGCTATTTATAAACGTTGTTTTGTTGAATAACGTGCGCATGAAAACTCTTGCTAAATTGATTTGAAGTTTACATCTTTTAGCGATACTTAAATATATTCAATTTTCCCATTAATATATTTACAGACAAACAATAATAATAGCGGCAATCAATAACTTAAATCACGCAAAGATATCATTACGATTGTATATTTGAAAATGTTATGCACGAAACAGTTTGTTTGCGGGCAACTTTATTGAATACGAATTAAACATGTTATAATATACTTCTTTTGTTGCAAGGGTCGGCTTACAAAATTTGAATGATTTGAAATATCGTATTTCAACAAGTTGTATATATTCCTTAAATTGGTCAGACAACATGGTATTTGACCGTCTGTGTTTAATAATATAATCTTCCTGTCTTTTTAATAGTATTATCTACATTATTTTCTGGTGAAATACTTTTTGTTGTTTCATAACAAAACCAAAATTGGACAAATGATAGAAATTGAGTCGGAATTAATATTGTATTAACAGTTAAAAAGTCCTTGGCTGGTTAAAGAACATATATATTTGGTTAATTGACAAACATAATGTGAAGAATACCTATATAAATACCGAAAATGTAAAATAAACGGCAAAAAGAAGTTATCGTTCACATGTATGATTTATTAGTATGTTTTGATGTAATACTGTAGGTTTAAGAAAAGAAGGATTCAACTGGAACAATAAATGCAGCACTCAAATCATTTTGGATGTTTTGATTTAATATAAAATTGTTTGTTATTAGTCTACATAATTTTTAATTTTTATTTTTAACTACAGACGTCCGCTTGGATTATATTTCTGTAAAGTTAATTGCATTAAAATATTCAATAAATGTCAATGATAATGTCAATGATAATGTATACAGGCGAGAATAGTAGACAGACCCCGAAACGAACAAAACTGAGGGAAACACATGTACTCCAAAAGGGTCGTGACCGGATGTGTCGATACAGTACGAGTCTCTTGCTTTGCATGCATCGACAGAAATGCGAATCCACAATCAATCGAGAATAGGACACAATCGGCGACATGACAGATCAAACGACTACACTGGTATCGAAAATCTAAGACCACAAAACATGTCGCTAGCTAGTTGAGACACAGACATATCGTATCAGTCAACCTATTCGTTGGTGACCGTAAAACTTAGGTAGTTTCAATTGCTATTGCTCTTCCGCATAACTCTGTTGGAGCAGTTTTGTGTAGGGATCACAATCCCGTAAGCAGAGTTTCGATTGCGTGAACAAGCTCGAGTGTAACGTTTACAGGAAAGAAAACCCATCAAAGATATTAGGCTTATAATTTTGTTACAGTTACAAAACACAACATAAAAAACAAAAATGAGCAACACAAACTTCACCAATAACCGGGGTGATCTCAGGTGCTCCGCAAGATCAAAGGTATTCATTCCTAGAGTAGAAAAATCGTTAGAAACGTATTGTGTGTCGGTTTATTTATAATACAACAAAAAGCCATGTAGATATCCTTACGTGCATTTCACGTGTATTTTAACCTCTTCAAAACTTTGTTTTGTAAACACGTGTTCACTGTTATGTTTTGTTACATTTGATAAAACTTAACAACATTTAACTTAATTAAATAAGTAGCAAAACTATAGTTAAAATAATGTAGGTGATTTAAACGTCAAACGTTGAAAAATAGAATTTGCCAAAAGTTTAATTTAAAAGTGAAGTAGGAACGACAATGTCGCAATAATTACCCAGATTAACACTCAATGATGAGAATGTGAAAAAAAACAGGAATTACTCTTTAAGATTCAAATATGATTACATCTATTTAGAATGTTTACTGTTACAGAATAAACATATGTAATCCCTGTATCAATTAATTTCGTTTTCCGCTGTACAAAATGTTATGTTTAATCGGTATGTTTGTTGAAAAAGGAAAACAACACGTTATAAATTTGATGCGTCTGAAGCGCTTTTCTGTATTAACATATCAGGAACGCTCAGAGCCAAATATTTGAAAGCCAAGGATGTATAAGGACCGGAACAGTTTAAGAGCTATATGACCAAAAAGGAAATGACCCATATGAAACCGTTTTCATGAAACTTGATATATAGGATTCTATTGATATGGTGACAGAGTCTCAGTGCTGAGTGTTCTTGCGTTTGTTTGTACTGTATTCCTGTCACGTAGTGTTGTCATTTTAGCGGTATTTTTATCATTGCCATATAAGCGGGAGGTTTGGCTAGCCATAAAACCAGGTTCAACCCACCATGTTTTCTTAAAATGTCCTGTACCAAGTCAGGAATATGGTAGTTGTTAACAAATAGTCCGTTTCTATATATGTTGGCGTTTAGTTTTTTTTTTTTTTTGCAGTTTAGTGTTTTATGTTGTTCCGTTGTTTTCCTCTTATTGTTGATGTGTTTCCCGCGGTTTTAGTTTGTAACCCGGATTTGTTTTCTCTTTATCGATTTATGACTCTTGGACAGCGGTATACTACTGTTGCCTTTATTTGGGTATGTTTCATATTACGACTTGCATCTAGAATCTGACCCTGACCTAGTTTTAGAACTTTTTAGTACGATTGCCCATTTATTTTGTTTGACGGATTTGATAACGATAAACACGACTACAGACCATATCTGTGTTTCGCGTGTCAAACAATTGTATATTAAAGATCAATATAAAAATATGGAGGTCCCAGAATCGTTCAATGTTGTACCCCAGCGTGTATATTACCTAACTTAAATGATGCAGTATATAAGAACCCTTTGCTTTCTATCGGAAAGATATTTTCACTCAAGCCAAAAAGAACCCTTTATGTCTCAACAGATTAGATCATCGTCTATCTGTAAAGGAGAGATGCAGTCACTTTCACTGGAGTCTAATTTCATAAATGATTTGATAAGACTCTAATATTGTGTATCACCATGATTTTTCTGAACTTGTTTTGGTGAGAGTTCTGTAAAATTTCAGTTTTGAATTTAGAATTAGTGTATACATTTGTTCTTATTACTTTAAATGTTGTCCAGGCCAGAAAGGTTCTTTGTAAGGCGAATACTAACTCAAATCAAAACACACACCCATCAATAAAAAATAATTATATCTATGGATTAATGTATATTTTGAGAAAGAAAAGCAGATCTTAATTTTGCTATTTTAGAACAAAACTTTCCAAACGGTACTGCAAATGTTATCAATCTGTGTTGATTGAACATTTAAGATTTGATCCAAATATATAATCACATCAATCTTTTGCCGAAGCTTCTCCTAACGATAACCAAGGCAGTTGAAAATCTCTGATTACTTGTTATTTTGTCTTTGAGCAATGAATAGACACTATTTGTCCAAATGGGCATCTCGTGCAGAAAAATTGGTAACAGTTAAGTGAATTACAATACTAGAAATGCTGTTTTCCCACAACGTACAAGGAAATACTGTCATAATGCATAAAAGGGTTAACAGGAATTACCCAAAATACTTGACTGAAAAACAGAAAACTACAGTTACCACGAACACCCGACTTATCCCACAAAATACGTATAAAATACATGAGTCAAATAGCCTGACTTGGTATAGGTTAAAATAGTATGGTAAATTCAAAGTTGCAGTTAATAATTTAGCCATATATTTGACCCTCAACATTATAGCTATCAATATTTTTCTTACTTCTTTTATACCGTGTAGATTCCCGCGATTTTATTAACGGTACAGGAAATTAGTATTTATTAATTTTAAAATTCAAACTTTTAGAAGCAATGGACCAATATGAAGCATTTTATCTATTGTCTTTCTTAAACAGTAGTGGCCATTGTGATATAACATTTATAGCATTAATTTAGATAGGTCTTTCTAGATTTTATAATCTCAAAAGTTTTGTGTTTCTCTTAATATTTCATTCTATTAGGCGAATGTTTTTTATGGAGTCATATGTTTTCAAACAAGAAAATGTAAATCGTTTTTGATTGCTTTATCGATTGATTACTAAATTGATGTTTGGCTGGTTCATTGATTGATTCATTGAATAATGTTGTATTAGTGCGAGGCTATTAACCGACAAGACTCAACGGCTATCAATTTAAAATATATGTATATCGTTTTAAAAGGGATGTGCCATTCGTTGAACTTTATCTTAAAATAGAAGGTTTGTCGTATGACAGTTATAACCGTATAATCAATTCAAAGTATTTTGTATTAATAAGTCTAATTTAAAATATATATGTATATAAATATCATTTAGTGTGCTAAAGTGAAGCTTTTGGAATACCCGGACATGTAAATTTACTGTCAATAAAATGTTGAATTATTCGAAAATCATTTTTTTAAACCCAAGACAAGGATTGCGTAGCCGTGTCTGGCACAACTTTTCAGAATTTCCGGTTAGTAAATCTCTTCGACTTGGTATTTGATTTGTCCTTCTAACTGTCTATATAGACGAAACGAGGGTCTGGCGTACAAAGCCTTGTATCTTTGATGTGTTTACACAGCATTGAATACAAAGATTAAATGAACATTATATAAATTATAATTAAACTGTTTTATAAATCAGGAGCAAATACAACTACAACATTTTTGTTTACTGATTTAGCAGACATTTTACTACTGTTTAAATTCTTAAAACATTGTAACCAACATTTAATAAATGCGTTATCGTTTCTGAAGCTTCCACATACAAACAAATGCCCTAATGTTTCCAAAGTTTAGGACAAACCTTATGAAACTGCTTCAACTTGGGAAAAGTTGGTAGGAAAAGGTTTTGACTGTGATAAAGTACTGAATTACTATTGGTAACAACAATTGTTTGGCGCAACTTTCCTTGTACTGTCATAGTAATTAGATATTTTGAAATGTCATGACTTGATTCATTTTGATATGTTACCGTCGTTTAATAAGTCAGATAGAATGTCATTACCTTACTTAATTCATGGGTTGGAATCCTAAGCATGCTTGCCATTTAGACATCATTCGACCAAAGTCCAAAAGAATACAAACAGACGCAGGCCTCCGTTCGAACTACATCATTGAGCGACACTATTTCCTTCATAGAAAGTTATTTAATAGAAAACTGACAGCATGATATAAACAAATAGCATTTAACCAAAAATTGTAAGACTACGTTTATCTCAATGAAATAATGGTTTCTGAGGTTAGAATGAATACATTTAGCTCAATTGTCCGATAAAATTTCACTGCAATTTAAAGTTTGTTTTTTTTAAATTAGATAAAACTTCACATATTGTTGAAAAAAGTTTACCACTTTAGGAAATAAATATATTTTTACATTAAATATTTAGAGGATAAAGCTACATGCAGAGTGATGGCAACTTACTGAGTGAAGTACGTGCGAGTACATTAGTTAAAAGTACGTACACGAAGGAGAAACCTATGGTAAATATATTATAAGCGGGATATTACATCCCTATGATTACGTTGATGTTGTTTATAGAGCCCATAAATGAAGATACGATTCGTGTAAACTTATCCATCCTTTAAAAGATACATGATTTTGTTTATAATTTGTTATCGGCTTTGAAATAGCTTTCAGTAACTGTGAAAACTCTCAGGTCGGTACTTTGTGTCTAACATCTTTTGTAAACATTTTGAATGTGCTTTGTGTCGATCTAATGAGTCAAGCCTTTTAATTGATTTTTATAGTTTGTGCTTATGTTGTGATGTTACACCACCGTCCCATTTTATGTTTATCCCGCAACATTCTGTATTTCCTGTCCTATGTAAGAAGTCTGATACTGTAAACCAACTTATTTTCGCGGATACTTTATTTCGCGTTTAGCCTTTTCTATCCCAATTCGCGGCGATTTAATTTCGCGATTTTCAAATTTACTTGATGTAGTTAGACAAGGAAAGATCCAGGTTTTAAATTTTCGCGACGATTTATATTCGCGTTATTTTTCTTCTCGCGAAAGTCGCAAAATAAATCGCTCGCGAAAATTAGTTGGTTTACAGTATTCAGTGGTTGTCGTTTGTTGATATAAATCTTTTGTTTATCGTGTATTGTTTTGTACAAAAATCCTCCGTTGAATTGGTTTACATATGTCATGTCGTGAACTTGTATAGCCTGCTATGCGGTATGGATTCTGCTCATTGTTGAAGGCCGGACGGTGACCTAAATTTGCTAACTGTTACGACATTTGGTCTCTGGTGAAAAGTTTTTATATCTCCTGAAATAACTAATATCTATTCACAGATAATAGCTAGATGTACTTTGATGGCCATTTGCTATTGAAATAATTGTATTTTGTTTAAAGTTAACAGATAACTTTACACATTGACGATAATGTTTCTAATTGTAATAAGTCACTTTCTTAAAGAGTCACATCAACTACCATATACACGAATGCCACCTACTACTCTTTTGTATATACATATGTCTTTAGCGTTATTGCTTTTCCAAGCAAGCATTTCTTGGTATAAAATTTATATAGTCAAAGTTCCTAGGAATCCGATTTAGGATGATAAAACAAACAACTTACAACAAATTTATCACGTACACATTCACAGATAACAGTTAGTCTTTAATAGATACTCCTACAGTAAAAACGGAAACAACAAATATATTATAAATAAAATTTGAAATTACTCAAAACTTTTAAAGGTACAAGACTTATCGACTTGAGCTCTGACTTAATTTAAAACGTTTTTGTACGAATGTATTCAAATTATTGTAGAAACAAAACCAAGCTTTATATATAAGAATTGTATAATGATAACGAATTTTGTCAAAGTTGCAGTCATATTAAAAATTAGAGAGTAACAAAGAGGCTTTGAAAATATGATTTTGGAACACTTTAAACACATTAAATATTTTGGTTTATTACTAATTTAATTCGTTATATCATGTTTATGAAGCATTTCAGATATAATTTCTGATTTTTATTGATAACATATTTGTTACGTTTTGGAGACTTCTTTTTCAATTAACAATCGTGCTCGTTGCTTCTTTACGACTTATATTTTATCTTTATTCATATGAGGCAGACTTCATACAAGAGAAATAATGTCAAACAGATAGCATTATCCTTTAACTTCACTTTCCTCTATATAGACTATGTCCTCTTACTGATTTAATGTTTGGCTGCTTTGTTTAACGCATCTATTTTATCGAAATTAAAATAGGGAACATCAACTATACATTTTAGAGTGCCTAATATTTTGTCTTACTTGTGACAATTCACAATGAGGTTTGGTTGAGAGCAAAGCTTAACAACAAAAGAAATGATTTCAGCTTCCTATATTTCAAATTTCCATTTATGTGTAGCAATATTTCATTAGCGCCTGCATATGAAGTATATGTTATTCAATAGCTTGCAATGTGAAAAGTTGAAATCATCTCTTGAAAGTTTTACGGACGCCATCGCGAGTCAATTGATCGTTATGTAATATCTGTGTTATATATTACCACGGATATGTTACAATTGTTGTAACAACAATCACGTACTCTAGTCCTGGATTGTGACATAACCGAATGAGAAATATCACAGAATGTATTTTCAATTCGCAACACGATGGGTGTCACATGTGGAGCAGGATCTGCCTACCTTTCCGAAGCACCTGAGATAACTACCGGTTTTTGGTGAGAATCGTATTGCTCAGTCTTATGTTTTCAATAAAGTGTGTTGTAAGCTGTCTTTTCGTAATTTTTCCTTTTTTCAATGGTGCGTTTCTCTTCCACTTATGAGTCTTGCATTTCCCTTTGGTATATCCTATATCTGACTTTTAGATAATGATATGTACTTCACCATATCGGGACTGGTATTATCTAATACTACTTACGGATATTACAATCTATTTTTTTTTTTTTTTAATTTTAACACCATTAATCAGCTACACTAAACAGTTTCTTATAGCATAAAACCATTACAAACTCGTCAAAATGTATATCAATAAAATATAATTAGACATAACAACTTTAAATGATATGTTTCATGTCTTGTCTTGCCAACATATTTCCATCTGATTTGTTTTAATATATATGGATAATTTCTAAGAATTTAGATTTTAGTGTAGGTGTTAAACTAGAAACTTTGCAAATTCCAATCACCAAAATTCAACGCCTCCAAATGGTCATAACCAGTATAAATATGCATTACATGTCCGTTTTAACATTATTTTCTGAAATCATCACTTTCAAAGACGAGTTGGGTATGTAATTTTGCACTTGTTTCTTTTAGATGTTTAGTAATTTTAATACTCTTTAACCTATTGATATGAAGTTACGTTCTCCGTGAAATAAATTTCACAGCTACGTTTAAACATGAGCCGCTTCATTATTTTCAGTATCGAAGTACGTTGTAAGTAATTTTGCATTTTATTTAACCTTTTTACCTAATTCATTTTTTTGACGTATGTCAACTCTTATCTTATATATATAGTTTATATATTTTAAAATTTATCATCTAACTTTTCATTTACTTGCCACTCACCTTACAAAAGCTATGATTACTTTTTGGGATCGATATTGTGATCATTTTGTTTCAATGGCAATCGTGTTCTGTATTCAACGAACGATACTTTTTGTCACTGCCGATTTGTAATCAAAGACATTATATATATTTAAGTTTAACCGTTACAACATGTACAAGCTTTGAATTTATAAATTGCATGCACACAAAAACATGTTTCCCTTTTTTGTATGTTATGTTTTATTTGGGGTTGCTATCGGTTATGTTAAATTGATACATTGAGCGATCGATATTTATTTAAACAAACCATTAAACCATATTTACAAGAAGCAACAGGAAAAACAATATTGTTCTAAACGTCGTGAACACTAAAATAAATTTATCCCCATACTCATTTAAACCCATGTTTATGGTTATATCAAGGACCAAAATGTGGGTATTCCGTCTTTAATGCGATTCTCTCAATTGTTAGTTTGTAGCACTGATTTTATCTTCCAAATCGATTAAAGACATTTGCACATCGACAAACTACTGTCGTCTTAATTATTTGAAACACTCAACTAGATACACACAATTTATATAACCCTTTCAAAGATTTTATAGAAAACTAAAACTGTCAAGAAGGCCTTCAAAGATTTTTGAAGCGGTGTTTTCTACCAGAGTGTGTATATGATATACATTCTCAAAAGGCAAGAGATCTACTGCAATTTCTCCAGTTAATGTCAATGTATATCAGTATAATGATAATGAGATCATTATTCCTAATAAAGCTAATTTTGATTTAAGCTTAAATATATATAATATATATTATTATGAGCTTTATTGTGTTAAGTAAATGAAACACTAACGCTTTGAAACACATCGAGATGAAAAAAAGTAGTCAGAAATTTCGAATATAATATATTGAATCAGCGCTAATCTACAAGTTGAGAACATTAATTTTCACTAATAGAAATAACTTGGG